>CM067361.1:25337847-25474657 GCA_034401795.1 Chaetoderma sp. LZ-2023a | reverse complement strand
CACGACACGACGATGTTTAGAGATGCTTAGGGAATTCACCTTTCTAAGAGTACCCACCCATCATACGACGTCATTGTGAACCGCGTGATGTGTACAATGACATCATAATGAATGACGTCATGAATGACGTCGATAAGTATGTCACGAACGCATATTTGAAGACGGTCTATGCGGTGTTGTACACATTGTTTGCTTTTACTATTTAATAAATATGTTGTTGAATATTTTGAAACTAATTTGACTGGGCGATGTTGCTGCCATAGGCAGCAACAGCACCGAGTCAAATTAGTTACAAAATATTCAACAGCTTCCCTGTATAGTTTTCAGGAAATTGTTAGCTAGGATATTTGAAGGATCGATCAATCCCAACACGGCGAGGTGTAGGCGGAGCTCAGCTAGTGATGGGCGGGGCATAGCTAAAAATGGATAGGTCCATTCTACGCATAGAAGAGCATTGTTGGAGATATTGGCGACGTCAATTATCTGTACGTAGCATAGGTCTTCCAGTCACAAGGAAAAATTGACCGTGCCAGCGATATCAAGTAGTACGCCAGTTGCACCACAAAGCCAATTCTCGGTATAAATCAGGTCATTGTTTCTGTGGTATGCATTTATATAAATGGGTGCTCAGGACAGTGATGACGATAGATGTATCCACGGTGGCTAGGGTCTCAACTCCGCCTATGAGACAACGGCATCTTAATGAGGGGAGGGTTGCAATTTTAGCCACGCCCCTCCCATCTCTAGCCAAGATCCACCAAAACTTCATCCGAGCTGGGAACGATCGATCTCTGACCTCCATAACTATCAATTTCCAGAAAAGTATACAGGTAAAGTGTTGAATATTTTGAAACTAATTTGACTATGCGTTTTGTTCATTATGGCAACAACGGCGCCCAGTCAAATTAGTTTCAAAATATTGAAAAGCATGTTTATTAAATAGTAAAAACATACAATTCGTACACCAACGCGTAGTCTGTCACCAATTAAGCATTCGTGATGAACTTATCTACGTCATTCCTGACGTAACTGATTATAACGTCATCCTACACGTCACGTAGTTGATTATAACGTGATATGATTCATGATTAAACTGAAAATCCTTAGTAACACACGCTATGTGAATAGACTCTACAGCGCATTTTCCCCTTCTTCAAACAGGGTCGATTTCCTTCGATATATTAACAGCCACGGCTTATTTATGTACTGTTGATCGAGCATGTATTGCTAAGGCAGAGACCGGTGCGTCCAAGTTGCTGCGGAATGGACCTTTCCAGTTTTAGCTATGCCCCGTCCATCTTTAGCTAAGCTCCACCAACACTTCACCCGTGTTGGGATCAATAGATCTCTGACTTCCCTAACTATCAAATTTCTTAAAATTATACAGGTAAGTTGTTGAATATTTTGAAATTAATTTGACTTGGTGCTGTTACTGCCTATGGCAGCCACAGCGCCCTGTTAAATTAGTTTCAAAATATTCAACAGAATATTATACAATTCGTACGACAACGAATAGCCCGTCTTCAAATATGCGTTCGTGACGTATTTATCGACCTCATTCATGACGCCATTCATGATGATGTCATTCTACTCGTCGCGTAGTTGATTATGATGGTTGATAAAGTAGAAAGGTTTATTATACCCGGCGTCTTGAGATACAGATCCGTCTAGCTGTTAGCCTCTTTGCAATAGATTCGAAATACGCATAGGGAATCCTGAAGGAATCTGGGAGATTCTGCCATTTTAATAGCACCAATAACATACAAAGGTACAAGCAGCTAGAAGCATAACATTTCACTAAGTTATAACTAAAAAGCCATAATGTCCCTTTAGTAAATAGCCTTCCCGTTCATTTGAAAATATCGAAAATAGTATAGGAAACATCTGTTCCCCTTGTCTTACGCATATTTTACAAAGACATCTGGACATGTTTCTGCCCTACCTGCCGTCTAAATGATAACGTAACCAGTATTAGATATACTTTCAAAACATCCTTTCAACCTTATTTATTTAAAGATTATTCCACAGGCCATTTCGACAGTTCGAGACGACATCCTGTTTAAAATCCAGAAAACAACATTATATGTTTTCTTTTCACCAAATACGTTCTTAATTAAATGCAGTGAAAATATATTGTCCATGGTTGATCTGCCTTTTCTAAAGCTAGATTGCGAATCTGGGGTCCAGTGCACCATAAAGGCGTTTCTCGATAGGTCGTAACACCTGTTCTATGCGACCGCCTTATCGGAAGTTTGACCATGAAAAACATATCTAATAGCAAGCCACTTGCATATATGCACCCCGAAGTCCCATACTCTAAATTTTAAGAAATCTTACACGTAAGCTGTTGAATATTTTGAAACCAATTTGACAAGATCTGTCGCTGCCACAGGAAGCAACGGCTCCCAGTTAAATTAGTTCCAAAATATTTATTGAAATTGACTCGGATCAGATGGTGTCATAGGCAGCAGCAGATTGCAGTCAAATTACTTTCAAAATATTTAATAGCATGATTACTTACACTGAGAATTAATTTTCATATTTGATATTTCATATTCTAAACGCATGTTTATGATAGAATGTGTCTATTAGGTGGCCGTAGATGGCACGTTCTACAACCAACTAACGCATTTATTTTGAGCTAGCCTAACTGTCCCGACCTCATGATGTTGAACATATATACTACTACTACTACTACTACTACTACTACTACTACTACTGCTGCTGCTGCTGCTGCTGCTGCTGCTGCTGCTGCTGCTGCTGCTACTACTACTGCTGCTGCTGCTGCTACTACTACTACTACTACTACTACTACTACTACTACTACTACTACTACTACTACTACTACTACTACTACTACTACTAATGCTACTACTACTACTACTACTACTACTACTACTACTACTACTACTACTACTACTACTACTACTACTACTACTACTACTACTACTACTACTAATACCACCACCAGCACCACCACCACCACCACTAACACCATCACCAGCACTACTACTACTACTACTACTACTACTACTACTACTACTACTACTACTACTGGCAGCAACAGCGCCCAGTCAAATTAGTTTCAAAATATTCAACAATATGTTTATTAACTAGTGCATACAATTCGCTCAATAACGGTTAGCACTTCATCACAAAAACGCTCCTGACAGACCTAGCGACGTCATTCATGGCGTGGTCGGTTATGACACCATCCTACATGCCACGTAGTTGGCTATGACGCCATATCATTAAAGTATACACCGTAATTCTCCATTACGCTGTCTGCTCAAAAGTATCACGAACGATCTATGCTTTGGCGGCAGTTGTTATGATTCAAATTGTGCCATTAATGCAGTCATATTTCTTGGTAGATGATACAGCGCGCTGTCCTCCTTTAACGCCCAGAGGTCTACCCATATTTTAGCAGTCTGATACACATGACTCAGGTTAATATGCGTCTTTGCGAGTTCCGCTCGGATTGCGCAGTAACGCGGAATAGGGCGTTTTACACGTGAGAAAATGGCACGCGTTTCCAGGTAGATATACCTTATGTTTCGCACCCACCGTAGACGGATTAGCTCCTCCATTAGGTGAAACTCGCATCCCTCACAGTCCACGTGGAGTAAATCTAGAGGATGTGTATTTACGCGAAGCTGCTCAAGAATTCGTGTTCCATTTCGTAGTTTGACTGGCATCCTGCCGGGTGGTCTTTTGTGGAAGAACGATGTACCGCCACCTTTATCTTTGAAGAAAGTGTTCATATCCACACAACTTCCTAGCTTTATGTAGATTAGCGTATACTAATGTAGATCCAGTTCTATATTTATTGTTTATTATTTATTTCAAGAAAAAACCATAAAGATAGAACTGGATCTACATTAGTATACGCTAATCTACATAAAGCTAGGAAGTTGTGTGGAACGTGTCAAGTATCTACATCAATTATATACACAGTTATCACGAAACGGCACGAAATCGTATGCAAAAGTCGTGAAAATAAAACATGTTTGCATTAACCCTTTAAACTTCGAATTGTCCAAGAAAATTTAAATTTTCTCATAGAAAATGTCCATTTGCAGACCAAGAGAAGACTATTTTTGAAAACTTACCACTAGAATGACTGGCTCGATAGAGCCAGTCATTCTAGTGGTAAGTTTTCAAAATTAGTCTTCTCTTGGTCTGCAAATGGACATTTCCCAAGACCACTGTAGAAGCCATTGTTGGGTGATATAAGTGTTAAAGGGTTAATGTCGATTTACGTTACACGATTTAATAGCCGATCGATCGGGTGCAATCTAATCATTCACGACAACTAACGAGATCATCGTAGAGGGCGCGCTGTTTAGATTACGCGACAGTTTCCCATGCACACATCTCCGCGCAATGCCTTTTACATGTATTTAATTGTATTTAACTGGTAAAAAGACGAGTGATATGTACAACAGTTCAAGACGTCCGATTTTCTATTTACATTGCACGAAATGGCAAGAAATTGCAAGCAACAAAACCGCGAAAATAAAACATGTTTTGAATTTCAGAATTTGTCGCAAGACAAGAAAAATCGTGATTTGGGAGGTTTTAACGTTATCATTGTCGTCGTGGACGATGTCTATAACCAGATTAAAAGGCTATAAGGTAAGAAGACGAGTGCGCACCAAACCGACGCGACTTGAAACCAACGATATTTCGTTGCATTGGAGTGTTTCCAAAACCAACACCGACGGGACATGAAAACCACAATTTTATCGTATCACCTGTCAATCGCCAGTTATCGTACGTTTCTGTGGCTCGGACGTTGTTTGCCATGAAATTCCAATTGGCCAATAACAATTTCCATTATCAGCATGTGAGTTTACACACTTATCCATCTTATCTATCGAAATGGCATCTAAAAACATATGGAAACCGGAGAAGGATAAGTTGCCTGTTCAGGAATGGGAGCTCCACCCTTTTATGATGTTTCGCACGTTGAATCGTTGATTATATGAATTCAGTAATCAGAAATAGGTCTTTGCCTGAGCACTCTAATAAATACACATGTGTCAATGCGCGCGCCACACCCCCAACACCATCAACCCCTCCTTCACAAATTAAGCATTCATTCATTCACGCATTAACAATTCACTATGAGTTGCTCCCTCCATCCCTTCTGTCATTCCATCACAGGATGCACACCCACGCCATCACCACACACTCATCCACGCATCACCATTCTTAACATCCTACCAACACTTTAATAGTACATCACCTTCTCACACACCTATTTATACGCTCATGTACCCACATACCCATCCACCCTATCACCCACCCATCCAACACATCGCCAACATACCAGCCAGCTAAACCCCTCACTCACTCAAACAAACAACCACCACACACTGATACCCTCACCCATCCACCCATGTACGAATGATCGCACACGCACGCACTTACACGCGCAGACACCTTCCACGCACACGCATACACGCAAACACTCAAACCGTCACCCACCTGTACACACCCCCGCCCACTGAAAACATGCACACGGCAATCATGTGGGATGAGGCAAATGTGCCCTTCCTTAAAACACTATACGCGTACACATTGCACATGTGATTTGTGGTATGGCGTTTCGGTGTGCGAGATATAACATCGCAGAGCAGAGCTGATGAAAATTGTAACCGATTGCTTGTGATTTGAGTCGTAGCTGGTCATATAGCCGCCGCATCGCCGCCGACGTTGCAAATTAAAAAAATCGCTCCGAATTTAATTTTGACTATGCGTCGTTGATGTCACCGTTGATGTCGTCGTGGCGCTTTTGTTTCGCATCACGCATGCAGTGAGTGATAAAGACACGCGATGTCACGTCGTGGTGTGTCGCATTTTAATATAATATCCTACTATCCAACGTGCATAATGGATCATAATCCATATCCTGTCAAATACTTTACCCATGTCCCACCCGTCTCTATCTAAGCTCAACCCGCGCATTGCCCGTGTTGAGATTAATCGATCCCTGCATTCCCTGAATCCCAACGCCAAGAACACTATACAGATAGCAACAGCGCCCGGTCAAATTAGTTTCAAAATAATAAACAGAATAATAAGGAAAAATTAGTTACCTCTCCGGGATGTAGAAATTGTTTGAGTGTAGCTTTCGTGACCATCTCGGTCACTTCTTCAGCACTAACTGACGGTCGCTGGCAACGTCACTCTGGTCAGTTCTTGTGGAGTCACGTGACAGCATGGACTGTTAGACTGCTGGTATATGGTAGCCCTCGTCTCTGTTCATGGTTCATGGTTGGTGCTGAAGAAGTGACCGAGATGGTCACGAAAGCTACACTCAAACAATTTCTATATCCCGGAGAGGTAACTAATTTTTCCGTATTATGAATCATCCTGGGATCGGGACCAACTTTTTCGGAAATAGTAAATAGTATGTTCGGATAACGGGAAGGACTAGCCAACCCGGTACCAGCAAATGCCACCCCTCAGGATATATTAGGGTTACCCAGATGGATGGTAATACAAATGCACATGCGAAGGAAAAATGACTCGGACGATTTGCTTCCACTGCGCATGCGCCGAGACACTGGGAGTACCTCCGTAATAGGCAGGTTTTCTCATGGGACAGGGCATGGACACGGACGCATAGTGTCACTGACTGGGGGGAAATACCTTTTAGTATGTATATACTATTTTGCATGATTTCTTCCTTGAATTAAGGCTTAAGAACACATATGCCGCCAGGAGTGCTCGATACCAATGGAAAGCGCTGTATTTCCGCTATAAGGAACAATATCTGTAAAGATGTTTAAAAAGAAGACCACTGGGGACATGATCCGGGAAACAACCCACCCGTTTCAAGAACCACGAAATTCCGCCACTCCACTAACCGGTTGCCCCTATAGGGTAGATGCGCCTGATGCTTGCATACTTGAACTGCTGACCTGCGATCCTCCAAGAACTCCCCTAAGACGCTGACCATTCGTCAAGAGATAATGAAATGCAGATCCGACTAGTGTAAAGGTAGTTGATTCTGCGTGGATTTAGCGATTCTACCAGATCTTGCGCTGACGGTTTGATAATGACTCCAGCCGATGATCCGCAATTGTTTCCGCTCCTCTTTCTAGCAACATGTGTGACCTCACCATGGAATTCAGCCTTTTGGCAGCTCGCCGAGAGTGACATTTACATAGCCATCACGCATTGTCTCCTTTTTGAAAGGCTGCTAAAGGAACGGCAGACAAATTAACATCTTTAAAGATTCCGCCTTTCCTGAGGACTTTCCGCCTCCTCCACACACGCACACACACACACACCTCACGCTGTTTAAGACACATGGTGCACGGGCATGTACGCTTCCACCAACGCGAATGAAGAGGACTAAATCTGCGCAGCCATCGCGTATGAGCCAGCATATGCCTGCCTTACCCTACACAACTGCAACCGTGCGTGAACCCTTGTGATGGAACATCCCAAAGAACCATACTTTCACCACTCCAACTAAATAGCGAACGCTTGTATCCAAAATTTGTCTGCCATTTCCCCCTAATCAGAAGGATCTTCGAGCGAATGGCCGCATTCAACTCGTCCGTGCCTGTTCCTCTTTAGAATCTCTTGAACTTTTTCCATCACAGAAGTTTCACTCCATGTCTATGGCATTATGATCTCCTAGTGGTCGAGGACTAAGGTCACCGCTCCACGTTGTGCCTTGGGAATATACCTACCAAGGCTAGTTCAAAGGCCGCAGCGTCCGCAATAGCAACATCTAGACCACGCGTTCATCGGAAAATTGTGACAAATTATTTGTATCTGAGACTTTAAAAAGACTTTGATAAATCTTAAATGCACAAATTCTTACGCTTTCTGTTCCTTTACAGATATTTACCACCTTAGGCATTTTCCCGCTATTACAGCGACCTATTCACGTTCTGGGATAAGTTGAAAGAGATCGCCTGTCTTAGCTGCTAAATTTGGGCGGCAATCTCATGCTCCGCTCGACGTTAATATTTACACTAGCGCCGTTAGCGTTGTTGCATTTTAGATATCTATTTGGACAACCACCTTAGACACAAAATTTGTCATTACTGCCCTTTGTGCTTCGCGCAGCGTAAAGATATATATTAGCGCTGTGATCAGTGATGCTAGTTCTTCTGGGGCTCCATCCCCTTGGAACTGATAAGTCCACTGCACCGCAGTTGGAACTCTCCCTTAAAACGTAAGTCGCCAGCGGAAATTCTAATCTTCCATCTTCCCTGAGAGCTCCTGCACCAGAATGATGGACGGTCATTGCGAGTCACAGACTACAGGTTGTCCTCGACAGCCATTTGAGCTGTTATTTGCTTAGTGAAACAGTCGTAGACCTAGGAACGCTGGGTTTTCGGGTTCGCCACGTTCATCAGCTTGTCTTCATTACGCACTTTTTACCAATAGCCGCCTCCCCACCCCTGCTGCGGTTCGCTGTATATAAATAGATCCCAACTCCCAGCTCCCAGCAGAGATTAGCTAGAAATGGGCGCCGCATAAATAGAAATGGAGACATCTATTCTATGGACCTTTCCATTTTTAGCTATGCCCCGCCCATCACTAGCTAAGCTCCAACCATACCTCGCCGTGTAGGGATTGATTGATCCCCGAATGACCTATAGCTATCAATTTCCTGAAAACTATACATGGAAGCCGTAGAATATTTTGTAACTAATTTGACTGGGTGCTGTTGCTGCCTATGTCAGCAACAAAAAAGCAAAATTACTTTCAAAATATTCAACAGAATATTTATTAAATAGTAAAAGCAAACAATTTGTACAACAACGCATAGACCCTTCTTCAAATATGCGTTCGTGACGTACTTATCGACAACATTCATGACGTCATTCATTATGATATCACTCTACACATCACGCTGTTCATTATGACGTCATATGATGGGTGGTTACTCTGGAAAGGTGAATTGATGCCTAAATTTGGTCAAAAATTTCAAAATATCTGCTTTAAAATGTCCATTTGCAGGCCAAGAGAAGACTACATTTGAAGATGTACCACTGGAATGATTGGTTCTGTTACGACGCCAGTCTTTCCAGTTGTAAATCTTGCAAATGAATATTCCTTAAGACCACTGCAGATTTTGGTAGGCTTCGTTATGAAAAGGTTAAAGACTATGTGGCAAAGCCACCAAAATCCCCCTTCCAGCGCTCTTGAGGAATAAACATTTGCGGGTCAACAGAATACTATTTTTGAGAATTTAAATTTTTCAAAAGAATAGTGATCTCTTCTAACACAAATGGCCATTCACTAACCAGCCATTTTTATTTGCTTAACTAAATATATCCATTAACCGGATAATCAACGAACTGCGACTTTCGTTTTCTAATATATTGTTGTATTCAATTTTCAGAAGAACGAGTAAAGCAAGATGCCGAGATCGCGCTGGGTGGGACTATTCACCACTACGGCAGTGGATATAATAGTTGCTTTACTCCTCCTAAATCATGACAGGATCATATATACTATTCCCAATCAATTAAACAACACTATTGATTACAGAGTAAGCTCACCCGCAAGAACTGCAAAAGTCATACCGACACACAATGAAGCAGACAGTTTTACCCAGGATTACAGAGAGTCCACGGTGGCGGAGAGATGCGAAGCGCAGTACAAATCCAAGGGAAAATTGCAGATGATCCTAGCTACCAAGCTTAAGGCCCCTCTCCCTTCCACTTTCGGGTTTCTCACACCGGATAGTTTTGTGATAGGCGTAGGAGGTTGACACGGCGATGAAGATACAAGTAGTATCATTAATAATTACGATCCGTGGATGATCATTTTCGAGGCAGTGCCAAAATTTGCTAAGGTATTACGCGCGAAATTTCGTATAAAACCAAAAGTATCAATTGTACAAATAGGGCTCCATGACATCGATATGAACACTTTCTTCAAAGATAAAGGTGGCGGTACATCATTCTTTAACAAAAGACCACCCGGCGGGATGCCGGTCAAACTACGAAATGGAACACGAATTCTTGAGCAGCTTCGCGTAAATACACATCCTCTAGATTTACTCCACGTGGACTGCGAGGGATGCGAGTTTCACCTAATGGAGGAGCTAATCCGTCTAAGGTGGGTGCGAAACATAAGGTATATCTACCTGGAAACGCATGCCATTTTCTCAAGTGTAAAACGCCCTATTCCGCATTACTGCATAATCCGAGCGGAACTCGCAAAGACGCATATTAACCTGAGCCATGTGTATCAGACTGCTAATATATGGGTAGACCTCTGGGCGTTAAAGGAGGACAGCGCGCTGTATCATCTACCGAGAAAGATGACTGCATTAATGGCACAATTTGAATCATAACAACTGCCGCCAAAGCATAGATCGTTCGTGATACTTTTGAGCAGACAGCGTAATGGAGATTACGGTGTATACTTTAATCATATGGCGTCATAGTCAACTACGTGGCATGTTGGATGGTGTCATAAGCGACTACGCCATGAATGACGTAGCTAGGTTTGTCAGGAGCGTTTTTGTGATGAAGTGCTAACCGTTATTGAGCGAATTGTATGCACTAGTTAATAAACATATTGTTGAATATTTTGAAACTAATTTGACTGGGCGCTGTTGCTGCCAGTAGTAGTAGTAGTAGTAGTAGTAGTAGTAGTAGTAGTAGTAGTGGTGGTGGTGATGGTGTTAGTGGTGGTGGTGGTGGTGGTGGTGGTGGTGGTGGTGGTGGTGGTGGTGGTGGTGGTGGTGGTGGTATTAGTAGTAGTAGTAGTAGTAGTAGTAGTAGTAGTAGTAGTGGTAGTAGTAGTAGTAGTAGTAGTAGTAGTAGTAGTAGTAGTAGTAGTAGTAGTAGTAGTAGTCGTAGTAGTAGTAGTAGTAGTAGTAGTAGTAGTAGTAGTAGTAGTAGTAGCAGTAGCAGTAGTAGTAGTAGTAGTAGTAGTAGCAGCAGCAGCAACAGCAGCAGCAGCAGTAGTAGCAGCAGCAGCAGCAGCAGCAGCAGTAGTAGTAGTAGTAGTAGTAGTAGTATATATGTTCAACATCATGAGGCCGGGACAGTTAGGCTAGCTCAAAATAAATGCGTTAGTTGGTTGGTTGTAGAACGTGCCATCTACGGCCACCTAATAGACACATTCTTTCATAACCATGCGTTTAGAATATGAAATATCAAATATGAAAAATAATTCTCAGTGTAAGAAATCATGCTATTAAATATTTTGAAAGTAATTTGACTGCAATCTGCTGCTGCCTATGACACCATCTGACCCGAGTCAATTTCAATAAATATTTTGAAACTAACTTAACTGGGAGCCGTTGCTTCCTGTGGCAGCGACAGATCTTGTCAAATTGGTTTCAAAATATTCAACAGCTTACGTGTAAGATTTCTTAAAATTTAGAGTATGGGACTTCGGGGTGCATATATGGGTAATTCATGTGGCTTGCTATTAGATATGTTTTTCATGGTCAAACTTCCGATAAGGTGGTCGCATAGAACAGGTGTTACGACCTATCGAAAAACTTCTTTATGGTGCACTGGACCCCAGATTCGCAATCTAGCTTTAGAAAAGGCAGATCAACCATGGACAATACATTTTCACTGCATTTAATTAAGAACGTATTTGGTGAAAAGAAAACAAATAATGTTGTTTTCTGGATTTTAAACAGGAAGTCGTCTCGAACTGTCGAAATGGCGGGTGGAATAATCTTTAAATAAATAAGGTTGAAGGGATGTTTTGAAAGTATATCTAATACTGGTTACGTTATCATTTAGACGGCAGGTGGGGCAGAAACATGTCCAGATGTCTTTGTAAAAGAGGCGTAAGACAAGGGGAACAGATGTTTCCTGTAATATTTTCGATATTTTCAAATGAACGGGAAGGCTATTTACTAGAGGGACATTATGGCTTTTTAGTTATAACTTAGTGAAATGTTATGCTTCTACCTGCTTGTACCTTTGTATGTTATTGGTGCTATTAAAATGGCAGAATCTCCCAGATTCCTTCAGGATTCCCTATGCGTATTTCGAATCTATTGCAAAGAGGCTAACAGCTAGACGGATCTCTATCTCAAGACGCCGGGTATAATAGACCTTTCTACTTTATCAACCATCCTATGATGTCATAATCAACTACGCGACGAGTAGAATGACATCCTAATGAATGGCGTCATGAATGAGGTCGATAAGTACGGCACGAACGCATATTTGAAGACGGGCTATTCGTTGTCGTACGAATTGTATAATATTCTGTTGAATATTTTGAAACTAATTTAACAGGGCGCTGTTGCTGCCATAGGCAGTAACAGCACCAAGTCAAATTAATTTCAAAATATTCAACAACTTACCTGTATAATTTTAAGAAAATTGATAGTTAGGGAGGTCAGAGATCTATTGATCCCAACACGGGTGAAGTGTTGGTGGAGCTTAGCTAAAGATGGACGGGCATAGCTAAAACTGGAAAGGTCCATTCCTCAGCAACCTGGACGCACCGGTCTCTGCCTTAGCAATACATGCTCGATCAACAGTACATAAATAAGCCGTGGCTGTTAGTATATCGAAGGAAATCGACCCTGTTTGAAGAAGGGGAAAATGCGCTGTAGAGTCTATTCACATAGCGTGTGTTACTAAGGATTTTCAGTTTAATCATGAATAATATCACGTTATAATCAACTACGTGACGTGTAGGATGACGTTATAATCAGTAACGTCATGAATGACGTAGATAATTTCATCACGAATGCTTAATTGGTGACAGACTACGCGTTGGTGTACGAATTGTATGTTTTTACTATCTAATAAACAATATTTTGAAACTAATTTGACTGGGCGCCGTTGCTGCCATAATGAAAAAAACGCATAGTCAAATTAGTTTCAAAATATTCAACACTTTATCTGTATACTTCTCTGGAAATTGATAGTTATGGAGGTCAGCGATCGATCGATCCCAGCTCGGATGAAGTTTTGGTGGATCTTGGCTAGAGATGGGAGGGGCGTGGCTAAAATTGCAACCCTCTCCTCATTAAGATGCCGTTGTCTCATAGGCAGAGTTGAGACCCTAGCCACCGTGGATACATCTATCGTCATCACTGTCCTGAGCACCCATTTGTATAAATGCATACCACGGAAACAATGACCTGATTCATACCCAGATTTGGCTTTGTGGTGCAACTGGCGTACTACTTGATATCGCTGGCACGGTAAAGTTTTCCTTGTGACTGGAAGACCTATGCTACGTACAGATGATTGACGTCGCCAATATCCCCAACAATGCTCTTCTATGCGTAGAATGGACCTATCCATTTTTAGCTATGCCCCGCCCATCACTAGCTGAGCTCCGCCTACACCTAGCCGTGTTGGGATTGATCGATCCTCCAAATATCCTAGCTAACCATTTCCTGAAAACTACACAGGGAAGCTGTTCAATATTTTGTAACTAATTTGACTCGGTGCTGTTGCTGCCTATGGCAGCAACATCGCCCAGTCAAATTAGTTTCAAAATATTCAACAACATATTTATTAAATAGTAAAAGCAAACAATGTGTACAACACCGCATAGACCGTCTTCAAATATGCGTTCGTGACATACTTATCGACAACATTCATGACGTCATTCATTATGATATCACTCTACACATCACGCTGTTCATTATGACGTCATATGATGGGTGGTTACTCTGGAAAGGTGAATTGATGCCTAAATTTGGTCAAAAATTTCAAAATATCTGCTTTAAAATGTCCATTTGCAGGCCAAGAGAAGACTACATTTGAAGATGTACCACTGGAATGATTGGTTCTGTTACGACGCCAGTCTTTCCAGTTGTAAATCTTGCAAATGAATATTCCTTAAGACCACTGCAGATTTTGGTAGGCTTCGTTATGAAAAGGTTAAAGACTATGTGGCAAAGCCACCAAAATCCCCCTTCCAGCGCTCTTGAGGAATAAACATTTGCGGGTCAACAGAATACTATTTTTGAGAATTTAAATTTTTCAAAAGAATAGTGATCTCTTCTAACACAAATGGCCATTCACTAACCAGCCATTTTTATTTGCTTAACTAAATATATCCATTAACCGGATAATCAACGAACTGCGACTTTCGTTTTCTAATATATTGTTGTATTCAATTTTCAGAAGAACGAGTAAAGCAAGATGCCGAGATCGCGCTGGGTGGGACTATTCACCACTACGGCAGTGGATATAATAGTTGCTTTACTCCTCCTAAATCATGACAGGATCATATATACTATTCCCAATCAATTAAACAACACTATTGATTACAGAGTAAGCTCACCCGCAAGAACTGCAAAAGTCATACCGACACACAATGAAGCAGACAGTTTTACCCAGGATTACAGAGAGTCCACGGTGGCGGAGAGATGCGAAGCGCAGTACAAATCCAAGGGAAAATTGCAGATGATCCTAGCTACCAAGCTTAAGGCCCCTCTCCCTTCCACTTTCGGGTTTCTCACACCGGATAGTTTTGTGATAGGCGTAGGAGGTTGACACGGCGATGAAGATACAAGTAGTATCATTAATAATTACGATCCGTGGATGATCATTTTCGAGGCAGTGCCAAAATTTGCTAAGGTATTACGCGCGAAATTTCGTATAAAACCAAAAGTATCAATTGTACAAATAGGGCTCCATGACATCGATATGAACACTTTCTTCAAAGATAAAGGTGGCGGTACATCATTCTTTAACAAAAGACCACCCGGCGGGATGCCGGTCAAACTACGAAATGGAACACGAATTCTTGAGCAGCTTCGCGTAAATACACATCCTCTAGATTTACTCCACGTGGACTGCGAGGGATGCGAGTTTCACCTAATGGAGGAGCTAATCCGTCTAAGGTGGGTGCGAAACATAAGGTATATCTACCTGGAAACGCATGCCATTTTCTCAAGTGTAAAACGCCCTATTCCGCATTACTGCATAATCCGAGCGGAACTCGCAAAGACGCATATTAACCTGAGCCATGTGTATCAGACTGCTAATATATGGGTAGACCTCTGGGCGTTAAAGGAGGACAGCGCGCTGTATCATCTACCGAGAAAGATGACTGCATTAATGGCACAATTTGAATCATAACAACTGCCGCCAAAGCATAGATCGTTCGTGATACTTTTGAGCAGACAGCGTAATGGAGATTACGGTGTATACTTTAATCATATGGCGTCATAGTCAACTACGTGGCATGTTGGATGGTGTCATAAGCGACTACGCCATGAATGACGTAGCTAGGTTTGTCAGGAGCGTTTTTGTGATGAAGTGCTAACCGTTATTGAGCGAATTGTATGCACTAGTTAATAAACATATTGTTGAATATTTTGAAACTAATTTGACTGGGCGCTGTTGCTGCCAGTAGTAGTAGTAGTAGTAGTAGTAGTAGTAGTAGTAGTAGTAGTGGTGGTGGTGATGGTGTTAGTGGTGGTGGTGGTGGTGGTGGTGGTGGTGGTGGTGGTGGTGGTGGTGGTGGTGGTGGTGGTATTAGTAGTAGTAGTAGTAGTAGTAGTAGTAGTAGTAGTAGTAGTAGTAGTAGTAGTAGTAGTAGTAGTCGTAGTAGTAGTAGTAGTAGTAGTAGTAGTAGTAGTAGTAGTAGTAGTAGTAGTAGTAGTAGTAGTAGTAGTAGTAGTAGTAGCAGCAGCAGCAACAGCAGCAGCAGCAGTAGTAGCAGCAGCAGCAGCAGCAGCAGCAGTAGTAGTAGTAGTAGTAGTAGTAGTATATATGTTCAACATCATGAGGCCGGGACAGTTAGGCTAGCTCAAAATAAATGCGTTAGTTGGTTGGTTGTAGAACGTGCCATCTACGGCCACCTAATAGACACATTCTATCATAAACATGCGTTTAGAATATGAAATATCAAATATGAAAAATAATTCTCAGTGTAAGAAATCATGCTATTAAATATTTTGAAAGTAATTTGACTGCAATCTGCTGCTGCCTATGACACCATCTGACCCGAGTCAATTTCAATAAATATTTTGAAACTAACTTAACTGGGAGCCGTTGCTTCCTGTGGCAGCGACAGATCTTGTCAAATTGGTTTCAAAATATTCAACAGCTTACGTGTAAGATTTCTTAAAATTTAGAGTATGGGACTTCGGGGTGCATATATGGGTAATTCATGTGGCTTGCTATTAGATATGTTTTTCATGGTCAAACTTCCGATAAGGTGGTCGCATAGAACAGGTGTTACGACCTATCGAAAAACTTCTTTATGGTGCACTGGACCCCAGATTCGCAATCTAGCTTTAGAAAAGGCAGATCAACCATGGACAATACATTTTCACTGCATTTAATTAAGAACGTATTTGGTGAAAAGAAAACAAATAATGTTGTTTTCTGGATTTTAAACAGGAAGTCGTCTCGAACTGTCGAAATGGCGGGTGGAATAATCTTTAAATAAATAAGGTTGAAAGGATGTTTTGAAAGTATATCTAATACTGGTTACGTTATCATTTAGACGGCAGGTGGGGCAGAAACATGTCCAGATGTCTTTGTAAAAGAGGCGTAAGACAAGGGGAACAGATGTTTCCTGTAATATTTTCGATATTTTCAAATGAACGGGAAGGCTATTTACTAGAGGGACATTATGGCTTTTTAGTTATAACTTAGTGAAATGTTATGCTTCTACCTGCTTGTACCTTTGTATGTTATTGGTGCTATTAAAATGGCAGAATCTCCCAGATTCCTTCAGGATTCCCTATGCGTATTTCGAATCTATTGCAAAGAGGCTAACAGCTAGACGGATCTCTATCTCAAGACGCCGGGTATAATAGACCTTTCTACTTTATCAACCATCCTATGATGTCATAATCAACTACGCGACGAGTAGAATGACATCCTAATGAATGGCGTCATGAATGAGGTCGATAAGTACGGCACGAACGCATATTTGAAGACGGGCTATTCGTTGTCGTACGAATTGTATAATATTCTGTTGAATATTTTGAAACTAATTTAACAGGGCGCTGTTGCTGCCATAGGCAGTAACAGCACCAAGTCAAATTAATTTCAAAATATTCAACAACTTACCTGTATAATTTTAAGAAAATTGATAGTTAGGGAGGTCAGAGATCTATTGATCCCAACACGGGTGAAGTGTTGGTGGAGCTTAGCTAAAGATGGACGGGCATAGCTAAAACTGGAAAGGTCCATTCCTCAGCAACCTGGACGCACCGGTCTCTGCCTTAGCAATACATGCTCGATCAACAGTACATAAATAAGCCGTGGCTGTTAGTATATCGAAGGAAATCGACCCTGTTTGAAGAAGGGGAAAATGCGCTGTAGAGTCTATTCACATAGCGTGTGTTACTAAGGATTTTCAGTTTAATCATGAATAATATCACGTTATAATCAACTACGTGACGTGTAGGATGACGTTATAATCAGTTACGTCAGGAATGACGTAGATAATTTCATCACGAATGCTTAATTGGTGACAGACTACGCGTTGGTGTACGAATTGTATGTTTTTACTATCTAATAAACAATATTTTGAAACTAATTTGACTGGGCGCCGTTGCTGCCATAATGAAAAAAACGCATAGTCAAATTAGTTTCAAAATATTCAACACTTTATCTGTATACTTCTCTGGAAATTGATAGTTATGGAGGTCAGCGATCGATCGATCCCAGCTCGGATGAAGTTTTGGTGGATCTTGGCTAGAGATGGGAGGGGCGTGGCTAAAATTGCAACCCTCCCCTCATTAAGATGCCGTTGTCTCATAGGCAGAGTTGAGACCCTAGCCACCGTGGATACATCTATCGTCATCACTGTCCTGAGCACCCATTTGTATAAATGCATACCACGGAAACAATGACCTGATTCATACCCAGATTTGGCTTTGTGGTGCAACTGGCGTACTACTTGATATCGCTGGCACGGTAAAGTTTTCCTTGTGACTGGAAGACCTATGCTACGTACAGATGATTGACGTCGCCAATATCCCCAACAATGCTCTTCTATGCGTAGAATGGACCTATCCATTTTTAGCTATGCCCCGCCCATCACTAGCTGAGCTCCGCCTACACCTAGCCGTGTTGGGATTGATCGATCCTCCAAATATCCTAGCTAACCATTTCCTGAAAACTACACAGGGAAGCTGTTCAATATTTTGTAACTAATTTGACTCGGTGCTGTTGCTGCCTATGGCAGCAACATCGCCCAGTCAAATTACTTTCAAAATATTCAACACCATATTTATTAAATAGTAAAAGCAAACAATGTGTACAACAATGCATAGACCGTCTTCAAATATGCGTTCGTGACATACTTATCGACGTCATTCATGACGTCATTCATTATGATGTCATTGTACACATCACGCGGTTCACAATGACGTCATATGATGGGTGGGTACTCTTAGAAAGGTGAATTCCCTAAGCATCTCTAAGATGTGGATACGCGCGTTACGGAAAGACGGAGCATAGAGAAGCAGGTGCATCGGTCCCTCTACATACATCAGACCACGTTCTCTGCTGGTGATATCGACCTTCGAGAAAAGAACCTGGCGAAATACATGATCAACACCAGAATTCCATTTCCGGTTTATCCATCAATCATATGTCGTAATCATAACACGATTCGTATGCCTTTATTATTTAATAAACATAACCATAGCCACCAACAGCACCCAGTCACATTAGTTTCAAAATATTCAAAATCCTACCAGTCTAGTTTTCTGGAAATTGATAGGTAGTTCAGGGTTCGATCGATCCCCACACGGGTTAAGTGTGGATGGAGCGTAGCTAATGATGGGCATGGCTAAAACTAGACTCCTCCATTCATTGTCTTATTAGAGAACCGGTCCGCCGACCTCCAGGACATAAGGAGGAGGAGGAGGAGGCCAATCAGCAGATATGGAGATGCTGTGTACCAGGGTCGCGGAGTCAGCCCTACAGTATTCGTATGCAAAAAAGGTGGAACATACCATTTCTGCATAGATTACCATCATCTGAATAATCTATCTGTCAAGGATGAGCAGGCCTTGGACTATTTGTCTGACCATGTGTAGTTCTGCATACTGGACCTTGCCAACGGCTATTGGCCAGTTAAAATGGGCGGTCGTGACAAGAAAGATATGGCATTCGTTTGCTGGGACAGGATGTTTCAGCTTCCCCGGGTAGTGAGAACACGCACTATGCCATTTCATCCACGCAGTGACGGGATCGTAGAACGATTCAACAGACCCCTGGTTATGATACACACTAAGGAGATACATATCAGCCGTCGACATTGGGATCACTGGCCGCCGTTCATCATGATAGTGTATCGTACCATCAATTGCACGAATTGTATAATTGACGGACTCTTCGAGCTTAAAGACGGAGTTATCTTACGTCATTATGATTGCCACGTCAGCCTCATGTGACGTGATTGATTATGACATCATATACTTGAGTCACAGATCTGATGCCTACATTCGTGATCTCAGCAAACGCTATCGTGCTGAATGTTTTGAAACTAATTGTACTGAATCCTCTTGATCCTGTACAAACGCTTGATGATCTATGCATCCAGAGCTTCTTGTTTAATTGGTTTCCAATGTTTAACCCCAACCCATACCCACCCCAACCCCCAACCCCCAACCCTACCCCACCCACAACCACACCCCACTCCCACCTCAACCCCACCAACCCACCCCACACCCGTGTGTCAACAGCGCCTCAAAAGGTGCTCAAAATACTACTTGATATAGCATTTAAACATATTGATGGTCAATAATTTTCAAGATATTTTAATTTTAGAAGGCTTTATTTGTAAATTTACCACTGAATTTTTTTTCTGGGGTTTTGACCATTAAAGGCAATGGCAAAGCAAATGGAAGTTTGTACTTAGCCCGAGTCTATCTGTATAGGCCGACAGAAGAGTATTTCTTTAAATTTTACCACACGAATGACTGGATCGGTCACCGCGCCAGCCATTCTAGTGCTAAATATTCAAAAATACTCTTCACTATGCCTTTCAAATAGCCATGTCTGAAGACCACTACAAGTTATTTTTTGGTCTGTTTAACCGTCAAAGGGCAAAGTTGACGCAAGAGGGTTTAACAGCTTATCTATAAGGTTGCTTTTCACCACACTACCAAAGTAGAGCATACCTATATAATATAGAGATCCATGACTAGCTATGCCCCGCACATATCTAGCTAAGCTCAACCCACGATTTTCCCGTGATGGGAAACACAACTGAACCCTGAATTCCAGAATCCCATATCTAGGTAACTGTACAAGTAAGCGTTTGAATATTTCGAAACTAAATTTACTGGGTGCGACAGCAACAGCGCCCAGTAAACTTAGTTTCAAAATATTCAGCAGGCTGTTTATTAAATAGTAAAGACATACAATTTGTACACTTGATCGACTATTCACTATTCCTACAAGAGCCTGACAAGTAATTCATCACACAGTTTGATTGTGACGCCAGTCTGCATGTTACGTAATTGATGATGACGTCATATGTATTAGTGACAGATCGGATCTATCCATTATTGTTATGTACTTTGAAATCAGTAAATCCTACATAAAGTACAGGATCTCCTGTTTTATCGAGAAGATGCAACACTGGATCTGGATGCGGAAAGGTAAGATCATTAGATATATCCAAAGAGAAATAAATAGGAAGCGTCCATCTTGTACAAGAAGGCCCGGTGTCTCATACATTTTGTAACTGTCCTCTTGACCCCTCTTACGTCAACTAAGCATTAAAACGGAACCTTCCGTAATCTCTGGAAATGTCCATTTGTATGCTACGAGAAGACTTTTTTTTTTTAAGTTACCGCTGGAATAACTGGCTCGGTAATCGAGCTAGTTATTTCAGTCGTAAATTTCCAAAGAAATAGTCTTCTCTTAGCCTGAAAATGGACAATGATTAAGGAAAATTTTAGATTTTTTAAAGCAATTAACCCTTTAATTATCAAGCCGGCCAAAGCGACATGTTCCGAAAGCTGATTTTTATAAAGATAGTTTATTTCGCTTCCGGTCGTTGCGTGTAAATTACATAAATATATTGCAATTGTAATTATTTTCGTTATTATCACTGCTTTTCATCATTATTTTCACATCATCATCATCATCATCATCATCATCATCATCATCATCATCATCATCATCATCATCATCAACGTCTTCATCACCATTATCATCGTCGTCGTCGTCGTCGTCATTGTCGTAGTAGTAGAAGTATTAGTAGTAGTCATCTTTGTCATCGTCGTCCTCACCGCCGCCGCCGCCGCCGCCGCCGCAGCCGTCGTTGTCTTCAATCATCATCATCGTCATCATCATGATTTTCAGACTTGTTATATTCAGCATGTCTATGATCTATGAATGACGAGTCAGGCTAAGCCGTAAAGATGATTATGATTATAAAGCTATGTATGACTATAAATTAAAACAATATGTTGAATGTAATTTAACCACAAGTCACCCGCCTGTACCCAAAACCTAGCAGTGTACTGAGCAAATAATATGGCCAGATATACCCCATGACAGTTTGGTGAAGTAGAGTATATCTATGGTTCGGACCTATAAGGGCGAGGAGGTTATGTCAGTAACCAGGGTGAATGAAATAAAATGTTACATAGAGCAAAACCTCGTGGATCAATTTAAACAGAAGTGGGAAGGGCATATGGGAGAATCGTGGACGGGAAAAACATACAAAGCGTTTAAAACCAGCCTTGAAATGGAGCCATATCTACTCAAGCTTGGAGATATGAACAGAATAACATTCACAAAATTTAGAACCATTTACCTATTGAGAAGTGTCGTTGGGAGAGAGTCCCACGAGAACAGCGAACATGCCAATTATGTGACAAAAACGATATTGTTGATGAAGACCATTTTTTAAATTATAAATTCCATGGTAAAGTTACAAACAGAGCCATGGCTTATCCAGCAAATGGACATTCACTGAGCAAAGTGTCCAATTTTCCTGAAAGTTCTTGACCGCTACACTGTTAATTGGTATAAGTAGCATTTGAGCGCTTTGAGGCACTGCTGACACGAGAGGGGTTAAAGATTACGCATTTCGATCTTCATTATGAAATTCACCTTTCCAGAGTACCCACCCATCACATGACGTCATAATGAACTGCGTGATGTGTAGAATAACATCATAATGAATGATGTCATGAATGACGTTGATAAGTACGTCAAGAACGCATATTTGAAGACGGTCTATGCGTTGTTATACAAATTGTTTGCTTATACTATTTAATAAATATTCTACCATAGGCAGCAACAGCACCCAGTCAAATTAGTTACAAAATATTCTACAGCTTCCCTGTATAGTTTTCAGGAAATTGAGAGCTAGGGCATTCGGGGATCGATCAATCCCAGCGGGGCGAGGTGTGCGTGGAGCTTAGCTAGTGATGGGCGGGGCATAACTAAAAATGGAACGGTCCATTACCTATTTTCTAATGTATCTGTTATTGAGATGATCTTAGATTCAACCTTCTCCCAAATGGTGCATGGATTCTCGTATATGTAATCTTACTCAACATTGGCCATGTCATGGATACACAATCTGATTGGTCTAGAGAGTCGCGTAATTTGTGATGTGGTGGGCGTGACCTATTTATCATCATATTGCTTTATTGCATGAAGTTATTAATAGGCATGCCCGCGAGGACGTATTTCCTCGCTACGACCACTCGGACACTACCATAAGAAGTCATTGGTTTGATTGGCATCTATCGAGTCCCTGATTCCAGGTCCTATTCACACTTGTTTATATTTCAGTCTATTATTGGTAACCCAATTTAACACTGGTACTCACCCAGGAGTATACGTGAAAGGCAACGAGGAGTGAAGGAGATTGCCTATGTTTCTACCGATTGCTCATCTACCACCAGATCGGCTGACAATAGAGCGGAATTTGAATTCCTGATTACCAGTCGATCAGATTAACACACGTTCAATCGTCTCCCCACCCATCGTCCTATCGCATGGTCTCTCCCTCCCGCTAACGCTCCCGTGTCGAGTCCCGTGCTTGCAGGCTTTTGATGTCTGGCCTGAGTCCGCGAAACTTCATAAATGAGGTCAGTCAACTACGGCCTAATAAAATTGCTCGGTTATTATCATCCTACTAATATACTGTCAATCACATAGATTGACATTCGTGTCTCGCAAGCTCTCCATCGAAATTGGCACGAAGCTACGCCTCTATTTTTAGATTTATAGCGAGATTGAAGTAGGCAGAAATCTGATTGGCTACCTGAAAACTGGCAGGGGAACATAGCGAGTAATCGCGGATTTGCAAGTACGGCCTCGAACCGCGAAGCGATGTGAGTGGCCGTATGTTAGTACGATGCTCTCTTCCGTGGACACTCCCATAGTAATCACAATCTGCATATGGGTAAATAGGCCACCATCTTTCATCACTCTCTCGTCCAATCAGATTGCCCATCTATGATGTGCTCAATACTACTAACATATGAGGTTAGCCAGTGAAACTGTACATACGGTAAATAGAAATTTGGAATAGGGGCAAACTGGATATATAAATGAAGTTGTACAAATGTAGACATTACCACTGGAATTTAATAATGAAATACATTAGAAAATGCATGGCAACAACATAATCAACGATATAGCGTATACTAGTCTAGTTATATTGAATACAGGGACAGATCTGGCTTTTCCAATGTTCTAGCCAATAGATTAGCCAAATACCATTTTTGTTATCCAAATATTATATATTTTAGCCACATCTTTGCTTCAATGTCACTGATGAACAGTCGGTCATCATCAGTCAATACTAACAATTTTACAGTCCAGACATGCCAGATATAATAGGATCTTAAAATATAAAAGATATGTTGAATATTTTGAAACAACAGCTTTCAGGAATATTAGTTTCAAAATATTCACCAACATAAACAGGAATTTTTGCTTTGCAGTTATAACCCTGGAATCAGTCAGTATTTAGCAAATCAAGAAATTAAATTAATCTTAATGATTAGCCAATGATTTAGCCATGTCTCCTTTTCATTAGACAGATTTCAGTTTTACTAGCATTTGGCTAATTGGCTAGTGGTTAGATCGGTCCCTAGAATAAAATAAAATCTATCTATAACCGTCAAAGTATGGGTAATGTTTCGTATGTATGCACCATTCAAGTTTTGTTCATTATTTTTAAACAAATTTGACTGGAAAGCAGAAACAGCTCTCAATTAAATTAGTTTCAAATTAAACAATTTTCAGTCTTTATATGAACAAACAAAATCGATGGGATTAAAATTAACCATTTACACCCCAGAGTCCAGTTCCAGTATCTCAATTCCAAAACAACCTTAGAGGTAAACTGGTGAGGCTTTTGAAAGACAGTTGACAGAAATTTGATGCTGCCGTAGGCATCAACCGCTTTCAGTCAAAGTAGTCTCAAAATATCTAATATGATAGTTCTTATACTATAAACGAATTTTCATATTTGGTATTTCTGGATAAAGGGTTAAAATTAACGTGTGTCTAATGGAACATCCTGGCATTATTGTAACAGATTAAGTCCCTTAACAATGAGCTGCTATTACTGTTATCTGTACTTGTATTATTGTCAAAACGTGAACCACTCGAATTTGAAGCTAAGCTGAAATCTCCGACTTGTGCACATAATCTCTCGTCTTTTAGAAGTTCCAAGAAAGGCTGGTTGCAAAGCGAGGTATGTTTATTTGGGAATGGTGTAGCGTATGGTGGAACTCGTGTATTCAAGTTTTTAGTCTGATTTGATATATCAATATCACTTGCTGAGTGATTCTCCCCCGGTTTCAGCTTATGACCAGGATTTTGATTTTTGCAAGAACGTTTAGAATACGATTTCGGAATAGGTCTCTTTAATGTCACATCTGATAGCTCAAACGTAGAGATGCCAGTGCTGTGAGCTGGAACACGTATTGGTACATACGTAGATATATCGGTAATGTGAGCTGGACTTGAACTCCTGTATGAACATGCATCTGAGATGAAACTTGGTGACGAGTACCCACTTTCCGTGCTATAGTCAATTTCAGAATGTGGTGAAGAGCATCCACTTACTGTGCTATGGTTAGTATCAGAATGTAGTGAAGGGGATACACTTTCCGTGCTGTAATTAGTTTCAGAATGCAGTGAAGGGTATGTACTTTCCGTGCCATTGTCAGTTTCAGAATACGCATCGTCATGTAACTGTATTTTGAATTCACGTTTCAGTTTTATCACAAATAATAATTCTCTCTCAAGTTGTGTTAGAAGTCTGTAATAATGTTGCTCTTCAGGTTTTGTGACATAAACCTCGGGATTGGGACGAGGTGACTGAACGGGAGATAGACACACTGGCAGCGTTCGGTGTATTTTATTGCGCAGTGGCGCTGAGACACATGACACCGCGCGTAGATACCCACATTCATCTTCACTGCTGATAGAATTTAAAATTGCGCTTTCTTGTGGATGGACACACGTTTGTGGCGGAAGTGTGACACTTTCTCGATGATTGACGTACGGTTTCTTAGCAACCGTTATTCCAGAGAACGAATGCGATCTCGAAGAAATTAGAACAGTGTTACGTTGACAGTCACGTGGGTTTAACTTAGTATTAGTGTGGCCATTGCACTGGCTGCGACATAGTGAATTAGAATTTCTCGACATTATTTCTCTGTAATTAACTGATTTCTTAAATAAATGACCTTCGTTTTTAATCGAGAATGATTTCTCTATATCCATTTCCTGAACCCTGTGATTGATGACGTCATGTATTTCTTCATAATCGTGGTTACTGGGATCGTCCAATGGGGTTTGAGAAACACGCCGATTACCGTCACGTGTATTGGTAGATGTTGATGTGCCCAGAGCATTTATGCTCGGTATAGCTGTACCAGGCTTACGAATTCGACGAAGAAGCTTTGGACAACGCATGATAGTTGAATACAAATGGATCTACAAACAAAGTATAAAAAGCACTCAAAATCAATAATCACGATTTAACAAATACGCAAGCTTATAGTTCATTACATAAATTAATAGACAGAACAACTTCTAGCTGTGCACGTACACACCCACCCCAACCCCCTACACCCCCACGCCCCAACACGCACCGCCACCGTCAATGGGGCAATCCCATTTTAGGTATACCCTGCCCATCATAACTGCTAAGCTCCACCCAAACTTCGCTGCGTTGAGATCTGAGATCGCTCGATCCCTGAACTGCCGGACTATCAATTTCCAGAAAACGGTACAGCCAAACTGTTGAATATTTTGAAACTAATTTGACTGGGTGCTGTTGCTGCTATAGGCAAAAACAGCAACCAGTCAAATTAGTTTCAATACACGCAACATAATGCTTATTAAATAGTAAAGATATACAATTCGTACAACAACACTTAGTCCGTCATCAATTAAAGCGTTCGTGGCGTACTTATCTACGTCATTCATGACGTCATTGATTTTTGCTGTAATCCTTCTACACGTCACGTAGGTGATTATGACGACACATGAGTAATGGATAAACTGGAAAGGTCCATTGCTAACTAAGCTCTGCCTCTTTTCCCGCATTTTTAAAGGTACATATTCACAACAAAATGCGTGAAAATAAAATTGTTTAGATTGTGTACGTATAGATGCCTAATTAATTTTGTGTACGTCAATGTAATGAAACGAAATAAATCCTAGCATATAATGATGGCATTCCGTACAAATTATTATGATTTTTTTAATTGCGAATTTGAATTAGGAGCTCGTGTCTCTAAATCAAATTTTACAACTTAAATAATTATATTAATTTATACATAATGAAATCATCACGTGTTACGAGTTATTTCGTTTCATTAGATCTAGGCCCACAATTTAAGCCTCTAAAAGTATATAATATAAGTATCGTTATCGACATTGTTATGATGATATTTCCCGTCATCACGCTCCTCTTCATTGCTAGCCTATATATCTGATAGCAACCTTCTAAAGTTCCAATAGACCTTTCCATTTTTAGCTATGCCCCGCCTATCTCTAGCTAAGCTCCACCCACACCTCGCTCGGTTTTGGATCGATCGATTCCCAAATGCCCTAGCTATCAATTCCCTGAAAACTATACAGGGAAGCTGTTGAATATTTTGTAACTAATTTGACTGGGTGCTGTTGCTGCCCATGGCAGCAACATCGCCCAGTCAAATTAGTTTCAAAATATTCAACAGAATATTTATTAAATAGTAAAAGCAAACAATTTGTACAACAACCCACAGACCGTCTTCAAATATGCGTTCGTGACGTACTTATCTACGTCATTCATGAACTCATTCATTATGATGTCATTGTACACATCACACAGTTCATTATGACGTCATATGATGGGTGAGTACTCTGGAAAGGTGAATTACGCAGCGTACTTTTAGGGCTACAAGATGGCGGTTCTTTAACCTTTAACCCTCAAATTTGTTCAAGAAAATTTCAATTTTCTCATAGAAAATGTCCATTTGCAGACCAAGAGAAGACTATTTTTGAAAATTTACCAATGGAATTACTGACTCGGTTATCGAGGCACTCATTCTAGTGGTATATTTTCTAAAATATTCTACTCTTTGTCTGCAAATGGACATTTCTCAAGACCATTTCAGGAGGGTTAAAATTGTGTTTATGTTAAAAAGCCAACACCTTGTGGCCCTCAAAGTTATTTTTAAATCACAGCTGACTTATATATTAAGGGAAGTTTCCAGTTTATTTACTCATCATATGACGTCACAATAAACTACGTGATGCATAATATGACGTCGTAATCAATGATGTCATAAATGACGGAGATGAGTTCGTCACGAGCGCTTAATTGATGACGGACTAAGTGGTGTTGCACGAATTGTATATCTTTACCATTTAATAAACATGATTTTGAATATTTTAAAACTAATTTGATTAGGAGCTGGGGCTACCATATGCAGAAACAGAGTCTTGTCGAATTAGTTTCAAAATAATCAACAGCTTACCTGTATAGTTTTCTGGAAATTGGCAGTACTGTAGTTCAGGTATTAATTGATCCCAACTCGGGTGAAGGGTGGGTGGCGCTTAACTAGCGATGGGCGGAGCGTAGGTAAAACTGGATTCCTCTAGGCGATACATGGATTTTAACATCGACTGTTTAATGGCTCAGTAATGTGGCGGTTATAGAGCGGTATTACTGTATGAGCACTCGTTAACCGTCTAACACTCATATCAGCCAAAACGGCTTCTACAGTGGTCTTAAGAAATGTCAATTTGCTGCCCAACAGAAGACTATTTTTTAATTTTTACAGCTGAAATGACTGGCTAGATAACAGGGCTAGTCATTCCAATGGTAAATTTTCCAAAAATAATTTTCTCTAGCTCTGCAAATTGAGATTTTCTATGAGAAAGTTGAAATTTTTTTTTTTAATTCGAGGGTTAAATGGTTAAACGGATATATTTCGAGCTATGCCCCGCCCATTTCTCCAGTTATAGCTTTTGCGTTTTGCGCGTGTCGGAATCGATTTATATATTTTGAAACCTGAATTCTCAGAATCTCATTTTAAGGTATCCTTAATTATACAGATATGATGTTGAACATTTTGAAACTAATTTGACTGGTGCTGTTGCCGCCTATGCAGCAACAGAGCCCAGTATAATTAGTTTCAAAATATTCAACAGAATGTGTATTAAATACTAAATCCATCTAACACATAGAATTCGTACACTTGGCAGACATTTCCAGCTGCATGACGGACTATTCAATTGTAAATTATGATTGTGACGACAGCCTGCATGTGACATAATTGATTATGACGTCATATATTTGAGTGACAGATCGGATCCACCATTTATCCAACACTCTTTAGAAGACATGTGATTTTGTTTTAAACAGCTGGTTAAAAGACTTACAGATCCAAACCTTATATGACCATCTGTCATCTCCTGTGGCATCTCATAGGTCCACGTTTGATCTAATTCCTGAAACGGCAGGTTACTGAGCCAATAACTGGCCCGTAGCCTGCATTATCTGGGAAGTCGCGCCAACTTAGACCATGCCATTGTAATGGTTCTGAGGCAAATGGAAGTATCCAGTCCCTCGCTCACGTATCTGTCGTCATAATCAACCACGTCACTTTGTAGCTGACGTCAAATCAAAATGAATTAAACGAGTCACGAATACCGCAATAATTCGTCACGAACATGTTTGAGTTGCGCGTCTTTGATGAATTAACACGTTAATAAACATTCTGTTCAAGATTTTGAAACTGTCAACGGCAGCAACTGCTTCCGGTTAAGTTTCAAAATATTCTCGATATAGCTTACCTGTATACTCATTCGGAAAAAGAAATTTTCGCGGTACAAAGAGTTATACTCGAATCAAAGAAACCTATAATGTGGGCGGAACTTAGCTGGAAATGGGCGGGGCATCGCTAGAAATGGACATATCTATAACGTTCACTTTACAGATCATTAACCCTTTAATGACGAAATTTGGTCATGAAAATTTAAATATTTCCTTTTTGAATTCCCATTTGCATGGCAAAAGAAGACTATTTTTTCTAATTTACCGCTGGAATGGCTGTCTCGGTTACAGAGCCAGTCATTCCAGTGATAAATGTTCAAAAATAGTCTTCTCTTGGCCTGCAGGTGAACATTCTCCAAGGAGCCTGCAGTAGCCAGCTTCATCATGAAAGGGTTACAAATGATATAAGTAAATAACGTGTCACGTGATACAAGTGGCTCGTGATATAGTCCAGCTGTTTCGTATCTAAGTTATAGAACCACCATTTCATATGAATAAGTGTGAGCGAAGCAGAGTTGAACAAACAGGCACACAGACAGGTAGACCCAAAATCCAATACTCCTTCTCATCAATGATCGACCAACTGACAGACCGACCGACCAACCGGCCAACTGTTCAACCATCCGACAGCCAGACTGCCAGACTGACTGACTGACTGACCGACAGACCGACAGACCGACTGACTGGCCGAACGAACGAATGAACGAATGACCCATCGACCGACCGACCGAATTTTACTAATACTGCTGTATCAGGAATTATATCTCAAAAGTGGACCTATCGTATGCCACAGGAGATGACAGCTGGTCATATAAGGTTTGGATCTGTAAGGCATATAATCTTTTAACCAGCTGTTTAAAACGCAATCACATGACTCCTAAAGAGTGCTGGATAATGGATGGATCCTATATGGCCCTCAAATATATGACGTCATAATCAATTATGTCACATTTAGACTGACGTCACAATCATAATTTACAATTCAATAATCCGTCATGTAGCTGGAAAAGTTTGTCAAGTATACGAATTATATATGTTTGATGGATTTCGTATTTGATAAACATTCTGTTGAATATTTTGAAACTAATTTTACCGGGCGCTGTTGCTGCATAGTCAAATTAGTTTCAAAAACCTGGTATTTAGCGAAATAGTGGCTGTATAAGAACACGGCCTAAGATTAATCTGAGGACTCACCTGTGTTTGGAAAATCGTCTAACATGTATCCAATCTATTCTCAGCCTTACATTCGCAACAAACCAGGTAAAGCTATCCTTTTCCGAAGCTCAAACAAAATTCTGTCATAATTTCTAGAATCTGTCCTTTTTAAATATTCCGAATTAACAACGCGATTCAATGATACTCGCCTCTAATCGTCCATTAGCGTATTTATCGCGGGTTGACAATATTATCCAATGATGCGCATCTAGTATCGTCCATTAGCGTGTTTAACGCGTGTTGACAATATGGCTAGCGATAAAGCGCATCACTTATAGACCATTAGCACGTTTTAACCTTTCAACCCTTTGAACCCGAAAGTCCAAAATCAACAAAATCCTGTAAGATTTAATGAATATTCTGTTAAATAATTTGAAACTAATTTAACCGGAAGCTGTTGCTGCCTATGTCAGCAACAGGTTCCTGTCAAATTAGTTTCAAAATAATCAACGGCTTACCAGTATAGCGACCTTGAAATTGGTATTCTGGGAATTCACGGTTCAAAGGGTTAATGGCTAAATTTTTGTCAAGAAAATTTAAATATTTACTTACTGAATGTCCATTTGCAGGTCAAGAAAAATACTATTTTGAAAATGTACAACTGGAATTACTGGCTCGCTTTTCGATCCAGTCATTCCAGTGGAAAATTTTAAAATAATATTCTCTTGCCCTGAAAATGGGCATTCCTCAATGCTAATGCAGGCGCCATTGCTGATCGGATTCGCCATGAAATCGTGAATCGTATTTATAAATTATTTCCTCTTTGAAAGATAAACATTAAGATTAGGAAAGAAAGCGTTCAAAAACGTAACAAGTTAACGATTGATTCAGGGCCTTATATAAACAGAGTACTATTTGATTGGAAATGAAATGTGACATGATTGAGACCCGCTAGACAGGGACCTGATACACCTGAAATTGATACCCACCCCCACCACCCTCCCCTATTGGTGTAATGCTATCAGGATTATGCAGAGAGCATTCGCACCAGAATGTTTAGCCCTTTACTGACTAAATTTGGTTAAGGAAATTAAAACACGTGCTTATTGAATGTCAATTTGCAGGCCGAAAGAATAGTATTTATGAAAAATTACCACTGGAATGACTGGCTCGGATATCGAGCCAGTCATTCCAGTAGTAAATTTTCAAAAGTCGTCTTCTTTAGGCATGCAAATGGACATTCCTCAAGACCGCCGCATAGACAGCTTTTGGCCATCTTCTTTACAAAAAGGCTAAAAAATAACATTGTTAAACTTTATATCCTTTCAGAGGCTTAACTTGTACGCCTCAATTCCGTAAATCCTAATATATAATGATTTCATTTGGTATGGATTAACATAATATTTTAAAGTTGTGAAATTAGATTAGATACACGACGTATCGCTATTGTAAAATAGGCGTAAGACAAGGGGAACAGATGTTTCCTGTACTATTTTCGATATTTTCAAATGAACGGGAAGGCTATTTACTAAAGGGACATTATGGCTTTTTAGTTATAACTTAGTGAAATGTTATGCTTCTAGCTGCTTGTACCTTTGTATGTTATTGGTGCTATTAAAATGGCAGAATCTCCCAGATTCCTTCAGGATTCCCTATGCGTATTTCGAATCTATTGCAAAGAGGCTAACAGCTAGACGGATCTCTATCTCAAGACGCTGGGTATAATAGACCTTTCTACTTTATCAACCATCCTATGATGTCATAATCAACTACGCGACGAGTAGAATGACATCATAATGAATGGCGTCATGAATGAGGTCGATAAATACGTCACGAACGCATATTTGAAGACGGGCTATTCGTTGTCGTACGAATTGTATAATATTCTGTTGAATATTTTGAAACTAATTTAACAGGGCGCTGTGGCTGCCATAGGCAGTAACAGCACCAAGGCAAATTAATTTCAAAATATTCAACAACTTACCTGTATAATTTTAAGAAATTTGATAGTTAGGGAGGTCAGAGATCTATTGATCCCAACACGGGTGAAGTGTTGGTGGAGCTTAGCTAAAGATGGACGGGGCATAGCTAAAACTGGAAAGGTCCATTCCGCAGCAACTTGGACGCACCGGTCTCTGCCTTAGCAATACATGCTCGATCAACAGTACATAAATAAGCCGTGGCTGTTAGTATATCGAAGGAAATCGACCCTGTTTGAAGAAGGGGAAAATGCGCTGTAGAGTCTATTCACATAGCGTGTGTTACTAAGGATTTTCAGTTTAATCATGAATCATATCACGTTATAATCAACTACGTGACGTGTAGGATGACGTTATAATCAGTTACGTCAGGAATGACGTAGATAAGTTCATCACGAATGCTTAATTGGTGACAGACTACGCGTTGGTGTACGAATTGTATGTTTTTACTATTTAATAAACATGCTTTTCAATATTTTGAAACTAATTTGACTGGGCGCCTTTGCTGCCATAATGAACAAAACGCATAGTCAAATTAGTTTCAAAATATTCAACACTTTACCTGTATACTTTTCTGGAAATTGATAGTTATGGAGGTCAGAGATCGATCGATCCCAGCTCGGATGAAGTTTTGGTGGATCTTGGCTAGAGATGGGAGGGGCGTGGCTAAAATTGCAACCCTCCCCTCATTAAGATGCCGTTGTCTCATAGGCGGAGTTGAGACCCTAGCCACCGTGGATACATCTATCGTCATCACTGTCCTGAGCACCCATTTGTATAAATGCATACCACAGAAACAATGACCTGATTCATACCGAGATTTGGCTTTGTGGTGCAACTGGCGTACTACTTGATATCGCTGGCACGGTCAATTTTTCCTTGTGACTGGAAGACCTATGCTACGTACAGATGATTGACGTCGCCAATATCTCCAACAATGCTCTTCTATGCGTAGAATGGACCTATCCATTTTTAGCTATGCCCCGCCCATCACTAGCTGAGCTCCGCCTACACCTCGCCGTGTTGGGATTGATCGATCCTCCAAATATCCTAGCTAACAATTTCCTGAAAACTATACAGGGAAGCTGTTGAATATTTTGTAACTAATTTGACTCGGTGCTGTTGCTGCCTATGGCAGCAACATCGCCCAGTCAAATTAGTTTCAAAATATTCAACAACATATTTATTAAATAGTAAAAGCAAACAATGTGTACAACAACGCATAGACCGTCTTCAAATATGCGTTCGTGACATACTTATCGACGTCATTCATGACGTCATTCATTATGATGTCATTGTACACATCACGCGGTTCACAATGACGTCATATGATGGGTGGGTACTCTTAGAAAGGTGAATTCCCTAAGCATCTCTAAGATTTGGATACGCGCGTTACGGAAAGACGGAGCATAGAGAAGCAGGTGCATCGGTCCCTCTACATACATCAGACCACGTTCTCTGCTGGTGATATCGACCTTCGAGAAAAGAACCCGGTGAAATACATGATCAACACCAGAATTCCAGTTCCGGTTTATCCATCAATCATATGTCGTAATCATAACACGATTCGTATGCCTTTATTATTTAATAAACATAACCATAGCCACCAACAGCACCCAGTCACATTAGTTTCAAAATATTCAAAATCCTACCAGTCTAGTTTTCTGGAAATTGATAGGTAGTTCAGGGATCGATCGATCCCCACACGGGTTAAGTGTGGATGGAGCGTAGCTAATGATGGGCATGGCTAAAACTAGACTCCTCCATTCATTGTCTTATTAGAGAACCAGTCCGCCGACCTCCAGGACATAAGGAGGAGGAGGAGGAGGCCAATCAGCAGATATGGAGATGCTGTGTACCAAGGTCGCGGAGTCAGCCCTACAGTATTCGTATGCAAAAAAGGTGGAACATACCATTTCTGCATAGATTACCATCATCTGAATAATCTATCTGTCAAGGATGAGCAGGCCTTGGACTATTTGTCTGACCATGTGTAGTTCTGCATACTGGACCTTGCCAACGGCTATTGGCCAGTTAAAATGGGCGGTCGTGACAAGAAAGATATGGCATTCGTTTGCTGGGACAGGATGTTTCAGCTTCCCCGGGTAGTGACAACACGCACTATGCCATTTCATCCACGCAGTGACGGGATCGTAGAACGATTCAACAGACCCCTGGTTATGATACACACTAAGGAGATACACATCAGCCGTCGACATTGGGATCACTGGCCGCCGTTCATCATCATAGTGCATCGTACCATCAATTGCACGAATTGTATAATTGACGGACTCTTCGAGCCTAACGACGGAGTTATCTTACGTCATTATGATTGCCACGTCAGCCTCATGTGACGTGATTGATTATGACATCATATACTTGAGTCACAGATCTGATGCCTACATTCGTGATCTCAGCAAACGCTATCGTGCTGAATGTTTTGAAACTAATTTTACTGAATCCTCTTGATTATTTACAAACGCTTGATGATCTATGCATCCAGAGCTTCTTGTTTAATTGGTTTCCAATGTTTAACCCCAACCCATACCCACCCCAACCCCCAACCCTACCCCACCCACAACCACACCCCACCCCCACCTCAACCCCACCAACCCACCCCACACCCGTGTGTCAACAGCGCCTCAAGGTGCTCAAAATACTACTTGATATAGCATTTAAACATTTTGATGGTCAATAATTTTCAAGATATTTTAATTTTAGAAGGCTTTATTTGTAAATTTACCACTGAATTTTTTTTTCGCGGCTTTGACCATTAAAGGCAATGGCTAAGCAAATGGAAGTTTGTACTTAGCCCGAGTCTATCTGTATAGGCCGACAGAAGAGTATTTCTTTAAATTTTACCACACGAATGACTGGATCGGTTACCGCGCCAGCCATTCTAGTGCTAAATATTCAAAAATACTCTTCACTATGCCTTTCAAATAGCCATGTCTGAAGACCACTACAAGTTCTTTTTTAGTCAGTTTAACCGTCAAAGGGCAAAGTTGACGCAAGAGGGTTTAACAGCTTATCTATAAGGTTGCTTTTCACCACACTACCAAAGTAGAGCATACCTATATAATATAGAGATCCATGACTAGCTATGCCCCGCACATATCTAGCTAAGCTCAACCCACGATTTTCCCGTGATGGGAAACACAACTGAACCCTGAATTCCAGAATCCCATATCTAGGTAACTGTACAAGTAAGCGTTTGAATATTTCGAAACTAAGTTTACTGGGTGCGACAGCAACAGCGCCCAGTAAACTTAGTTTCAAAATATTCAGCAGGCTGTTTATTAAATAGTAAAGACATACAATTTGTACACTTGATCGACTATTCAATGTTCCTATATGAGCTTGACAAGTAATTCATCACACAGTTTGATTGTGACGCCAGTCTGCATGTTACGTAATTGATGATGACGTCATATGTATAAGTGACAGATCGGATCTATCCATTATTGTTATGTACTTTGAAATCAGTAAATCCTACATAAAGTACAGGATCTCCTGTTTTATCGAGAAGATGCAACACTGGATCTGGATGCGGAAAGGTAAGATCATTAGATATATCCAAAGAGAAATAAATAGGAAGCGTCCATCTTGTACAAGAAGGCCCGGTGTCTCATACATTTTGTAACTGTCCTCTTGACCCCTCTTACGTCAACTAAGCATTAAAACGGATCCTTCCGTAATCTCTGGAAATGTCCATTTGTATGCTACGAGAAGACTATTTTTTTTAAGTTACCGCTGGAATAACTGGCTCGGTAATCGGGCCAGTTATTTCAGTCGTAAATTTCCAAAGAAATAGACTTCTCTTAGCCAGCAAATGGACAATGATTAAGGAAAATTTTAGATTTTTTAAAGCAATTAACCCTTTAATTATCAAGCCGGCCAAAGCGACATGTTCCGAAAGCTGATTTTTATAAAGATAGTTTATTTCGCTTCCGGTCGTTGCGTGTAAATTACATAAATATATTGCAATTGTAATTATTTTCGTTATTATCACTGCCTTTCATCATCATCATCATCATCATCATCATCATCATCATCATCATCACCATCATCAACGTCTTCATCACCATTATCATCGTCGTCGTCGTCGTCGTCGTCGTCATCGTCGTAGTAGTAGAAGTATTAGTAGTAGTCATCTTTGTCATCGTCGTCGTCACCGCCGCCGCCGCCGCCGCCGCCGCGGCCGCCGCAGCCGTCGTTGTCTTCAATCATCGTCATCATCATGATTTTCACACTTGTTATATTCAGCATGTCTATGATCTATGAATGACGAGTCAGGCTAAGCCGTAAAGATGATTATGATTATAAAGCTATGTATGACTATAAATTAAAACAATATGTTGAATGTAATTTAACCACAAGTCACCCGCCAGTACCCAAACCTAGCAGTGTACTGAGCAAATAATATGGCCAGATATACCCCATGACAGTTTGGTGAAGTAGAGTATATCTATGGTTCGAACCTATAAGGGGGAGGAGGTTATGTCAGTAACCAGGGTGAAGGAAATATAATGTTACATAGAGCAAAACCTCGTGGATCAATTTAAACAGAAGTGGGAAGGGAAAATGGGGGAATCGTGGACGGGAAAAACATACAAAGCGTTTAAAACCAGCCTTGAAATGGAGCCATATCTACTCAAGCTTGGAGATATGAACAGAATAACATTCACACAATTTAGAACCATTTACCTATTGAGAAGGGTCGTTGGGAGAGAGTCCCACGAGAACAGCGAACATGCCAATTATGTGACAAAAACGATATTGTTGATGAAGACCATTTTTTAAATTTATTTGCGACTATTTCAAACCTGACAGGCTAAAGTATTTGCCAAGATTTTATTATAACAGACCAAATTACTCGAAGTTCCGTAAGCTATTTTCCACAGAACAAAAGAAGCTCTTAATAAAACTATGCTCATTTTATTACAGGCCAATTCTCCGCAAAGTAGACCCCTGCACAAACTCACCATGCGACATAGACAATAACGACGACGACGACGACGGCGGCGACGACGACGACGACGATGACGACGACGAAGAGGACGACTGTGACGATGGCAATGACAATGACAATGCTAAGCTAATAATGTTAATAATAATTATAATAAGATAATATGGGTAAGATGCATTAATTATAATGTACTGTAAATACTTCACCACTGCCAAACCCGGTTTAGTCATATTCCCCATATATCATTTGTATGATCTGGGTGTAATAAACACCTGTCTAATTGTCTCTCAATGTAAATGCATGGTAAATATAGGCAGCTAATCTCCTTATGCGTGAACGGTGAAGTAGTTCGGTCAGTTTAAAAACGCTAGGTTTTTTCCACTAATACTGTATTATATATTGTTTTCTTAAATTATAAATTCCATTGGTAAAGTTACAAACAGAGCCATGTCTTATCCAGCAAATGGACATTCACTGAGCAAAGTGTCCAATTTTCCTGAAAGTTCTTGACCGCTACACTGTTAATTGGTATAAGTAGCATTTGAGCGCTTTGAGGCACTGCTGACACGAGAGGGGTTAAAGATCACGCATTTCGATCTTCATTATGAAATTCACCTTTCCAGAGTACCCACCCATCACATGACGTCATAATGAACTGCGTGATGTGTAGAATAACATCATAATGAATGATGTCATGAATGACGTTGATAAGTACGTCACGAACGCATATTTGAAGACGGTCTATGCGTTGTTATACAAATTGTTTGCTTTTACTATTTAATAATTCTTCTACCACAGGCAGCAACAGCACCCAGTCAAATTAGTTACAAAATATTCTACAGCTTCCCTATATAGTTTTCAGGAAATTGAGAGCTAGGGCATTCGGGGATCGATCAATCCCAGCGGCGAGGTGTGCGTGGAGCTTAGCTAGTGATGGGCGGGGCATAACTAAAAATGGAACGGTCCATTACCTATTTTCTAATGTATCTGTTATTGAGATGATCTTAGATTCAACCTTCTCCCAAATGGTGCATGGATTCTCGTATATGTAATCTTACTCAACATTGGCCATGTCATGGATACACAATCTGATTGGTCTAGAGAGTCGCCTGATTTGTGATGTGGTGGGCGTGACCTATTTATCATTATATTGCTTTATTGCATGAAGTTATTAATAGGCATGACCGCGAGGACGTATTTCCCCGCTACGACCACTCGGACACTACCATAAGAAGTCATTGGTTTGATTGGCATCTATCGAGTCCCTGATTCCAGGTCCTATTCACGCTTGTTTATATTTCAGTCTATTATTGGTAACCCAATTTAACACTGGTACTCACCCAGGAGTATACGTGAAAGGCAACGAGGAGTGAAGGAGATTGCCTATGTTTCTACCGATTGCTCATCTACCACCGGATCGGCTGACAATAGAGCGGAATTTGAATTCCTGATTACCAGTCGATCAGATTAACACACGTTCAATCGTCTCCCCGCCCATCGTCCTATCGCATGGTCTCTCCCTCCCACTAACGCTCCCGTGTCGAGTCCCGTGCTTGCAGGCGTTTGATGTCTTGGCTAAGTCTGTCAAACTTCATAAATGAGGTCAGTCAACTACGGCCTAATAAAATTGCTCGGTTATTATCATCCTACTAATATACTATCATTCATATCGAGTGACTTTCGTGTCTCGCAAGCTCTCCATCGAAATTGGCACGAAGCTACGCCTCTATTTTTAGATTTATAGCGAGATTGAAGTAGGCAGAAATCTGATTGGCTACCTGAAAACTGGCAGGGGAACATAGCGAGTAATCGCGGATTTGCAAGTACGGCCTCGAACAGCGAAGCGATGTGAGTGGGCGTATGTTAGTACGATGCTCTCTTCCGTGGACACTCCCATATTAATCACAATCTGCATATGGGTAAATAGGCCACCATCTTTCATCACTCTCTCGTCCAATCAGATTGCCCATCTATGATGTGCTCGATACTACTAACATATGAGGTTAGCCAGTGAAACTGTACATACGGTAAATAGAAATTTGGAATAGGGGCAAACTGGATATATAAATGAAGTTGTACAAATGTAGTGATTACAGCTGGAATTTATTAATGAAATATATTAGAAAATGTATGGCAACAACATAATCAACGATACAGCGTATACTAGTCTAGTTATATTGAATACAGGGACAGATCTGGCTTTTCCAATGTTCTAGCCAATAGATTAGCCAAATACCATTTTTGTTATCCAAATATTAAATATTTTAGCCACATCTTTGCTTCAATGTCACTGATGAACAGTCGGTCATCATCAGTCAATACTAACAATTTTACAGTCCAGACATGCCAGATATAATAGGATCTTAAAATATAAAAAATATGTTGAATATTTTGAAACAACAGCTTTCAGGAATATTAGTTTCAAAATATTCACCAACATAAACAGGAATTTTTGCTTTGCAATTGTAACCCTGGAATCAGTCATGATTCAGCAAATCAAGAAATTAAATTAATCTTAATGATTAGCCAATGATTTAGCCATGTCTCCTTTTCATTAGACAGATTTCAGTTTTACTAGCATTTGGCTAATTGGCTAGTGGTTAGATCGGTCCCTAGAATAAAATCAAATCTATCTATAACTGTCAAAGTATGGGTAATGTTTCGTATGTATGCACCATTCAATTTTCCTTCATTATTTTGAAACACATTTGACTGGAAAGCAGAAACAGCTCTCAATTAAATTAGTTTCAAATTAAACAATTTTCTGTCTTTATATGAACAAACAAAATCGATGGGATTAAAATTAACCATTTACACCCCAGAGTCCAGTTCCAGTATCTCAATTCCAAAACAACCTTAGAGGTAAACTGGTGAAGCTTTTGAAAGACAGTTGACAGAAATTTCAGTCTCAGAATATCCAATATGATAGTTCTTATACTATAAACGAATTTTCATATTTGGTATTTCTGGATAAAGGGTTAAAATTAACGTGTGTCTAATGGAACATCCTGGCATTATTGTAACAGATTAAGTCCCTTAACAATGAGCTGCTATTACTGTTATCTGTACTTGTATTATTGTCAAAACGTGAACCACTCGAATTTGAAGCTAAGGTGAAATCTCCGACTTGTGCACATAATCTCTCGTCTTTTAGAAGTTCCAAGAAAGGATCGTTGCAAAGCGAGGTATGTTTATTTGGGAATGGTGTAAGCGTATGGTGGAACTCGTGTATTCAAGTTTTTAGTCTGATTTGATATATCAGTATCACTTGCTGAGAGATTCTTGCCCGGTTTCAGCTTATGGCAAGGATTTTGATTTTTGCAAGAACGTTTAGAATACGATTTCGGAATAGGTCTCTTTAATGTCACATCTGATAGCTCAAACGTAGAGAGGCCAGTGCTGTGAGCTGGCACACGTATTGGCACATACGTAGATATATCGGTAATGTGAGCTGGACTTGAACTCCTGTATGAACATGCATCTGAGATGAAACTTGGTGACGAGTACCCACTTTCCGTGCTATAGTCAATTTCAGAATGTAGTGAAGGGGATACACTTTCCGTGCTGTAATTAGTTTCAGAATGTAGTGAAGGGTATGTACTTTCCGTGCCATTGTCAGTTTCAGAATACGCATCGTCGTGTAACTGTATTTTGAATTCACGTTTCAGTTTTATCACAAATAATAATTCTCTCTCAAGTTGTGTTAGAAGTCTGTAATAATGCTGCTCTTCAGGTTTTGTGACATAAACCTCGGGATTGGCACGAGGTGAATGAACGGGAGATAGACACACTGGCAGCGTTCGGTGTATTTTATTGCGCAGTGGCGCTGAGACACATGATACGGCGCGTAGACACCCACATTCATCTTCACTGCTGATAGAATTTAAAATTGCGCTTTCTTGTGGATGGACACACGTTTGTGGCGGAAGTGTGACACTTTCTCGATGATTGACGTATGGTTTCTTAGCAACCGTTATTCCAGAGAACGAATGCGATCTCGAAGAAATTAGAACAGTGTTACGTTGACAGTCACGTTGGTTTAACTTAGTATTATTGTGGCCATTACACTGGATGCGACATAGTGAATTAGAATTGCTCGACATTATTTTTCCGTAATTAGCTGATTTCTTAAATAAATGACCTCTCTATATCCATTTCCTGAACACTGTGATTGATGACGTCATGTATTTCTTCATAATCGTGGTTACTGGGATCGTCCAATGGGGTTTGGGAAACACGCCGATTACCGTCACGTGTATTGGTAGATGTTGATGTGCCCAGAGCATTTATGCTCGAGGTAGCTATACCAGGCTTACGAATTCGACGAAGAAGCTTTGGACAACGCATGATAGTTGAATACAAATGGATCTGCAAACAAAGTATAAAAAGCACTCAACATCAATAATCACGATTTATCAAATACGCAAGCTTATAGTTCATTACATAAATTAATGGACAGAACCACTTCTAGCTGTGCACGTGCACACCCACCCCAACCCCCTACACCCCCACGCCCCAACACGCACCGCCACCGTCAATGGGGCAATCCCATTTTAGGTATACCCTGCCCATCATAACTGCTAAGCTCCACACAAACTTCGCTGCGTTGAGATCTGAGATCGCTCGATCCCTGAACTGCCGGACTATCAAGTTCCAGAAAACGATACAGCCAAACTGTTGAATATTTTGAAACTAGTTTGACTGGGTCCTGTTGCTGCCATAGGCAAAAGCAGCAACCAGTCAAATTAATTTCAATACATGCAACATAATGCTTAGTAAATAGTAAAGATATACAATTCGTACAACAACGCTTAGTCCGTCATCAATTAAAGCGTTCGTGGTGTACTTATTTACGTCATTCATGACGTCATTGATTTTTGCCGTAAGCCTTCTACACGTCACGTAGTTGATTATGACGACATATGAGTGATGGATAAACTGGGAAGGTCCATTGCTAGCTAAGCTCTGCCTCTTTTCCCGCATTTTTAAAGGTACATATTCACAACAAAATGCGTGAATATAGAATTGCTTAGATTGTGTACGTATAGATGCCTAATTAATTTTGTGTACGTCAATGTAATGAAACGAAAGAAATCCTGGCATATAATGATGGCATTCCGTACAAATTATTATGATTTTTTTAATTGCGAATTTGAATTAGGAACTCGTGTCCCTAAATCAATTTTACAACTTAAATAATTATATTTTAATTTATACATAATGAAATCATCACGTGTTACGAGTTATTTCGTTTCATTAGATCTAGGCCCACAATTTAAGCCTCTAAAAGTATATAATATAAGTATCGTTATCGACATTGTTATGATGATATTTCCCGTCATCACGCTCCTCTACCAGGAAAGCTGTTGAATATGTTGTAACTAATTTGACTGGACGCTGTGGCTGCCCATGGCAGCAACAGCGCCCAGTCAAATTAGTTTCAAAATATTCAACAGAATATTTATTAAATACTAAAAGCAAACAATTTGTACAACAACCCATAGACCGTCTTCAAATATGCGTTCGTGACGTACTTATCGACGTCATTCATGAAGTCATGCATTATGATGTCATTGTACACATCACACAGTTCATTATGACGTCATATGATGGGCGGGTACTCTGGAAAGGTGAATTACGCAGCGTACTTTTGGGGCTACAAAATGGCGGTTCTTTAACCTTTAACCCTCAAATTAGCTCAAGAAAATTTCAATTTTCTCATAGAAAATGTCCATTTGCAGACCAAGAGAAGACTATTTTTGAAAATTTACCACTGGAATTACTGACTCGGTTATCGAGCCAGTCATTCCAGTGGTAAATTTTCTAAAATATTCTTCTCTTTGTCTGCAAATGGACATTTCTCAAGACCACTTCAGAAACCGCTTTTGGCTGATATAAGTGTTAAAGGGTTAAGACTGTGTTTATGTCAAAAAGCCACCACCTTGTGGCCCTCAAAGTTATTTTTAAATCTCAGCTGACTTATATATTAAGGGAAGTTTCCAGTTTATTTACTCATCATATGACGTCGCAATCAACTACGTGACGCATAATATGACGTCGTAATCAGTGATGTCATAAATGACGTAGATGAGTTCGTCACGAGCGCTTAATTGACGACGGACTAAGTGGTGTTGCACGAATTGTATATCTTTACCATTTAATAAACATAATTTAGAATATTTTAAAACTAATTTGATTAGGAGCTGGGGCTACCATATGCAGAAACAGAGTCTTGTCGAATTAGTTTCAAAATAATCAACAGCTTACCTGTATAGTTTTCTGGAAATTGGCAGTACAGTAGTTCAGGTATTAATTGATCCCAACTCGTGTGAAGGGTGGGTGGCGCTTAACTAGCGATGGGCGGAGCGTAGGTAAAACTGGATTCCTCTAGGCGATACATGGATTTTAACTGCGACCTTTTAATGGCTCAGTAAGGTGGCGGTTATAGAGCGGTATTACTGTATGAGCACTCGTTAACCGTTTAACACTCATGTTAGTCAAAACGGCTTCTACAGTGGTCTTAAGAAATGTTCATTTGCTGGCCAACAGAAGACTATTTTTGAAATTTTACAGCTGAAATGACTGGCTAGATAACAGGGCTAGTCATTCCAATGGTAAATTTTCCAAAAATAATTTTCTCTATGTCTACAAATTGAGATTTTCTATGAGAAAGTTGAATTTTTTTTTTTAATTCGAGGGTTAAATGGTTAAACGGATATATTTCGAGCTATGCCCCGCCCATTTCTCCAGTTATAGCTTTTGCGTTTTGCGCATGTCGGAATCGATTTATATATTTTGAAACCTGAATTCTCAGAATCTCATTTTACGGTATCCTTAATTATACAGATATGATGTTGAACATTTTGAAACTAATTTGACTGGTGCTGTTGCCGCCTATGCAGCAACAGAGCCCAGTACAATTAGTTTCAAAATATTCAACAGAATGTGTATTAAATACTAAATCCATCTAACACATAGAATTCTTACACTTGGCAGACATTTCCAGCTGCCTATGGCAGCAACAGGTTCCTGTCAAATTAGTTTCAAAATAATCAACGGCTTACCAGTATAGCGACCTTGAAATTGGTGTTCTGGGAATTCACGGTTCAAAGGGTTAATGGCTAAATTTTTGTCAAGAAAATTTAAATATTTACTTACTGAATGTCCATTTGCAGGTCAAGAAAAATACTATTTTGAAAATGTACTACTGGAATTACTGGCTCGCTTTTCGATCCAGTCATTCCAGTGGAAAATTTTAAAATAATATTCTCTTGCCCTGCAAATGGCCATTCCTCAATCCCAATGCAGGTGCCATTGTTGATCGGATTCGCCATGAAATCGTGAATCGTATTTATAAATTATTTCTTCTTTGAAAGATAAACATTAAGATTAGGAGAGAAAGCGTTCAAAAACGTAACAAGTTAACGATTGATGTAGGGCCTTATATAAACAGAGTACTATTTGATTGGAAATGAAATGTGACCTGATTGGGACCTGCTAGACAGGGACCTGATAAGCGCTATCAAAATTCATACCCACCCCACCCATCCTCCCCTATTGGTGTAACTCTATCAGGATTATGCAGAGAGCATTCACACCAGAATGTTTAGCCCTTTACTGACTAAATTTGGTTAAGGAAATTAAAACACGTGCTTATTGAATGCCAATTTGCAGGCCGAAAGAATAGTATTTTTGAAAAATTACCACTGGAATGACTGGCTCGGATATCGAGCCAGTCATTCCAGTTGTAAATTTTCAAAACTCGTCTTCTTTAGGCATGCAAATGGACATTCCTCAAGACCGCTGCATAGACAGCTTTTGGCCATCTTCGTTACAAAAGGGCTAAAAAATCACTTTGTTAAACTTTATATCCTTTCAGAGGCTTAACTTGTGCGCCTCAATTCCGTAAATCCTAATATATAATGATTTCATTTGGTATGGATTGACATAATATTTAAAGGTTGTGAAATTAGATTAGATACCCGACGTATCGCTATTTCAACATCACGACTAAAAGAAATAATACTAATTTATATAGAATGGCGTCATCATATTTTAAGATGTATATTGTTTAATTAAGTTGAGGTACACAACATAAGCCAGCCGCGAATGCTTAACTGTTGACATACTAAGCGTTGTTGTGCGTATTGTGTGTCATTACTATTTAATAAACACGATGTTGAATATTTTGAAACTAATTTGACCCAGTCAAATAAGTTCCAAAATATTCAACGGCTTATCTATATAGTTTTCTGGACCTTGATGGTCAGACAGTTCAGGGATCGATCGATCCCAACACGGGCGAAGAGCGGGTGAAGCTTCACTAAAGAGAGGCGGGGCATAGCTAAAATTGGATCGGATGAAAACGTTTCGCTTTATAAAATGTCTCAGATCTCTTTCACCGAGTCCGTGTTCATAGACGAGAGTTAACCCGGAGACACGTATGACGCTACTCCAGATTAACTATATAGCGCTATCAGGGCACAAGTTTGCAATATCTCGAGAATGTATGAGTCGATTTCGATTCGGTAAATGACCAGTGCGGATCGCAATAATTTTGATCTGGCGTAAATTGTATTAGCATCATCAGAGGTTATTAGCCGCGTGTAGCAGCTCAATAAACCGCAATGTCCCGTAGTGAGTCGGTCGGTCGGTCGGTCGGTCGGTCGGTCGGTCGGTCGGTCGGTCGGTCGCTCCAGTCGGTCGGTCGATCAACTAACCAACTAACCAGCCAGCCAGCCAGCCAGCCAGCCAGCCAGCCAGCCAGCCAGCCAGCCAGCCAGCCAGCCAGCCAGCCAACCATCCAACCAGACAGCTAACCATCCAGCCAGACAGTCAGCTATCCAGCCAGCCAGAAAGCTAGCCAGCCAGCCACAAATGCTTATTACGGGCTGCTTTTTGTACACGGCAAACAAACTTCGGGGAGAAGTTGCCAGTGTGATCAGGAAGATGTGTGGTCAAAAGGTCAAAGGTTAATGTCACGACAACCAGATTAACAGATTAATATTATGAAAACTATTCTGTCACGAATCAGGAGTTCTCAAAATAACTCTGGTTCCACTGAAGAGAACTTGACCAGAGTTGGATAGGAGGTTGTCGTGGGGTCCAGAAGATTTGTGATAAATTTAGTGGTCAAAAGTACTAATATCAAGACAACAGTAACAATTACAATTTTTCCAAACGTAAGTATTGCATACATTTGTGCTGGTTTTCATACGAAGAGCGGTCGCTTGTCGGGTTGGACAGGTGGTCCGGCAGGTAGCCGCTCCATAAGTCGTGATGTTCCTTTGTTAGTTAGTTAGTTCGCTGGTACGTTGGTCAGTCACAAAACCGTATTCCAGGCTGTCGTTTCAAGTGTCTTTCGTAGTACACAACAATCAAACTTGGTGTATGGCTGCATTGTAGGCTTAGGATATGGGCCGTGGCAATTAAGGTAGGCCAGTGTGACCTCGCAGTGACCTACCTTTCACTATTCGCTCGCAGATACAGAGATTCTATCCACCTTATTATATTTTTAAGAGTTTTCTTTCAGCAATGGACTTTTACTATTTATCTACTCACCATTTGACATCATATGACGTCATAGCCAAATAAGTGACTAGGCGTATGATAATGTCATAATTAATTATGGCATGAATGACTCGATTAAGTCAATCTTTAACGCTTTATAGTCGGACACGTTATACTGAATTGTATGTCTTTACTATTTAATAAACATTATGTTGAATATTTTGAAACTAATTTGACCGGGCGCTGTTGCTGCGACAGGCAGCAACAGCGCGCAGTAGAAAAAGTTTCAAAATAGTTAACAGTTTACCTGTATAGTTTTCTGGAAATTGATAGTAAGGGAGTTCAGAGATCGATCGATCCCAACAACTGAGTGTAGGTGGAGATTAATTAGGGGTGGCCGGGGCATAGCTAAAACTGGAAAGATCAATTGTCTTAACGCTAATGTACCTAGAATAATATGACGTAATTCACCTTTCCAGAGTACCCACCCATCATATGACGTCATAATGAACTGTGTACAATGACATCATAATGAATGACTTCATGAATGACGTCGATAAGTACGTCACGAACGCATATGTGAAGACGGTCTATGGGTCGTTGTACAAATTGTTTGCTTTCACTATTTAACAAATATTCTGTTGAATATTTTGAAACTAATTTGAATGGGCGCTGTTGCTGCCATAGGCAACAACAGCACCCAGTCAAATTAGTTACTAAATATTCAACAGCTTCCTTGTTTAGTTTTCAGGAAATTGATACATAGGGCATTTGGGGATCGATCAATCCCAACACGGAGAGGTGTGGGTGGAGCTTAGCTAGTGATGGGCGGGGCATAGCTAAAAATGGAACGGTCCATTGCTCCGAAACAAACTGATTGTCATAGTTTGCCGAATTAGCAAAACGTTTTTGAAACGTTTTGCTTTCCGAAAGCAAGACTGTATTTGGTCTTCAGCCAACTTCTCACAATGGAACTTTCCAGCTATAGCTATGCTCCGCCCATCTCTACCTAAGCTCCACCCACAACTCACTCATGTTGGTGTCGACTGATCCCTGAACGCCGTGACTATCAATTTCTAGAAAACTATATAGGTAAGCTGTTGAATATTTTGAAACTAATTCGACTGACTGCGGTTGCTGCATATGGCAACAGCGCCCAGTCAAAATATTCAACAGCATGTTTATTAAATAATGAAGACATACAATTCGTTCAACAACGTTTAATCCGTCACCAATTATGCGCTCGCGACGAACTTATCTACGCCATTCATGGCGTCATTGATTATGACGTCATTATACACGTCACATAGTTGATTATGACGTAATATGATGGATGGATAAATTAGAAAGGTCCAATCCGTTGGCCTACCCAGTGCGTAACCTTAACCGGAACCTATATCATCACCGACAGGTATTATGGGAAGTTGGCTGAAGAGCAAATGACGATGTGAAGACGTGGTCCAAGGTATTCCTGAAGAGGAAATAAGTCTGTATCTGCACGCTGACAAATTATCAGTGAGAATAGTATTATCGGAACTGTAGGTGTGGTTGTAGTAAATAGTGCCGATAACTAATTCAAAGTTAAACAATACAATTGGAAGCAGATATTCACTGAAGAGCCTAATATAGACTGCCAGCCAAATCTGAAAAGGATGCCTCGCCTCGTTAGGGAGTCAGCGCAAGTGGTCGAGAAGAAACTGTCAATGGTACCACATATTAAGGGTGGCATTGGGGGTCATCACCAGGACGGATGTAGAGCCTGGAGGTGATGCGATTAATTTTTTACAGAACTGTTTCCATGGTAGCCAAAAAAATTACTCCCAAATAATTAAATTCGTTCTAATTACACAGCCTAGAAAGGCAATGGATTTCCGGTATTAGGTAAGCCCCGCCCATCTCTAGCTAAGCTCCACACACACCTCGCTCGTGTTGGGATCGATCAATCGCTGAACACCCTGACTATCAATTTCCAAACAACTCCACAGGTTAGCTGTAGAATATTTTGAAACTAATTTTACTGGGTGCCGTTGCTGCCTACGGTAGGGGGAGGGAGGGAGGGAGGGAGGGTGGGTGGGTGGGTGGGTGGGAAGGGAGGGAGGCAGGGAGTGGGAGGGAGGGAATGCAGAGAGGAATAGAGAGAGAGAGAGAGAGAGAGAGAGAGAGATGCACAGTCAGATGGCTTGCCTTTTACAATGCCTATGCGTTGCCTTGTGATTGAGAGACAGAGACAAAAAACACACAAAAACACAAGAAGCAATGACATGAATAAAATGAACTGTAATAATAACAACAAGAAAAAGTGACGAGATGTCTCAGGTATATGGCAATAAGAACAATTTGGTTGGTCAATAAGATGGGAACTACATAGATCAGCATTTAATTGGCTGCATTTATTTCTCATTTTACACAGAATAATATTTTATCTTATTTTGCCCACTGAATAGTATGTTGGGATCTTCTGTGAGAAAGATTTTAATTTCTTCTTGAAAATGGGAACGGAAGAGGCTGTTTTTATTTCGTGATCCGGGTTGCTCCACAGTTGAATAATACTGGGTATAAATGAATTCCTAAATGTTTCAAGACGGTGTCTAGCCACAATGACATTTTCAGCATGTCTGAGATTATACTCTGAGACATCCTTCACCTGTCCGAGGACAATACCTATGACATAATTGGGGATGGACGATTTTGTAAAAATGTATTAGTTTTGGTCTGCTTGCGACGTTCGCTTAAAGATGCTAGGCCAGTTTCTTTACAGCGCCTTGTTAAAGGCGTATATTTTAGCAGGCCTGTTATTATTCGTATTGCATCCTTTTGAATAATTTGTTTGTTTATTAAATAGCAAAGACATACAATTCGTACAACCTGTCGGACTAGTAAGGGCTAAAGACGGACTATGTCGAATCATTCATGACGTTGTGATTATGAGGTCAGCCTACACGTCACGCGGTTCCTTATGACGTCATATGATTGAGTGAGGAAATGGATTCGTGAATTCAGCCTCCATGGGATACTGCCATAACTGTAGATATAGGAAAGTGTAGCATCTTTCAAAAGGAAGAGGAACAGAAAATGAGGCACAACTCGGACTAAGGGCTTAAATCATATATCCTTGCTCCCAAATTAAAGGTACACATTCACATCAACATGCTTGAAAACAAATTTGTTTAATGTGTATACTTTTGGAAGGCTTAACCCTTTAATGACTAAATTAGTTAAAAAAATTAAAATATTTACTTATCGAATGTCCATGTGCAGGACAAGAGAAAACTATTTTTGAAAATGTATCACTGGAATGACTGGTTCGGTTATCGAGCCAGTCATGGCAAAGATAAACTTTCAAAAATAGTCTTCTCTTGGCCTGCAAATGGACATTCCCCAAGACCACTATAAAGGCCGGTTTTTGGCCGGCTTAGTCGCGAAAGGGTTAAAGTGTGTGGCTCGATGTAATGAAACGAACTAAAACTTAACATATGATGATTTCATTACGTATAAACAATTCGATTTCACAATTTAAAGATACAATTTAAGTTTCTAAATATATACAATTTAAACAGTTTTATTTTAGAGCATTGTGGTGTGAATATGCACATTTAAGGAATGATCCTGCAATGAGCAATCAATATGACCGACAGGGGTCGTTGGTATACGTCAAAGTCAGTAACTAAATTGAATTCGCAGGACCACAACCTGATCTACAGTGATCTACGGTGGCATAAGAACGGCTACTCATCACGTATGTCAACACCAAATTTTCGCCCTGTAGGTGGGGCTTAGAATACACCTTCCGTATCCTCTGCGTGTCGTAAGAGGCGACCAAAGGAGGTAAGGTTGAAGAAACCGTGACAGAAACCTCGAGTGCTGAAGACGGAGGTTCCAGGCCGCACGGCGCACTCTAATAAACCACGGATCCACGCACTTAACGCTTATGATCATGTCGATAGTCACTTACAGGACTGGCGGTATGATCAGCGAACGAAAAGAAGAAAGAAGAAGAAGAAGAACAACAACAAATTTGACTACCTCGAGAATCATTTGACGTTAAAGCATTATGCTTGTTCTGTATCGTAAATTCTTACAAAAATATATAACTTTGGTGACGGTAGAAACTTTCCAATTCAGAAATACTCCTGATGATCCAAAGAGAAAATTTACGTCTGGACCAGCCTTCTAAACACAACAGGAAAGTGAATCGAAAATCAGGTTCCATAATTATGCCGGTTCATATCCCTAGGTTCGGTGTGTGAATTTTCGGCGAGATTGGTCTAATCAAGAATGTATTAAGGCCATGTTCTCACTGAAGAGTTAATCGCAAATAACACCCTACCTCAGTATTGCCCTACGCCGGTTAAGTCTCTCGTGAGAACATGGCCTTACAGCCACTATTTCGGTAAATACCAGGTATATCGGCTAGCATTCTCATTGGACTGGCTCTTGTACCAAAATAAATACGTCACCTATTTCGAAATTTAATCCCACAAAATCGGCGGTCTATCTTCCGATATATCCCTATCGCTTCACTATGGGAACGCAACCTATTCTCTCAAAATCTGGCAGGTAGCGTTACCGTGAGCTTTTTCTTTCAGTATTTGGCAGATATCTCTACGGCCAGCGTGTTATCTCGCTCTCCACCTGGTAGCTTTACCTTCCAGTCCTGGCAGTGTGAATGCAAACCGCCATATCGGCTAATTATTAACCCACATAGTACACGAAATAGTTAAACAGGATTAGGCAATGAGAAAGAGGCCTTAGTCTACGTGGTCGCACGAAAGGTCGTGTACATCTTATGCCCGTGTCTTCCACGTGATATAATTATGGTACATGGAAAAGAACAACAAGTTGTGGACGCGCGATGTAGCATTAATTTTCGCCTAATCCTTTGAACCCGGATTCAGGTAATCCTAATTTCAGGACAGTCCTACTGGTATGCTGTTGAATTTTTGGAAACTAATTTGACAGGAACGTGTTGCTGCCATAGGCAGCAACAGCTCCCAGTCAACTTAGTTTCAAAATATTCAAAAGGATAATTATTAAATCGTAAAGGATTTTGTTGTTTTTGTATATATATGTATGTGTGTGTATTTATTAGATTTCTAGAGTGAGCATTATTATCGAGGAAGAATGGCATTCCTGGCGTTATTTCTGCTGCTAGTGGTTGGAGCCGTTGCAGACCATCCTGTGTTGAATAATCATGCAAGTGGGTATTACAATGAGCCATATATAGCCTATAGCACGAATATGCAACCCAGCTCTGAGATTGATCTACGTGGGATGAGAGAGATGTGAGCGCGTGTGTGTTTGCGTGGTCGGTCGGTGAGTGAGTGGGCGAGTGGGTTAGTTGTGAGTGGGTGAGGTGTGGAGGCGCGGTGGGTGGGGAGCCTGGGAGGGAGTGAGAGGGGGGGGGGCAATAAGGAAGGGTGTGAAATAAGGGTAGTGTGTGAGAGTGATGGGTGAGGGTGATATCTGAGAGTGTAAGGATGTGAAGGTGTTAATGTGTGTGTGGGTGAGTGAGTGAGTGAGTGAGTGGGTGAGTCAGCGGATGGGTGAGTCGGAGAATGGGTGAGATGGTGATGGACTGAGGTGTGCAGGTTAGTGAAGGGTGAGTGGGTGTGTCGGTGACTCGATGAGTGTCCGCACGTCTGAGTGAGTGTGAAAGGGAGAGGCAGAAGTGGGTTGGGTGGTGGTGGAAGAATGTGGGAGGAGAGAGAGAGAGAGAGTGGTGTGATGGGGAGGCCAATATATCGATGACTAACTAAATATGATTAACTCAATATAGCGATGATATGTGAGTCATTAATTAAGCTAGCTAATATTTTCATTCGCAGCGTGTAGGAATCCAGGAGATCTACGCTGCGTGCCTGGTCAGGTAGGCTTAGCTTCAATGACAGCACGCAATCCTGTGAGTTAACCTCGTGTGAAAATGCTGCTTTCCTCTCAAGTCTGGATTGTGCTTATTATTGTTGTAAGTATAGTGGGATCCTTGTCTAGCTAAGCCCCGCCCATTACTAGCTAAGCCCCGCCCATTGCTAGCTAAGCTCCGGCCATGATTTGCGTATGTTGGTATCGAGTTATATACTTTGCAAGTTGAATTCTCAGAATTCCAATTTCAAGGTAAGCTGTTGAATATTTTGAAACTAATTTGACGGTTGCTGCCCAATTTGCCTATTTGCCGAGTCAAATTAGTTTCAAAATATGCAACCGAATGTTTATTAAATAGTAACAGTCATTCCGGTGTCCAATTCTCGGAAACACTTCTCCCAGACCCGCAAATGGGCATCGGAACAATAGTCCTGATAATTAGTAATAACAACCTAGTTATAACTGCCAATTAAAATCACTGAGAACAGTTATAATGTGTATATCCCGTTAGGTTAGCAATATGTTGAACAAAATGCCCATCTGCTGGCCAGGAGTCAACTGTTTTCGAGGGCTCCTCACTGGAATCATTGGCTCAGCATCTGAACCTGTCGTTGCAGTGATGAATCTTCGAGAAGTCTTCTCCTGGTCTACACATACACATCTTCTATTAAATTATATTTAACAATTGTTTATTTATAATCATTTGAATTAAATTAATGTCTGCTTTAAAGACAGGTAGAGCACTCTCCAGAGCATTGTCTGTTGGAAAGTGGCCATCTGCGGACCGAAAGGTCAACTGCTCTTTGTGAGTTTACCACTGGAATGACTGGTTCACTGACTGAGCCTGTCATTCGGGTCATACATTTTCAGGAGGAGTGTTCTTTTGGTCTGCATATGATCATTTCCGAGCAATGTAATGCTAATAGTTCTTTGTGATATCATTTATAAAGGCTCTCTCGTTTGCACACTCTCTCTCTCCTCTCTCTCTCTCTCTTCTCTCTCTCTCTCCCCTCTCTCTCTCGCTCTCTCTCTCTCCTCTCTCTCTCTCTCTTTCTCTCTCTCTCTCTTTCTCTCCCTCGCTCGCTCGCTCACTCGCACGCTCGCTAATTTAACTACCGTTATGTACTATTTCTATTTGAAAAGGATATGTGTGTGTTAAACGAGCATGCCACAAGATCCTTTTCTCTAAATACATTTATTACAATAAAAAAAATGTTTAAAAAAAAAAAGAGAAAAAAAAAAAGAGAAAAAAAAAGGAGTACCTTAAACATACAATGAAAGGACATTGGCGGCCTAGGAGAGGAGTGTTTCCGACAATGGAGCACTGGAATGACTGGCTCGGTAACCGAGTCAATCATTCCTGTGTCCAATTGTCGTAAACACTCCTCCGGACCAGCAAATGACCATTTCACATATCGCCAATCCAAAGGTTAGAGTTTCAGGATATTCATATAGTACATGCATGGAAAATACTTCTCCTAATGTAAATAGTTTTGTGTATGCATTATGAAATTGTATTATACTATTGTCCGTCACATTATTATGTGATTGTGCACACTTACGGGCCATGTGCTTACTTTGTGATGAATATATCTATCGTATATTTTTCAACTTTCCCGATCCTTTATCATTAGAGCACGAAATGTAGACACAAAATAGGTTCCCTTGCTGTATAATTTTGATACTAATTTGACTGGATAGTGTTGCTGCCGAAGGTATCAAGACCTTCAGTTCAAATTATGCTTAAGATATGCAACAGCTTAATAGCATGCCTTGAGTTCTAATACTAGTGTTGAAATGGTTAGATGTTGGCGTAGACCTACTATATTGGATGCAAACCCACGGGAGTGTATGTACATGAGTTCATGTGCGTGTGGAAGTGAGTGTATGTGATTGGGAGTGCATGTGCTTTGGTGAGTTCTTAATTTCAGTAAACTATATATGCCTAATTAACCTTTAAGATACAAACCTTCGATTGAACCTTCTGATTTTATCCTACATTATGATGTGCTATGTCAAATTTGGTGATTCTTCCGCTCTTTGACCCATAAATGCACAAGCCTAGAAACAAGTCCATAAAATCGGCTAGAGAAATGACCATTTGCAGTCCAGAGGACTATTTTTGAAAATTTATGACAGGAATGACAGGCGCGATAATCGAGCCAGTCCTTCCGGTGGTAAATTTCCAAGAATGGCATTGTCTTGTTCTGGAAACGGACCTTTCACAATAGATAGACCTAATCGAGGTTTTCCTGACAAATTTAGTCACTAAAGGGTTAAGACATTCGACGGCGTGGGTAATGATAATAATTTTACTAAATCTATTGTTTCTGTATGTATGTATACACCTGTGCAAAAGTTAAGCACCAGCAAAAACAATAGAACGGAGAAACATGATGGTACAACTAGGCTGCCATACCTTTTGTCCCCGCGTTAGCTGACATAATTCCAAGTACGAAATGCACATGCATGCATGACTTCACGCCGCTTGATGTCCGTGCGTGGCGGGAAACAGCACACGTGTTCAGTTATGTAAAAGTCCAGTTTGAGGTGTAGAACATTACATACAGATTTAGGCGACAAGATTAGGAATTTTGTGTTCATGACCGTGGTTTATTTGTACAGAGAGAATTAGCTCTTGATTGTGAACCGCTATGGCAAGACGAAGGTTAAGTGATCGTGTGAAATGGCAAATCATAGGCATGCATACCACTGGTATGTCATGCAGAGAGATTGGCAGACAGCTGAACATTAACCATACTGTAATCAGTCGTTTGATTGCAAAACATGGGCAAACTAACGAGGTGAAGGACAGGCGTAGATCTGGAAGACCGAAGAAGACTACTGCCCGTGATGATCGAGCCCTAGTACGCCTTGTTAGGAGATCTCCATTCACTAACAGCAGAGTGCTCAGCCAGCAATGGGAAACGCGCAATAGAGTGTCAATGTCTACCGTCAAAAGGAGACTGTATGCTGCTGGCATGAAAGCTAGGAGACCTGTCAGACGTCCTCTCCTCACTGCACACCACAAAGAGGAGCGTCTGAGGTGGTGCAACGAAAGAAGACACTGGAACATGAGATCCTGGAGACGGGTACACTGGTCCGATGAAAGTCGGTTCCTGCTTCATGCCACAAATGGTCGAACTCGTGTATGGAGGTCCAGACGCACGGCGTACGACCAACGTAACATCATGGAAGAAGTTCCATTTGGTGGAGGTTCCGTTATGATATGGGGGTGCATCTCATTTGATTGTAAGCTGGATCTGTTGACTGTACCTGGAACACTAAATGGACAAAGATATCAAGATTCCATACTGGATAGAGTTGTGGTCCCTCATTTTGTAAATCATGCACCTGGAACCCACCCTATATTCATGGATGACAACGCCCGACCACATCGTGCTAGAGCTGTGCATGAATACCTCCGCCAGAATGCCATCGAAACCCTACCATGGCCAGCAAGGAGCCCTGACATGAACCCTATTGAGCATATCTGGGACATTCTGGGAAACATGGTGAGAAGGAGGGATCCTCCTGTGCAGAACCTACAGGAATTAACAGACGCACTCCATCTTGAATGGCAACGAATACCACAATGGCGTATCAGTAGGTTGGTGACCAGCATGAGACGTCGTGTCCAGGCCGTCATCCAGGCACAAGGTGGATATACCCGGTATTAATAATGACAGTCTCAAACTCATGCACAGATGTTAAACTTCGTTTTCAGACACCATTAATGACAATCTAGCCACGTGTGTCAACTGTAGGGCAATAGTTGTCAGTTGTGTCAACGTAATTATATTCAGGCCTCGTTTTCAAGTTCAAATAAAAACATACAGTGTTTCCCCACCATCATAATCAGCATTCCTCTAGTTGCATTATTACCTCTTGCACTAAGATGGATGGGTACATAAATGTTTATGCTATTGCTTTCTTCATAGCACATGAATATACCCTCGCATGTGCGTAAAAATAGGGTGGTGCTTAACTTTTGCACAGGTGTATATAATCCTATGTTATAATGTGCTTAGCTGTATTTGTCTACGAAATTGAGAATTAGTTTCTATATTTTAGCGTATAAAAATATCGTTATTTCTATTTCTTGCATTGTTTCCAAAGCATTTCAGCAGAAAAGAAAGCAATTTACTTTACAATGCTGAATATATCAATGCTAATTTGATTGAAAGTTTGCTGCTGTTGAAAGCATCAGTAGCTTTTGTTCAAATTACTCTTAATACGTTCAGAATATTATATGATTATAAGAAATAGATTCCCTAGGTTCCTTGTCTGTACATAGATGTATAAATTTGTACATATTATATATACAAATTTGTATATATGTTAATGAGGGCCTCTGCTAGATCAGGCCGTGTACTTGAAGTGCTACCCTCAAGAAATAACGATTATTATTATTATTATTATTATTATTATTATAATAAACACATACAATTCGTACACGTGACGGACTATTCAATCTGCTTAAAGGTTGTAGAAACGTTCCTCATTACACATTTTGATTACGACGTATGTTTATATGTGACGTAATTGTTTATAACGTCATATACTTTAGTGACAGCACGGATCTATCCAATGAAAAATACACCGTAAGCTTAATGCATGCTGTGTATTGCAGCGGAAATAGAGAGTATATAACTCATCTAAACACCGGAAAGCATCCAGCATATTATCTCCCCTTATTTACCTTTACAGTAATGAGTGTAGAATTACTTCCCTTATCATGTAACGAATGCGTGGAGGGCAAAGAGATCTAATATGTATAGACTGCCTACAAAACCCTCAAATTCTGAATGTCGGTTCAGTATTTTCTCATAATCTCCAAACTGATGTTTTTGTTACGAATGATATTACGTAGTGGAATAAAGTGCCAGATTAATATAGCCAATGCAAGTTATTTCTGATAAAAGTATATACATTGCCGTCTGTTCAATTTCTATTCCAATTACCAAAAGAGAATTCACACACTTTTGCAGGATATATATAATATATATATATATATATATATATATATATATATATATATATATATATATATATATATATATATATATACACCTGTGCAAAAGTTAAGCACCACCCTATTTTTACGCACATGCGAGGGTATATTCATGTGCTATGAAGAAAGCAATAGCATAAACATTTATGTACCCATCCATCTTAGGGCAAGAGGTAATAATGCAACTAGAGGAATGCTGATTATGATGGTGGGGAAACACTGTATGTTTCTGTTTGAACTTGAAAACGAGGCCTGAATATGGTTACGTTGACACAACTGACAACTATTGCCCTACAGTTGACACACGTGGCTAGATTGTCATTAATGGTGTCTGAAAACGAAGTTTAACATCTGTGCACGAGTTTGAGACTGTCATTATTAATACCGGGTATATCCACCTTGTGCCTGGATGACGGCCTGGACACGACGTCTCATGCTGGTCACCAACCGACTGATACGCCATTGTGGTATTCGTTGCCATTCAAGATGGAGTGCGTCTGTTAATTCCTGTAGGTTCTGCACAGGAGGATCCCTCCTTCTCACCATGTTTCCCAGAATGTCCCAGATATGCTCAATAGGGTTCATGTCGGGGCTCCTTGCTGGCCATGGTAGGGTTTCGATGGCATTCTGGCGGAGGTATTCATGCACAGCTCTAGCACGATGTGGTCGGGCGTTGTCATCCATGAATATAGGGTGGGTTCCAGGTGCATGATTTACAAAATGAGGGACCACAACTCTATCCAGTATGGAATCTTGATATCTTTGTCCATTTAGTGTTCCAGGTACAGTCAACAGATCCAGCTTACAATCAAATGAGATGCACCCCCATATCATAACGGAACCTCCACCAAATGGAACTTCTTCCATGATGTTACGTTCGTCGTACGCCGTGCGTCTGGACCTCCATACACGAGTTCGACCATCTGTGGCATGAAGCAGGAACCGACTTTCATCGGACCAGTGTACCCGTCTCCAGGATCTCATGTTCCAGTGTCTTCTTTCGTTGCACCACCTCAGACGCTCCTCTTTGTGGTGTGCAGTGAGGAGAGGACGTCTGACAGGTCTCCTAGCTTTCATGCCAGCAGCATACAGTCTCCTTTTGACGGTAGACATTGACACTCTATTGCGCGTTTCCCATTGCTGGCTGAGCACTCTGCTGTTAGTGAATGGAGATCTCCTAACAAGGCGTACTAGGGCTCGATCATCACGGGCAGTAGTCTTCTTCGGTCTTCCAGATCTACGCCTGTCCTTCACCTCGTTAGTTTGTCCATGTTTTGCAATCAAACGACTGATTACAGTATGGTTAATGTTCAGCTCTCTGCCAATCTCTCTGCATGACATACCAGTGGTATTCATGCCTATGATTTGCCATTTCACATGATCACTTAACCTTCGTCTTGCCATGGCGGTTCACAATCAAGAGCTAATTCTCTCTGTACAAATAAACCACGGTCATGAACACAAAATTCCTAATCTTGTCGCCTAAATCTGTATGTAATGTTCTACACCTCAAACTGGACTTTTACATAACTGAACACGTGTGCTGTTTCCCGCCACGCACGGACATCAAGCGGCGTGAAGTCATGCATGCATGTGCATTTCGTACTTGGAATTATGTCAGCTAACGCGGGGACAAAAAGTATGGCAGCCTAGTTGTACCATCATGTTTCTACGTTCTATTGTTTTTGCTGGTGCTTAACTTTTGCACAGGTGTATATATATATATATATATATATATATATTGCGGCCACTGCGCCACAACAAAGACCAAAACTTTTTCAAATCTGTGTTATAATATCTTTATTTAAAGGGATTTAGATTAGTCTATTGTGATAATAGTACCACGCATATAATTAATATAGCATTTAAAGCCTATTTTATGAGAAAACTGCGAAAGTCTGGTTACATAAAGTGATATTTACTTAGAAATTTCTAAATGTATTGAATATCCGTGATGATTGTTTACTCGTTAACCATGGTCATCTCAATATCAACCAATTCAACATTGTGCAACCTGTAGCAAATCTAAACCAGACAATAGTGGTCGGTAAATTGATGTTGAATCCTCATACATATATACCATTGTAATCAAAACAAAAATGTTTACGTAGAATTTCATTAAACCGAAATTCTACCTGACACAACGTCGCCCCACGTTTCCCTACACTGCGCATACTCACAGCAGTTTAATATCCGTTGCAATTGTGTCTGTTCATCATCATGAATCTTTCCTATCGTTTTCTCTACTTGTTCCGTCTCTCACTCCGCCCCCAATGCCTTCGCTTTCCGTAGGGCAAAGCCTTATTTCTACTATATCTACTAACACATAGGCTGTTCTATCCTATTTCTGGCGTCTTGCACAGTAGATATGTGCTAATACTATTTGTACCATAAAAGGAAATACTGCGATGAATGTAATAAAAGTCATCATTTTGCTGGAAACAAGCAATCTGAATGTATGACATATGATGCATATGAAGGGATAAGGCAGCGTGCTGCTGTTGTAGTAAATCGACATAGTATAAAAGAGTGGTTGCTTACCAGGCTTGAGGCGGTCACGAAGATCGTCTTCCAAGAAAGCCAGCAGTAGAACAACAACCTTTTGCCAGGATACCGGTTACATTCCGGATTTGGGTCGTGATAAAAACTGGGAGCGGTTCCGGAACCGAACAGCAGCACCACACTGCTGCTGCGGCTGCTGCGGCTGCTGCGGCTGCTGCGGCTGCTGCTGCTGCTGCTGCTGCTGCTGCTGATAAGAACAAAAAATCGCGTTCAAGCAGGAGTATTTAGTACCAGTGCAAACATCAACAAATTCCCCTCAACAAAATGCCGCACCTTTTGCAATTCCCAAATTACCTCCAGCGCAGTTGACAATAACTTCTGGCATCAATACAGGCCCAACGACATCCACAGAAACACAATACGCCTTTCCCACATTGACGTCATTGCGCCGGGATTCCCCTAAATCAACGCTCAGAGCAAAACTGCTGACTGGTACCGCCGCCAACAAGCCGCTGACTCGCGTTGAGTTACTTTTGCACTAAAATACACCGTAATCTAAACCGTTCCTATGATAAACTAAAATCATTATATTATTTAAGTCATATGTCAATGGAAAGCGCATTCAATTGCCGAAACATTAATGTATTATGTATTATATTCTTGTCACGTTTTCACTGAGTTATTTCCGTATATAAAACGCACCATTCGACTTAGATTCATTAAAGCAAGTGGACAATAGGGGATATTTTAAAATTGCAATCAACCGTATTAAATTAAAAAAACCTATAAAAACTAATGCAGAAATGTATAGAAAATTGGCTTAGCTTTCCAATGATGTATGAGTCGGCTATTGCGGTTACCAGCCGGAAGTGGTATGCACGATGCATTCCGGGAAGGTATTTCTCCAAAATACGCTAATGTGGGAAAGGTGTATTACCCATGTCAATCATAAACGTGCCACCACCTAACACAAATGCTACAACTACATCTAGTAATTCCAAGCCACCATCTTCTCTTACAAACAGTTCAGGTGGTGTAAGCCCAAGAGCACGCTGCAAATGTGGTAACAAAGACAGTGAATTCATGATCAAATGTGAGGCCTGCAAAAGCTGGTTGCACTGTGTGTGTACAATTGAATGTCTTCCAATTCAATTGACCTGTCCATTTTTAGTTATGCCCCGCCCATCTCTAACGAAGCTCCACCCAGACTTCGCCGTGTTGGGATTGATCGATCCCCGAATGCCCTAACTATCAATTTCCTGAAAACTGTACAGGTAAGCTGTTGAATATGTTTTAACTAATTTGACTTGGTGCTGTTGCTGCCTATTATTAAATAGCAAAGACATACAATTCTTACAACAACGCACAGCCCGTCTTCAAATATGCGTTCGTGACGTACTTATCGACGTCATTCGCGTAGTTCATTATGACGTCATAGGATGGATTGATAAAGTGGAAAGGTCTATTACGTTCAAAATATTCAATAATACGTTTTAATGTAATTTTGGAAACATTTAAAATGTTTTCTGAACTGTTTTATATAATAATTTATAAAAATTGTTCTTCTTCTTCTTCTTCTTCTTCTTCTTCTTACAGCTGCTGCTTCATTAACAGCATGCCTTCAGCCACGGATCGTATATTATATAAACTGCCGCTTGTCTGCCTGGCACTATGACATAGCCACTAACCAATGTATACATGGGCAAGTGAGCTGTTCGCAGACACGTAACTACTTTCAGTCAGAAAGCGCGTGCGGTTGGTGCATGAACGCAGTTGTTCCAGCGTTAGTCTAAGAACAGAGATACCATGTGTTGAGATATGATGTGATTTGATGTAATATGATGTCGTGAATATGTTAACAATTGATTCAAATTTCAAACCAAGTAAACTTAACATGATTTCAAGTGATCTGTTCCAACCCGATGTAAGCCAAGCCAGGCCAAGCCAAGCCAAGCCAAACCAAGCCAAGCCAAGCCAAGCCAAGCCAAGCCAACCCAAGCCAAGACAAGACAAGTCAAGCCAATCCAACTCAACATAATCCAAGCCAACTCACGCACAGCCCAACCCCAAATCCAAGACAACGCAATCCATTAACATCGGACTAATCCAAGCCAATCCAATCTAATTCAATATTATACATTATCTAGTCTAAAAAACTCCGATCCAATCCAATCCAATCCAATCCATCTCAACCCAATCCCAAACAAAATGAACACAACTCAACACAAACTAAGACAACATAGCCAGCTCAAGCAACTCCAAGTTAATCCAATTCCAAATCAATTCAATCAAATCAAATTCAATTCAATCCAATCTAATCTAATCCAACATAATTCAATCCAATCCAAGCCAATCCAATTCAATCTAGTCTAAGATTGTTCAATTAAAGTCAATCCAATGAACAACAGTTAATAGCCTTCTGTGGGTAACGTCAAATCCAGTAAATTCAAATTAATTTTTATTATTTCACATCAAACACTGCTCACATAATTATGTACATTTTGATTACGGAAAAGTGTTGATAAATTCAAAATACATATTTGCAATAATAAAAACCAGATTCATCTCTTTATTTATAATTATAATCCATGACCCAACTGCATTCACATGTGTTCATGCACCACTGGATTGTTTGCGCGTGAGTGGGCAGGTGGAGTGGGCTGTAATGTGGGGGGGGGGGTTGCATGTGGGGGTGAAGCAGCGCCCTCAAATTCTACAAGGCCGTGCGTGGGCCTGTGCGATTGGTGCTCTGAGTAATCACGATCACGTATTTAAGAATAATCCTGATTACTCAATTAATGAGATTGGGTACACATTACCAAGACAGGGCACCAATAGTATGCCAATGACGAAAGCTGCAATGGTGTTTAGATAGTCATTTAAAGACCAAGATTATTCTCTATTCAAAAATAGTATTCACTAAGCAAATTGCCAATTTTCATCACCGATCGTATTAAAAAGTGATTTAAAAGGTATGATTTGATAAATTTTATGCAGTAGAAATTATTCAATATTATTCGATTATATAAGTTTTAATCATATAAATTCATGATTTAAGAAATCGCGATTTTAAATTTAATCACGTAATCACAATAATGTGTATATGATATTATTATCTATCGATTTAATATTTAATAAACATAGAGTTGTATATTTTGCAGCGCCCAGTCAAATTAGTTTCAAAATAATGAACAGCGCACCTGTACAATTAGCTTGAAAATGCGATTCTGGGATTTCAAAGTATATCGATTCCAACACACGCACAACTTGGGCGGGGCATAACTAGAAATGGGCGTGGCATAGCTAGTAATGGGCGTGGCATAGCTAGAAATGGGCGTGGCATAACTAGAAATGGGCGTGGCATAGCTAGAAATGGGCAAGGCATAGATAGAAATGGATTCCCCGCTTGAAACAATAAAAAACGTTTCACCCCTCTTGTTTCAACTTAACCCTTTAATCGCCAAGCTGAAGAATATTTTTGACAATTTACTTATGGAAAATACTCTTCTCTCGACATGCAAATGGACGCTGTCTAAGAGAAAACTGCAATTTTCTTTTTCATTAGCGATTTGCTGGACGGTATCTGCAGTGGTCTACAGAAATGTCCATTTGCATGCCAACAGAAAACTATCTTTGTAAATTTACAAAGAAAATTCTCCTTTGTCTGTACAAAATTTTTCCAAGAAATCTTGAGCATTAAAACTGTTAATTGATTTACCCTTCCAGTTGACCGCTTTGAGGTGCTATTGGCACAGAAGGGTTTAAATAAAACAGTATAGTGACGCACCCCATCTTCTCATTCGCTACACATAACCTCTCTTTGCCAGGCTGTTCCGCCGAGAATGAGTCATGTCAAAATAGAGTGTCAAAAAGATGCGTGCTATAGGCTTGTATAGTGACGACGTACACTCAGGACCACTTCAAAATAACTCAATGAACGTTTCCTGTGTATCCATCCAACATCTGACGTCATATGACATCATAATCAACCACGTGACGCGTATGAATACATCATAATTAATTATGGCATGAATGGCGTGATTTAGTCTGTCTTTAACGTTTAATAGTCAGATACGTTGTACGAATTGTATGTCTTTACCATTCAATAAACATTAGGTTGAATATTTTGAAACTAAATTGATTGGTCGCTGTTGCTGCCACAGGCATAATGACGTAATTAAGTCCGCCATAAACGTCATAAACAAAAGAATGTCTTGGTCAATCGCAGCTCCACCCTTAGAAAATTGAGTGAACGGTATATGTCAAATAATGAATCTAATGTGGCAATTGAAAGATACATGACACACAGCCATTATGATATTGTTGCGGTACATGTAGACAGCAATGATATATACCGTAGGAAGGCAGAGAGCATGATAAAAGATTATGACTCTATTATCCAATACATCAGGCATTTGTCACCAGACACACAGATTTTAATCTCAACTTTACTACCTAGACCACAGAATAATCATGAAAGCAATCTAACGAGTCCCTTTAGTAGTTTGTTACAAGGGCAGGTGGAAAGGAATGGCGTGTTATTAGCAGACAACTGTACCAGTTTTATGATTCATACGGCTACATATGTACACAACTATTTTTTTTATCACATTCACTCTAATGGAGATGGAACAAGAGTTCTTTTAGAGAACATAATGAATTATGTTGTCTCTCTAAGAAGTACTCTGAGTAATTTCAATGAAGTGTAATGGAGTGGAATTGTATAAGAATAATGCTTTGCAACAAGATTTTCGCAATGGGAGGACGAATGGGAGGAGCCATCAACCACTACACTACCAGGAACAATATGCAAACCATTTCCCTTATCAACGCATGTAAGACTATCTAACCGCTTCAATGTTCTAAATAAGCTACAACATTCAAACAACCCACGCCAAAAAAGTCATGTTGACAAAACTAAACCCTCAACAGTCAACCCTATGTGTGCTAAAACTGTAACTGCCAGTAACATACAGAAGTCCAGGCATATATTAAGCAAAATAAAGGAAGCGCCCTCTATGCAAACACAACAAAATAAGTTAAAAGTATTTTACACAAATGATGATTCTATCTTAAATAAACGACAAGAACCTTTAGTAATGGTCCTTGATATACAGCCAGATATCATTGTATTAACACAAGTACTTCTCAAACACTTCAGATTCAAGGTGTATAAAGAGGAATTACAAATTGATGGATATTCATTATTTACAAATACAGAAGACTATAGCAGCCTGGGGAAAGTAAACCGGGGTGTGTGTATATATATATACGCTCAGTATTGAATCCAGTAAAGTCTCCATTAACAATAGATGACCTACGAAATGAAATAGTGGTAGTGGAAATTAAGCCAAAACAAAGAGGCAAATTGCTAATAATGGCAAAATACAGAAGTCCAAACTCAAATGAAATAAATGATAACAGATTACTGGATGCAATTGAAAGATTTGTTCAAAGCAAGCATTCACATTTACTACTGATAGGTGACTATAATTATCCTGAAATTGCCTGGAAGACACAACCACAAATTAGTAAGACATCAATAAGAGCATCTCAATTTCTTGAAGCAGTATCTGACGTTTTTCTCTACCAACATGTTACCATTCCGGCCTGTTATCGTCTAAATAACGAACCAAGTACTTTAGATTTAGTCTTGACAAATGAACAGTATATGGTTGAAAATATTTATATTTTTCCTGTCTTGGGAAAAGTGACCATATCTGTTTTACTTTTGATTTGATATGCTACACCAAAATAACTCGGAGCAAAGTTACACAATTCTTATATGACAAAGGAGATTATGAAGGCTTATGTAGGGATTGGACAAGTATTGGGAGAGGCAATTTGAAGGACTGTCACTGGATCAATGCTGGGTGAAGTTAAAAGAGAATATAAGTTAAGCAATGCAAATATATATAACGCACAAAAACCCCAATTCCTTCAAACAAACAAAGACCGCCATGGCTAAATAAACAATTACTTAGGTTAATAAGAAAAAGAGAAAAGTACAGGAAAACATATTTGGGCACACAAGATACACAACCTTATAACAAATATATACGTGTGATAAATCAAGTAAAAACCCAATGTAAAAAGGCAGTCAAGCGACTAACATTAAAAAGAACCCTAAATCACTTTGGTGCTATGCCAATACTAAACTAAAAACAAAAGAAAGTGTAGGAGATCGGGAAGACATAAATGGTAACCTTACTGAAACAGACCAGAAAAAAGCAGAATTATTAAATATACTTTTTTCTAGTATATTTACACAAGAAAATATGAATAATATTCCCATTATGAAATTTAAAAACCGAAACCAATGAATTGAGCAACATTAAAGTGAATCTGGATACTGTGAAAGAAAAATTAGGCAACTTAAAGCAAAACAGGTTTAGATCCTCGGCTGCTCAAGGAATTAAAAGATGTCATAGCAAGGCCCTTGACACTTATATCCCAAAACTCATTAGACACAGGCTCAGTGCCGGCAGATTGGAAATATTCCCAGGTCATACACATACATAAAAAGGGATCAAAAAGAGAACTAAATAACTATAGGCTGGTTAGCTTTACTCCCATTTCCTGTAAGGTACTGGAGAGCATTGTGAGGGACAAGGTATAAAGCCCACGTGATAAATAACATTTTGTTACTGAATATCAACATGGTTTCATGGCTGGACGATCTACAGTTATACAATTATTAGAAGTGTTAGAGACCTGCATGGCTGCTCTAGACAGGGGTGAAGATATAGATGTCCTGTATCTTGATTTCATGAAGGCTTTTGACACGGTGCCTCATGAACGCCTTCTGAGTAAATTAAGCCAATACGAAATTCCAAGCAATCTACTGAACTGGCTAAAATCCTTTTTAACAAATCGCCAACACAGGGTTTTAGTAAACGGAGCCTTTTCGTCATGGACACCTGTTTTTATTTTCTATTTTTATCAATGACATACCATCTGTGATTGAATCTGACATTTCTTTTTTGCACATGATACTAAAGCTTATAGAACCATAACACATGCAGACGATTGTAATGAACTACACCATGACGTTAACTCACTGCAGCATTGGTCAGAAACTTGACAGGTCCGATTTAATCCTCAAAAATGTTCTGTAATGCACATAGGCCATAATCACTTTAATACTTCCTACCAAACGAGAGATGATGGGAAACCCCTAAAGTTATATGACGAAAATATAATCAATGACCTAGGTGTGTCAATAGATACAAAACTAACATTTGAGAGCCATATAGATAAGATAACTTCCAAGGCTAATAACAGGCCAGTCATAATATGGCGTGCATCCCAATATATAGATGAGAACATGTTCATGAAACTTTATCCAACGTCAATCAGCTCCCACCTGGAGTATGCTGCCCCTGTATGGTCACCGAACACATGGAAACAAGAAGAAAAATTTGACAAAATTCAGCGACGAGCTACGAAGATGGTGCCCAACATAAAAAATCTAAATTACCAGGCAAGATTAGAATATTTAGAACTACCAAGTCTAGTATACAGAGGAATCTTAGGGCATCTTATAAATGTATATAAGTGCATGCATAACCTTTATACCGTGGACTCTAGGAAACTTCTAATTATCCGTCCAAGAAAGAGAACTAGAGGTCATAAATTTACATTACTAAAACCAAGATCAACTACATCACTCAGACAAAGCGTTTTCTCCAACCGTGTCATAGACTGGTGGAGCTCCCTGACGCCTGAAGTTGTTGAAGCTCCATCTCTAAATAGTTTTAAAACCAGACTAGATAAACTATTTATTCAACATATAGCATACTATAATTATCGAACTCTAGACAAACCATGTAATCCAAAAATGACTATCAGATAATATAGCTCAAATTTATTGAATTAGCTGATAATAGGATACAATGACCTGCAAAGCTGTGCATGGTATGATTATGATTATGATGAATAGTCTGTCACCTTGTACAAATTGTAGGTTTTCACTCTTTAATAAACATTATGTTGAATATTGTGAAGCTAAATTGACTGGTCGCTGTTGCTGACGTAGGCAGTAACAGCACAAAATCAAGTTTGTTTCAAAATAGTAAAAAACTTAATTTAAGATACAGGGACTTCAGGGATCGATCGATCCAGACGCCGGAAAAGCGTGGTTAGAGTTTGGTTAGAGATATGTGAGGCATAGCTAGAACTGTATTCATCCATTAGCTTAATAGAGGAAGCGAAAAATAGGCATGAAACAAACAAATTAACTAAATGTAGGGTTTCTCAACGGTATTAAACCTTTACAAATAATTAGGAAAACTAATTGAAACCTAACGAACGCGAGCTTAACGACAGATTCACGAATATGGGTCTTTTCTGCCAGGTGTGCGTGTCAAAACAAACAAACAAACACACAAACACACAAACAAACAAACAAACAAACAAACAAACAAACAAACGGCACGTAGCAGCTACGCCCGAACACATGGGAAAGGTGTGTCGGTCTGTCGTGCCAATCAATTTGCCACATACAGTAAAAGTGTCACGAAAATAGGGACTGACTGGGTTGACCAGACCTAACCGCAAAGATTGTGTATTACTAGTCTTCTGTAGGTCCATTGCGTGTCTCCTTAATCCCGCCTGTGTTAATTGCGCGACAAAGCAATCATAATATGCTACTCATGTCATTTAATGGTCAAGATTTTCCAAGAAAACGGGGGAATCCAGTTTTAGCTATGCCCCGCCCATCTTTAAATAAGCTCCACCCAGACGTCCGTGTTGGGCTCGATCGATCCCTGAACTCACTAACTATCAATTTCAAGAAAACTATAAAGGTAGGCTGTTGAATATTATAAAACTAATTTGACTAGGTGCTGTACAACAACGCTTAGTCCGTCATCAATTAAGCGTTCGTGATGACCTTGTGTACGTCATTCATGACGCCATTGTTTATGACGTAGGCCAAGGGCAGCCTGTTTTTTCGAAAATTTATCACTATAATGACTGGTTCGGTTACCGACCCAGTCATTCCAGCGGTACATTTTCAAAACTCTTTTATTGATCTTCAAATGGACATTCCTCGAGATGAATGCAGCGGATGTGTTAACTAAGTTAATCCTTAAACCATTAAGTTGGTATAAGTGTGGTTAGCAGATAATAGACTGTAATGTGTGATGGCGTATAGGGGGTAGTCTACATACGTCACATTCGTTACGAGCCAGCCTAATAGGTCTTTCCCGTATTAGCGTATTTTGGGAAAATACCTTCCCAGAATGCATTGTGCATACCACCTCTGGCAGATAACCGCGATAGCCGACTCGCAAATAGAATTAATTTACTATTGGAATCAGATACAACGCACTTTAAACAGTTTTTATGAAGGTCTAAATTGATAATATTATTATAGAAGTCATACACCAATTTCCTCTAGATTTCTGTATTAGTTTTTATATTTTTTTAAAAACTTTAATACAGTTGATTGTAATTTAAAATAGCCTCTGTTGTCTACATGATTTAATGAATCTCAGTATAATGATGTCTTTTATATACCTAAATATTTCAGTGAAAACTTTACAAAAATATAACAAATAATGCATTAATATTTAGGCAATTCACCTTTCCAGAGTATGCACCCATCATATGATGTCATACTCATCCAAGCGGTGTGTAGAATGACATCATAATGGATGACGTCATGAATGACGTCGATAAGTACGTCACGAACGCATATTTGGTGACGGTCTATGGGTTGTTGTACAAATTGTTTGCTTTTACTATCTAATAAATATTCTGTTGAATATTTTGAACCTAATTTGACTGGACGATGTTGCTGTCATAGGCAGCAACAGCGTCCAGTCAAATTAGTTACAAAATATTCAACAGCTTCCCTGCATAGTTTTCAGGAAATTGATAGATATGGCATTCGGGGATCGATCAATCCAAACACGGCGAGGTGTGGGTGGCGCTTAGCTAGTGATGGGCGGGGCATAGCTAAAAATGGAAAGGTCCATTGAATGCGCTTTCCAATGATGTATGTTGGTGCACTAGTAACTCAATGCGGGTCAGCTGCTTGTTGGCGGAGGTACCAGCCAGCAATTTTGCTCTGAGCATTGATTTATGGGAATCCCGGCGTAATGACGGCAATGTGGGAAAGGTGTATTACTATCATGTTGGATACGTGGAAACTACGTTGACTGCAAGCTATTGCTGCTAAAGGTAGCAATAGTTACCAGTCAAATTAATTTTGAAATAACAACTCGCCTAGCCGCATCGTTGTTCGCAATAATGACAGTAATAATGATACCAGGAATAAGGATACCATTAATAATGAGGATATGTCAACATATTCAATATCATATAATTGTTCAGAGAAATAGTTTCTGTGTGGATTTGTGTATCGACTGAATGCATAGCAAAAGACGCGGGGAATACACCTTTAACCGGTTAATGAATAAATTTGTTCAAGAAATTTCCGTGTAAAATGTCCATTTGCAGGTCAAGAGAAGAATATTCTTAAAATTTGCCACTGAAATGACTGGCTAGGTTATCTAGCCAGTCATTTCAGTGGCAGATTTTCAATAATAGTCTTATCTTGGCCTGCAAATGGCTATTCCTCAAGCGAACTACAAAGGCTTCGTCAAGAAATGGTAACCATTTCATGACGAATCCAACCAAAAAGGCCTCCGTATTTGTCTTCCGGAATGGCAATGTGCAGGCCACGAGAACAGTATCTTTGACAATGTACCACTGGGATGACTGGTTCGATGATCGAGCCAGTTATTCCAGTGATAAAGATTCAAAAATATCAAAAGGCTGCCTGTAAATGGCATTCACTAAGCAAATATGGTGATATTCATGATCAAATTTAGGTATATTAGGTCTAACCAATACTCACGTGTGGCCAATGAAGCGCTGTTACGCTGTTCCTTTGAGACAGATATAGATAGATGCATACGCGTTGAGCTGACAAAGCCGTAGTGGTTTGGTCCAGAAAGCGAGTGCCCCTTATAGACAAGTTTCCTTGTAGTTTATTTTTTTACAGTATTGACAATATACAAGAAACGCATCTCTTTGTGATTAATTGCGGCATTGACCATCACTACGACCCGAGACAAATAACTAGACATATTGATCCGGTATTGGTCGTGTCCCGGCCCAGTAACACGCGTTATTAAGAGACTGCTCACTATGTTTCCTTAGGAAAACGATCCTTTGGTGAACTTTGCTCTGGTGAAGAGCGGTTGAATTGTTCCATTAATCAAACCCTTATAAGGACGCGATCGCATCCTAAGATAAACATTGTTTTGTCGAACAGCAACCGGGGACTAGGCCATCGCAGGATAATGGTCAAACGTAGGTGTATTGCCACAGCGTGCATCCCGACCGCCGCGCCAGCTAATGACGGTATTCATCCGAAAGGCAAAAATCGCCACGTTAACCATTTAGCTCTAAAGACACCAACTGTAGTTTTATTGAGAAATGTCAATTTGCAGACCACGAGGGGATTATTTTTAGAAAATTTACGACTGGAATGACTGGCTCGGTAACCGAGTCAGTCATTCCAGTGATAAAATTAAAAAAAAAAAATCTCTTGATCAGCAAACAGGCATTTTCATAAGAAAAATGTATACAATTTTTTGATGGTTAAAGGGTGCATCGCCACAACATGTTTCCGACCGTCGCGTCAGCAAACGACGATATTCTGCCGATCGGCAGAAATCACCAAATAAAGTAAAAAGGTGTTTTTCGCGTCTAAAGTTTATGGACAATATTTAGGAATATTCGCTTTTAGCATTAAGAAATGAAATGAAATGAAAAATGAAATGAAATGATCTATTTACACCCCAGACCACGTGTCATGGTATATGGGGGATATATGCATAGTAGTTACATGGAGTAGTAGCTAGTACACATTGTATTTGCGATATTGCTGTTGTTGTTGTTTTTGTTGTTGTTGTTGGTGTTGTTGTTGCTGGTGCTGGTGCTGGTGCTGCTGCTGCTGCTGCTGTTGTTGTCGTTGTTGTTGTTGTTGCTGCTGCTGTTGTTGCTGCTGCTGTTGTTGTTGTTGTTGTTGTTGTTGTTGCTGCTGCTGTTGTTGTTGTTGTTGTTCGTGTTCTTGTTCTTGTTCTTGCTATTCTTGTTCTTGTTGTTTGTCGTTGTCGTCGTCGTTGCTGTTGCCGTTGTTGTTGTTGGAGTTGTTGTTGTAGTAGTAGTAGTAGTAGTAGTAGTAGTAGTAGTAGTAGTAGTTGATGTTGTAGTAGTAGTTGTTGTTATTGTTATTGTTGCAGATGTTGTTATGGTTGATCTTGTTCGTGTTGTTGGTGTTGTTGTTGGTGTTGTTCGTATTGTTGGTGTTCTTGTTGGTGGTGTTCTTGTTGGTGGTGTTCTTGATGGTGGTGTTCTTGTTGGTGTTGCTCGTGTTGTTGGTATTCATCTTGTTGTCGTCGTGGTCAATGCTTTGTATCGTTGGTGTTGTCATTGTTGGTGTTGCTGATATCGTCGCCGTCTTCGCCATCCTAGTCGTCGTCGTCGTCGTTATTGTCGCTTACTATCATTGCTGTTACTAGTCTAAACTACTATTGTCATTCTCTTTGTCATCGTAGTCGCTAACATTTAGCTCTGGTGTTATGGTCTCTCATCGTCGCCATTGCACATTTTAATTCGTTGTCTTCCTAGGAGCAGAGAATTTATGGTGTAATCACATTGATAAATCTAGCTAGTTTTACTAGCAATGTTATGTTCTGTGTAGAGAATAGCTTACGGAACGTATAGTAGTTTGAATGTGCGTAGCTTGATTTAGGCAAGATGTCTGCTCTTTCTTTTTTAAAATAATCGCAGGTGAATAAGTAATGGTATCCATCTCCGCTTTCATTCAGTTGGCATAATTTACAGATTCTTTGTTCTCTTATTATCCTGTCCCAGGGCCCTGTTTCGATAGGTAAGTGATAGTTAGATGTGTCCAGAGATAGCTATGCCAAGTGTCGTCTAAATTAATTTTGGCTTTAATTAACCACCTATATTGAGTTCGATTTTGTGAGTAATCTGCGAACATATATCTATAAAGTCTTGTTGACAGCTGTGTTTCTTTTCCGCTCAGAACTTTTTGCCAAAATTTTATTATACGATGTTTAACCTGTATAGATATTGGTAGCTCACCCGTTTTACGTAGTAACATTGGTGCACTACGCTTAACTTTTAAAATATGTCTAATAAAATCAGTTCTTACCTGGTCTAGTTGAACACAGCATTCAATTCCAACTACTTCAGAGCCATAGAGTAGGATCGGGTCTAATTAGTGAACCAGTTTTAGTTGGCAGTCAATGGGTAAATCTAATATGTGCGGAATTTTTAGTAGGGAATGTACGGCTTTGCGTGATTTTTCACATATATGCTTGCGCGCGTTTGTAAACTTACAATTGATAGACATAATAATTCCAAGGTACTTATATTCATCGCATATTTCTATTTCATCTCCATTAATATAAAAATGTAATCTTTCATAGTAACGTTTGGTACTGCCAAAAATAATTATTTTAGTTTTAATAAAAAAAATGTAAATTAAGCTTCCATTTATAGGCATACATTTCAAAGGCATATAGCATTTTTCGAAACTCTGTTTGGTTATCGCTCATAAGGACTGTCATCAGCATATAGTAGTAACACAGTTTTGAACAGTACGTCTAGTCATTTTGTGCACAGTTGAGCTTGATTGGGTTCACGGCGTTACTTGCGAGATAGCTCTCCAAATCATTTAGATAAATAGAGAATAAAATTGGTGATAAGTTTCCATCCTGCCTGACACTGCAATTGCATATAAATGTTTCGGATAGTCGCCGCTTACCTTAACCATGGACTTGATGTTCATATCCATGTTGCGTATAAACCGAAACACATTCCCTTCTATATTATGTGTTATTAGTTTTTCCCATAGGCCTTTTCGCCAAACCTTGTCGGAAGCTTTTTCGAAATCAATAAAAGCGCAGTATAATAGGTTCTTTCTCTTTTTGAATATTTCTATTAGTGGGGATAAAGTAACGATATTATCGGTTGTAGAGTAATCGTGTCGGAAACATGTCTGATTTTCAGACAGACTTTGGTTTACCTCCAGAAATTTAGCAATTCGGTTTAATATGATTGAGTTAAAGAGCTTCCCCAGACAGCTTAGTAATGTGAAAGGCCTGTAGGTTTTTGATTCGTTGATGTCACCCTTTTTCTTATATATTGGCACTATTATTCCTTCTGTCCAGGTATCTGGTATTTCACCACTGTTCAGGACCTTATTGAAGACGTGAATATAGATGATGATACTTATATTTTTTGTCGCCTTTATATATTCGTTTGCAATACCATGCATTGCAGGTTTTTAATAGATTATAGATCTCGTTTTCGTTGATTGTGATGTCCAGATCTCGGCTTTCACCATTTGTTGTTGGAGGTTCAACTATACTCTCGTCGGCATTATCATCTTCATTTCTATTTACATTTTTTAAATATTCATACATGTCGTTTATGTCTATTGGACATATATTGTTTCTTTTCTGGTTAATTAAGTTCCAATATGCCTTTGGGTTCTTGCTACCCATTTCTCTGATTTTGATCCTAGTATTCTGTTTATACGGGTTGTTTACTTTTAGTATTGTTCGCTTATACGCTTTGCTCGCATCAGTCATGGTTTATCTGTTCGCATCAGTTCTATTACGTGTGTAATCTTTCCTGACTTTAGTACAGTGGTTGCTAGCCTGTTTGCATTCCAAATTGAACCGTGGCTTATTATCTTTATTAGTCTTTACCGATATTAGATGGCCGCCTCAAATGATGTCTGTGCTGAATGATCGAAGATTTTGGAAATATTGTGGATGATTTCATTCAAAGATACATTATTTAAGCTACCATCAGCGATTCACACATTTATTTCGGCTAATTTAGAGTGATGTTGTACTGTTCTAACAAAGCTATCTCATTTGTCATTTTTCCACTTTACACAGGGCTTTTCATTCTTATTTTGATTTTCATTAATAATGCTTTCTTGTACCAATATATTTTGGTGACAGTTAAGGGTTACAGAAACTGGGCAGTGCTTATCAGATAATATGGGGCAGACTTCTCCTACGTTGGAGTCTGATATATATTTGTAGAATGGAAGCGTCGAATTGCATGGTCAATAACGGAAATATTTTGGCATATTAATTTCCCAACATTTGCATCAGTGCCTTTTCTTCCATTCGCTATGCACAATTTGTTGTGTTTACATATATCTAGTAAGTTAAGCCCATATTTATCTGGTTGGCCCTTATCCTCTGAGATTCTCTTGGTAATGTTTGGCCGATCAACTAATTCCACTTCTCGCATATCTGCCCCTGCAAAATGTAATAATTCCGTGTCTTCAACTATAAGATCGTCTCCTCTCGGCTGTTTTGCAATGTAATCTCCTTCTAACAAAGTGTAGTCGGATTTGTCTGTCATTTCTATAATTTCATTTTCTAGTTCATCAAATGTGTGATATTCAACGAAAGATGTTCATTGGCTATTGGGCGCTAGAACCTAATTATGAACTGGCCAGTATATTTATGCCTGTGGGCCAGACGGTATAAATTTGTGAGTAGCCGCTGCGACATTCCGTCACGAACATGTCTGAAAAGTAATCCGTTGATGAAAGTAGAATTTAAAAACAAGTCCGTTGAATAATTTGGAAATAATTTGACTGCTGCCATGGCCAAATTAGTTTCAAAATAATCGACAGGTTACCTTTGAAATTGTGATTCCGGGAGTTAGTGGTTCAAAGTGATAAAATCGATCCAAACACGTCTTCAAAGTGAGCGGAGGTAGAAATGGCTGGGACATAGCAATAAATATATCCCTCTTGACTGATAGGCAAACATTCAACGCTGTCACTCCTTTTCCCACATGAGCGATAAAATGGCCACGTAGGGTTGCAATACACAATTCCTGAAAGCGCGTGCGCTTAACAACCTCCCACGGTATAATACTATTAACTCTTAACCAGTTAACAATTGCATTCCAAAAACAACAAATACTATATGATATACGGATTAATATGCTGAATATTTCGAAAATAATTAGACTGGGAGGTGTTGCTGCCTGTGGCAGCAACAGCTTCCAGTCAAATTAGTTTCAAAATATTCAACATCCTCCACGTAACTCGTCTTGAAACAATTGAGTCGCCGATCATGCGACGCTAAATAATGTTCTAACACTTGGCCATCTCTGCATTTAAAAATTAATTATTACTAATTTGACAGTAACCTGTTTCTGTCAACGGCAGACAAATTAGGTTCGAGATTTTCATCTGACTCTTTATTGAATTGTAAAAAGGTTTTGCGGTATTCGGGTTCAATATGGCATGTATATCGTAAAATTAATGGAACACTCTGGAATACCTCGTTATGTTAATCCTATAGCAGTGGTAGAGCTCTGCGTTATGATGTCGCTCTTAAGTGTACAACGTGTTTTATTCTTGTGTAATGTATGTATTTGTGAGTAACTAGTAGATGGAAGGAATTAGCTTTTTTGAAAATATGGTAGCTTATGGCCGTGTTCATATGTGCACTCCGAATCAGTTAACCCGACGTAAAATTGAGGGAGCTTCGAAGTTAGCGTGACGTGTTCATACTAGTACTTGTTTTATATTCGGATAAACACCTACTTCGACACAAATGGAAGCAGCAAACAAGGTATTTCGTATTTACACCTTAGGGCGTTCCTTAACGAGAATCGCATATGATCAGCGGCCGCGCCAATAAATAACCAAGAAGATGCACATTAAAAATTCCATAATCATTAAAAACGTGAACACAGATTTGTGTTCGGAATTCAGCACCGTTTTGCGGAGAACGCCACGATATTTAGTGAGTGTGTGTACTTCATCTCTACGTCGTCAAGCGATTTCGTCAATGTCGTCTCTATAAGGGAACGTTCAACGTTATCCATCCATCATATGACGTCATCATCAACTACGTGACGTGTAGAATAACATCATAATCAATTACGTCATTATGACTAGTACGCACATTTGTAATACCCATTAATCTAATGTTAAAATAATTACTCGATGGTAATTAACAAATTGAAATTTGTTGTGTACATCTATCCAACCGATAACTCTAACTGGCTCGATCAGATTAAACCGTCTGGCATCTATAAAGCTTGGAGAGTATTGCATGACTATGAATTTCCAGAAAACTATAAGGTAAGCTGTTGAATATTTTGAAACTAATTTGACTGGGTGCTGTTGCGCCAGACAACACTGCCCAGTCAAATTAGTTCAAAATATTCAACAGAATGTTTATTAAATAGTAAAGACATACAATTCATAATATTAGGCGTTTAAGACGGACTAAATCAAGTCTTTCATGTCGTAAATGATTCTGACGTCATCCGACACGCCACGTAGTTGATTATGACGTCATATGATGGATGGATTAACTGGAACGGTCCATTAGTCGATGGCAATTAAAATTGTGTATGAGCCTACACCTTTTCAACAAATTACTCTAAAGTCGCGATCAGATTAAACCGTCTGGCATCTATAAAGCTCGGAGACTATTGCATTGTTTCTAGAATATAGGCCAATTAGCGTTCTGAGAAGTTCTCGCGCCGAGATAGTGCTGGTCAATATACAGAACTCTTTTAGACTCTTTCTTGTCAGTTTTACCGGAACGAATGACGCATTACATGTTTGCGGAGAAGCGTAAACGTGTTGTTTACAAATATAATTTCGGATTGGCGCGTCGCATTGAAGAACATAATATTGGACTATTGTATTTTATATAAAAGCTAGGTGTCTGCGGAGTCATCAATATTTCAGAGAAATGTAGGTAAGTTTAATGAAAAGCAGTCTTATTCAAGTAAAATTGGTAATAGGAAATTTGCGTTTAGAATTGTTTAGATTGCTCTATGTAAGGTGACTAAAATAAGTATGTGCATAGTGGGCAATGGGCCGTTACAATTTCATCCATCCATCATATGACGTCATAGGACTTCATAATCAAGTACGTGACGTGTAGGATGACGTCATACTCGTCCGGCTTTAACGTTTAATAATCTGACACGCTGTACGAATTGTGCGTCTTTACAATTTAATAAACATTCTGTTGAATATTTTGAAACTAATTTGAGTGGACGCTGTTGCTCCCACAGGCAGCAATAGCGCCCAGTCAAATTAGTTTCAAAGTATGTAACAGCTTACCAGTATAGTTTTCTGGAAATTTATAGTCAGAGAGTTCAGAGATCGATCGATCCCAACACGGACGAGGTGTGGGTGGAGCTTAGATAGAAGTGGGCGGGGCATACATAAAACTGGAAAGGTCCATTGTTGCAGTGTATATGTATTATAGTTTCGCTACGCCTATATGTAGCATGTTGTTAAAAATAGAAAGCAAGGGGTTCATCAACTCCACCTAATGTTACGTAGCTCATAGTATGGAGCCCGAACCAGGTTATATAGAGAGTTGAGAATCTCGATTACGGTTGCTTTCTCCTGGTCCGTCCCAAGTCACTGAGAAGTTCCGAACTGACGCTCGGCGTAAACACAGTCATAATCAAGTGGATGCCTCCAAGAGACCACATATTCTTCAATTGAGGAATACAGTTTCAGCTATGTTCCGCACATCTCTAGCTAAGCGCCACCCACACTTTGCCCGTGTTGGGGTCAATCGATCCCTGCACTATCTCAATCTCAATTTCCACAATGCTGTGCATGTACGCTGTTCAAAATATTCAACAGAACGTTTATTGAATAGTAAAGCCATATAATTCGTACAACAACGTTTAGTCCGCCATCAATTACACGTTCGTGACGAGCCTAGCTACGTCATTCATGACGTAATTGATTATGGCGTCAACATACACGTGACGTAGTTGATTATGACGTCACATAATTGACTGAGGAATAGGAATCTTCGATTCCTTAATCATGCCGATTGTAGTGATGGTGGACTATGTCTAGTGAGACTCCTATTTGCCAAACCCAACATTAAGCAGCCATGTTAAATTGACAGTTTTTGGAGAATCGACCTTTCCAAGTTTATCCATCGAGCATATGACGTCATAACCAACTAAGATGACGTCCTGATCATGACGGCATGAATGACTCGTCATAGCACATCTTAAATGCTGAATAGTCCGACACGTTGTACGAAGCGTATGTTTTTGCTATTTAATATACATGCTGTTGAATATTTTGAAACTAATTTGACTGGGCGCTGTCGCTGCCATTGGCAGCAACTGGCGCCCAGTCATATTAGTAGTTTTCTGGAAATTGATAGTCAGGGAGTTCAGAGAGATCGAGGTGGTGTGGGTTGGGCTTAGCTAGAGATGGGAGGAGCCTAGCAAATATTGAACAGATCCAGTGGCCACATCAATATAATCACCACAAGGTGATTGATGGTTTAGCAGCAGTGCTTTTCAACTGTTACCTCGACGCAGCTCTATCAGCTATTTGTGAACATTCGATAATACCAGATACACAGCACCGGGTTAAACATATTTAGGAAGCAGGGATAACTACTACTACTACTACTACTACTACTACTACTACTACTACTACTACTACTACTACTACTACTACTACTACTACTACTACTACTACTACTACTACGACTACGACTACTACGACTACTACTACTACTACTACTACTACTACTACTACTACTACTACTACTACTACTACTACTACTACTACTACTACTACTACTACTACTACTACTACTACTATTACTACTACTACTACTACTACTACTACTACTACTACTACGTCTATAACAACAACAACAACTACTGTTACTACTACTTTTTTTTACTTTTTTTAAAATCCGACGCTGAAGCAGTCGGATACACTTCCCGGAGGAACTCCTTTAAAAAGGCTTGCAAACCCCCATAAAAACCGGTTGAAATAGCAGGCTTTATTAATAGAATAACAATACAAACCTAACATGTCAAAACAGTGCAAGCTAAAGTACTCTATTATCATATACCACAACCGTGGCATAACTACATAGAAAACATAATTAATAAAGAGCTGATAACATAACATAATTCAACAAAGACATTGCTATTTGCACACCGTGTAGTAGTAGGCCCAAATGGCGAGCATAGCTAACCAACATGTGGTAAAGCCACTCATCAATAATTTGCAGTAAGCTACTGCTAATCATTGATGCCATTGAGCCGATTCATGACCGGCAGGCTAAGTAGATCATATGTAGTTTAACGTAGCACACCGTATAGTAGTAGGGCCAAAGGGCGAGTGCAGCTCGCCAACAAGTGGCGAGGTGACTCGTCAATAAGTAACAAAAAGTCACTCATTGACGCCAGTTAGCCGATTATTAAATACCCAACGGACGTAGTAGCCTTTATATAATATAATGCACAAAGCAAACGTATACAAACTATGACAACTTAGATGGCGCTCTGGGTTCACATTCTAAATTTACTTCATTGTAAGTTTTTGCAAATTACCCTGGAACAAATACACCTACAGTAAATATTTACAACAGGAAGCTAATTGTAAGATATCACACTCTGTTAACTTGAAAATCGAATCACCTCCAGAACATTGACATAATTCTCATGTGATATTTAAATATTCTGATCCAAAGGTTAGGATATTCGTCCAGATTAGAGTCTCCTAAGGCATTACAATTTTAAAATAAAGGCAATTAAATTAAATTAAAATAGCATTTATCAATATACAGCAAGCAGCGAGTGTGCTAGCTTATACAAGTTCCGCTTCTGATATTTTTAGATATCCGTATTCAATTGATACTAGGCCCGTTTTGCACCATACGGCTTTACATCTACTTTCTCTCCCATGTTCTACTAGCCTGTAAAATTCACAATGAATGCAGTTTATCAACAATGATCGAAATATAGCTTGTATGGCTCTCTGATGGTTGTTGCCAGTTTTATCTCTGGCCTCTGAACACCGATGCTTCCAGATGGCCCACACTCCTACAGATAACAGGGTTATTAACAATTCTTTCTCCTTGCTATTAATGATTCGTCTGATAGTTGAGCAATCTTTGAACAAAATTGTTTCAGCCACTAAATTCACATATTTGGTTCCAAATTTAGCAAGGAGCATATTGATATATACCCAAAAGCCTGTAGTTATGTGACACTGAGTAAATAGATGGTCTATCGTTTCCTTCTCAGTATTACATAATAAGCACCGGTCTGTACTTGATATTTTACACATATAAGTAAGATGACCGACCCATAGCCTTCGATGGAGTAATCGCCATGCCAGGTCCCGTGCATTTCCTGGTAGACAAGGTAGATGTATTGCTTTCCAGGCATTTTTCCAGTTCTTTGGCGTGCATCCTAATTTGTTCCAATGCCTAACCACAATAGGAGTCTGTCTCCGACTTTGCATTAGAATTATATACCAGTCTCTAGATGCCATGTTGTATTTTATATGTTCTGACATAAATACTAATGTTGGTTGCAACATATCAATGTTGCCACGTGCTTTCGGCAATTTGAACCATACAGCAGGTATTGCATTCTTTATTCTAACAAATAAGCGCTGAGCATCAATATGTCTCATTGATGTTATTCTTGCTACATCTTGCATCGCAATCCATTTACAAGATTTCGGATTTACCAAGTCACGTAAATATTGAATACCATTTTTGGCCATAGAGGGCAAATATAATACATCATCATTATCATGAATCAACTCGTTGCCACAAAGACGTTGCTCTAAGGCATCTTCCCAACAATTGGGTTGTGGCATTGATCGTGTATATATTTTTAAGGCTTCGAGCTGTTCTTTATATACATTTGGAATCTTTTGATGATTAGGTGGCAATTTATTGCACATAAATAAACATTCTACTGGAAATGGGTCAACGTACCTTTGGAGAAGTGCCCTTGAAACACTTGACCAAGATGAGTTTGAAGTAAGTAACTTATTCAAGAATTTCAATTTTAAAGAAGCACACTTTGCTGAAACATTAACCAAATCCAGGCCTCCGGCATGCTTTTCATCAGTGAGGATTGACTGTGACACTAAATGGGCTTTGTCCTCCCATAAGAAGGACAACAGTAACGTGTTGATCTTTGACTCTACTGATTTGGGCGTATGAACTACAGAAGCGGTATACCACAGTCCAGATAAAATTAAATTATTACGGACAAATGTCCTGCCAAAGACAGTTAGGCGACGTCGTTTCCAATTTGGTAATGCACACTTTAGCTTGGATATCCTGTCTTCCCAGTTTAGTAATACTAAAGTACATACCCAAAATTTTTATGACATCATTTGAGCAGTTAATATCCATCACATTATCAGTTCTGCCCTTCCAATCGCCCAAAAACAATCCCTTAGATTTATCTTTATTGTCTTTAAGTCCTGATGCCTTTTGAAAATCTGTTAATACTCCATTTAAAATTCTAAAATCCGTATTTTTACCCGCAAACACAGTCGTATCATCTGCATATTGAGAAACCTTTAGTGGCCTTTCTACGCCACGTATACATATTCCTTGAAAGTCATTGCATTGCCTCAATGTGGTCCCCAACGATTCCAAAGCTATGACGAATAGAAGCGGGGACAGTGAGCAACCCTGTCTGACACCTCGTTCCAACACTACAGGTTTGGATAGCTGATTGTTAACTAAATAGCAACTTGTTATATCAGTATATAAAATATTGACCCATTTAATAAATCTTGAACCAAAGCCAATATGGTCTAATGACTTAAACAAGAAATCCCATTCTAGTCTGTCAAACGCCTTCTCGTTATCATGTGCTATTATTGCTGCTGGGATACAATCCTTTTCAACTAATTGAATAAGGTCCCCTATAAGCAAAGTGTTGTTTAATATTGATCTTCCTGGCACAGAGCAGGTTTGATAATCATGAATGACTTCCCCTAGGACTGCGCCAAGTTTTAATGTTAGTGCCCGAGTAATAATCTTATAATCTACACAGAGTAGAGAGATTGGTCTATAGTTCTGTATTTTATTTCTGTCACCCATCTTGTATATAAGCCGAACATATGCTTGGGCCATCGATGTAGGGAGATGCCCTTGCTTAAAAATGCTGGTTGATATTTCTTCTAATACTGGCCCAAATACGTGCCAGAATGTTTGATAAAATTCAACTCGAAGTCCGTCACATCCAGGAGACCTTTCTAACTTCATACCTCTGAGGGATTTTGTCAAATCATCAATTGTTATTGATTGGTCACAGCTTTCGCGACATGAATCTGGAAGTCTTTTCGTTATATTAGATAAAACATCTCTAGTTGCAGTTTCCTCGCTTCCCTCAGATTTATACAATGATTTGTATAATTCGGATACTGTTTCAATCATTTCCGCATTTGAGCACACTGATACTCCATCACTAGTCTTCAGTGAGCGCATTAATTTCTCTATACCTCTTGCTTTTTCCAAATTACAAAAGTAACCTGTAGGCTTTTCGCCCTCGGTGTGCATTTGTGCTCTTGACATTATTTTGGCACCATCAAACTGATATTGCTCTATTTCATTTAGTCTACCTTTTAATTTAACTAATAGTTCGTAATAATTATATTCCCCATCATTAATTTTCGTATTAATTTTACACAACGACCTCTGAAGCGCCTTTTTACGCTTTCGTATTTCACGTGCTTTCCTAATGGAATACTGCCTTGAAATATATTTCAGGTCTGATTTAGCATCTTCCCACCAGTCTGTTATACATTCATACGAACCTCTTCTTTCATCCCAATGCCTCCAACAACTTTCCACACATTTGCTAAGTTGCTTAATGCTACATTAAGTTTCCAAAATTCATCTCCTCGTTTGACCCAGTCAGCATTGTCTAATGTGATGGAAAATATATTGTGATCAGAGAAAGTTACTGGTTTTTTGTTAGTTTTACACATGTAACCTTTCAATGAACGTTCTACATAGATCCTGTCTAACCTTGAAGCTAACCTTCCATCTGTTGAAAACCAAGTAAATTCCTGGCCTTCTGGATTTTCAATCCGATAAGTGTCTAACAAGCTTTTATTTTCACAAATGTGTTTCAAAATATTATGCGATGTGTCATTAAAATTAGACCTAGAGTTTCTGTCTTTAGCCTCGTCTAATATGCAATTAAAGTCACCGCCCATAATTAGGTTTTCAGGCGTTCTGTCTTGAATTATTGTGGAAACATCATTTAGAAATTCACGCGCCAACGACGTCTTTTAACCCATGATACACGTCGATAGCCGTGACACCCCACCCCTTAGTTGTTATTTTAAGGCTTAGGTTGCCATGGTGGTTTATCAAAGGAGGAACCCCATACTACTACAATATATAATAAATATATACTTATATAACACCAGGACGTCAGGGAAAGAGCTAAACACTAAATAAATAGTGTCCCCTTTTGAAACCCTGACGTCTACCAACAAATATACGAATAGAGAGTACAGTCGTATATTTGTTAGTTTGAACCACTTTCTAAGTGGTTCACTAACACCTAGCCGATTAAAGTATACTAACAAATATATGAATAGATAGTACAGTCATATATTTGTTAGTCTGTTCGAGTTGACCGGGGACAGCCAACTGACTATAAGGATTTATATAGTTAAAGAACTAGGCTTGTGCTTACAAATGACTAAGGAATTAAATCCACTCACTCAAGCGATCTTGCCAAATATAATGCGCTAGCCTACGAACTATAGAAATAGCAGACTGGCGCGGGGAGAAATGTATTGCATTGACCCCAGTAAGAGGAGCCCTATTAAATTGCGGAAACCGCCAGCTAAGAGGAATGCCTTTAGAAAATGGAGACACAAAACGCGCTCCAACCAAGACAAGAATTTACAAATTAAACATAAAGTTTGAAAGGAAATACTAATACGAAATATATGTATAAAATTTATCTACAAAATCGCGCAAGAAACTAGCAAATTCGGGCAGCAATTGCAGAGCTAAATAAACGCGTGCGTTCACATCGACTACTACTACTACTACTACTACTACTACTACTACTACTACTACTACTACTACTACTACTACTACTACTACTACTACTACTGCTACTACTACTACTACTACTACTACTACTACTACTACTACTACTACTACTACTACTACTACTACTACTACTACTACTACCACGTCTACAACAACAACAACAACAACCACTACTACTACTACTACTACTACTACTACTACTACTACTACTACTACTACTACTACTACTACCACTACTACTGCCGCTGCTGCTGCTGCTTCCACTACTGCTGCTATTACAAATACTACTACTGCTACTACTACTACTACTACTACTACTACTACTACTACTACTACTACTACTACTACTACTACTACTAACTGATTAACATTGGTATTAATGATATGAATGAACCCATCTCTAGTTCAAAACATAGATTAATGCTGCCCTTCAGTGCGATTAAGTCCAAATTCCCAAAGACTGCGATTTACTTCGCAAAACTTAACTATTCAAGTCGGTTGACAGCTAAGCAGAGGCTGGCGATGCAGTCCCTCAATTCGACGGCTGAATCATCAAAATCTGTGACTGTCATTCCTGCACTCAGACTCTCCGAATTTAATGTTGTTAAGGATAACATTCATTGGACTGAAAAGACAGCTAACTCTATGTATTCTGCCTGGCTTAAATTCCTAGATTTAAACTATACAGGGGCCAAGGTGGCATCCGCCCGGAAACAGGACTGGGCAGTAATATTGTCAATCTAACTGGCTCCCCATTAGGTGAAGCAGCGCAGTCACTGCTCAATTTTGGTCTTACATTTGTCCCAACACCAAAACCTAAAACAGGTTTGGATGCTCTTTTAGATAATGGCTGTATGGAAACATCTGTATTTAGTCACCGTATTAAGTTAGCAGACTTCTTTCGTAACTCTAATAGTAACATTCCACCATTCACTGAAAAAACTGGCTGGGCACCAAACGTAAAACTCCTGGACCCAGCGATCTGTGAAAGCATAGAACTCTTTTCAGAACGTGTTAAAAATTCTGCTTCCCTAATGATCAACCAAATTTACCCTATGAGGAACGCCAGGCCTTAATTGAATTGTCATCAAACCTGCAGATAAAGGGTCGGCGACTGTAATAATGTTTAAAGATAACTATAAACGTGAAGCACAACGACAACTTAGTAACCCAAATCATTACCAGACACTAAGCAAACCACTTTAGCAAAATAATTGCAGCAAATTTAATGAGATTCTTCAAAGATTGCTCGATAGCAAGAAGATCACCGAAAAGCAACATAAGTATCTCTTTGCTAAGCTTGAGTCAAAACCACGGACTTTCTATCTTTTGCCAAAAATTCATAAACCCATAGATTCGTGGTTGCATCCAATGTCACCGCCCGGGCGACCTATAATATCTGATTGTGGCTCAGAACCCTACAGAATCAGTGAATAAATCGATTACCATCTACAGCCAATAGCAAATAGACACCCCAGCTTCTTGAAAAACACAGAAGACTTCTTATCCCAGGTCTCTGAGACCTGGATACCTCCAAATTCATTCCTGGTCACGCTTGCCATCGATGCTATGTATACAAACATTGGCATCGAGAAGGGTATACATTCTATCCGTAAAGCATTCGTGAACTACCCAGACACCAACAGGCCAGACAGAGAAGTAATAGCTCTAATAGAGCTGAGTCTGAGAGGCAATGATTTTGAATTCGACAAATTTGCGGCTGCGCGATGGGCAAGCGCTTTAGCCCATGCTTTGCCAATATTTACATAGCAGAGTGGGAGGAAAGTGTCTAAAACAGCCCCTCATTTATCGCAGGTACCTTGATGACATTTTCATGATTTGGCAACCCACAAAGGCAGAGTTTGATGAATTTTTCGAAATTCTGACCAATCACGATCCGAATATCAAATTAAAAGCAACCATTGACGAGATGTCTGTAGATTTCCTGGATGTAACTGTATATAGAGGTCTAAAGTATGAAACAACTGGCTACTTAGACTCCAAAGTGTATTTCAAACCAACCGATTCGCATCAGCTATTGCACAAAAAATCTTTCCATCCACCGCATACTTTTAAAGGAATAGTAAAATCACAAATAATCCGTTTTCACAGGAAGTCGAGTGATAGGAAAAACTTTGAAGAAGCGTGCTCTACCCTATTCAAAGCCCTCAAACCACGAGGTTACTCCTCACGATTCTTGCGCAAATCAAATCTGAAACATTGGACGGCTTGGAAACCATTCCAGATAATGCCTCAAATCGTCGGCCCACCAAAATTTCTCAGAATCGTCCGATTATAGGTGTAGGTGAATCTCGCAAATGCGGAAAGAAAAGGTGCAAGTTAGATGACTTTCTCCAAAACCAGAATACTTTCACGAGCTTTCAGAACAAAAACAAGTTCCAACTTCAGTCTAATCTAGATTGTGACTCTGAAAATATTATTTATCTAATTTCATGCAAATTGTGCCAAAAACAGTATGTCGGCGAAACCAAATGCCCATTAAGATGGCGGGCAACTTGACACCTCTCAGATATTAGACTAGAGGAAGACACACATGTTTCTGAACATTATATTCTTCCTGACCATTTAGTCCTTCGTGACTTTGAAATTATGCCGATTGAACAGCCCTTTCAGATACGGCAGAAGAAACTGATAAACAAAGAAAACTTCGATCGAGAATCGTTTTGGATTAAAGAACTCGAAACACAGTGGCCAAGGGGAATAAACTCGGATCCAGGCTTATCTGATCAACGTGACAAAATTCCATTCATTCTGACCTATAATCGGAAAAACGTTGAAATTTCCAAAATCTTGAGTAAGATGAGTATCAAAACCGACAGGAGAAACTGAAACAACCCTTTAACAAGCGTCCAGTAATTGCGTTTAAGAAAAATCCGAATCTACGTGACATCTTGGTAAAAGCAAAACTCAAATAGCTATCCAGAATATCCATCTCAATCATTCAACATTAACCCTTGCATGATGGTCAGGTAAAAATGGTCAATTTAGTGATCTTGGGCAATGTCCATTTGCCAGCGGGGATTGGAGTATTTTTGAAAATTTACCGCTGTAATGACTGGCTCGGGAAACGAGACAGTCGTTCCAGTGGCATATTCTCGGGAATGACCTTGTCTGTGCCTGCAAACGTACATTAAATAAGTAAGCGCATATTTGGATTTTACTGAACAAATTTAACCAGTAAAGGGTTAACATTAATGCCATATGGCTTTCCTCAAACAAAATGACAAATCTCAGGCAGTAAGATAAGCCAAAATATCTTAAATTTTTGAATTTTTTCAATTATTGAAGATTCTGAGCCAGTGCGTTGACAATATTGACTACTACTACTACTACTACTACTACTACTACTACTACTACTACTACTACTACTACTACTACTACTACTACTACTACTACCACTACTACTACTACTACTACTACTACTACTACTACTACTACTACTACTACTACTACTACCACTACTACTACTACTACCACTACCACCACCACTACTACTACTACTACTACTACTACTACTACTACTACTACTACTACTACTACTACTACTTCTCCTGCTACTACTGCTACTACTACTACTACTACTACTACTACTACTACTACTACTACTACTACTACTACTACTACTACTACTACTACTGCTAAACTCGATTATAAAAAAATGTGTTACGTATGTGTCAAAATGCTGTTGAATATTTTGAAACTAAGGCAGCGCCAGCTTCAAGTTAAATTAGTTTCAAAATAAAAAACAACTTACGTATATTATTATTCCAAAAATGATATACAGCAATTAAAACGTTCAAATGGATAAAATGCAATATTTGTTTCTGATTTTGTGGCCACTAATTTTTAATTTATTAATAAGAAATATTTTGATTTCAAATTGAGTAATACCCCAAGGTTTTTCACCCTCGCTTATAATCCCTGTAGGGTAGACAACTGTTATCTAAAACATAAAAAGGACGTAATTTGCACTTTGACCAGATTCTCATAATTTACATCATTAGAAATGCAAGCGGAAAATGGCGATATTATAAACCTCGGCCCTTTATTTCCTAGTAAATATCTGGACAAGTCATACTGCCAAACTAGTGCATGCACACTGGAATTTTGTCTCCATTGTTGAGCATGGGGAGTGTTCGCTTTATCCCTTGCCTTAATCCAGCTCTGCATATAATCCACTATCAAAGTTAACCATGCGACTTGAAATGGATTATGCAGATTATGTTCACTTTATCGCTGAAAAAAAGGTTCACCTTGATGCACTACTTCCAAGGAACCATTCCAGTTTATACATCCATCATCTGACGTCATATGTCCTCATAATCAACTAAGTGACGTGTATGATGCCATCAGAGTTAGCTATGGCATGAATGACTTGAGTTAGTCCGTCTTTAACACTTAATAGTCCGACATGGGTTTAACTCCCGCTGTTGATGTCATTGTCAGCAACACCATCCAGTCAAATTCGTTTCACAACATTCAACAGCTTACCTATATAGTGTTTTTGGAAATTGAGTCATAGAGATCAGTGATCGATCGCAATACGAGCAACGTGTGGGTGGAGCTTAGCTAGTGATGGTCAGGGCTTGGCTAAAACTGGAAAGGTCAATTGCTGCAAAACTGTTCAAACTCAAAATCAGCGTCATGAAGAAATTCGAAATAGAGTTCACACAAGTAGACATGTCAGAAATCAAGGAAATGCGTGATGCAGATAACTTTCTTTGGACTGATAGGTAAAGCAAGAGTAGACTCGTGGGCTCACCTGTCTGTCGGCCAACTGCCAATGTATGTTTCTGTGTAACAGGAAACATTGCGTTCTGGTATTTAAAGGAAACCTCAAATTATCGTGTACTAACCATTCAAGTAATATAATTTGCCACCCGGAGTCCATCCCTGACATTTTGGCGTTTTATCATGCTGACAAAGAAGAATATTCAGTTAAGTGTTAGAGTAAATGTTGCTACACTTCTACAGCTAAGGATGGCTGCTATGATTTAGTTTTCAACCAATTGAAAAAACCCAGCGTGCCTGACTGGGTAAATACCCACAGTTACCTAGGTGCCAACTATAGGGTGTTAATGTTATATAAAATCAATCATAGAGATAAGCTGTTGAATATGTTGAACATAATTTGACTGGAAGTTGTTGCTGTCCTAGGCAGAAACAACTGGACTGTCATAGGCAGCAACAACTTCCAGTAAAATCAGTTTCAGTGTATTCCATATGATGAGTACTACATAATAAGGAGTGTAATGAATTGGCACTTACATGGCATCGTCTGAGGAGACAAAATGACGGCGATACATGTTCAACATTTACACGATATTACAAAGCAGATAATTGTGCTACTGATAAAGTAAGGTGCCAAGAAGAGACAGATATGGAATCTATAAACCATAATATATTGATGTAATACAACATTTGAGATAAGATAAGCATCCCTTTAAGAAATCGACGGATTAACGGGTCTAAAATTAGCATGAGCTCACCACCTATGCGATGCTATATGGGACTTAATAATTCTACGCTACTGTGTTGTGGCTGGGCAGTTCCTGGAACCGTATATGCCATTGGCAACAACAGCTCCCAGTTAAATTATTTACAAAACATTCAATAGAATATGTATTAAATCGTAAGTGTTTTTAAATTCAGGATTTTGGGTTCAAACGGTTAAGCAATTTAATACTGAATAGATGAACAGATCTGTCAGTCAAGTTTATGACGTCATAATCAAGTACGTCACATATAGGCTGACGTCGCAATCATAATTGACATACATACTCCGTCATGAACCTGGAATAACCCGTCAGTTGTAAGAATTGTACCTATTTATTACTTAATAAACATTGTGTTGAATATTCTGAAACTAGTTTGACTAGACGCTGTTGCTGCCATAGCAGTCAAATTAGTTTCAAAATATTCAACAGGTCGCCTGCATAGTTATCACGAAATAAATCGCGTAAAATCTTGTCGGTGCTTGGCTAGAAATTGGCGGGGCATCGCTAAAAATGATCAATTAGTGGACATAATTATTGCAGCAATTATTTGCTTTCCATAATTACTCTAATTTTCTTATTTCAGTCTTATCGGACATCACCACATCTCCCGTACATTGTATATGACAAAAATCGATAAGAAGGAGCAGTTCTGACAAATAAATGCATTAGCAACGTTCAACGGCGAGAATCTAGTATACCAACAACACACTCATAACAATGGCGGTACAAAGATCTTTTAAAAACGCATCTAACATGGTAACGTATCCTCCTAGCGGATGGGAGTCGTACCTCGATTATTACCAAACATTTCCAATCACAGTCGTCAGAATAACAGCTCTGTTCTTCTTCGTGACAGGATTTTTAGCCAATAGTCTTCTTCTTTGTTATTTAATCCGATCCGGCAAGTTCCGTGCCCCGACATTTGCACTCATAACGAGTCTAGCTACAGGTGATTGGATAACGTGTATTACTGTCATTTGCTGGTTGGTTGTGTTCTACCCCACAATGCCATATCCAAATACTAGTTTCATATGTACTATTTCCATGTACCTCATCAGAACTGTGTACTACATAACTGTGTACCATCTCGCTTATTTTGCAATCATGCGTTATTACATGCTGGTGTACCCATTAGCAGCGATGGTAAATATCACTTCAAAATTTGTCTTGCGATGTTGTCTTACTATCTGGATAATTGGTCTCTCCGTCGGAATTCCTTTCATACCACTATCTAAATCATTAGACATCATCTACAGAGGCGAACAAATTGTAGTTTGTGAGTTTTACGGCGACTATCGTCTGAAAGACATTCTCTTGGATTATATTGCATTTCTGATCCCACTCTTAATCGTAACGGCATTTCACATAGCTAAGCACATTCAGTTAAACTACTCCCAGAAAACAGAGATGACGTCACAAAAGGAACAACGTCTGAATACCGATGTTAAAGCGATCGTGATAGTTATTTTATTTTTCTTTGCTACATATTTCCCATCGTTTGTTCATACAACAGTACATGAGATCGCGGGAGTACCATATGAATCATTTCACTACCCACTGTATACAATCCTAATATTTTTCGCGTTAGTGAATAACATTGTGAACCCGTTTATCTATGGATTTATGAGTAGTGTGATACGGATGGACATCTGGAAAATGCTGAAACCAACTAATTAATGGAGTGTGATTAATGGAGCTTTCCAGTTTTCGCTCCGCCCATCTTTAATTAAGCTCCACCCACACTTCGCTCGTTTTGGTCTCACTCGATCTCTGAGTTGCCAGAAATATATGCAAGTAAGCTGTTGAATAATTTGAAAATATTTGACTGGCTGCTGCTGCCTATGGCTGTTCCTTGTATGTCTCTTAGATTGGTAACAGAAGTGTCATGGGTAGATATGAGATTAATGGAATACATAAATTAATGAAATTCAGAAATTGATAAGATTCAATTTGATAAATGCTGATTAAATATTAATGAAACGATGAAGAGAAAACGAAACCTTGTATTGATACATTGCAATAACTATTGAAGCCGTAATATGTATCTGATTAGTGAAGGGTAGATTCTCATGCTTATGTTATGTTATGAGCACACAGCATGAGCAAGAGAATGTTCCCCTTCCATAACCCCCACCCCAACAGGGGGCCACCATATATGTCATATATCATGGACCCCAGTAACCTTAATCATTAAACTATCCAATGTGTCCAAGAAAATCTCAAATTTCTCACGCTGCTAAAAGAAATCCATTTGCAGACCAAGAGAAGACTGTTTTGGCTAATTTACCAATAGAGAAAATGCATTGTTCTGCAAATGGGTATACATTCATTAAATAAAATAACAATTTTCATGACTGTTCTCATTAAAAAGTATTTGAAAGGTAAGATTTGAAATATGTTATGCAGTAGGAATTATTCACGATTATTCGATTATATAAGTGTTTAACATTATAATTTCACGATTTAAGAAATAATTGCGATTTTTGATTTAATCACATAATCGTACACGTCTACACCACGCTGACTAGTAGCACTCCGTCCACCCACACCACCCCCTAACGCTGTTCATAACACATGATGCAAAGCCCTTTAATATGTTGATAGTATTTTTGGCTCTGTAGGTGATAAGTTCGAGAAAGCCGGGCATTGGATAGATCCGACCTATCACTCAAGTATCATAGTGATATTCATATTCAATGGACCTTTCCATTTTTAGCTATGCCCCGCCCATCACTAGCTAAGCTCCACCCACATCTCGCCGTGTTGGAATTGATCGATCCCAAATGCCCTATCTATCAATTTCCTGAAAACTATACAGGGAAGCTATTGAATATTTTGTAACTAATGTGACTGGGTGCTGTTGCTGCCTATAGCAGCAACAGCGCCCAGTCAAATTAGTTTCAAAATATTCAACAGAAAATTTACTAAATAGTAAAAGCAAACAATTTGTACAACAACACATAGACCGTCTTCAAATATGCGCTCGTGACGTACTTATCGACGTCATTCATGACGTCATTCATTATGATGTCATTGTACACATCACGCAGTTCTTTATGACGTCATATGATGGGTGGGTACTCTGGTAAGGTGAATTATGTCACATGTATGGGGATGTCACAATCAAAATTCATAATGACTGGCGTATCTAGCTCCGTTGTAAATATTTAAATGTCAGTCAAGTCTATGATTTGTATGGTGTGTATGTTTCTGATGAATTTATGATTTAGTAAATAATCTGTTGAATATTTTGAAACTAAATCGACTGGGCGCTGTCGCCGCAACAGCACCAAGTCAAGTTATTTTCAAAATATTCAACAGCTTACCTGTATAGTTACCTTGAAAATATGATTCTGGGAATTTGTGGTTCAAAGTATATAAATCAATCTCATCGGCGCAATTAAATCTGTCATAATATGGAATGAACGTTTTATATGTTTACCCAAAATATAGCGATCCAGTTTTAGCTATGCCCGCTTATCTCTATCCATGCTCCACCCACACCTCCCCATGTTATTGATCACCATGGCCCGTCAAAAAATATTCAAATGACGATGCTTCTAACGCATAATTGTCTTGCTCATTTTGGAAAGCATGCGTGTTTAATTAATGGAATCACATTTTGCTGGACTGAAATGAATGCCCAAAATCCGTATTATGTCAATGGACCAATTACTGCCTAAGGGCTGATCATGCCAATAATTCCATGAGCACAAAATTGACCCTACTGATTTGTCATTATTAATTTTGAGCCCGACACTTTATGAAATCTCTCTACAACAAGATGGAGTCGATTAAATCACTATTTTGGCCAACCAAAATGGTTATACCATCGGAACATTGTGACAATGCCACTGGTGCCATAAGCGCACGAATGCGCAGTCCTTGATAATTAATATCTTCTATTATTCCCGTGCCCATACAAATTACAAATAAAAGTGTTGATGGTAAACAACCATTTCGAACCTCATGTTCTAAAACAACTGCATGTCTTATAAAATTGTTCACTAAGGTATCTACTAGTAATGTCATTGTACAATATTAGAATCCATTTAATGAAATTTGGTCCTAGGCCTATGCGAGTTACTAACATTGAAAGAAACTTCCACCCCAAACCATCAAAAGCCATTTCATTATCTAAAGCCACAATGGCACATGGAATATTATCCTTCTCAACCAACTGAATCAGATCACTAAGGATAACAGTATTGGTTAATATTGATCCACCAGTTAGGGAACTGGTCTGAACAGGGTTAATAACAGCTCCCAGAACCTGACTGAGTTTCAATGAAAGGGATCTAGATATAATCTTGTAATAAAATATAAGGAAAATCCTTTGAACAGTTTCGGACCAATTAGTTTCCTGAATGTAACATAAAACACAACAGGCGGGCTATCTCCCCCAGTGATTTCCCATTCTTTATAGTTTTGAGCTATTTATTCAGGTCCACCAAGGTAAAAGATGCGCCATACGTACCAGCCGATACTGGTTGCATTCTTTCTTTTAATATGTCAAGGTATTCAGCTGACAAATCTTCATCAATATCTTCAGACTTATATCAATTTTCGTAAAACGTTTATTCAATTTCTAGTATGTCTTTATTTGAATTAACAATTTGACCATCAAGGCCTCGAATGAGTTTTTCTACACATCTAGACTTTTCTAGGCCACAAAAGAATGCTGTAAGTTTATTCCCCTCAATCTACAATTGGGCCCTTGATCTTACTTCTGCTCCTTCAGTTTTATACATTTCTATTTGTGATAATTGTAACGTTATTTCTTCAAAAACCTCCAGTGCACATCACCACTTGAAACATTTCAAAAAATTTGGGTCTGTAGACGAGTCAATCTTTCTTATTCTTTGCACCTTTTCCTTGCCTTTTGAATAGGAATCAAGTGCTCAGAGTCAGATAGTTTGCGCAGTCTATACTGCAAGAAACGTTCAACACAGTATTGATTATCAATATTATTCAGTAAGGAAATGTTTATTTTCCAAATCCCTGGTCCATGTATAATCCACTCTGCAATATCTAGCACAGTAGACAATGGTCAGAAAAGGTTGCAGGATATATACCAGTGTCTGAAATTGACCCTTTTAGCTTTCCTTGTACATACAGCGTGTCTAAGCAGGAGGCCGTATGCCCATTGGTTGATACTCTCGTATATTCATGCCTATCAGGAGTTAGCAATCTATAACTATCTAATAGGTGCTCACTGTCACAAATTTCCTGCAAACGACAGTGAGACATACCAGAGTAACCCGATAATGACCGCTTGTCCTTCTCGGGGGCTAAAACACAATTAAAATCACCACCAATAATACAATTTTCTGACCTATCATGAATTACTTGTGCAATGTTTGAGGAAAATGTACCATGTTGACAATGAGATGCAGGGGTTAAATAGACATCCAATTTAGTGTCACGCCAGACATTTCAGCAGACACCACAAGCAATCTGAAATTACTATCATCCTCCATTGAAATGACATTTAATAGACTCAAACACATGGGTAAAATTAAGATTGCCACACTAGTATTTTAATCAGTAGTCTTAGAATAAAAGAGTTCACACTTAGAGAGCTGTTTTAAATTTTCTGCTGCTTAAATATTATGGAACTTTGTTTCCTGTAGCATGACAATCGCTTCATTTAGATCTGATATTTTTCCAGCAGCAGGTATTGCTTCAATCCGTCATTCAATCTGCATCGATTAAGTGAGCAAATTATAATTATGATAGGAAATCTATAAATAAAACCCATATTGCCTAGTTTGGTTTTGTCTTATTACTACGTTTATCTCGTTTAATCCGTTTGCCAATCTTCAAGTTAATCTCTGAATTTGTCAAATCAGTAACCATCAAATGTTGATACCATGAAATATCTGAATCAATACGCAAGTACCTGTATCGAACGCCTTTAAGTGTAATCTAGGTAACTAAAATCTCGCCATTCTCTGAACACTACATCAGCATTTATCAGGCTGCTGAAATTCATGTGTTTGGATCGAGGTGTCAGACTCTGCAACAGAGATAGTATCGTCAACATTTCCATCGTCTGCTTCATCTGTCACAGAGCTCATGTCTTCTAACTAGGGCTGTGCGGGTACTGGAACCGTCACTGGTTTTGTAAGCATGACGGTTAGAAAACCGGTGTCACAATTTTAAAACCGCAAAACCGCATATATATGAAAATCCGGCTTTGTAAATATTTGCTTTTCAATAATATATTATCAACGCATAAAATTGCATTCATATCATCACTTAATGTATAGAAAATCAATAAAATAATACAAGGAAGGGGAAATAATTTTCATTTTTCTCGCATCTTGCGAGTATGTTGCCAGATTGTAAAATGTGTTCAGAGACTAATCTACTAGTGTTTATTGTAGCATGTTTGGATTTATGAACGCGCAATACCATCTGGCAAACCCGGAATCGAGGTCAGTTTATTGCTATACTTCTAATGCATGGTGTGGTGTGTGTATAGCAATACAATTCAACAGGTCTCGCGGGCACCCAAACTGGTCGCCTAGCAACTTGCCTAGACATATTAAACACACTGCGCGTGACTGATTGTATTTAATGCTTATCTTTGATAACGTATTCTTCTTTAATGTGTACCAACTGTATTATTTGTATTACACAATGGAATATCTGCTATAGTTATTTGAAAACATTATGGATGTCAAGTTGTTGCTACCTTAGGCAGCAACATGTTTCAGTAAAAAATTGTCAAAATAATCAGCTACATGTCATTTAATATTAAGTTTAATTTAGATAGATGTCCACCTAATCTTGTCCCAGGATAAAATGGTTTAAGTCTGGCATAACAGCAGCATTCGCAGCGCGACTCCTAATAAAAACAACTCAGCCTGCTTCCAGCTGGCAAATTAGTCTATATTAAGCGCCCCGCGCATCATAAATAAACTCAACCCTTGACATTCTGATGTAGCAGGGACGAGCCCACTGTAAATATTTAGACATGTCTGTGTTCACTTTCCTAAACGCTCAGAGGGTGTCAGTGGATTTAGCCAATCAGAATGCGGTGTGCTGTGTATTTCTAAAATATACTAAAATATGCAGGACTACTTACGTGAATGTATTTCTAGTAAAATGAAATAATATTTTTCACGGGGAGTTTTATATCAGAGTGCATGTCAATATAATGATAAAGAGACAGTATTCGGCATAAATGGTTTATTTAAATATCAACCAGGTTTCACTGAAGATAATACTATTACAGATTCTAGTCTACCACAAGATAAACAGTCTATTTTCAAGCTCTCTTTTAACCATGCCAGAACTATTAAACCTTCCACCATCAGACAAATCAGACTCACTTAGTGTGGGCAATTCTAAAGGTTTTCAACTTCTGCATATCTGCAAAGGGGTAAGGGATATACCTGTTTCCAAGACCAAAATTTCAACATGGTTGCCAGGACTAGATCTCCAGATTTAAGAACAACTGCAACCCTAGCCCTACTAACAACAGGGCACCAAATCTTTCTAATAAGGGTGTCTCGACCCTTACTAGCCACTCTTCCATTAGCCCTATTAACAACGTAGGCATGTATGTACGGTACATTAATAGTATTAGGTCCTGCACGTGATGTATGTGAAAGGCAATTGTGCCATATCGCCAACGCTCAGGCAGCCCACATTACGTGCACCACTTGTCACACCGAGACTTACAATGATCCGAGGAACCACACAACAGACACTTATTTCAGCGAGGAGAGGAACTATCTACGTGCCCAGGGCTAGTACAGATACGACACTTTTAGGCCTGTCCTCTATACCATCCAGGGAGGAAGAAACTCCCATCAATAGACGATTTTTCCAGAAATTGGTGTGTCAATCTTTTCCAGCCATACCCATCTTATTCTATTCTCAAGTGTACTATCAAACACATATGTCTCCCTTTCAATTTTCATCACTTGACCATATTTCCCCATCTCAGCTGTAATTCGTTCATTCCGAATTTCTATAGGTGCCTTAGCTTTCACAATCAATTTATTTGAATCTTGTATCTTGTCTATTGACAATTTGGCCCTTTTCAACAAACTTCTTTTTCATTTCTTGCCAACTTACTGTCAGATGCCAGATATTTTCTCAAATATGGTTATCTACTTTAAGCCCTTTTTCCCAGTGCCTACAATGTCCTTTAATCCACGATAGACATCTATAGAATTAATGGACCATCCAGGAGTAGTAAGCATAGTACACAGGTTTTAATTTCACTGGTTGCTATTCCAAACGCATCAATTAATTAAATGATAGAAATCATTCGTGTCCCATTGTTTAAGCATTCAGTGATTAGATATTAATGGTAAGTCTACAGTCAGTAAACGTAAGTAATTTTGCTGAAAGATGTATGTATGTATGATTACTGTATTCTCTGGCTGTAGTAGTAGAAACATCCTGCAGCTGCAATCAGTCCTTCTTCGCTTTTACCCACTGTGTAATGTCCTCAGCCAAAATCCTTAACTTCCTCAGGTCCATTCTTGACTTGAGTGTACCTAATCTTGCTTTCTTGAGGTCACCTCGTAGCATGCGTAGCAGATTTATGCAATGACTTTCTCTCCTGGCTCTGTATTTGCTGGCTCCGTGTAGGTCGAATTCCACTGCTATCTGTGCTGGTGTGTCTTCTGGCCTCCTTAGCACATGGCCAAACATGGACCATCTTTGCTGAGCGACTTTTACAGACATCAGCGACGTATTACACATCATGTATAGTGCATCATTGGAAATTATGCTCTCTGGCCATCAGTGTCCAGTGATGGTGCATAGGTGTTTGCGGTGGTCGGCGTCAAGTGTGTCTATAGCTGCCTTTGGAGCTGCCCAGCTGTTACAGCTATACATCATCAAGAATACGCGGATTGCATTGTATAAAAGCAGTCTTTTTACCAAGGGCATCATTGATCCACGAATCCAGAGCTTCTAGAAGGACTGGAAAGCTATGTTCCCCACGATGCAGCGTGCAGCAATGTCAGCAGTACTGCAAAGCAGTGAGTCCAGGATTTTACTTTTCCTCCATGGTTCGCCACTACGGAGTGGATCATCATTTTCTTTAGTTGCATGCTTTGTAGATAGGTATATGTGGGTATATTTGGATTCATTCATAAAGAGATTCTCAATTTTTAGTTTGCTTGCATCTATTGGGAGAAGTTCGTCAAGAGGTTTCTTTTCCTCATGTATGAAGTCCATATCGTCGGCATATTCTAGCGGCATGCCCAGTAGTGACACCGGGGGGGGGGGGGGGGGTGAGGGGGGGGGAGAGGGGGTCTTGTGAAGTTTTCCCGCACGGATTTCAATGCAGCAGTCAGGTTACAGATGAAGAGCACAGGGGATAGATCATCTCTCTATGGGGGTGGGGGGCGATTGATCAAACTCTACAGACTTCACTGACTTGACTCATACTCTCAGCTTGGTGTCTGCAAGCAGTAGTCTCATTAGCCATAGCTCATCTTCATTGCAACTGGCCTGGCATTGTATGTCTAGGATCTTTGAGCATTTAATTGTGTCGAAGGCTCGTGACATGTCAATGCCCATTTTGTGGAAATCCCAGTGTTTGGACATGCCTGCGGCCACTTTGACATGATCCAGTGAAGTCGCCGATCTTGTCTCGGATGCGGCATAGAGTAATATTGGATAGGATTTTCCGTATGCTGCTAAGGAGCACAATGGGCCACAGATTGGCTGGGGTGGGGGCAGGTGGCGCTTCTTGGGCTTGGATAGCGCGATAAGGATGCTTTGGCCTACAGCGTCGATGGGAAGGTGGTGCATAAAAGCTGAATTGATTATGTGCATGATCGGTTTTGAGATAATGTCAATTGCATATTTGAATAGTTCATTGCTCATGGCATCAGGTCCAGATGCACGTCCATTTTCCACGGCTTTAAGTGCCTTCCCAATCTCTGCTGTATTAAGTGGTGTTAGTAACGGCCTGGGGTCTCCTGAGAATGGGTGCTCATCATCGTGGTCAGTGAACTGTTCCTTGAACCATTCTCGAATTGCCTCGGATTTGCCCTGGTCAGTCCCGATAATGTGTCCTTCAGAGTTGTGTATAGTTAGTGGTGGTGTGTATTCAGCAACTCTCAGGGCTGGGGCTGCCCGAAACATTGTGTGGCAGTCATCCATGGCAGTGATTTCCTCTGCTAGGGCACCTGCCTGTTGAATGCCAAGATCTTTTAAGCGTTCGCTAATGTGGCGCAGAATGTTATTGCCTTCCTGGCGTAGTTTGGTGCAATCTTCACTTTGGCCACTTTGATAGATGCACAGACATAACGCTTTCTGTTCAGCTGGCAGTTTTACTACGAGAGGGTAGTCAGTATACATAGTTCTGTTGTTTTTAGAACACCTATGATACTCATAGCTGATGGTTCCATAGATATCAGTATTTTGGTTAGGGTTTCGTTTGGATCGGAGCTGACGCTCCCTGAGGGCCCTTTTGTATTACATTTGAGTGTCTGTGTCGCTGATGAGCTTGGGCAAGTTGTAGGCGGCTCTACCCTCTTGCCTTGTATGGCGTTTATACATTAGGTAGAGCTGGTTCATCTGAAGGCGTGTAATGACTCGCCTATGGTCAGAATTGAGGTATGTGCCTCCATAGGAACGAGCATCCCGAAGTAAGGGTTTTGCTGCTGTCTTGCATAGTATGAAATCTATTTGGTTGAAGACAGCTTTTATAGCCTTAGAACCTTTTTGGGCTTTGCGATCAGCAATGTGTCCAGTCCATGTTGTCCGGTGATGGCATGGGTGTTTGAAAGCCATATTTGTGGCAAATAGGCCATTGGAACTAAGGAATGCCACCAGTGCATCTCCATTGCTGTTGTGTGTGCCCTCTCCATACGATCCCATGCATGAGCCAAGTCCTGAACTTTTGTCCGCAATGCCAACTTTACCCAGCTTGGAGTTGAAATCGCCACACACGAACAGTTGCCATCTAGCTGGGATAGTAATGGCGGAGCTAAGTTCTGCATAGAAGGAATCTAATATAGCTGGATTCTCTTTGGCCCTTTCGGTAGTTGGCCCATATGCATTGACTATGTGACACTTAATGGTGGTGCGCTTTCGCGTGGGTATCGCCAGGTTGATAAATGCAACGTGATCACTGACGTATCCAGAGCTAATGACATCGTCCAATACGCTTGGTCCGATTACGAAGCCTAATCCATAGTAAGTGGCCTGTTTTTCCTCCATGAGTACTAGCTTATGGCCTGTCTGAAGTTGCTGCTCTGAGTGTTTAGCTACTTTAGTCTCTTGAACGCATGTGATGTCGATTTTATAGTGTTCACAGTCTGCACCTAAGGTTTGAATCTTTGATATTGCAGTCAGACCACGTACATTCCACGTTGCTATGGTAAGCTCCTGGGAAGATTGCGCTGTCCGAGGATGTCGAGCACAGCATAGCTGAAAGATGTACCATGTATCAATATTAGACAACAAATGCATGATCACCAGACAACAACTACCATGACACAGACTTCACAATGTTCTCCTGCATCAAACTGATGCCTTCGGATATCTGCAAACAAAGAATAGCAGCCAATAGCCCATCTTACTTCCAACATACATGCGAACAGACACACTTAGAGGAAGAAGACTCGATATCACGGTATGTAAAATGTATCTAATTATAAGTGAAGAAATTATAACGTGGATCAGATTTTCCAAAGTTTTTATAGCATCCACGAATTATCTTTGAAAAAAAATGTAAACACATATAATAAAACAAGCACAGCAGTACAACAGATGAGCAGATAGTGCTCCCCTTGAAAACGTGCTATCTCTTATTACCAAAAATTGTGTAGATTTTCCATTTATTCTTATTCACTGAACTGCTCACCATAATTAACATATAAGTTTGTGATATAGCCCTCAAGGAATGAGAACATGTCACCACACTGGTCAAAATTGAGGAAACCCCAAGAGTCAAAAGATGACGAATTGAAACAAAAGAAAGGGCAGCGCAGATTGTGGGTGTATCCAATTTTAGTGGAACGAAGTGTGTCAATGAATGCATACAATAGACTGGTACCTGAAATAAGCTTAAACGGCAAAGAATTTCAGATATATTTCTGAATGAGCAAATAACAGACAAGTGGCTTGTTGTCATATTTTTAAACCACATCTGCACAAAGTTTCTCCCTGTATAAGGTAATTTCTTTATATAAATGAAAAATAAAAAAGACATCAGTGAGCTTGACATCAGAAGTCTGCATATCTTTGTGCTGTTCTTACTTCCTACTGGTTGAGGTAACACAATATTCATGTTTAGTTCCATTAACTTGACCAATTCTAATCTAAAGGTAAGACGAACTAAGCAGAAACTAACTGTTAAACCTGCATTTAATACAGATGTTAAGATGACCGTAGCGGTTGTCCTCAATACCAATGTGCTTATTCGCACGAGGACGTCATTTCATAAATCTGCTAAGCGTGCTACGAGGTGACCTCGAGAAAGCAGGACTCGGTACACTCAAGTCAAGAATGGACCTGAGGAAGCTAAGGATTTCGGCTCAGAACAAAACCTAATGGCCAAAAGCGAAGAAGGACTGATTGCAGCTGTAGGATGGTTCTACTACTACAGCCACAGAATACAGTAATCATACATATTCGCACCAAGGTTAGTACCAATAGCGTGGACATATCCTGAGAGATAAGGTGATATGTTGAGCAAAACCGAAAATATGGCTGTAAAAAGTAGAGTTAAATATGAAGGGTTCAGTCACATTGGGCTTTGACATAATGACTGCAGTAGCATTGTGTTCCATCCTTTCGATATAGGGAGAGATATAATACACTGAGCTAAGTCAAAAAGGTAATCGAAATTGGACGTTGACAGATATACTAGCAATCAAACAAACAAACAAACAATCAAAAGAACGGATTAAGCGAGTCCATTTTTAAATTGAATTCGAAGTTTTGCCAATAAAAATCTCTTTTGACAAAAATTTATATTGTAGTCACACATTATTTATGCACCTAAAACAAGGCTTCAAAAACGTTTAAATAGGTTCATATATTTCCGATACGATTTCCTGTGATGTTTATGACATAATATATTATAAATAAGAATTAACGGCAAAATGTTGGTGTATTTATATTATTTGGAAAATACCTCATTTGATGTTACGTTTTAGAATTTCCATGTCCATATAGCATCCGAGTGGTTCGATCGCTTTCAGATTGATCGCATCGTTGAAGGTAGTCGGATATCAGTAGATGGGTAACACATTACAGATACATGGAATAATCACTATGCATTATAATATATTTTGATCTTGGCGCATGACGGACATCGGATGTCAGATGACAGATTACGCACACATGGAAACATGGACTTATGGGCAAGCAGTCACATTTATCCAGATTATGCTAAAGAATATGCTTGTCTACTAGAATATAAATGTAGATTCGACTGCTGTCGCTACCACTACTTCTGCTGTTGCTGCCCATGATACTACTGCTACTAGAACCACTACGGTGAGTGCTGCCACTGCTGCTTGTTCCGCCGCTGCAGCTAAAACTACCACACATGCAATTACTACTGCTAATGCGGCTGTCAATGATGTTATAACTGTTAATTTAGATGCTGACACTACCACTGCGTGTGTCAATACGACTGTTATTGTCAATACTGGTATTCCAATCATTTATGTTACAGCTGCCACTGCTGCTTCTGGTGCAAATACTATCCCCGACAACAGCACTGCTGCTCCATCAACCACTATTACTATTTCGGCCAAGCCTACTACCACTGTTGCTGTTGCTTCTGTTTCCGCTGCTGTTGCGATTAGCTGCGCTAATAGCGCCTCCGGTACTGGGGCCAGCGGTAGCAACAACAACAATAAAAGAATATTAAATACCAACACAATAACAAAATCCAGCCAAGGTGGGTTACGCATAGCAACAATTAATGTTTGAGGAATTCGAAGCAGGCCTGGCATACTTGTGTTTCTGGCCTTCATAAGTATGTATGACATTGTATGTCTTAATGAAATCAAACTGACACAACATGATTCACTAAATGTACCAAATTATACGCCCATGTTGAAAATTCGGAAAGGGAAGACAGCATCAGGAGGGTGGAAATGATTTTCAAAAAAGACAATAAGTATATCAGACTCATTACCCCTCGATACAGGTAAGTAATGAATGCATCGTGAGAGCAGTTATAGATAAGAGTCTCGGCAATCTAGGAACAGACACCATTCTTGGGGTTGCGTATTTCTCTCCAGAATCAGCAAAGTACTATTCATACAATATTTTTGAGAAAATTGAAGGTGATATCATAATCCTGTATAAAAATTATAACATAATCTGTTTAACTGAAGACTTGAACACACACACTGCTACAGCACCCGACTTTGAAGAATATGATAGATTCACACTTGATAATTTTGGACCTGATAACACACCCAACTGCAATAAACAGGAATTCAAAAGAATAGGCATACCTACAACTAGACAAAGCCAATGCTCTGCAAGTATCAACGCACGTGGCAGGAAACTACAGCAACTATGCAAAAATGTAATTATGTTCATTTTAAATGGGAGAGTAGGCACCGATAAATTTGTAGGTAATACAACGACTATTCACAACAGCGTGTTAGATTATCTCCCAGGTGATGCAAAACTTCTTGAAATAATAAACGACTTCCATGTAAATAGATACGACCCATTATTCTCATATGGCCATTGCTCCATGGATATTGTAATCGCTGTAAACACCACCACCGCCGATGGTGACAACGACAATGCCAATGTCAACAAAAGCGATGACAACAACAATCACAACGACAGTGATGATGAAATCTGCCACCAAAACGAATCTGCCAGTCAGACATTTCACTAGTAAATTATCAAAAGCAATCTTCTCTTATGGTTACTGTATTCTGTGGCTGTAGTAGTAGAAAAGGCCTACAGCTGCAATCATTCCTTCTTCGCTTTTGCCCACTGTGTCTTGTCCTCAGCCGAAATCCTTAGCTTCCTCAGGTCCATTCTTGACTTCAGTGTACCGAGTCATGCTTTCTTGAGGTTACCTGGTAGCACGCTTAGCAGATTTATGCAGTGACGTCCTCTCCTGGCTTTGTATTTGCTGCCTCTGAGTAGGACGAATTCCAAATTCTGTGCTAGTGTCTCTTCTGACATCCTTACCACATGGCCAAGCATGGACCATCTTTTCTGGGCGACTTTTACAGACAGCGGTGACGTATTACACATCTTTTATAGAGCATCATTGGACATTATGCAGTCTGGTCATCGGTGTCCTGTGATGGTGCGTAGGTGTTTGTGGTGGCAGGCATCGAGTTTGTCTGGAGCTGCATTTAGAGCTTCCCAGCTGTTACAGTTATACAGCATCAAGGATACGCAGGTTGCATTGTATAAAAGTAGTCTCTTTATCAATGGCATCTTTGATCTACAAATCCATGGCTTCCAGAAGGACTGGAAAGCTATGTTCCCCATGCCGCAGCTTGCAGAAATGTCAGCAGTACTGCAAAGCAGTGAGTCCAGGATTTTACTTTTCCTCCATTGTTCGCCACTACGACGTGGGTCGTCATTTTGTATAGTTTCATGCTTTGTAGATAGGTATATGTGCGTGAACTCTGTTTTGGATTCATTCGTAGAGATTCTCAATTTTTAGCTTGCTTGCAGATATTGGGAGAAGTTCATCAAGGGGTTTCTTTTCCTCGCCTATGAAGTCCACATCGTCGGCATATTCCATCTCTAGCGGCATGCCCAGTATTGACACTGGGGGTTTGGTCTTGTGGAACTGTCCTGCACAGATTCCAATGCGGCAGCAAGGTAGCAGGTGAAAGCACTGGAGACAGACCCTGTTGGGAGCCTATTGATGTCTCAAACTCTACAGACTTCACTGACTTGACTCGTACTCTCAGCTTGATGTCTACAAGTAGTAGTCTCACTAGCCGTCTCATCTTCATTGCAACTGGCCTGGCGTAGTACATCTGAGGTCTTTGAGCGTTTAATTGTGTCGAAGGCCCGTGACATGTCAATGCCCACTGTGTGGAAGTCCCAGTGATTGGACATGACTACCGACACAAGCATGCGTTGAGCTCATACAATGTCTGTGCAGCTGCGTCCACGTTTGAAGCCACTTTGGCATGATCCGGTGAAGTAATCGATCTTGTCTCGGATGTGGCATAGAGTATCATTGGATATGAGTTTCCATATGCTGTTGAGGAGCACAATGGGCCACAGCTTGGCTGGGGCTTAGGTGGCTTATTGTTCTTGGGTAGTACGATGCGGGTGCCTTACCCTACAGCGTCCATGGGAAGGTGGTGCATAAAAGCTTTATTCATTAGATGCGTGATCGGTATTGAGATAATGTCACTTGCATATTTGAATAGTTCATTGCTCGTGCCATTTTCAGGGTTTTAAGTGCCTTCCCAACCTCTGCTGTTTTAATTGGTGTTAGTAATGGCCTGGGGTCTCATGAGAACGGTTGTAGGGGTTCATCATCGTTGTCAGTGAACTGTTTCTTGAACCATTTTCGGATCAGCTTTTCCCTGATCAGTCTCGATAAAGTGTCCTTCAGAGTTGTGTGCAGTGAGTAGTGGGGTGTAGTCAGTAACTCTTAGGGCTCGGGCTGCCCGAAACATTTTGCGACAGTCATCCATGGCAGTGATTTCATCTGCTAGGGAGTCTGCCTGTTGAATAGTAAGATCTTTCTAGCGTTCGCTTATGTGGCGCAGAATAATATTGCGCTCCAGGCATAGTTTGGTGCTGTCTTCACTTTGACAGATGCGCAACCGTAAAGCTTTCTGTTTTGCTCACAGTTTTAATACTAGAGGGTCATCAGTATACCTAGTTTGGTTGTTTTTAAGAACACCTATAGTGCTGGTAGCAGATGATTCCATAGATTTCAGTATTTTGGTTATGGCTTCGCTTGGATCGGAGCTGACATCGATGTTAGTTATCTGCTCCCCGAGGGCTTTCTTGTATGCCATTTGAGTGTCAGTGTCGCTGATGAGCTTGGCTAGGTTGTAGGTGACTCTACCCTCCTGCCTGGTATAGTGTTTATATATTAGGTAGAGATCGTTCATCTGAAGGCGTGTAATGACTAGCTTATGGTCAGTATTGAGGTCTGTGCCTCCATACGAATGAGCGTTCCAGAGTAATGGTTTTGCTTCTGTCGTGCATAGTACGAAGTCTATTTGGTTGAAGACCACTGTTGTAGCCTTAGCACCTTTTGGGGCTTTGCGATTTGTAATGTTTCTAGTCCATGTTGTCCGGTGACGGCATGGGTGTTTGAAAGCCGTATTTGTGACAAATAGGCCATTGGGACTAAGGAATGCCAGCAGTGCAGCTACATTGTTGTTGCGTGTGCCATCTCCATAGGATTCAATGCATAAGCCAATTCCTGAACTTGTGTCCGCAATTCCGAGTTTACCTAGCTTAGAGTTGAAATCTCCACACATGAACAGTTGCCGTCTAGCTGGGATTGCAATGGCGGAGCTCAGTTCTGCGTAGAAGGAATCTAATATTGCTGGATTCTCTTAGCCTCTAAATTGGCATTCACTGATCAATTTTTGTATTTATAGAACAGACTTAACAATTAAAGAGGCACTAGTTAAATACCAATATTCTAAGAATTGTCGAACTTGACAACTGTCATAGTCAATTCGGTTTTAATATTTTGAAAATGTGTTACCTGAATTGCATTGCTGTACACACCTTTGCTACTCGTGTCTTTCATAACACAACATAGCTATTGCAATGAATTAACATACACATTTTTCAAGTTTAATATTTAACCCTTTCCTCAACAAAACCGGCCAACCCCGTCTTTATGAATGTCCATTTGCAGGCCAGGAGAAGACTATTTTTGAAAATTCACTCATTCCAGTGGTAAATTTTCTAAAATAATCTTCTTTTGGCCTACAAATTGATATTCAATATGTAAATATTTTTATTTTTTGAACGAATTTAGTCCTTAAAGGGTTAATATATGAGAGATTAAATAGGAGAAATGTATGTAAGCACCTGTCATGTCATTTGATTATGTATGACATTGATATAATACCTGTGAAATATACGACCAAATTGAAAATTACAGATGGTTGCTTCAGTGATAATGATTTTAACATTCATATGCATGCCATTTCATATTTCAATGAGCAAACACATTCCAATACCGGTTTAACATCGCATTGGATGATAGCGTGTAACACAATTGATGATTCCAGTTTATCGAGCAATCATATGATTTCAGGATCAGCGACCTAGCTGTGAACGAACGAATATTCCGGCATCTGACTGCCTCCCATAAGCTCCGATATCAACGTATATAAATTTGTATGACGCATCTACCAATGCCATCAGAACCACTGAAAACGTGCCCTTGTAATTATAGAATAATGAACCACTGTGAGACGGTCCACGCATGCGTACATGTTTGCCATCAATACATCCAATACAATAGGGATAGTTCCACCCCTGCTCAAAGTTTGCTGCTATCTCCTGCCAGTCTGTGGGAGGCTGTGGCATGTTCATAAGGGCAGGCTGCATGGTGTCCCATATGGCAGAACACACCTCTGGCTCCAACTTTGACACAGTGGTCACACCCACGCGATACTGTGTAGACAGAGAAACATATGTTTCACCAGTCGCTAGGAATCTGAAAGAAAAAAGTGAAGAGGGTTATTAATTTACTAATTTACTAATTAACTCTTTGAACCCGAAAGTCCAAAATACGAGATGTTATTTACGATATGATACATCTTCTGTTGAATATTATACATCTAAGTTGACTGGGAGCTGTACTGCATTTGCCCGCAACAGGTTCCAGTGAAAATATTTAACAGTTTATGTACGTGATTGCCTCGAGATTGAGATTCTGAAATCATAACTGAATATTCCTGAAAATATTTCTAAAGTTGCACATTTTCAACAGGTGTTATGCTTCTCAAGATTACACTAAAACTTTTCTTTTCAGTAGTACACAGCTAATGAGAAAGACAACCAACACACCTACAGATCCCTTGCCCAACCCCACCCGTCACGTATCATGTCGGATTCCTCTTTGGTCAGCAAGAAGAAAATGGGGCCAGGCTGGTGGAATTGAGAAAGTGGCTTCGATGTTGACAGAGGTGTCAAAGCAAATACAGTCAACGGAGGCGGACATTAGGAAAGTTCAAGAGGGCATTGAAGCGCGCCAACATGACAACGAGGATGATAACTTCTATCTCATGATTTCGAGGAGGATGAAAAGGATGGCAGCTACTGATACCGGCTGTATACCAGAGTAAAGAGGATGGATCAGGCTGGCGTGATGCAATCAGGAGCACATACACATGCATACATTCCACAACAACAATCCCAACAACACACATTCGCAGACAATAACCAGACATTTACAACACCGCAAATACCAACACAGCAACCACATCTACCCACGCATTCTTCAAGCACAGCAGCAGCAGCAGCAGCAGCAGCATCCGTCACAACAACAGCAGCAGCAGCAGCAGCAGTCACAATAGCAGCAGCAGCAGCAGTCACAACAACAGGAACAGCAGCAGCAGCAGCAGCAACAACAGCAGTCACAACAACAGCAACAGCAGTCACAACAACAGCAGTCACAGCAGCAGCAGCAGCAGCTGTCACGGCAGCACCAACAGCCATCACATTATTTACAAGTATCTGACATCATTTCAACAATCTTTAAATATGTGTAATTACCAAATAAACGCTCCAGGGAAATGGAAGGATATATTGGTGTTGATCTATTTATTTCTCATACACACACTCAAGGAAAATATTGCTATTAAACTAGAATGATAGTATGCGGACTATATCCTCCACAACCACTGTTTGTCAACCTTCAAATTCCTACCAAAACGTATCAGCATGAAAACTTAAACCGTTTGCCGGTTCCAATAAGCTACATTCCCACCAAGTCTGACATTTTCTTGTCTGTAACTAGTGACTTTTCCAGATATCGCAACGCAATATATATATATTATATATATATAAAAGAAAGAGTATATTAAGCCATTACCTTATGTATATTGTCAGTCGTTGCTTGGAAGAAATTGCTTCACGTATGAAACTCCGTTTGCTGATGACTGGTCCTACACATGCCAAAACATTACATTTTCTGGGCTGACATGCAGAAATTTGCATGATACTTGTCTCTGTCGAGTTCAAGTTCCCTGACTAAATTATCATAAGCACCTTGTGCATACCTTCTCTGTATGATGTCATGAATCCAAAATCTATGTTTCCGTTTGGCCGTCATTATATGCGTCTTCTAAGTAACAGAGCAAGCATCGTGTTATGCAAGTGTATTTTCTTTATTAGTAGAAAACAACTTTTCTTCCGCTATTGATGGCATAGCTCAGTTTATCAAGAAATATCAATCCAAGCAGTTCAGCAAACTAAAATAACTCAATAAGAAATGCACCTAACTAGACTTTAAGTAAAAACAACGAACAGAAAAAATGCATGTTGCGAGTTTGAGAGCATTAAATTACGTCACTAATTGACAAATTCGCGTAGCCGGTATTATTTAAAACCGCCTCCATGGAAATGATTTTGCCGCGCTGGGCTACCGCTTGGCGGGTAGCCTGTTTAATACCGCCTACATGGAAAACCAGCCTTAAAGACCTGAGTACACAGAAGAGCGGTAGCGGTACGCGGTGAACGTACAATGGAACAACCGCGTGGTAAATCAATTACACTCGGCACGAAAACCTCGGGTAGAATCGTAGGTATAAAAAGAAAGTGATCTTTATAATTTTTACAAATTCTTTCCATCAACACATACATCTTCATGGCGAGAAGTAGAAAATCAACACTCTTACTTCTGTATCTATTAGCAAGGAGACGTCCGTTCGTTCGTTCGTTCGTTCGTTCGTTCGTTCGTTCGTTCGTCCGTCCGTCCGTCCGTCCGTCTGTCTGTCTGTCTTTACATTGAAAAAAACGCATTGGCACAGGAATTTAATTACATATTTCTTTACCTAAATTTGTCCTATCGAGACCAAGTTTAGATTTACTTAGAGTGGTCCCCCCTTGAGATTAGTTGGGGTAAAATGAACTTATAAGTAGGTCGCTTTAACAGGTAAACGCTGGGATTGATCCTACATTATAGAGAAATCACACACACACGCACGCACGCACGCACGCACGCGCGCACGCACGCAGGCAGGCACGCACGCACGCACGCACGCACGCACGCACGCACGCACGCACGCTCGCATCTGAACGAATGCACGAATGCATGCAATAACACATGCACACAGTAATACATGCACGAATGGACGCAATAATGCATGCATGAACGCATGCACGAACGAACGCACGAATGCATGCACGCACACACACACGCACTAATGTACTCACGAATTAATGCACCCACACCCACATACACACACGCACACATACACCCACGCAAGTATAGATGCACACACGTACGGATGTACGAGCACACACCCACACACATACACACATACGAACAAACGCCCGGACGCACGAACAAACGCACGCACGAACGAACGCACGCACGCACGCACGCACGCTCCCACGCACGCACGCACGCACACTTTTGCAGACACAAAATTAAAAGATGTCCTACGGATATGATTTCATGTTGCCCCACCATTGATTTTGGTTGGGATTAGATTTATTTAAGAATAGGTAGGGAGGGATGAAACCTTGTCATTGTTATCAGGAATTATAAGGTCTAACTTTGATCTTACTAGCAAATCTTTCAAGTATGGATTTCTATTGTAAGCTATTACTGGTTGTTCTTTGATCGGTTCCTTTAATTTAGATTTCAACTGTGAATATTCGTCTTTCATGGTTTTCGCTAATTCAACATTACGTCTATTGTATATGAGTTGAAATGGGATAATTTTGATCTTTTGTGATATTCCCGAATCTACATTTATTCCAAATGGTGCTTTTGTTTGGAGTGTTTTAATCCAATGGCCTTCTCGGATTTTGCGAAATGAACTCGTTTCTTCCTCACTATCGAAGGTCGGAATCTGTTCTATTGGCATGAATTCAAAATGATGTTCAACTGAATGATCAGGAAGTTGGAAATGTTGAGCAATTGGCGTATCTGCTGAGGTGTTAATATCAGAAATGTGGTGTCTAGCACGCACTCTAAATGCATTTTTTGTTTCACCAACATACTGTTTCTGGCAAAGGGCACAATTGATCAAATAGACTACATTCTCAGAATCACAATGCATATTAGTTCGGATATGATATTCATTTTTAGCTTGAAAGCTCAGGAATGTTTGTTGGTTTACAATATAGTTGTTTACTTTGCATCTATTTTTGTCGCATTTAGAAACTGATCCATCGCACATGATTGGTTTATTGTGTTTAATTTGGACAGGCTCAAACTCGGGTCCGCTATGAGGTTTTAGATTTTCAAGCTCATTGATGGTGTCTGCTTTAATTTTTCGAAGAAAACAGGCTGAATAGCCTCGTGCTTTCAGAGCATCAAACAGAGTAGAGCATGCACTATTCAGATTTTGCCTGTTGCTAGAGTTTCGAAAGAATCATATGATTTGCGATTTGATCAAACCTTTAACTGTGTGTGGAGGATGAAATGATTTTTTGTGAAGCAGCTGATGTGAGTCTGTTGGCTTAAAGAATACTTTATATTCTAATTTTCCAGAGGAATCAAATTGAGGACCCTTATAGATCGTGACATCTAAAAAGTCAACTGATGTTCCACTAATAGTAGCTTTTAGCTTGATGTTTGAATCTTGGTTATTTAAAATGCAAAAAAATTCCCAAAAGTCTTCTTCTGAATGTTGCCAAACTATGAAGATGTCATCTAGATATCTGAGGTAAAGAAGAGGCTTTTGGGTTGATTTGTTCAGTGCCTCCTCTTCCCACTCCGCAACATAAATCGTGGCAAAATTTGGGCTGAATCGTTTACCCATTGCGCATCCACAGATTTGAAGGTAATTTTCACCATTAAATTGGAAATCGTTTCCTTTAAGACTTAGCTCTAATAATTTTAGAATTTCCGTGTCTGGTCGATCTGGCTCAGGAAATTTGACAAAAGAATTCTTAATAGCATTGACTCCAGCATCAATATCTATATTGGTATACATAGCATCTATGTCTAATGTGACTAAATATGCATCTTTCGGAACTGACAATTCGGATAACTTTGAAAGAAAGTGTTCTGTGTTCTTGAGAAAGCTCTTGTGTCTATTAGCAATGGGCTTTAAATAGTAATCAATATATTCTGAAATGCCATAAGACTCACTGCCACAGTCTGAAATGATGGGCCGTCCAGGTGGTGTCAATGGATCTAACCAGGTGCTGATAGGTTTATGGATTTTAGGCAAGATATAAAATGTCCGATTTTGTGGATTATTCTCACCTAGCAGATACTTTAGCTGTTTCTTATCGATGTACTTATCAGTATGCAATGAATTAAGTATTTCAATGAAATTTTGTCGGTTCTGAGGCCAAATTAAATGATCACGTTTTCTGTAATGCCTGGTGTTAGTTAACTGCCTTTCGGCCTCGCGGATGTAGTTTTCTCTAGACATAATCACAGTTGCTGAACGTTTATCGGCTGGTTTTATAACAATATTCTGATTTCTACGTAATTTGTTGATAGCCTGTCGCTCGAGAAATGAAAGGTTTTGCTTATTGTTTGTAACTGGCAATGATCTGGCTATACAAGCAACCGTTTTTATGGTTGCTTTAATATTGTCATCAACTAGCCTATCTGGAGGGTCCCACCCGGATTTTCCAGTGAATGGTTTTGACTCACCATTTAAATTTCGAAAATGGTGGGCTATTTTTACTGAATGACCAAAATTGGCTACTTCAATAAGACCTTTGTCTAAAAGCAAATCTAATCCTGTTTTTGGTTTTGGAGTTGGTACAAAAGTAAGACCACGATCGAGAATTGATTTTTCAGATGGTGAGAGATCATAGTTAGCTGCTAAATTGACACGCTTTGTTCCTAATCCTATGTTAGGGGAGCTATTGCCTTGACCCACATTTAGTTTAAACTAAGTACCGTCAACCAATGGTTATAAATACAATTAGCTGTTTCTTTCGTCCAATGGATTCTATCCTTCTCAACATGAAAATTGGCATCAGAAATTTTGGGGATGACCGTATCAACGTGGCAGTTGGACCTTGCTGATTCGTTGATATGCTTGAGACTGTACCTTTGCCTGTCTGACAAGCTATCAGAGAAGTTAATCTCAGCAAAGTGCAACTCCGCATTAGGGAAGCTATTCTTAAATTCACGAGCCATGAACCGTAAATGGCTTGAGGCTTTGGTTGGATGCTCATTTTTGGAGTTGATGCCAATATTCAAGATGATCTTCTCCGGGCTAGGGCCATCCTGGTGTCGCATAGCCATTGTTCTGAAATGTGATAATGTGGCACCAGGATAGCACTCAACCTGGATGTCAGGATGGACGTCTAAATCAATTCGGGCTAGATTAGAGGACCCTATCATCAGAATCTTCTTGGTGATTCTGGGGATCCTCAACAGGCCCTTGCTATGCGATTGATGACGGTACTTAGCAAACTTCCTATCAGACAGGTTACTATTATTCTGCATAGGAGGGAGATGAGGCGGAGACAGAGGAAGAGGAGCAGAAGAAGGTGCGTGAGGAGAAGAGAGATGAAGAGTAGGAGGAAGAGCAGGAGGCGGGATTGAGAGAGGAGATGCATGAAGAGAAGAAGTTTGAGGAGGAAGAGGAGGAGGCGGGATTGAGAGAGGAGAAGGAGGAAGACGAGAAGATCGAGTCAGAAGGTGGCGAGGAGAAGATAGTGGAAGAGATGAGGAAGAGTTGCTAGGTGGTAAATTGGGGGAACAGTGAGTAACAACCCGACAACGGCGCACGGGAGGAGAATTTGTCTTTGGGAGAGCCGGCCATGACTCTGTTACATCATCAACACCAGGTGCTGGTGTTGGTGATGTATACAGATTCGTCCGCTTGGAAGTGGTAGGCGAGGGTGTGAAGGTGGTTGGTGACCGTTGTCGTTTGTTAGTCACTGTTGAATGTGAACCTGAACCTGTACTCGGTGTGGCCGCCGGTGTTGGTACAGACATCACTCTATTTTGCTCATCACTAGCTATTTCTGCCAAAAATTTCCAAAAATTTGTGATTGTCGTTGTGGCCAATTTATTTCCAAAATTTTGCCTACCCCATTTCAATGCTATGCCTTTGGCTCTGTGTAGATCAAGAATTACATTAGATTCGGCCACTTTTACCTCTGCCTTTAATTTGTCCAATTTGCTTCGATAATGTTTGATTAAATTTTCTAAGCAGCTATGAGCCCAAATTTGGTTTATCATGCTGGTCGATTTAAAAAATTCGTCATCTCGTAAGGCAGGGCAGCAAAACGAGTTCATCTCCTCCATTTTCATGCTGAGAGATTTCGGGAGAGAGTCTGATGCCAAATGCTCTCGTAAAAGACCATAGTGATGCAAGCATTGCAACACATGGAAGTACATCTTAACCAGTCTCTGAAAGGCCTGAACAGACTGGTTAGGAGCACTTTTGGTTGATGAAAGGTTGGACGCTGGGTTGCCAGATTTGCGTCCTTTACCCACTGGGCCGTTGAAATTCTTGGCCATTTTTAGAATCAAATTTCTATAGATTTGTCAAATTTAGTCAGAAAGATTCAAAAAAGTTAACTACCAAATATTAACTAGAGCGATATGTGTTGAAACAATTTAGAAAATGAAAAATAAGAACAATTAATACAAAATTATCATATATATATATAAAATTAAAGCTTACACTGTCAGTTGCTGGTGCGCTTTCGACGTAATGGTCTTCGTCATGCAGCGAAAAAACTGGTCTAATGGCAACTGATAATTCTTACATATTTATAGGAGAATTACTGCAATGGTGACTACTGATTAACTATTAATTCAGTCTCTCCACAAAAGATCAAACTAAACCCGAAGACCTGCTTTAGATCAATGTGCGCCTTGGGCGCTACTGAAGTCAAACAGTTAATACAAAGGCGTGATTGCTTAATTATATCGAGTGTATCTAACTCTAGCATGGGTTAGTACACCGGTTCGTTTCAGGCGATTAAGGTGTGAGAATAACAATGAGGGCTATTTGGTCAGTCATTAGATCAAATGCTGCAGAGATATGTTTAATCATGGCGGATGAGAGTAATTTACTTGTTGTTTGAGTACTGCATGGGACACGTTTCCTGAATAAAGATTATTAAAACAAATTCTGACAAGTTATACAGTTATTTTATCTTGGCGAATCGGTTCACTCAGTCATTACAAAGCGTTAATTACTTCTTTGTAAGAAGTTGGCGTTGCCGTGTGTTCGCAAATAGGAACAAATTCTGATAGTTTGAAGTTATACAGTTTTTTGATCTGGGCAAATCGGTTCACTCAGTCATTACAAAGCATTGATTACTTCTTTGTAATAAGTTGGCGTTGCCATGTGTTCGAAAATAGGAATAACCAAATAGTTTTGCGCCGGTCTTTCTGACATAGGATGATCCATTGTGGATTGACTGAATGTTGTTGGTCTAGTGAGATTCCTTCAAAAGAGAGGTGGTAGTAAATCACAGGTTGTTTGAGCTTTGTACGCTTATATGTCCAACAACCCATGTACTCATTCACCCGCCCAGACACCAGCATATTAATCCATCAATCAGTCCATCCTGCCATCCACCTAAACAAATACTTGATTAAGGGGAGAACAGATTTGTACACTGATAAACAGACACCCGGTGGATGACTAGACGACTGAACAAATGAATAGGAAAATGGGTGAAAGCTACAATTTCATTTCCGAATTTGGTTTAATTTATTCACTTAGTCATTGCAAAGTGCTAATTGCTTCTTTGCAATGATTTGGTGTGGCCGTTGAAAAAATAAGAATACAATACGACTGGTGGTTGCAGAAGAGAGGTGGTTTGTACCTTTACAAACATATATGTCCAAACAATCCAAGCGCCCACCCGGACACCAACCCAGTGATCCATCCATCAGTCCATCCACACAGACAATCAATTGATGTCTGAGAGGCACAGCCCAGTAAACCAATAGAGAGGCCAAGGACAGGTGACAGGATGAGTGAACAGATAGGTGGACGAATGAATGAATGAATATAAGCACGCACGCATGCACGAACGAACGAACGAACGCACGAACGAAAGAACGAACGAACGAACGAACGAACGAACGAACGAAGGAACGAACGAACGAACGAACGAACGAATGAACGAACGAACGAACGAACGAACGAACGAAGGAACGAACGAACGAACGAACACGCATGCACGATTGCAGGTATGGACGACCGTGCAAACGAAATATCATCTACCAGCAGACCAATTCCGACAATGTATTTATAAATATTAACAGTTTAAAATTGTTTGATTTGGGACAAATATGGAGGCCTGGCACAAGCAAGTCCGTCTTTACATTGAAAAAAACGCATTGGCACAGGAATTTAATTACAAATTTCTTTACCTAAATTTGTCCTATCGAGACCAAGTTTAGATTTACTTGGAGTGGTCCCCCTTTGAGATTAGTTGGGGTAAAATGAACTTATCAGTAGGTCGCTTTAACAGGTAAAGGCTGGGATTGATCCTACATTATAGAGAAATAACACACGCACGCACGCACGTAAGCACGCACGCGCGCGCGCAGGCACGCACGCACGCACGCACGCACGCACGCACACATCTGACCGAATGCACAAATGCATGCAATAACACATGCACACAGTAATACATGCACGAATGCAAGCAATAATGCATGCATGAACGCATGCACGAACGAACGCACGAATGCATGCACGCACACACCCACGCACTAATGTACTCACGAATTAATGCACCCACACCCACATACACACACGCACACATACACCCACGCAAGTATAGATGCACACACGTACGGATGTACGAGCACACACCCACACACATACGAACAAACGCCCGGACGCACGCACGCACGCACGCACGCACGCACGCACGCACGCACGCACGCATGCACGCACACTTTTGCAGACACAAAATTAAAAGATGTCCTACGGATATGATTTCATGTTGCCCCACCATTGATTTTGGTTGGGATTAGATTTATTTAAGAATAGGTAGGGAGGGATGAAACCTTGTCATTGTTATCAGGAACTATAAGGTCTAACTTTGATCTTACTAGCAAATCTTTCAGGTTTGGATTTCTATTGTAAGCTATTACTGGTCGTGCTTTGATCGGTTCCTTTAATTTAGATTGTAACTGTGAATATTCGTCTTTCATGGGTTTCGCTAATTCAACATTACGTCTATTGTATATGAGTTGAAATGGGATAATTTTGTTCTTTTGTGATATTCCCGAATCTACATTTATTCCAAATGGTGCTTTTGTTTGGAGTGTTCTAATCCAATGGCCTTCTCGGATTTTGCGAAACTAACTCGTTTCTTCCTCACTATCGAAGGTCGGAATCTGTTCTATTGGCATGATTACAAAATGATGTTCAACTGAATGATCAGGAAGTTGGAAATGTTGAGCAATTGGCGTATCTGCTGATGTATTAATATCAGAAACGTGGCGTCTAGCACGCACTCTAAATGCATTTTTTGTTTCACCAACATACTGTTTCTGGCAAAGGGCACAATTGATCAAATAGACTACATTCTCAGAATCACAATGCATATTAGTTCGGATATGATATTCATTTTTAGTTTGAAAGCTCAGGAATGTTTGTTGGTTTACAATATAGTTGTTTACTTTGCATCTATTTTTGTCGCATTTAGAAACTGATCTATCGCACATGATTGGTTTATTGTGTTTAATTTGGACAGGCTCAAACTCGGGTCCGCTATGAGGTTTTAGATTTTCAAGCTCATTGATGGTGTCTGCTTTAATTTTTCGAAGAAAACGGGCTGAATAGCCTCGTGCTTTCAAAGCATCAAACAGAGTAGAGCATGCACTATTCAGATTTTGCCTGTTGCTAGAGTTTCGAAAGAATCTTATGATTTGCGATTTGATCAAACCTTTAAATGTGTGTGGAGGATGAAATGATTTTTTGTGAAGCAGCTGATGTGAGTCTGTTGGCTTAAAGAATACTTTATATTCTAATTTTCCAGAGGAATCAAATTGAGGACCCTTATAGATCGTGACATCTAAAAAGTCAACCGATGTTCCACTAATAGTAGCTTTTAGCTTGATGTTTGAATCTTGGTTATTTAAAATGCGAAAAAATCCAACAATCTTTAAATATGTGTAATTACCAAATAAACGCTCCAGGGAAATGGAAGGATATATTGGTGTTGATCTATTTATTTCTCATACACACACTCAAGGAAAATATTGCTATTAAACTAGAATGATAGTATGCGGACTATATCCCTCCACAACCACTGTTTGTCAACCTTCAAATTCCTACCAAAACGTATCAGCATGAAAACTTAAACCATTTCCCGGTTCCAATAAGCTACATTCCCACCAAGTCTGACATTTTCTTGTCTGTAACTAGTGACTTTTCCAGATATCGCAACGCAATATATATATATTATATATATATAAAAGAAAGAGTATATTAAGCCATTACCTTATGCATATTGTCAGTCGTTGCTTGGAAGAAATTGCTTCACGTATGAAACTCCGTTTGCTGATGACTGGTCCTACACATGCCAAAACATTACATTTTCTGGGCTGACATGCAGAAATTTGCATGATACTTGTCTCTGTCGAGTTCAAGTTCCCTGACTAAATTATCATAAGCACCTTGTGCATACCTTCTCTGTATGATGTCATGAATCCAAAATCTATGTTTCCGTTTGGCCGTCATTAGATGCGTCTTCTAAGTAACAGAGCAAGCATCGTGTTATGCAAGTGTATTTTCTTTAGTAGTAGAAAACAACTTTTCTTCCGCTATTGATGGCATAGCTCAGTTTATCAAGAAATATCAATCCAAGCAGTTCAGCAAACTAAAATAACTCAATAAGAAATGCACCTAACTAGACTTTAAATAAAAACAACGAACAGATAAAATGCATGTTGCGAGTTTGAGAGCATTAAATTACGTCACTAATTGACAAATTCGCGTAGCCGGTATTATTTAAAACCGCCTCCATGGAAATGATTTTGCCGCGCTGGGCTACAGCTTGGCGGGTAGCCGGTTTAATACCGCCTACATGGAAAACCAGCCTTAAAGACCTGAGTACACAGAAGAGCGGTAGCGGTACGCGGTGAACGTAGAACGGAACAACCGCGTAGTAGATCAATTACACTCGGCACGAAAACCTCGCGTAGAATCGTAGGTATAAAAAGAAAGTGATCTTTATCATTTTTACAAATTCTTTCCATCAACACATACATCTTCATGGCGAGAAGTAGAACATCAACACTCTTACTTCTGTATCTATTAGCAAGGAGACGACGACATCGTCATCGTAAACCCCGTAATATCTGGGTTCACGAATTATATATTGCGGTAGGCCAGCAATGGGAAAAATGGTATTGTGGGTCTGTCTGTCTGTCTGTCTGTCTGTCTGTCTGTCCGTCCGTCCGTCCGTCCGTCCGTCCGTCCGTCCGTCCGTCCGTCCGTCCGTCCGTCCGTCCACCCGCCCGCCCGCCCGCCCGCCCGCGTCAAAGTTGGAAAGGTGTATCCTATTCTGGATCCTGAATGCCAACATTGTGTACAATGACAGCCATGAAGGCTGCCGATTCTATACTTCTAAAGTTGTGGTTTATAAGAACAGAAGTGGGAAAACAACGAATCCGGGGCCTAATTCACCACAAAGGCGTTTCTATACAACCACGTTACTCGACGTTTGAACATGAAAGCCGTAAAAGTAAATGACTTGCATTAACCGTATGCACTCTGAAGTCACATACTCTAAATTTTAAGACAATTACACACGGTAGATTTTGAATATTTTGAAACTAATTTGACGGGAGCTGTCGCTGCCATAGGCAGCAACAGCTCCCAGCCAAATTAGTTTCTAAATAGTATTTAAAATTACATGAGTCAGCTGTTGTCATAGGCAGCAGCAGCTCGCAGTCAAATTACTTTCAAAATATTCACTAACATGATTTCAGTACATTAAGAATTGTTTTTGGTATTTGGTGATTCAGGTTCTAAATGCATGCCTATGATAGAATGTGAAGGTCGCCATACATGACCGGTTTCACGATCGACGAACTAGTGCTTTTATGGTGCGCTAGGCCCCAGAATAACAGTTACAAACTTATGGAGCAGCGGCAGTACAAAAATACGTGAACATCTTCTAAATCAGAACTCATTTAAAGTTCTCATCTATTGTTAAAAGATACATCTCACAAATTTATGACTATTTGTTACTGGACGTTTGACAGTTACATGGACACTTCAACTTACCCGAACTTTAGCCACCATTTTAGATAGATATTTGCTGGCCCATTATTTCAGGCTCTATTGTCTTCCTCGGTACGCAATTCACCTTGCCGGAGTATCCATCCATCATCAGACCTCGCATGACATCATAATGAGCTCAGCGCGTGTATGATGACGTCATAATCATTACGTCTCAAATAGTTCGCTATAGAGCGTCACCAAATCTCAAATAGTCGGACACGTTGTATGAATTGTATGTATTTGTAATTCTTTGCTATTTAATAAACATGCTGTTGAATATTTTGAAACTAATTTAACTGGACGCTGTAGCTGCCTTAGGCAGCAACAACACCCAGTCAAATTAGTTTCAAAATATTCAACAGCTTACCTGTGTAGATTTTTGGAAATTGATAGTCAGGGTGTTCAGAGATCGATCGATCCCAACACGAGTGAGGTGTGGGTGGAGCTTAGCTAGAGATGGGCGGGGCACAGCTAAAACCAGAAATGTCCATTGTTGGTATAAAACCATTCTCGTAACGCTAATGCTAGTCGTCATTCTTCTGCTGACTTCCGATGTGAGCGCATAGCATAGGTCAGTACCAGTTGTGTATATGTCATATGGTGCAAGTCACAACAAATATAGTTATAACAAGTTTACAGAAAACTGTTGCTGCCTATAGCAACAACAACCTACCGTCAAATTGTATTCAATATAATCAGCTGATAATACAATTGCCACTATATAAAGATTTGATAACAATTTGTCTGAAAATCGTTGAGGCAACAACTTTCAATCAAATTGTTCTCAAAATAATCAGCAGTGTAGTCAACGTTGCAAGAATTGCTAAAGATATTTCGCGCAACTTTATTGACAATCATTTCTGACTCTGGCAGCAACAAGGTTGTCAAATTATTCTCAGAATAATCAGCGGACTTCCTGTTTTGTTTGCGAGCAAGTGCATACACAATTAGTTAGGCCTATATGGTATGCGTATTTCAGTGCTATGCTATGCTTACTATGCGCTCACCTTGGAAGCCAGCAAAAGAATGACCAGCATTAGCATTATGAGAATGGTTTTATACGAACAATTCCTCACCGGCGAAGAGAATAGAGTCTGAAATAATGGCGCCAGCAAATATCTATCTAAAATGACGGCTCTTGTCCAAGTCAGTTAAAGTGTCCAAAAAGTAACAAATAGCGCTAAATTTAGCTAAGATATATATCTTTTATGAATAGATGAGAACTTTAAGAAACTGCCAGAGAATCTATAATACACAGATACGAAATCAATACATTTGTATTTGACGATTAAGTTATCTGTTATTTAATGCTAACTAATACCAACATGAGACGCATCACACATTGCAATCACAACCGCCACCGCCACCGCCACTACCAGCACCACCACCTCCTCCACCACCATCACCAACACCTTCATCACCAGCACCACCACCACCACCTCCTCCACCACCATCACCAACACCTTCATCACCACCACCACCACCACCACCACCACCACCACCACCACCACCACCACCACCACCACCACCCCACTACCACCACCACCACCTCCACAACCACCACCACAGCCACCACTACCACCACCATCAACACCAGGACCACCACCACTACCACCAGGCCACATCCTCCACCACGACCACCACGACGACGACCACCACCAACACGATCACCATATTACACTTTACAATCACCACCACTATCACAACCACACTACCACCACCACCACCACCACCACCACCACCACCACCACCACCACCACCAACACCACCACCACCACCACCACGACCACCACCACCACAACCACCACCACCACCACCACGACCATTATTCGAAGCACCTGACTACAACCCAGAAACGAAACATACAATTCGTTAACAGCCGTGTAGAGGCCTTAAGGGCCAAGGTCCCTATCCTGCCCAGCCTCCCCGTGTCTGAATTTCAGGTGGTTGAGGACAACATCCACTGGACTGAGTGCACTGCAAATAGGATGTATAATAGTTGGTTATCGCACCTTAATTTAAACTAACTACGGGTCAGGGTACTAACCACCCAGAAATTGGCCTAGGTGGTAATATCATTAACCTAACTGGTTCTACATTGTCTGAAGCAGAAAGATCGTTGCTAAATCTTGGTCTAACATATGTACCAACACCACGGCCCAAAGTCGACATAGATGCTCTTTTAGATAATGGCTTATGGGAAATTGAAGAATTTTCTCACCGTGTAAAATTAGCAGACTTTTTTCGAAATTCCAAGAAAAACAACTTTCTACCTTTTGTTGAAAAAACTGGCTGGGCACCTAACTCGAAGTTGGTTGACCCTGCGATCCTTGATAGTATAAAAGCTATCAAGGAGCGTGTTGAAAATTTAGAATTTCCTAAAAATCATCAAAATTTGTCATATCAAGAACGTTTAGCCTTAACAGGTTTGCGTAAAAACAATGGCATCGTTATAAAGCCTGCTGACAAGGGATCTGCTACTGTATTAATGTGTAAGGATAATTATATTCGTGAAGCACATCGGCAACTCAGTAATCTGAAACACTACCGCAAATTAGACGAACCACTCTGGCAAAATAATTGTGATAAATTTAATGGAATCCTTCAAGAAATGGCTGACAAAAAGGCCATAACGAAAAAGCAGTTTAAATACCTTACTGCTAAACGAGATTCAAATCCACGTACGTTTTACCTTTTGCCAAAAATTCATAAACCTATTGAGTCATGGTCCGACCCTATGATACCACCGGGTCGACCTATTATCTCTGATTGCGGCTCTGAATCTTATCGAATTAGTGAAATTATTGATTACCACCTACAACCAATTGCGAATAGACATTTCAGCTTTTTGAACAACACTGAGGATTTCCTATCCGAGGTCTCCAAAATTTCTGTTCCTCCAAACTCACTCTTGATAACCCTCGACATCGATGCTATGTACACAAACATTGACATCGAAAGGGGTTTGTCTTCTGTTCGCAGAGCATTTGATAAATATCCCGATAACAATAGGCCCACTAGCGAAATATTAGCTCTCCTGGAGCTGAGTTTAAAGGGCAATGATTTCGAATTCGCTGGCGAAATCTACCAACAAATCTGTGGATGCGCTATGGGTAAACGTTTTAGTCCTAGTTTTGCCAACATCTATGTAGCTGAGTGGGAAGAAGATGCGCTTAACAAATGTCCTAAGCAGCCCTTATTTTACCGCCGTTACCTCGATGATATTTTTATGATCTGGAATCATTCGAGGGAAGAGTTTGATGAATTTTTCACTATTTTGAACAATCACGATCCTAACATCAAACTTAAAGCCAACATCGACCAGTCGTCCGTAGACTTTTTGGACGTTACTCTCTACAAAGGTGTAAATTATAACACGAGTGGGCTTCTTGATTACAAAGTATTCTTTAAGCCCACCGATTCCCATCAACTACTGCATAAGAAATCTTTCCATCCACCTCATACTTTTAAAGGTATTATCAAATCACAGATTATCCGATTTCACCGAAATTCTAGTGATAGAAAGAATTTTGAATCTGCGTGTTCCACCTTATTTAAAGCCCTCAAACCGAGGGGATATTCAACACGATTTTTGCGCAAAATAAAATCCGAAACTTTACATGATTTGGAAACTATTACTGATAAGGCTGCCGATCAAAAGCCTACCAAAATTCGTCACAATCGTCCGATTATAGGCGTAGGACAATCTCAGAAATGTGGAAAGAAGAGGTGTAAATTAGACCTCTATCTACCTAATCAGACAACATTTGTAAGTTATCAGAACAAAAGCAAATTCCAACTTCAGTCTAATTTAGATTGCGATTCTAAAAATGTTATCTATTTAATATCTTGCAAATTATGCCAAAAGCAGTATGTCGGTGAAACAAAATGCCCTTTCAGATGGCGAGCAACTAGACACCTTTGCGATATTAGACACGACGAGGACACCAACGTAGCTCAACATTTCAATCTTCCTGGTCATTCTGTCGATAGACACTTTGAAATTATGCCTATTGAGCAACTGCCTCTTTCTGCTACGGCCGCAGAAACTGATAAACAAAGAAAACTTCGAGAATCATTTTGGATTAAGCAACTGAAAACAAAATGGCCGAGTGGCATAAACGTGGACCCTGGTCTTGCTGATCAACGTGAAATTATTCCATTCAGTTTAACATACAATCGAAAAAATGTTGAAATTTCTGAAATTTTGAAAGATGAATATCATAAATTGCAGGATAAAATGAAAGAACCTCTCAATTTGCGTCCAGTGATAGCCTTTAAGAAAAACTCCAATCTACGTGACATCTTGGTTAATTCGAAATTAACTCTTCAAAAACCTTCAGAATGAATGATATATATTATTCATATTTTATAGGCCATACCGCCTCTATCAAACAAACATAACAAATCTCAGACAATAAAATAAATAAAAAATATCTCCCAACCTTGGGAGATCCTGAGCCAGTGCGTTTAATCATATAACCACCACCACCACGACCATTATTCGAAGCACCTGACTACAACCCAGAAACGAAACATACAATTCGTTAACAGCCGTGTAGAGGCCTTAAGGGCCAAGGTCCCTATCCTGCACAGCCTCCCCGTGTCTGAATTTCAGGTGGTTGAGGACAACATCCACTGGACTGAGTGCACTGCAAATAGGATGTATAATAGTTGGTTATCGCACCTTAATTTAAACTAACTACGGGTCAGGGTACTAACCACCCAGAAATTGGCCTAGGTGGTAATATCATTAACCTAACTGGTTCTACATTGTCTGAAGCAGAAAGATCGTTGCTAAATCTTGGTCTAACATATGTACCAACACCACGGCCCAAAGTCGACATAGATGCTCTTTTAGATAATGGCTTATGGGAAATTGAAGAATTTTCTCACCGTGTAAAATTAGCAGACCTTTTTCAAAATTCCAAGAAAAACAACTTTCTACCTTTTGTTGAAAAAACTGGCTGGGCACCTAACTCGAAGTTGGTTGACCCTGCGATCTCTGATAGTATAAAAGCTATCAAGGAGCGTGTTGAAAAGTTAGAATTTCCTAAAAATCATCAAAATTTGTCATATCAAGAACGTTTAGCCTTAACAGGTTTGCGTAAAAACAATGGCATCGTTATAAAGCCTGCTGACAAGGGAACTGCTACTGTAGTAATGCGTAAGGATAATTATATTCGTGAAGCACATCGGCAACTCAGTAATCTGAAACACTACCGCAAATTATACGAACCACTCTGGCAAAATAATTGTGATAAATTTAATGGAATCCTTCAAGAAATGGCTGACAAAAAGGCCATAACGTAAAAGCAGTTTAAATACCTTACTGCTAAACGAGATTCAAATCCACATACGTTTTACCTTTTGCCAAAAATTCATAAACCTATTGAGTCATGGTCCGACCCTATGATACCACCGGGTCGACCTATTATCTCTGATTGCGGCTATGAATCTTATCGAATTAGTGAAATTATTGATTACCACCTACAACCAATTGCGAATAGACATTTCAGCTTTTTGAACAACACTGAGGATTTCCTATCCGAGGTCTCCAAAATTTCTGTTCCTTCAAACTCACTCTTGATAACCCTCGACATCGATGCTATGTACACAAACATTGACATCGAAAGGGGTTGTCTTCTGTTCGCAGAGCATTTGATAAATATCCCGATAACAATAGGCCCACTAGCGAAATATTAGCTCTCCTGGAGCTGAGTTTAAAGGGCAATGATTTCGAATTCGCTGGCGAAATCTACCAACAAATCTGTGGATGCGCTATGGGTAAACGTTTTAGTCCTAGTTTTGCCAACATCTATGTAGCTGAGTGGGAAGAAGATGCGCTTAACAAATGTCCTAAGCAGCCCTTATTTTACCGCCGTTACCTCGATGATATTTTTATGATCTGGAATCATTCGAGGGAAGAGTTTGATGAATTTTTCACTATTTTGAACAATCACGATCCTAACATCAAACTTAAAGCCAACATTGACCAGTCGTCCGTAGACTTTTTGGACGTTACTCTCTACAAAGGTGTAAATTATAACACGAGTGGGCTTCTTGATTACAAAGTATTCTTTAAGCCCACCGATTCCCATCAACTACTACATAAGAAATCTTTCCATCCACCTCATACTTTTAAAGGTATTATCAAATCACAGATTATCCGATTTCACCGAAATTCTAGTGATAGAAAGAATTTTGAATCTGCGTGTTCCACCTTATTTAAAGCCCTCAAACCGAGGGGATATTCAACACGATTTTTGCGCAAAATAAAATCCGAAACTTTACATGATTTGGAAACTATTACTGATAAGGCTGCCGATCAAAAGCCTACCAAAATTCGTCACAATCGTCCGATTATAGGCGTAGGACAATCTCAGAAATGTGGAAAGAAGAGGTGTAAATTAGACCTCTATCTACCTAATCAGTCAACATTTGTCAGTTATCAGAACAAAAGCAAATTCCAACTTCAGTCTAATTTAGATTGCGATTCTAAAAATGTTATCTATTTAATATCTTGCAAATTATGCCAAAAGCAGTATGTCGGTGAAACAAAATGCCCTTTCAGATGGCGAGCAACTAGACACCTTTGCGATATTAGACATGACGAGGACACCAACGTAGCTCAACATTTCAATCTTCCTGGTCATTCTGTCGATAGACACTTTGAAATTATGCCTATTGAGCAACTGCCTCTTTCTGCTACGGCCGAAGAAACTGATAAACAAAGAAAACTTCGAGAATCATTTTGGATTAAGCAACTGAAAACAAAATGGCCGAGTGGCATAAACGTGGACCCTGGTCTTGCTGATCAACGTGAAATTATTCCATTCAGTTTAACATACAATCGAAAAAATGTTGAAATTTCTGAAATTTTGAAAGATGAATATCATAAATTGCAGGATAAAATGAAAAAACCTCTCAATTTGCGTCCAGTGATAGCCTTTAAGAAAAACTCCAATCTACGTGACATCTTGGTTAATTCGAAATTAACTCTTCAAAAACCTTCAGAATGAATGATATATATTATTCTTATTTTATAGGCCATACCGCCTCTATCAAACAAACATAACAAATCTCAGACAATAAAATAAATAAAAAATATCTCCCAACCTTGGGAGATCCTGAGCCAGTGCGTTTAATTATATAACCAACACGATCACCATATTACACTTTACAATCACCACCACTATCACAACCACACTACCACCACCACCACCACCACCACCACCACCACCACCACCACCACCAACACCACCACCACCACCACCACGACCACCACCACCACAACCACCACCACCACCACCACGACCATTATTCGAAGCACCTGACTACAACCCAGAAACGAAACATACAATTCGTTAACAGCCGTGTAGAGGCCTTAAGGGCCAAGGTCCCTATCCTGCACAGCCTCCCCGTGTCTGAATTTCAGGTGGTTGAGGACAACATCCACTGGACTGAGTGCACTGCAAATAGGATGTATAATAGTTGGTTATCGCACCTTAATTTAAACTAACTACGGGTCAGGGTACTAACCACCCAGAAATTGGCCTAGGTGGTAATATCATTAACCTAACTGGTTCTACATTGTCTGAAGCAGAAAGATCGTTGCTAAATCTTGGTCTAACATATGTACCAACACCACGGCCCAAAGTCGACATAGATGCTCTTTTAGATAATGGCTTATGGGAAATTGAAGAATTTTCTCACCGTGTAAAATTAGCAGACCTTTTTCAAAATTCCAAGAAAAACAACTTTCTACCTTTTGTTGAAAAAACTGGCTGGGCACCTAACTCGAAGTTGGTTGACCCTGCGATCTCTGATAGTATAAAAGCTATCAAGGAGCGTGTTGAAAAGTTAGAATTTCCTAAAAATCATCAAAATTTGTCATATCAAGAACGTTTAGCCTTAACAGGTTTGCGTAAAAACAATGGCATCGTTATAAAGCCTGCTGACAAGGGATCTGCTACTGTAGTAATGCGTAAGGATAATTATATTCGTGAAGCACATCGGCAACTCAGTAATCTGAAACACTACCGCAAATTATACGAACCACTCTGGCAAAATAATTGTGATAAATTTAATGGAATCCTTCAAGAAATGGCTGACAAAAAGGCCATAACGAAAAAGCAGTTTAAATACCTTACTGCTAAACGAGATTCAAATCCACATACGTTTTACCTTTTGCCAAAAATTCATAAACCTATTGAGTCATGGTCCGACCCTATGATACCACCGGGTCGACCTATTATCTCTGATTGCGGCTATGAATCTTATCGAATTAGTGAAATTATTGATTACCACCTACAACCAATTGCGAATAGACATTTCAGCTTTTTGAACAACACTGAGGATTTCCTATCCGAGGTCTCCAAAATTTCTGTTCCTTCAAACTCACTCTTGATAACCCTCGACATCGATGCTATGTACACAAACATTGACATCGAAAGGGGTTGTCTTCTGTTCGCAGAGCATTTGATAAATATCCCGATAACAATAGGCCCGCTAGCGAAATATTAGCTCTCCTGGAGCTGAGTTTAAAGGGCAATGATTTCGAATTCGCTGCCGAAATCTACCAACAAATCTGTGGATGCGCTATGGGTAAACGTTTTAGTCCTAGTTTTGCCAACATCTATGTAGCTGAGTGGGAAGAAGATGCGCTTAACAAATGTCCTAAGCAGTCCTTATTTTACCGCCGTTACCTCGATGATATTTTTATGATCTGGAATCATTCGAGGGAAGAGTTTGATGAATTTTTCACTATTTTGAACAATCACGATCCTAACATCAAACTTAAAGCCAACATCGACCAGTCGTCCGTAGACTTTTTGGACGTTACTCTCTACAAAGGTGTAAATTATAACACGAGTGGGCTTCTTGATTACAAAGTATTCTTTAAGCCCACCGATTCCCATCTACTACTGCATAAGAAATCTTTCCATCCACCTCATACTTTTAAAGGTATTGTCACATCACAGATTATCCGATTTCACCGAAATTCTAGTGATAGAAAGAATTTTGAATCTGCGTGTTCCACCTTATTTAAAGCCCTCAAACCGAGGGGATATTCAACACGATTTTTGCGCAAAATAAATCCGAAACTTTACATGATTTGGAAACTATTACTGATAAGGCTGCCGATCAAAAGCCTACCAAAATTCGTAACAATCGTCCGATTATAGGCGTAGGACAATCTCAGAAATGTGGAAAGAAGAGGTGTAAATTAGACCTCTATCTACCTAATCAGAAAATATTTGTCAGTTATCAGAACAAAAGCAAATTCCAACTTCAGTCCAATTTAGATTGCGATTCTAAAAATGTTATCTATTTAATATCTTGCAAATTATGCCAAAAGCAGTATGTCGGTGAAACAAAATGCCCTTTAAGATGGCGAGCAACTAGACACCTTTGCGATATTAGACACGACGAGGACACCAACGTAGCTCAACATTTCAACCTTCCTGGTCATTCTGTCGATAGACACTTTGAAATTATGGCTATTGAGCAACTGCCTCTTTCTGCTACGGCCGAAGAAACTGATAAACAAAGAAAACTTCGAGAATCATTTTGGATTAAGCAACTGAAAACAAAATGGCCGAGTGGCATAAACGTGGACCCTGGTCTTGCTGATCAACGTGAAATAAACCCATTCAGTTTAACATACAATCGATAAAATGTTGAAATTTCAGAAATTTTGAAAGATGAATATCATAAATTGCAGGATAAAATGAAAAAACCTCTCAATTTGCGTCCAGTGATAGCCTTTAAGAAAAACTCCAATCTACGTGACATCTTGGTTAAATCGAAATTAACTCTTCAAAAACCTTCAGAATGAATGATATATATTATTCATATTTTATAGGCCTCTATCAAACAAACAACAAATCTCAGACAATAAAATAAATAAAAAATATCTCCCAACCTTGGGAGATCCTGAGCCAGTGCGTTTAATCATATAACCACCTACAAGCGAGTGCCAGTTCTATTGTTTTATTGTCTTACTAACACACTAATTATTGCACCATACCGTCGTGGCAAATCTGTCTGGCATACCATCATTCCATCAATTTAGTCTGTCTTCTTCATAATAGTTTTGATTCGTTCATCATCTCCTTCCTTCCATCCTCCCTTCATTCCTTCCATCCATCCTTCCTCCCTCCCTCCGTCCTTACCTCCCGCCATTCCGTCCGTCCACCCGTCCTCCCTCCCTCCCTTCCTTCCTTCAATCCTTCCTTCCTTCCTTCTTTCCTTCCTTCCTTCCTTCCTTCCTTCCTTCCTTCCTTCCTTCCTTCCTCCCTCCCTCCCTCCCTCCTTCCCTCCCTCCCTCATTCCCTCCCGTCCGTCCATACATCCGTCCTTCCTTCCTTCTTTCCTTCCTCGCCCTCTCCATCCCTCCCGCCCTCCGCCCCCCCCCCCCTCCCTCCCGCCCTCCCTCCATTTCTCCTTCCATCCCTCCCGCCCTCCTTCCTTCCTTCCTTCCTTCCTCCCTCCCTCCCTCCCTCCCTCCCTCATTCCCGCCCTTCCGTCCATCCGTTCGTCCTTCCTTCATTCTTTCCTTCTTTCCTCCCTCCCTTCCTTCCTTCCTTCCCCCCCCCTCCCTCCCTTCCTCCCTCCCTCCCTCCATTCTTCCTTCCTTCCTTCCTTCATTCCTCCATTCTTCCTTCATTCATTCCTTCCCTCCCTCCCTCCCTCCCTCCCTCCCTCCCTCCCTCCCTCCCTTCCTCCGTCCCTCATTCCTCGATCCTCACCCCCCTCCGTCCCACCATCACTCCCTCCAGCCATCCCTCCATTCTTCATTCCCTCCTCCCTCCCTCCCTCCCTTCCTCCGTCCCTCATTCCTCGATCCTCCCCCCCCTCCGTCCCACCATCACTCCCTCCAGCCATCCCTCCATTCTTCATTCCCTCCTCCCTCCCTCCCTACCTCCATTCTTCCTTCCTTCCTTCCTCCATTCTTCCTTCATTCCCTCCTTCCCTCCCTCCTTCCTTCCTCCCTCCCTCCCTCCCTCCCTCATTCCCGCCCTTCCGTCAGTCCGTTCGTCCTTCCTTCATTCTTTCCTTCTTTCCTCCCTCCCTTCCTTCCTTCCCCCCCCCCTCCCTCCCTCCCTTCCTCCCTCCCTCCCCCTCCATTCTTCCTTCCTTCCTTCATGCCTCCATTCTTCCTTCATTCCTTCCCTCCCTCCCTCCCTCCCTCCCTTCCTCCGTCCCTCATTCCTCGATCCTCACCCCCCTCCGTCCCACCATCACTCCCTCCAGCCATCCCTCCATTCTTCATTCCCTCCTCCCTCCCTCCCTACCTCCATTCTTCCTTCCTTCCTTCCTCCATTCTTCCTTCATTCCCTCCTTCCCTCCCTCCTTCCTTCCTCCCTCCCTCCCTCCCTCCCTCCCTCATTCCCGCCCTTCCGTCAGTCCGTTCGTCCTTCCTTCATTCTTTCCTTCTTTCCTCCCTCCCTTCCTTCCTCCCTCCCTCCCTCCCTCCCTCCATTCTTCCTTCTACTACTACTACTACTACTACTACTACTACTACTACTACAACTACTACTACTACTACTACTACTACTACTACTACTACTACTACTACTACTGCTGCTGCTACTACTACTGCTACTACTCCTACTACTACTACTACTACTACTACTACTACTACTACTACTACTACTACTACTACTACTACTACTACTACTACTACTATTACTACTACTACTATGATAATCAGGAGGGAGGAGGAGGAGCCATTCCCGACTTGACTCACCCGATAAGAGGACCACACAACTAATTAGCCCTAAGCCCCAAATAGGCTTAATTTGGCTATGATTACTTGTAATTAGCAACCAATGATACAGTATCTGTAATCAGAATTCTTTATGATGTAAACAATCTTCTGTTGAACATTTTGAAACTAATTTGCTTCGGAGCGGTAAACAGGAACAGTCCTATTAGTATCACAATATTCATCAGCTTTCCAGTATAGTCCCCTTGAAATTGTAGCATTGGAATTTCAAGGGTTAAAAGGCTTATACTTCCGTTGGATATAATTATTCAGAATATTTGCATTTCTAGGGGAAAGGTGGCTAAATTGGACCGGCGGGAAATTTGGACCATGCCCATTCCCCAAAAACCTAAGTAACGAGGCCGCTGATTGGTCATTCACTAGGTGGCAGTACGTCATCACAACACGTGGTTCACGCAAAGATGGCGGGCCAACGGAGGAAGACGGAAAGGTAAGCCTTAAATGAATATGCTTATAATGAATGTAAAAAAGAGATTATGAACAATTGATAAACCAGGCCACTTGCAAGGCGTATTGTAATAACAATGATCTATGATGGTAAAAGGCAGCTATCCCTTAATGCACCAGCGCAATATTCAATCACGTCATTCTAAGGTGTAGTGTGTGACCCACAATGATTTCTGACCTACCGTATTGCGGGTATATTGGATCAGTGTAAATAGGTCAAATTGGCCCGGTGGTCCAAATTACCCTCATGTGGTCCAGATTACCGTCATGTGTCTTAATAACTTGACGTACTGGATTAGCGTACATAAATGTGTGTGAGTGGTCGTGATGGCAATGGTGGTGGTTGTGATGGTCGTCATGGTGGTGGCGATGGTGCATGCGTGCGTGCGCGCGCATATGTGTGTGTGCGTGCGTGTGTGTGTGTTCGTGCACGCACACGTGTTGTGGTTGAGAGATTGATGTACAGTCACGCCTGTCTGTAACGCACACCCTAGCGACCACCAGAACATGGTCAGTAAAATGAAGTGGTTGATAAAAATACATCGTTTAATTATCAGTCTAAGCAGTGTTTGGGGTCACAATATGTCGGTACTTACGAGCACCCGTCTTTAAGAACCACCAGCTAGTGGCCCCGAAAGTAAGTCTCCCTTACAGACACGTTTGCCTGCATAAGCATTTACAAATAATATTGGTAGTTTAGAACAAGTTTGCCTTTATTTAACTGATTAGCATAGATAAATCATTGAGCACCATTGTAGGCATAGCTAACCAAAACATTTAATCTGTTGCAGGGAAAACTATGGCAAGTGTTCATCCAATGACATGGAATGTGCTCTGTCTGCACTCCGAGGTGGAGGAATGTGTTTGAATGCGGCAGCTCGAACTTACAATGTACCTAAGGCAACATTAAAACGGCATCTGAACTTTGAATAAATTTGCAAATGGCCCCACAAGGCAGTTTGGTAGGTTAACTGTACTACCAGTCGAGTTAGAAGAGGAATTGGTTGAGCACGTCTTAAAACTAAAAGCATGTTTTTCGGTCTTACCAGGAGAGATCTTATGTCACTGGCATTCCAACTTGCACAGAGAAATGGCATTCGATACGTTTTCAACAAGGATAAGGAAAGCGCTGGAAAAGACTCGTTTAAGTCGTTTTGAAGAGACATGCTCTAATTGCACTCCGTCAACCAGAGGCTACATCTTTAGCACGGGAATCAGGTTTTAACCGAGAGAGTGTGAACAAATTCTACGATATGCTAGAAGGCATTCTTGATAAGAATCCAATGGACGCAACGCGAGTCTTTGACATGGATGAGTCGGGTCTAACAACAGTACAGACACCGCAGAAAATATTAGCATTGAAAGGAAAGCATCAAGTTGGTACAATGACAAGTGCAGAGGGCGGCCTTAACACCACTGTTGTTTGTTGTGTCAGTGCATCGGGACAGTATGCTCCACCAGTAATACTGTTTAAACGTAAAAGAATGAAAGATGAGCTGAAAGATGGTGCTCCGCCGAGGAGCTTAGTGTTATGTAATGACAGCGGGTGAATGGATCAAGAACGATTGCTATTAGGGATAGAACATTTCCTGTCTGTTGTGAAGCCTACAAAGGAAATCCCAGTTCTCCTTATTATGGATGGTCATAGGTCACACACTAAGAATCTGGAAGCCATCAAAATGGCTCGGGAAAATGGACACATTATGATTTCGCTACCACAACACGCAACACATGGATTGCAGCCACTGGATGTGACTTTTTTTAAACCCCTGAACACATACTATAATCAGGCTGCTGAAAGGTGGTTACGAGACAATCCAGGCAGAGGAATTACAACATTCCAAGTTTTTAAATTATTCGGACACGCATACATCAAAGCTGCCACAATGGCAAATGCTGTTAGTGGCTTTGCTAAATGTGGTATTTGGCCATGCACAAAACATGTCTTCGAAGAGCATGAATTCCAACCGTCTGCCTTATCAAAACAAGCTACAGATCCTGCAACTACCCCGAGTGTCAGTACAGCGATGGATCCCACAACTACCCCGAGTGTCAGTACAGCAACGGATCCCGCAACTACCCTGAGTGTCAGTACAGCAACAGATCCCGCAACTACCCCGAGTGTCAGTACAATGACAGATCCCACAACTAGCTCGAGTGTCAGAATAGCGACGGATCCCGCAACTACCCCGAGTGTCAGTATAGCGACGGATCATGCAACTACCCCAAGTGTCAATACAGCAACGGATCCTGCAACTACCCCCCCAGTGTCAGTTCAGCGACGGATCCCACAACTACCCCGAGTGTCAGTACAGCGACGGATCACGCAACTACCCCAAGTGTTAGCATGGCGATGGATCACACAGCTACCGCGAGTGTCAGTACAGCGATGGATCCTGTAACTACCCCGAGTGTTAGTACAGCGATGGATCCCGCAACTAACCCGAGTGTCAGTACAGACACGGATCTCATAACTACTCCGAGTGAAAACAACTCTACGAACACTAGCTCTGTTACTAACATCGTCGTGTCGT
>CM067361.1:25286472-25337347 GCA_034401795.1 Chaetoderma sp. LZ-2023a | reverse complement strand
GCATGACACGTTGTGTTTTTGGTGGGTTAATAATTAATTTTTAAATGCAGAGATGGCCAAGTGTTAGCACATTATTTAGCGTCGCATGATCGGCGACTCAAGTGATTCAATTTCAAGACGAGTTACGTGGAGGATGTTGAACATTTTGAAACTAATTTGACTGGAATCTGTTGCTGCCACAGGCAGCAACACCTCCCAGTCTAATTAATTTCAAAATATTCAGCATATTATTCCCTATATCATATAGTATTTGTTGTTTTTGGCATGCAATTGTTAACTGGTTAAGAGTTAATAGTATTATACCGTTGGAGGGTGTTAAGCGCACGCGCTTTCAGGAATTGTGTATTGCAACCCTACGTGGCCATTTTATCGCTCATGTGGGAAAAGGGAGTGACAGCGTTGAATGTTGGCTATCAGTCAAGAGGGATATATTTATTACTATGTCCCACCCATTTCTACCTCCGCTCAATTTGAAGACGTGTTTGGATGGATTTTATCACTTTGAACCACTAACTCCCGGAATCACAATTTCAAAGGTAACATTATTATTTCCAAATTATTCAACGGAATTGTTTTTAAATTCTACTTTCATCAACGGATTACTTTTCAGACATGTTCGTGATGGAATGTCGCAGCGGCTAATCACAAATGTATACCGTTTGGCCCACAGGCATAAATATACTGGCCAGTTCATAAGTAGGTTCTCGCGCCCAATAGCCAATGAACATCTTTCGTTCAATATCACACATTTGATGAACTAGAAAATGAAATTATAGAAATGACAGACAAATCCGACTACACTTTGTTAGAAGGAGATTACATTGCAAAACAGCCGAGAGAGACAGTCTTATAGTTGAAGACACGGAATTATTACACTTTGCAGGGGCAGATATGCGAGAAGTGGAATTAGTTGATCGGCCAAACATTACCAAGAGAATCTCAGAGGATAAGGGCCAACCAAATAAATATGGGCTTAAGTTACTAGATATATGTAAACACAACAACTTGTGCATAGCGAAATGGAGAAAAGCCGCTGATGCAAATGTTGGGAAATTAATATGCCCAAATGTTCCGTTGTTGACTATGCAATTCGACGCTTCCATTCTACAAATATATATCAGACTCCAACGTAGGAGAAGTCTGCCCCATATTATCGGATAAGCACTACCCAGTTAATGTAACGCTTAACTGTCACCAACATATATTGGTAAAAGAAAGCGTTATTAATGAAAAGCAAAATAAGAATGAAAGCCCCGTGTAAAGTGGACAAATGACAAACGAGATAACTTTGTTAGAACAGTACAACATCACCCTAAATTAGCCGAAATAAATGTGTAAATCGCTGATAGTAGCTTAAATAATGTATCTTTGAATGGAAATCATCCACAATATTTCCAAAATCTTCGATCATTCAGCAAAAGACATCATTTGAGGCGGCCATCTAATATCGGTAAAAAACTAATAAAGATAATAAGCAAGGTTCAATTTGGATTGTAAACAGGGCTAGAAACCACTATACTAAAGTCAGGAAAGATTACACACGTAATAGTACATAAACCATGATTGATGCGAGTATAGCGTATAAGTGAACACTACTAAAAGTAAACAACCAGTATAAACAGAATACTAGGATCAAAATCGGAGAAATGAGTAGCTAGAACCCAAAGGCATATTGGAACGTAATTAACCAGAAAAGAAACAATATATGTCCAATAGACATAAACGACATGTATGAATATTTAAAAAATGTAAATAGAAATGAAGATGATAATGCTGACGAGAGTATAGTTGAACCTCCAACAACATGTGGTGAAAGCCCAGATCTGGACATCACAATCAACGAAAACGAGATCTATGATGCTATTAAAAAACCTGCAATGCATGGTATTGCAAACGAATATATAAAGGCGACAAAAAATATAAGTATCAGCATCTATATTCACGTCTTCAATAAGGTCCTGAACAGTGGTGAATTACCAGATACTTGGACAGAAGGAATAATAGTGCCAATATATAAGAAAAAGGGTGACATCAGCGAATCAAAAACCTACAGGCCTTTCACATTACTAAGCTGTCTGGGGAAGCTCTTTAACTCAATCATATTAACCGAATTGCTAAATTTCTGGTGGTAAACCAAAGTCTGTCTGAAAATCAGACATGTCTCCGACACGATTACTCTACAACCGATAATATCGTTACTTTATCCTCACTAATAGAAAATATTCAAAAAGAGAAAGAACAGATTATTCTGCGCTTTTATTGATTTCGAAAAAGCTTCCGACAAGGTTTGGCGAAAAGGGCTATGGGAAAAACTAATTACACATAATATAGAAGGGAATGTGTTTCGGTTTAGACGCAACATGGATATGAACATCAAGTCCATGGTTAAGGTAAGCGGCGACTATCCGAAACATTTATATGCAATTGCAGTGTCAGGCAGGATGGAAACTTATCACCAATTTTATTCTCTATTTATCTAAATGATTTGGAGAGCTATCTCGCAAGTAACGCCGTGAACCCAATCAAGCTCAACTGTGCACACAATGATCTAGACGTACTGTTCAAAACTGTGTTACTACTATATGCTGATGACACAGTCCTTATGAGCGATAACCAAACAGAGTTTCGAAAAATGCTAAATGCCTTTGAAATGTATGCCGATAAATGGAAGCTTAAAGTAAATTTTTGTATTAAAACTAAAATAATTATTTTTGGCAGTACCAAACGTCACTATGAAAGATTACATTTTTGTATTAATCGAAATGAAATAGAAATATGCGATGAATATAAGTACCTTGGAATTATTATGTCTATCAGTTGTAAGTTTACAAACGCTCACAAGCATATATGTGAAAAAATACGCTAAGCGTACATTCCCTACTAAAAAATGCGCACAGATTAGATTTACCCATTGACTGCCAGCTAAAACTGTTTCACCAATTAGACCCGATCCTACTCTATGGCTCCGAAGTAGTTGGATTTGAATGCTGTGATCACCTAGACTAGGTAAGAACTGATTTTATTAGACATATTTTAAAAGTTACGCGTAGTACACCAAGGTATATGTTGCTACGTGAAACGGGTGAGCTACCAATATCTATACAGGTTAAACATCGTATAATAAAATGTTGGCAAAAAGTTCTGAGCGGAAAAGAAACACAGCTGTCAACAAGACTTTATAGATATATGTTCGCAGATTACTCACAAAATGGAACTCAATATAGGTGGTTAATTAAAGCCAAAATTTATTTAGACGCCACTTGGCATAGCTATCTCTGGACACATCTAACTATCACTTACCTATCGAAACCGGGCGTTGGGACAGGATAACAAGAGAACAAAGAATCTGTAAATTATGCCAACTGAACGAAAGCGGAGATGGATACCATTACTTATTCACCTGCGATTATTTAAAAAAAGAAAGAGCAGACATCTTGCCTAAATCAAGCTACGCACATTCAAACTACTATACGTTCCGTAAGCTATTCTCTACACAGAACATAACATTGCTAGTAAAACTATCTAGATTTATCAAGGTCATTACACCATCAATTCCCCTGCTCGTAGGAAGACAACCAATTAAAATGTACAATGGCGACGATGAGAGACCATAACACCAGAGCTAAATGTTTGCGACTACGATGACAAAGAGAATGACAATAGTAGTTTAGACTAGTAACAGCAATGATAGTAAGCGACAATAACGACGACGACGACGACGACTAGGATGGCGAAGACGGCGACGATATCAGCAACACCAACAATGACAACACCAACGATACAAAGCATTGACCACGAGGACTACAAAATGAATACCAACAACACGAGCAACACCAACAAGAACACCACCATCAAGAACACCACCAACAAGAACACCACCATCAAGAACACCACCAACAAGAACACCACCAACAAGAACACCAACAACATGAACACCACCAACAAGAACACCAACAACATGAACACCACAAACAAGAACACAACCAACAAGAACACCAGCAACACGAACAAGATCAACCATAATAACATCTGCAACAATAACAATAACAACAACTACTACTACAACATCAACTACTACTACTACTACTACTACTACTACTACTACTACTACTACTACTACTACTACTACTACTACTACTACAATAACAACAACTCCAACAAAAACAACGGCAACAGCAACGAAGACGACAACGACAAACAACAAGAACAAGAATAACAAGAACAAGAACAAGAACAAGAGCAACAACAACAGCAGCAGCAGCAGCAACAACAGCAGCAACAACAACAACAACAACAACAACAACAACAACAGCAGCAGCTACAACAACAACAACATCAATAACAACAACAACAACAACAACAACAGCTACAACTACAACAACAACAACAACAGCAGCAGCAGCACCACCACCACCACCACCAACAACAACAACAACAACAACACAACAACAACATCAGCAGCAGCAGCAGCACCACCACCAACAACAACAACAATAACGTAACATGTATATGTGTATATTGTAGTCGACAAGAAAAAAGGTAAATATAATGTATACTAGCTACTACTCCATGTAACTACTATGCATGTATCCCCATATACCATGGCACGTGGTCTGGGGTGTAAATATATCATTTCATTTCATTTTTCATTTCATTTCATTTCTTATTGCTAAAAGCGAATATTCCTAAATATTGTCCATAACCTTTAGAAGCGAAAAAGACCTTTTAACTTTATTTGGTGATTTCTACCGATCGGCTGAATATCGTCGTTTGCTGACGCGACGGTCGGAAACATGTTGTGACGAAGCACCCTTTAACCATCAACAATTTTTATACATTTTTCTTATGAAAATTCCTGTTTGCTGATCAAGAGATTTTTTTTTTTTCAATTTTATCACTGGAATGGAAAATAATCTCCTCGTGGTCTGCAAATTGACCTTCTCAATACAACTAGAGTTGCTGTCGTCTTTAGAGCTAAATGGTTAGCGTGGCGATTTTTGCCTTTCGGATGAATACTGTCATTAGCTGACGCGACGGTCTGGATGCACGCTGTGGCGATACACCTACGTTTGACCATTATCCTGCGATGGCCGAGTCCCCGGTTGCTGTTCGACAAAACAATGTTTATCTTAGGATGCGATCGCGTCCTTATAAGGGTTTGATTAATGGAACAATTCAACCGCTCTTCACCAGAGCAAAGTTCACCAACGGATCGTTTTCCTAAGGAAACATAATGAGCAGTCGCCTAATAACGCGTGGTACTGGGCCGGGACACGACCAATACCGGATCATTAGGTCTAGTTATTGTCCCAGTAGTCGCCCGGTAACCTACGTTATATTTGTCTCGGGTCGTATCGGATGGTCAATGCCGCAATTAATCACAAAGAGATGCGTTTGTTGTATATTGTCAATACCGTGATTGTAATACTGTAGAAAATAAACTACAAGGAAGTTGTCTATAAGGGGCACTCGCTTTCTGGACCAAACCACTACGGCTTTGTCAGCTCAACGCGTATGTATCTATCTCTATCTGTCTCAAAGGAACAGCGTAACAGCGCTTCATTGGCCACACGTGAGTATTGGTTAGACCTAAAATACCTAAATTTGATCATGAATATCACCATATTTGCTTAGTGAATGCCATTTACAGGCAGCTTTTTGATATTTTTGAAACTTTATCACTGGAATAACTGGCTCAATCATCGACCCAGTCATCCCAGCGGTAAAAGATACTGTTCTCGTGGCCTGCACATTGCCATTCCGGAAGACAAATACGGAGGCCTTTTTTGGTCGGATTCTTCATGAAATGGTTACCATTTCTTGACGAAGCCTCTGTAGTTCGCTTGAGGAATTGCCATTTGCAGGCCAGGATAAGACAAGTATTGAAAATCTGCCACTGAAATGACTGGCTCGATAACCGAGCCACTCATTTTAGTGGCAAATTTTAAGAATATTCTTCTCTTGACATGCAAATGGACATTTTACAAGGAAATTTCTTGAACAAATTTATTCATTAACCGGTTAAAGGTGTATTCCCCGCGTCTTTTGCTATGCATTCAGTCGATACACAAATCCACACACAAACTATTTCTCTGAACAATTATATGATATTGAATATGTTGACATATCCTCATTATTAATGGTATCCTTATTCCTGGTATCATTATTACTGTCATTATTGCGAACAACGATGCGCCTAGGCGAGTTTTTATTTCAAAATTAATTTGACTGGTAACAATTGCTACCTTTAGCATCAATAGCTTGTAGTCAAAGTAGTTTCCACGTATCTAACATGATAGTAATACACCTTTCCCACATTGACGCCATTACGCCGGGATTCCCATAAATCAATGCTCAGAGCAAAACTGCTGGCTGGTACCTCCGCCAACAAGCAGCTGACCCGCATTGAGTTACTATTGCACCAACATAGATCATTGGAAAGCGCATTCAATGGACCTTTACATTTTTAGCTATGCTCCGCCTATCACTAGCTAAGCGCCACCCACACCTCGCCGTGTTTGGATTGATCGATCCCCGAATGCCACATCTATCAATTTCCTGAAACTATGCAGGGAAGCTGTTGAATATGTTGTAACTAATTTGACTGGACGCTGTTGCTGCCTATGGCAGCAACATCGTCCAGTCAAATTAGGTTCAAAATATTCAACATAATATTTATTAGATAGTAAAAGCAAACAATTTGTACAACAACCCATAGACCGTCATCAAATATGCGTTCGTGACGTACTTATCGACGTCATTCATGACGTCATCCATTATGATGTCATTCTACACACCGCTTGGATGATTATGACATCATATGATGGGTGCATACTCTGGAAAGGTGAATTGCCTAAATATTAATGCATTATTTGTTATATTTTTGTAAAATTTTCACTGAAATATTTAGGTATATAAAAGACATCATTATACTGAGATTCATTAAATCATGTAGACAACAGAGGCTATTTTAAATTACAATCAACTGTATTAAAGTTTTTAAAAAAATATAAAAACTAATACAGAAATCTAGAGGAAATTGGTGTATGACTTCTATAATAATATTATCAATTTAGACCTTCATAAAAACTGTTTAAAGTGCGTTGTATCTGATTCCAATAGTAAATTAATTCTATTTGCGAGTCGGCTATCGCGGTTATCAGCCAGAAGTGGTATGCACAATGCATTCTGGGAAGGTATTTTCCCAAAATACGCTAATACGGGAAAGACCTATTAGGCTGGCTCGTAACGAATGTGACGTATGTAGGCTACCCCTATACGCCATCACACATTACAGTCTATTATCTGCTAACCACACTTATACCAACTTAATGGTTTAAGGATTAACTTAGTTAACACATCCACTGCATTCATCTCGAGGAATGTCCATTTGAAGATCAATAACAGAGTTTTGAAAATGTACCGCTGGAATGACTGGCTCGGTAACCGAATCAGTCATTATAGTGGTAAATTTTCGAAAAAACAGGCTGCCCTTGGCCTACGTCATAAACATTGGCGTCATGAATGACGTACACAAGTTCATCACGAACGCTTAATTGATGAAGGACTAAGCGTTGTTGTACAGCACCTAGTCAAATTAGTTTTATAATATTCAACAGCCTACCTGTATAGTTTTCTTGAAATTGATAGTTAGTGAGTTCAAGGATCGATCGAGCCCAACACGGACGTAGTCTGGGTGGAGCTTATTTAAAGATGGGCGGGGCATAGCTAAAACTGGATTCCTCCGTTTTCTTGAAAAATCCTGACCATTAAATGACATGAGTAGCATATTATGATTGCTTTGTCGCGCAATTAACACAGGCGGGATTAAGGAGACATGGCAATGGACCTACAGAAGACTAGTAATACACAATCTTTGCTGTTAGGTCTGGTCAGCCCGGTCAGTCCCTATTTTCGTGACACTTTTACTGTATGTGGCAATTTGGTTGGCACGACAGACCGACAAACCTTTCCCATGTGTTCGGGCATAGCTGCTACGTGCCGTTTGTTTGTTTGTTTGTTTGTTTGTTTGTGTGTTTGTGTGTTTGTTTGTTTGTTTGTTTGTTTGTTTTGACACGCACATCTGGCAGAAAAGACCCAAATTCGTGAATCTGTCGGTAAGCTTGCGTTCGGTAGGTTTCAATTAGTTTTCCTAATTATTTGCAAAGGTTTAATACCGTTGAGAAACCCTACATTTAGTTAATTTGTTTGTTTCATGCCTATTTTTCGCTTCCTCTATTAAGCTAATGGATGAATACAGTTCTAGCTATGCCTCACATATCTCTAACCAAACTCTAACCACGCTTTTCCGGCGTCTGGATCGATCGATCCCTGAAGTCCCTGTATCTTAAATTAAGTTTTTTACTATTTTGAAACTAACTAGATTTTGTGCTGTTACTGCCTACGCCAGCAACAGCGACCAGTCAATTTAGCTTCACAATATTCAACAGAATGTTTATTAAAGAGTGAAAACCTACAATTCGTACAACGTGACAGACTATTCATCATAATCATAATCATACCATGCACAGCTTTGCAGGTCATTGTATCCTATTATCAGCTAATTCAATAAATTTGAGCTACATTATCTAATAGTCATTTTTGGATTACATGGTTTGTCTAGAGCTCGATAATTATAGTATGCTATATGTTGAATAAATAGTTTATCTAGTCTGGTTTTAAAACTATTTAGAGATGGAGCTTCAACAACTTCAGGCGTCAGGGAGCTCCACCAGTCTATGACACGGTTGGAGAAAACGCTTTGTCTGAGTGATGTAGTTGATCTTGGTTTTAGTAATGTAAATATATGACCTCTAGTTCCCTTTCTTGGACGGATAATTGGAAGTTTCCTAGAGTCCACGGTATACAGGTTATGCATGCACTTATATACATTTATAAGATGCCCTAAGATTCCTCTGTATACTAGACTTGGTAGTTCTAAATATTCTAATCTTGCCTGGTAATTTAGATTTTTTATGTTGGGCACCATCTTCGTAGCTCGTCGCTGAATTTTTTCAAATTTTTCTTCTTGTTTCCATGTGTTCGGTGACCATACAGGGGCAGCATACTCCAGGTGGGAGCTGATTGACGTTGGATAAAGTTTCATGAACATGTTCTCATCTATATATTGGGATGCACGCCATATTATGACTGTCCTGTTATTAGCCTTGGAAGTTATCTTATCTATATGGCTCTCAAATGTTAGTTTTGTATCTATTGACACACCTAGGTCATTGATTATATTTTCGTCATGTAACTTTAGGGGTTTCCCATCATCTATCGTTTGGTAGGAAGTATTAAAGTGATTATGGCCTATGTGCAGTACAGAACATTTTTGAGGATTCATGAAATCAAGATACAGGATATATCTTCACCCCTGTCTAGAGCAGCCGTCCAGGTCTCTAACACTTCTAATAATTGTGTAACTGTAGATCGCCCAGCCATGAAACCATGTTGATATTCAGTAACAAAATGTTATTTATCACGTGGGCTTTATACATTGTCCCTCACAATGCTCTCCAGTAAATGGAAGTAAAGCTAACCAGCCTATAGTTATTTAGTTGTCTTTTTGATCCCTTTTTATGTATGGGTATGACCTGGGAATATTTCCAATCTGCCGGCACTGAGCCTGTGTCTAATGAGTTTTGGTATATAAGTGTCAAGGGCCTTGCTATGACATCTTTTAATTCCTTGAGCAGCCGAGGATGTAAACCATCAGGTCCTGGGGATTTGTTTTGCTTTAAGTTGCCTAATTTTTCTTTCACTGTAGTCAGATTCACTTTAATGTTGCTCAATTCATTGGTTTCGGTTTTTAAATTTCATAATGGGAATATTATTCATATTTTCTTGCGTAAATATACTAGAAAGAAGTCTATTTAATAATTCTGCTTTTTCCTGGTCTGTTTCAGTAAGGTTACCATTTATGTCTTCACAATCCCATACACTTTCTTTTGTTTTTAGTTTAGCATTGGCATAGCACCAAAGTGATATAGGGTTCTTTTTAATGTTAGTCGCCTGACTGCCTTTTTACATTGTGCTTTTACTTGATTTATCACACGTATATATGTGTTATAATGTTATGTATCTTGTGTGCCAAAATATGTTTTCCAGTACTTTTCTCTTTTTCTTATTAACCGAAGTAATTTTTTTTTTAGCCATGGCGGTCTTTGTTTGTTTGAAGGAATTGTGGTTTGTGTGCGTTATCTATATTTGCATTGCTTAACTTATATTCTCTTTTAACTTCACCCAGCATTGATCCAGTGACAGTCCTTCAAATTGCGTCTCCCAATACTTGTCCAATCCCTACATAAGCCTTCATAATCTCCTTTGTCATATAAGAATTGTGTAACTTTGCTCCGAGTTATTTTGGGGTAGCATATCAAATCAAAAGTAAAACAGATATGGTCACTTTTACCAAGACAGGAAAAGTAGAAATATTTTCAACCATATACTGTTCATTTGTCAAGACTAAATCTAAAGTACTTGGTTCGTTATTTGGACGATAACAGGTCGGAATGGTAACATGTTGGTAGAGAAAAGCGTCAGATACTGCTTGAAGAAATTGAGATGCTCTTATTGATGTCTTACTAATTTGTGGTTGTGTCTTCCAGGCAATTTCAGGATAATTATAGTCACCTATCAGTAGTAAATGTGAATGCTTGCTTTGAACACATCTTTCAATTGCATCCAATAATCTATTATCATTTATTTCATTTGAGTTTTGACGTCTGTAGTTTGCCATTATTAGCAATTTGCCTCTTTGTTTTGGCTTAATTTCCACTACCACTATTTCATTTCGTAGGTCATCTATTGTTAATAGAGACTCTACTGGATTCAATACTGAGCGTATATATATACACACACCCCGGTTTACTTTCCCCAGGCTGCTATAGTCTTCTGTATTTGTAAATAATGAATATCCATCAATTTGTAATTCCTCTTTATACACCTTGAATCTGAAGTGTTTGAGAAGTACCTCTGTTAATACAATGATATCTGGCTGTATATCAAGAACCATTACTAAAAGTTCTTGTCGTTTATTTAAGAAAGAATCAGCATTTGTGTAAAATACTTTTAACTTATTTTGTTGTGTTTGTATAGAGGGCGCTTCCTTTATTCTGCTTAATATATGCATGGACTTATGTATGTTACTGGCAGTTACAGTTTTAGCACACATAGGTTTGACTGTTGAGGGTTTAGTTTTGTCAACATGACTTGTTTGGCGTGGGTTGTTTGAATGTTGTAGCTTATTTAGAACATTGAAGCGGTTAGATAGTCTTACATGCGTTGATAAGGGAAATGGTTTGCATATTGTTCCTGGTATTGTAGTGGTTGATGGCTCCTCCCATTCGTCCTCCCATTGCGAAAATCTTGTTGCAAAGCATTATTCTTATACAATTCCACTCCATTACACTTCATTGAAATTACTCAGAGTACTACTTAGAGAGACAACATAATTCATTATGTTCTCTAAAAGAACTCTTGATCCATCTCCATTAGAATGAATGTGATAAAAAAATAGTTGTGTACATATGTAGCCGTATGAATCATAAAACTGGTACAGTTGTCTGCTAATAACACGCCATTCCTTTCCACCTGCCCTTGTAACAAACTACTAAAGGGACTCGTTAGATTGCTTTCATGATTATTCTGTGGTCTAGGTAGTAAAGTTGAGATTACAATCTGTGTGTCTGGTGACAAATGCCTGATGTATTGGATAATAGAGTCATAATCTTTTATCATGCTCTCTGCCTTTCTACGGTATATATCATTGCTGTCTACATGTACCGCAACAATATCATAATGGCTGTGTGTCATGTATCTTTCAATTGACGCATTAGATTCATTATTTGACATATACCGTTCACTCAATTTTCTAAGGGTGGAGCTGCGAATGACCAAGACATTCTTTTGTTTATGACGTTTATGGCGGACTTAATTACGTCATTATGCCTGTGGCAGCAACAGCGACCAATCAAATTAGTTTCAAAACATTTAACCTAATGTTTGTTGAATGGTAAAGACATACAATTCGTACAACGTATCTGACTATTAAACGTTAAAGACAGACTAAATGACGCCATTCATGCCATAATTAATTATGATGTATTCATACGCGTCACGTGGTTGATTATGATGTCATATGACGTCAGATGTTGGATGGATACAGAGGAAACGTTCATTGAGTTATTTTGAAATGGTCCTGAATGTACGTCGTCACTATACAAGCCTATAGCACGCATGTTTTTGACACTCTATTTTGGCATGACTCATTCTCGGCGGAACAGCCTGGCAAAGAGAGGTTATTTGTAGCGAATGCGAAGATGGGGTGCGTCACTATACTGTTTTATTATTTAAACCCTTCTGTGCCAATAGCGCCTCAAAGCGGTCAACTGGAAGGGTAAATCAATTAACAGTTTTAATGCTCAAGATTTCTTGGGAAAATTAAAATTTGTACAGACAAAGAAGAATTTTCTTTGTAAATTTACAAAGATAGTTTTCTGTTGGCATGCAACTGGACATTTCTGTAGACCACTGCAGATACCGTCCAGCAAATCGCTAATGAAAAAGAAAATTGCAGTTTTCTCTTAGACAGTGTCCATTCGCATGTCGAGGGAAGAGTATTTTCCATGAGTAAATTGTCAAAAATATTCTTCAACTTGGCGATTAAAGGGTTAAGTTGAAACAAGAGGGGTGAAACGTTTTTTATTGTTTCAAGCGGGGAATCCATTTCTATCTATGCCTTGCCCATTTCTAGCTATGCCACGCCCATTTCTAGCTATACCACGCCCATTTCTAGTTATGCCCCGCCCAATTTGTGCGTGTGTTGGAATCGATATACTTTGAAAACCCAGAATCGCATTTTAAAACTAATTGTACAGGTGCGCTGTTCATTATTTTGAAACTAATTTGACTGGGCGCTGCAAAATATACAATTGTATGTTTAATAAATATTAAATCGATAGATAATAATATCATATACACATTATTGTGATTACGTGATTAAATTTAAAATCGCGATTTCTTAAATCATGAATTTATATGATTACAACTTATATAATCGAATAATATTGAATAATTTCTACTGCATAAAATTTATCAAATAATACCTTTTAAATCACTTTTTAATCAATCGGTGTTGAAAATTGGCAATTTGCTTAGTGAATACTATTTTTGAATAGAGAATAATCTTGGTCTTTAAATGACTATCTAAACACCATTGCAGCTTTCGTCATTGGCATACTATTGGTGCCCTGTCTTGGTAATGTGTACCCAATCTCATTAATTGAGTAATCAGGATTATTCTTAAATACTTGATCGTGATTACTCAGAGCACCAAGCGCACAGGCCCACGCACGGCCTTGTAGAATTTGAGGACGATGCTTCACCCCACATGCACCTGCCCACTCACGCGCAAACAATCCAGTGGTGCATGAACACATGTGAATGCAGTTGGGTCATGGATTATAATTATAAATAAAGAGATGAATCTGGTTTTTATTATTGCAAATATGTATTTTGAATTCATCAACACTTTTCCGTAATCAAAATGTACATAATTATGTCAGCAGTGTTTGATGTGAAATAATATAAATTAATTTGAATTTACTGGATTTGACGTTACCCACAGAAGGCTATTAACTGTTGTTCATTGGATTGACTTTAATTGAACAGTGTTAGACTAGATTGGATTGGATTGGATTGGATTGGATTGAATTATGTTGGATTAGATTAGATTGGATTGAACTGATGTGGAATTGGATTGAATTGATTTGGAATTGGCTTGGCTTGGAGTTGCTTGGGCTGGCTATGTTGTCTTAGTTTGTGTTGAGTTGTGTTCATTTTGTTTGGGATTGGGTTGAGATGGATTGGATTGGATTAGATTGGATCGGAGTTTTATAGACTAGATAATGTATAATATTGAATTAGATTGGATTGGCTTGGATTAGTCCGATGTTAATGGATTGCGTTGTCTTGGATTTGGGTTTGGGCTGTGCGTGAGTTGGCTTGGATTATGTTGAGTTGGCTCGGCTCGGCTCGGCTCGGCTCGGCTCGGCTCGGCTCGGCTCGGCTCGGCTCGTCTCGGCTCGGTTCGGCTCGGCCCGGCTCGGCTTGACTTACATCGGGTTGGAACAGATCAATTGAAATCACATTAGGTTTACTTGGTTTGAAATTTGAATCAATTGTTAAAATATTCACGACATCATATTACATCAAATCACATCATATCTCAACACATGGAATCTCTGTTCTTAGACTAACGCCGGAACATCTGCGTTCATGCACCAACCGCACGCGCTTTCTGACTGAAAGTAGTTACGTGTCTGCGAACAGCTCACTTGCCCATGTAGACATTGGTTAGTGGCTATGTCATAGTGCCAGGCAGACACGCGGCAGTTTATAAAATATACGATCCGTGGCTGAAGGCATGCTGTTAATGAAGCAGCAGCTGTAAGAAGAAGAAGAAGAAGAAGAAGAAGAAGAAGAACAATTTTTATAAATTATTATAGAAACATAAAATGTATTGGAATTTGTCAAGGAGTAATCATCATATAAAACAGTTCAGAAAACTATTTAACTGTTTCCAAAATTACATTAAAACGTATTATTGAATATTTTGAACGGAATAGACCTTTCCACTTTATCAATCCATCCTATGACGTCATAATGAACTACGTGACGTGTATAATGACAGCATAATGAATGACGTCGATAAGTACGTCACAAACGCATATTTGAAGACGGGCTATGCATTGTATGTGTTTACTATTTAATAAATATTATGTTGAATATTTTGAAACTAATTTGACTGGACGCTGTTGCTACCATAAGCAGCAACAGCACCAAGTCAAATTAGTTAAAACATATTCAACAGCTTACCCGTACAGTTTTTAGGAAATTGATAGTTAGGGCACTCGGGGATCGATCAATCCCAACACGGTGAAGTGTGGGTGGAGCTTCCTTGGAGAAGGGCAGGGCATAACTAAAAATGGAAAGGTCCATTGAATTGGTAGACATTCAATTGTACACACACACACACACACACACACACACAGTGCAACCAGCTTTTGCAGGCCTCACATTTGATCATGAATTCACTGTCTTTGTTATCACATTTACTGCGTGCTCTTAGTCTGACCCCACCTGAACTGTTTTGTAAGATATTACTCGATGTGGTTGTAGCATTTGTGTCTCCTGCTTGGACGGGATTTTTTGTTCTTAGCAGCAGCAGCCACAGCACCCGCAGCAGCAGCAGCGGCAGCAGCGGCAGCATCAGGAGCAGTAGCAGCAGCAGCAGCAGCAGCAGCAGCAGCAGCAGCAGCAGCAGCAGCAGTAGCAGCAGTGTGATGCTGCTGTTCGGTTCCGGAACCGGTCCCAGTAATTATCACGACCCAAATCCGGGAAGTAACCGGTATCCTGGCAATATGGTGTTGATCTACTGCTGGCTTTCTTGGAAGACGTTCTTCGTGACCGCCTCAAGCCTGGTAAGCAACCACTCTTTTATACTATGTCGATTTACTACAACAGCAGCACACTGCCTTATCAATTCATATGCATCATATGGCATACATTCAGATCGCTTGTTTCCAGCTGAATGATGACTTTTATTACATTCATCGCGGTATTTCCTTTTATGGTACAAATAGTATTAACACATATCTACTGTGCAAGACGCCACAAATAGGATAGAACAGCTTATGTGTTAGTAGAGATAGTAGAATTAAGTCTTTGCCCTACGGAAAGCGAAGGCATTGGGGGCGGAGTGAAAGACAGAACAAGTAGAAAGAACGATAGGAAAGATTCAGGCTGATGGACAGACACAAGTGCAACGGATATAAATCTGCTGTGATTATGCTCAGTGTAGGGAAACGTGGGACGAAGTTTTGTCAGGCAGAATTGCGGTTTAATGAAATTCTAAGTAAACATTTTTATTTTGATTACAATGGTATAGATGTATGAGGATTCACATCAATTTACCGACCACTATTGTCTGGTTTATATTTGCTACAGGTTGCACAATGTTGAATTGGTTGACATTGAGATGACCATGGTTAACAAGTAAACAATCATCACAGATATTCAATACATTTAGAAATTTCTAAATAAATCTAAATCCCTTTAAATAAAGATATTATAACACAGATTTGAAAAAGATTTGGTCTTCGTTGTGGCGCAGTGGCCGCAATATATATATATATATATATATATATATATATATATATATATATATATATATATATATATAGCCTGCAAAAGTGTGTACATTTTCTTTTGGTAATTGGAATAGAAATTGAACAGACGGCAATGTAGGCCTATATACTTTTATCAGAAATAACTTGCATTGGCTATATTAATCTGGCACTTTATTCCACTACGTAATATCATTCGTAACAGAAACATCAGTTTGGAGATTATGAGAAAATACTGAACAGAGATTCAGAATTTGAGGGTGTTGTAGCCAGTCTATACTTATTATATCTCTTTGCCCTCCACTCATTCGTTACATGATAAGGGAGGTAATTCTACACTCATTACTGTAAAGGTAAATAAGGGGAGATAATGTGCTGGATGATTTTCAACGCTTTCCGGTGTTTAGTTGATGTATAGACTCTCTATTTCCGCTGTAATACACAGTATGCATTAAGCTTACGGTGTATTTTTCACTGGATAGATCCGTGCTGTCACTCAAGTATATGACGTTATAAACAATTACGTCACATGTAAACAGACGTCGTGATCAAATGTGTACTGAAGAACGTATCTACAACCGTTATGCAGATTTAATAGTCCGTCAAGTGTACGAATTGTATGTGTTTGATGGAGTTACTATTTAATAAATATTCGGTTGCATATTTTGAAACTAATTTGACTCGGCGCTGTTGCTGCCATAGGCAAATTGGGCAACAACCGTCAAATTAGTTTCAAAATATTCAACAGCTTACCTTGAAATTGGAATTCTGAGAATTCAACTTGCAAAGTATATAAATCGATACCAACATACGCAAATCATGGCCGGAGCTCAGCTAGTAATGGGCGGGGATTAGCTAGTAATGGGCGGGGCTTAGATAGACAATGATCCCACTATACTTACAACAATAATAAGCGCAGTCCTTACTTGTGAGGAAAGCAGCATTTTCACACGAGGTTAACTCACAGGATTGTGTGCTGTCATTGAAGCTAAACCCTAGCTGGCCAGGCACGCAACGTAGATCTCCTGGATTCGTACACGCTGCGAATGGAAATATTAGCGAGCTTAATTAATGACTCACATATCATCGCTATATTGAGTTAATCATATTTAGTTAGTCATCGATATATTGGCCTCCCCATCACACCACTCTCTCTCTCTCTCTCTCTCTCTCTCTCTCCTCCCACATTCCTCCACCACCACCCACCCACTTCTGCCTCTCTCTTTCACACTCACTCAGACGTGCGGACACTCATCGAGTCACCGACACACCCACTCACCCTTCACTAACCTGCACACATCAGTCCACCACCAACTCACCCATTCCCCACTTACCCAACCGCTGACTCACCCACTCACTCACTCACCCACACACACACATTAACACCTTCACATCCTTACACTCTCAGATATCACCCTCACCCCCACTCTCACACACTACCCTTATTTCACATCCTTCCTTATTGCCCCCCCCCTCCCTCCCAGGCGCTCCAACCCCGCCCCCACACCTCACCCACTCACAACTCACCCACTCACCCGCTCACTCCCCGACCGACCACGCAGACACACACGCGCTCTCATCTCTCTCATCTCACGTAGATCAATCTCAGAGCTGGGTTGCGTGTTCGTGCTATGGGCCATGTATGGCTCGTTGTAATACCCACTTGGATGATTATCAGCACAGGATGGGCTGCAACGGCTCCAACCACTAGCAGCAGAAATAACGCCAGGAATGCCATTCTTCCTCGATAATAATGCTCACTCTAGAAATCTAATAAATACACACACATACATATATATGCAACATGTTCCTGTCAAATTAGTTTCCAAAAATTCAACGGCATACCAGTAGGACTGTCCTGAAGTTAGGATTACCTGAATCCGGGTTCAAAGGATTAGGCGAAAAATAATGCTATATCGCGCGTCCACAACATGTTGTACTTTTCCATGTACCATAATTATATCATGTGGAAGACACGGGCATAAGATGTACATGACCTTTCGTGCGACCACGTAGACTAAGGCCTCTTTCTCATTGCCTAATCCTGTTTAACTATTTCGTGTACTATGTAGGTTAATAATTAGCCGATATATGGCGGTTTGCATTCACACTGCTAGAAAATAGTCCCGGACTGGAAGGTAGTGCTACCAGGTGGAGAGCGAGATAACACGCTGGCCGTAGCGCTATATGCCAGACAGTGAAAGAAAAAGCTCCCGGTAGCGCTACCTGACAGATTTGAGGGAATAGGTTGCGTTCCCATAGTGAAGCGATAGCGATATATCGGAAGATAAACCGCCGATTTTGTGGGATTAAATTTCGAACTAGGTGACGTATTTATTTTGGTACAAGAGCCAGTCCAATGAGAATGCTAGTCGATATACCTGGTATTTACCGAAATAGTGGCTGTATGAGAACACGGTGTAAGGCCCTGTTCTCACTAGAGACTTAACCGGCGTAGGGCAATACTGAGGTAGGGTGTTATTCGCGATTAATCCTCCACACGTGCATATGGCCTTGGAATAGATACATAATTGACAATAGATAATGATCTAGCTCATTACCGTGCGGCTATAGGTCTGTTTGACTGCCACCCTCCAAAATCCATATGTCGTCAAAATATATCACCGAACTCATGGAGAATTGTAAGTTTATCTCTCGCAATTTACATTGCCCAGTTACTATTTTGACCTCTGTACTACCTGAATAATGTGACAAATATAATAATAATTTACATGCTCCATCATTAGCAGGCGATGTAGAGTCTAATCCCGGCCCCATATACAGTAGTGATCTCTCTATTGTCCATCTTAATGTTTGCGCTCTCAAAGATAAAATCCATCTTGTCGAAGCAAAGTTGTCTAATTTTAACATCATTGCAATTGCAGAAAGCCACCTTACACAACACGTAAACAATGACACTATTCCACTCCAAGGCTTCCAAGAACCACACCGAAGGAAGCGTCAGCAAGCATGGGGCGGAGTATGCGTCTATATAGCCGACAACATCGCCGCTTCTCGCCGTGTTGAATATGAATCTACTAGTATTGAAATGATCTGGATAGAAATTTATGATCGACCAGAACTGCTAATGTGTGTACTTTATCGACCACCCAATACTGATGTCGATAAATGGCAAATCATTTCCGATAACATAAAAAATGTCCACGATTTACACCCGAATAAAAACATTCTGTTACTGGGGGACCTAAATGACGATCTCCTTAGCACGACAAACCAATACCTATTTTATCAGCTAATAACATAACCTACCCGCCCTATCTCGAATACATTACTTGACCCTATTATAATTAACAATATTAGGCTTGTCAAAGATGGTGACGTTCTTGCATCTTTCTGTAGCGATCATATCCCAGTACATATGACAATAACATCCTGCATACCCAAACGGAAATCATACAAGCGCCATATATGGGATTACGCAAAGGCTGACTGGGTGAAATTTATAAACCACATATCTAATGCTCCATGGAACACCCTTTCCGACGAGCATGACGTCGATAGTCAGTGCCAAACCATTACTACAAATATTACTAATGCAGCCAATGCTAGCATACCAAACAAAACAGTCACCACCCACCCAGATGATAAAGCCTGGATGGCTAGCAAAATTAGACACGAGATGAGAATTAGAGAAAAACTGTATAAGAAAGCAAGGAAACCCAAACAAGAACAGGACCTTGACAATTTTAAGAAACAGAGGAATTCGGTCAACACCTTATTTCGGACAGCCAAACAAGAATTCAAAATCAAACTCGCAGAAAAAATTGAAAATGGACGCACAGGTTCTAAATTGTGGTGGAAGTTGAGCAAGTCTTTTGTGTTTGATACTAACTCCAATTTTGGCGATATACCACCCCCCCCCCCACCCATAAAACATGGTGACCGCTCATTTACCTATTCCTTTATTGAAAAGGCTAATCTTCTAAATCAAGATTTTTCAAGTATTGTGACAATTGATGAGTCAAATGTGGAATATACAGAACACTTTTTAAATATGATTACAATAACGACTCAAGACGTTCTAGATATACTTTCTAAGCTGGATAACTCAAAAGCTGTCGGTCTAGACAGACTAAGTCCTAAACTATTAGTCATGAGCAAAGAAATTCTAGCTCCGATTCTAGCACGTTTCTTTAATTACGCACTCATAAATTCAAAATTTCCCACCTCCTGGAAAATTGCCAATGTAACTCCAATTTTTAAAAAGGGGGAAAGGGACTCGTGCACAAACTACCACCCACTATCTCTCTTGAGTTGTCTTAGCAAAGTTATGGAAAGAATTGTTTTACATACGTTTACAGCCACATTAGAGATAGCATCACTCCATATCAGTCTGGCTTTCTTCCTTCACATTCTACAGATGAACAAAAAGAAGTACTGTTCTTATTTTTGGACATTTCGAAAGCATTTGACCGAGTGTGGCATCGTGGCCTCCAACAGAAGCTCAAATCTACTTTTATGGTTTGAAAGTTACCTTCATAATCGCTACCAGCGAGTAGTTATAAATGGTTACGAATCTACGTTGCTTCGATTACATGCTTGTGTGCCACAGGGATCCGTTCTTGGCCCACTACGTTTCTTAGTATTTATTAACGATATGCCCAATGAAATGCTAAACAATATCAGACTATTTGCTGATGATACATGCCTTTATGTGATGTCAGATAACTTAGAAGACCACAAACCATCTGTCGACCACGATCTGCAGGTAATGACTCATTGGGCAAACACATGGCTAGTCGAATTTAATGCTTCCAAAACAAGGCCCCTATTTATTTCTCTACGCAGAGATCCTACCGTTTTCCAATAAATTTCAAAAATTCTGAAATAGTTCCATCCACCCATCATAAACACATTGGTATCACTTTAAAAAATAACGGTCCTTGGCACAACCATGTGGAAAATATAATAGCAGATGTCCAGCTTAAGCTTTCATTACTCAAAGGACTAAAATATATCTTAGTTATATAATATTGTCAATCTAACTGGCTCCCCATTAGGTGAAACAGAGCAGTCACTGCTCAATTTTGGTCTTACATTTGTCCCAACACCAAAACCTAAAACAGGTTTGGATGCTCTTTTAGATAATGGCTGTATGGAAACGTCTGAATTTAGTCACCGTATTAAGTTAGCAGACTTCTTTCGTAACTCTAATAGTAACATTCCACCATTCATTGAAAAAACTGGCTGGGTACCAAACGTAAAACTCCTGGACCCAGCGATCGGTGAAACCATAGAACTCTTTTCAGAACGTGTTAAAAATTCTGCATTCCCTAATGATCAACCAAATTTACCCTATGAGGAACGCCAGGCCTTAATTGAATTGTCTAAAAACAGCGAAATTGTCATCAAACCTGCAGATAAAGGGTCTGCGACTGTAATAATGCTTAAAGATAACTATAAACGTGAAGCACAACGACAACTTAGTAACCCAAAACATTACCGGAAACTAAGCACACCACTTTGGCAAAATAATTGCAGCAAATTTAATGAGATTCTTCAAAATTTGCTCGATAGCAAGAAGATCACCGAAAAGCAACACAAGTATCTCTTTGCTAAACTTGAGTCAAAACCAAGTACTTTCTATCTTTTGCCAAACATTCATAAACCCATAGATTCGTGGTTGGACCCAATGTCACCGCCCGGGCGACCTATAATCTCTGATTGTGGCTCAGAATCCTACAGAATCAATGAATACATCGATTACCATCTACAGCCAATAGCAAATAGACACCCCAGCTTCTTGATACACACAGAAGACTTCTTATCCCAGGTCTGTGAGACCTGGATACCTCCAAATTCATTCTTGGTCATGCTTGACATCGATGCTATGTATACAAACATTGACATCGAGAAGGGTATAAATTCTATCCGTAAAGCATTCGTGAACTACCCAGACACCAACAGGCCAGATAGAGAAGTAATAGCTCTATTAGAGCTGAGTCTGAAAGGCAATGATTTTGAATTCGCTGGCGAAATTTCCCAACAAATTTGCGGCTGCGCGATGGGCAAGCGCATTAGCCCATGTTTTGCCAATATTTACGTATCGGAGTGGGAGGAGGAAGCGTTAGAAAAGTGTCCAAAACATCCCCTCATTTATCGCAGGTACCTTGATGACATTTTCATGATTTGGCAACACACAAAGGCAGAGTTTGAATTTTTTTTTGAAATTCTGAACAATCACGATCCGAATATCAAATTAAAAGCAACCATTGACGAGATGTCCGTAGATTTCCTGGATGTAACTGTATATAAAGGTCTAAAGTATGAAACAACTGGCTACTTAGACTACAAAGTGTATTTCAAACCAACCGATTCGCATCAGCTATTGCACAAAAAATCTTTCCATCCACCACATACTTTTAAAGGAATAGTTAAATCACAAATAATCCGTTTTCACAGGAATTCGAGTGATAGGAAAAACTTTGAAGAAGCGTGCTCTACCCTATTCAAAGCCCTCAAACCACGAGGTTACTCCTCACGATTCTTGCGCAAAATCAAATCTGAAACATTGGACGGCTTGGAAACCATTCCGGATAATGCCTCAAATCATCGGCCTACCAACATTTCTCACAATCGTCCGATTATAGGTGTAGGCGAATCTCGGAAATGCGGAAAGAAAAGGTGCAAGTTAGATGAATTTCTCCCAAACCAGAATACTTGCACGAGCTTTCAGAACAAAAGCAAGTTCCAACTTCAGTCTAATCTAGATTGTGACTCTGAAAATGTTATTTATCTAATTTCTTGCAAATTGTGCCAAAAACAGTATGTCGGCGAAACCAAATGTCCATTAAGATGGCGGGCAACTCGACACCTCTCAGATATTAGGCTAGAGGAAGACACACATGTTTCCGAACATTTTAATCTTCCTGACCATTTAGTCCTTCGTGACCTTGAAATTATGCCGATTGAAGAGCCACCCCTTTCAGATACGGCAGAAGAAACTGATAAACAAAGAAAACTTCGAGAATCGTTTTGGATTAAAGAACTCGAAACACAGTGGCCAAGGGGAATAAACTCGGACCCAGGCTTATCTGATCAACGTGACAAAATTCCATTCATTCTGACCTATAATCTGAAAAACGTTGAAATTTCCAAAATCTTGAAAGATGAGTATCAAAACCTACAGGAGAAACTGAAACAACCCTTTAACAAGCGCCCAGTAATTGCGTTCAAGAAAAATCCGAATCTACGTGACATCTTGGCAAAAGCAAAACTCAAATAGCTATCCAGAATATCCATCTCAATCATTCAACATTAACCCTTGTACGATGGTCAGCCAAAAACGGTCAATTTAGTGATCTTGGGCAATGTCCATTTGCCGTCAGGGATTGGAGTATTTTTGAAAATTTACCGCTGTAATGACTGGCTCGGGAACCGAGACAGTCGTTCCAGTGGTATATTCTCGGGAATGACATTGTCTGTGCCTGCAAATGTACATTAAATAAGTAAGCGCATATTTGGATTTTACTGAACAAATTTAACCAGTAAAGGGTTAAGATTAATGCCATATGGCTTTCCTCAAACAAAATGACAAATCTCAAGCAGTAAGATAAACCAAAATATCTTAAATTTTTGAATTTTTTCAATTATTGAAGATTCTGAGCCAGTGCGTTGACAATATTGACTACTAGTACTACTACTACTACTACTACTACTACTACTACTACTACTACTACTACTACTACTACTACTACTACTACTACTACTACTACTACTACCACTACTACTACCTGGAATGCACACCATCAATTCCAGTCAATTCGCGTGATTGTGAGTCGGGTGGGTGAAAACTGGTCCGATGAAAGAGGATGTGTGTCCTCTGGATGGTGGGCCAGTGGTTAGAGTAGTCGGCTAAACGCTAGGCGGAAGGGGCTGGAGAATTGCCAGGTTCGAACACCACTCGGGTCGAAAATTGAAAAAGGTAAAATTACATTTCAGATGATGAATGAGCTAAATCCTAGTGCCAGTGCATCGTTAAAGACGGGGTTCATAGAACTAATGCTTGCCAATAATAAACACTACTACTACTACTACTACTACTACTACTACTACTACTACTACTACTACTACTACTACTACTACTACTACTGTTCAATATTTTGAAACTAATTTGAGTGGGAGCTGGTGCTGCCAAATTAGACGGTACTTGGTTCAAGTCAAATTGGCTTCAGAAGAGTCAACAGCTATACAATGAGAATGAAAGTAAGCTACTGGGATTTCCGAGTCCAAAGGGTAAATTGCGTTAAATATTTTTGATTTGGGGTCTCCTTGTCTTTGCGGACCCCAGGACTCGAGCGCCGTTAGGCCTTGCCTTAAATCAGTCTCTGACACACCAGAACAGGAATGCACATATACAGGGACAGACAAACCACGATGTGTGAGCAAAGGCAAGCAACACACGCACCAGGAAATTGGAAGCTTAAAACCCCCGCACCAGGACAAGGAATGGACGAATAAAATCATGCAGTAAGTACTAATGCGTTATCTCACCAGCCGGATGAGAGATCCTGAAGGTCAGACGCACTTGGTGGGTGGGAAATTTGTTATCGGATCAATAAAGCCGTATTTGTACAATCAGCACGAGGTGGACTTCGGCCTCCACTTGCTTATTTGTTTGCAAGCGCATGGTTTCTACAAGGTACGACGAGTACAATATTCCGTGTACGTAATCTCGCATTTGGATCGAGACTGGCTGGATTTGGTGTGAATTATAAGTACTATATCTGTACTCAATCCGTTTGTGAAATTAGTCGATCTTCTTCAATCAATATTAGTTACTATCACGTTAGTCATTGTGAGTAACAACACCGCACTGTTATTTACGGTTGGCGGAGATAATATTTGATCTACTATTAGCAAAATGGAAGGTATGTTTGTCAATTCACCTTTCCAGAGTACCCACCCATCATATGACGTCATAATGAACTGCGTGATGTGTACAATGACATCATAATGAATGACGTCATGAATGACGTCGATAAGTACGTCACGAACGCATATTTGAAGACGATCTATGCTTTGTTGTACAAATTCTTTGCTTTTACTATTTAATAAATATTCTGCTGAATATTTTGAAACTAATTTGACTGGGCGCTGTTGCTGCCATAGGCAGCAACATCACCCAGTCAAATTAGTTACAAAATATTCAACACCTTCTCTGTATAGTTTTCATGAAATTGATAGCTAGGGCATTTGGGTGTGGGTGGAGCTTAGCTTGTGATGGGCGGGGCATGGCTAAAAATGGAAAGGTCCATTCTCTGTTGTTTATCGTTGCTTAACAGATAGACGTTTCCTGCGTTGCCGTGTATTCAGAAAATAATTTCTCTCAATGCTTTGCTCACTTGGCTGCTGGCTGGTAAACCTGCCGGGCGTAGATTGAAAAGCATTACTTTACAATAGAACCTTCCATCCATCATATGACGTCATAATTAAATACGTGGCGTGTAGAATGACATCATAATCAATGCCGTCACTATGACGTCCTGAATGGCGACGATAATAACGTCATGAACGCATAATTGAAGACGGACTATGCGTTGTTGTACGAATTGTATGTCTTCACTATTTAATACAGATTTTATTGAATATTTTGAAACTAATTTGACGGGGCGCTGTTGCTGCCATCAGCACCCAGTCGAATTAGTTGCAAAATATTTAACAGCTTATCTGTATAGTTTTCTGGAAATTGCTAGTCAGGGATTCAGGGATCGATCCATCCTAACACGAGCGAGGTGTGGGTGGGGCTTAGCTAGATGTGGGCGGAGCTTAGAACAAACTGGAAGGGCCCATTACGCTCATATACAATGCTCAAGAACTATGATCATAAAATTGTTGAAATCATACATAACAAGATGACTAATCTAATCCTCCCCACATATTTATTAGTATTTATATTTTTGGTAACATTTTATGCAGTTAATTATAATTTTAAAATACATCATATTGTCCGCTTGATTTACTGATTCAAGGCATAATGATATGCGACTCATATGCATTAACACACAATTGGGCCAATGATTCATGTACCATTTTGCAGATTCAGCGGGTACCAAGAATAGTAACTGTTTCAATCCTAAGGGTCAACACACCGGCATCCTTCACGATATTCTGTGAGGCATTTTCAAGCTGATCTGTCTGGGGGCTGTTGCCGCGTATGTGGAAATTCATACACAAAATCTACAATAAGATAAACACATAACAAGATGATTCATGTAAAACAAAGCAAGATATATTAAATGGGGTTAATGCAGATTATTTGGCAACAATTGTATACATTTTAATCTTGTTTGTAAAAATATTAAATACATGCGTCACTGTTATATTCCTGATCATCGATATAATGGTTACACAGGTTACCACATGATTCAAATTGCCATGTTCCACAAGCAGCAGTGCATGGTAGTCCATAAACCGTGAAACTACAGCAGAGTGTATGGCAGACACTTGAGCATTTACAAGAACCCACGTTCTGGATACTGTCAGGGTCATCAATCTTTCTCAACATTATGAGCACAAATTGATTGTGATCACATTTCCAACGCCAGTTCTCAGTATTCATGTCCCTTTCTTTCCTGTCCAGACCATGATCTAGTAGTAAACGCTGAGGCTGTCGAATTTTGTAGCAAATCCAGTTGGATGGAGATGTTCTGGTGTAACAAATGATTGTGCAGCAGCCTCTTTGTTACTGATTAAACAATACCGTACATCTTCCACCAAGCAGGTTAGCCATAGCTTGACATTCGAGATATTCAATGGTGTAACTTTTCTATCCAGGTAAATTAAATGCATTTACACAGGACTTCATGACCGAATCATCGTTTTTAGTAAGTTTTGGAAGACCGCCATCTGGTGATTGTGCAGCAGACACGGGCTTACTGACTAAGTTATAGTTCAAGAATGCAACTTAATCTGTATTTTTTCCACCAAGCATGATAGCCATAGTATGGTATCCCAAATCCTTGCTGGTGTCACGTGTCTGGCCAGGTAAATACACTGCATTTGCAACGGATTTCATGAAGGAATCCCTTTTAATCCATCTTGTGTCAACAGCGCCTCACATCACTCAGTATACCGCTTATATAGGCCTAGTAATGATCCATTTAACGGTCACGATTTGTAAAAAAGAAGAAAGTGTTGTTCATTGAATGCAATCCATATGCAGGCCAAGAGAAGACAATTTAAAAAAAATTTCCCATGGAATTTACAAAAATGTCTTTCGGTTGTCCTGTAAATGGAGGCTGTTTGGACATTATATGGTCAAGACATTTCAAATTTGTGCATAACCAGTATCCATTTGGAGGTCAAGAGGAGACTATTTGTGAAAATTTGTCACTAGAATTAGTGGCTCGATAAACGAGCCAGTCATTCCAGTGGTAAATATTCAAAAAGGCTTCTATTGGCCTGCAAATGGAGATTTCTCAACACCACTGAAGTGACTGCTTTGTCCAGTTTTACAATTAAATGGTTAAGTGGACACAAGGTGGGTTAATATAGTGATGCAAAATGATGTATACTCTCCATCAGCAGTATCTGCACCATGGGCAGTCTTCTGGTGACTTCTTATCCATGATAGACATGTACCTTGGAGAGAAGACGTGCATCACATTCTCTCATGGCCACTGGACGCTATTGTTCATAAGTGGGTGCTGTAGGCTATTGTTCATACAGGTGCCTTCATGCGCATAAACACTTTAAAAAGTGCGGTTCGATGACATAGGAAGCCAACAGCTTAATTTCAAAATATTCTACTTTTTAAGCATGAGGGCGGGGGTGGGGGGGGGGCCACCTAATTAATACGTTAACCGCTACAAAGAGGCGTCATTATTCGTCAATGGTGATGATGGTGGCCACCAGCTCATTTCCATAACAATTTAAAAAATTTAATAATTTAATTACTGCCATCTGATTTTTTTGACAATTAAATGACTGAGTCATATCTTTTTAACCACGAAGGGGTTGGGGCCGCCGCCGCCCACCTAATTAATACGTTATGCACGCGTCACATACTTAAAAACACATTACTCTATGCATATGACATAACAGACAATAGCGTCTAGCCGGATATTTAGAGCGGACACCTGCATGAACAATAGCAGCCACCTGCTCATTTAGAACAATAGCGCCCACCCGCTCATTTAGAGCGAATTTCGCTTGACCACGTGTACACATCAATCATTTTTTGACTGGAGGGGACCGGCTGGGCGCTATTGCTCTCCAACAATTGCTCTTGACCTCGTGACCTATACCCATTCAATCATTTTTGACAGGAGGACAATAGCGTATGCCGACCCCCTAGACTACTCCCATCTCATGGTAACATCTCGGGAAATGAAAGAGCCGATGCTCTAGCAAATGCGGTGTCAACTAAAGAACAGCACCATGATCGCTGCACACTCAAAGATGTCAAGACAGTGATCAATCAAGCATTAAAGAAACAAATGGAGAGATCAGCATCCATCCATAATCAGCTGCTCAGAAAACAAGTGATAATCTTTCGTCTCCGTTCAGGACACTGCCGGTTGTGTGCCCACGTGCGCAACAAGCTGAAGATTGGCACATCTGCAATGTGCCCATGTGGCAACAGCCAAGAAACAGTTACACACGTCTTACCGGATCGCCAAAGTTTCAATCAGCAGCGGCACAGCTACCGGCCATTAACAACATCCCTCAATGACAAGCTGTACGGGGATACAGACAACCGGGCTAACACAGCCCGCTTCATCCAGATGTGAGACCTTCAAATGTAGTCAAATGTTAATTCAAGAAGAAGAAGAAAAGAAATTGAAATCAAGTATACATCCACTGGTTATTTTATAAAATTATAAACTATCCTCCTTTTAGTAGATTTACATCGAGCCATTCATTGGATTATCATCCACCTATCTAAATGAGGAAAATTGTCGCCTTAGGCTGCGCAAAAAGTAAAGTTAAATGAAAACTTTAACAACAGGTCATCTCAGCAATATTTGATTTTGTCAAATCACTAGGCACATAGACCCATGGAACATAACTCCTCCTATTATCGATGCACGTACGCATACCATGGCGTCTCAATCTAAGCCCAACAAACGCCCGAGGTCAACGTCAGATATCTCACCTATGGACACCAACAGACGTACCTACATATATTATTGTGTCAGTGGCTAATATGTCGGGTAATGCTGGCAGTAATACTAACAGAATTGCATGCCTGGACTCCTCGCTGAGTCCTCGTCTTGAAGCCACACTTACCACACAGGAACATACCATCATATCTGTTTACACATCACCTATAGATTTTCGCATTTAACACAATTATTTGGAGCAGTCAACTTAAGTATAATTAATGCGGCCACTCATCCAGCCATAGAGCCTGTTTCAACGGCTGACCTAAATCAAGCTAGATGCATTATAATACGATATAATGGAATATTGTTACTGTAGAAGTTAATGGCATGTATCTGAAAGCACGCATGCTAAGAACAATGTTCAACTTTGTTAGAGTGAGATCCAAATTCACAAAAATACTTTGTGTATTAAGCACTCAATCAATATAACTGTGGAGCGAGGAAACAATATCCAGGAGCCTCTGCAATGCAAGCATCTAGGAATGATATTCAGACAATACAAGCTTTTCATGCATCTCAGTTTGAAGTATACCAGGACAAAATCCACTGGACACAGCAAACGGGGGGTGACGAAATCTACACTCATTAACTAGAATCTGCAGATTTAAGCTAGAGTCAACGCCCTAACCACCAAGCCACTGGCTTGGGTAGTGATATTGTCAATCTTACTACCTTACCTTTAAGCGAAATGGAAAACTCACGTTTATCACATGGATTAACATTTTTCTCAACACCTACACCTACATCTGATTTAGATGCACTTCCGGACATTGGTCTCATGCCAATTACTGATTTTAATCAACAAATCAAATTAGCAGATTACTTTGAAAATTCAACCAGTGGACCGATGCCTTTCATTGAACAGTCAGGATGGGAACCAGCTACGTCATCCGTAGATCCAGTGATTAAAGAAACATTTAAAGCCACCTTAGGATGCAAAGAAGCAATTACCACCGAAACAAACCACTAACATTTGCCGCCAAATGGGTGCAGAGCCTCAAGAGAACTATGCGATAATAACAATATTGTTATCAAGCTGGCAGACAAAGTATCTACAACAGTAATAATTTTGAAATAAAATTATATAAAAGAAAAACAGAGACAGTTAAACATTCCAAAATATTACAAGAAACTGGATGAACCACTTTTGCCGAAAATTGCCCCAAGCGTAATGAAATTCTGGAAACATTGTGGGGAAAATGAGAATATTAATGAAAAACAGTTTGATTATCTTTCCGTGAAAGACAGTGCTGAGCCACGTACCTTCTACTTATTGTCAAAAAATCCACAAGGCTGTTGATTCTTGATAAGACCAGTTAATTCCACCAACAGCCTACCCCAGCAGGCACATGCCGTTGTTTCAACATTGAAACAACATCATGTACCTGCTGGGATGTTTGTTCAAGACGACCTGTGGAGCTTACCATCTGTTGCAATTGCATAGCACTATGGAGACATATGTAGCATCATGTAGTTGCATCTTGACTCTCAAGGAGATTCTACATTCACAAATCCACAATTTCCAAAAGTAGCTCTTGATAGTGCAGTGATCGCGAGGCTATGCTTGTCCATTTGCATGCTGAGAGATGTGTGTTTTTGACAATTTACCTCTGGAATCACTGGCTCGCTAACCGTTACAGTTATGCCACTGATAAATTACAAAGAAATACTCTTCTCTCGGCAAGCAAATGGACAAAGATATGTTCTCCTTAACCTGTAAACAATTTAATTTTCCTGGGAAATCGGAGTCTACGCCTTCTCCACTTATCACTGTCCCGATGAGAGTAGCGTCATCATACATTTCTGTTGTGTAAGGATCGGTATATGTGATTGAATTTTGCTTTGGCGTCTTCACGAACAGGTTTGCAACCTTGCGCTGTCCTGTAGCTATCGGAAGCGGTAAACCAAGAGGACAATTTCTTCGTCGATAAGGTCAACCCCATCTGCATACTCCATGTCTAATGACATATAATGCCATACCTATAATTGAGAATTGAGAATGGATGGTTTCATTGGTTTGTTCTATTGGCGTAATCTCGAACAGATGATAGATCTGCGGTGCATTAGCAAGTGAAGAGCATGGTCAATAAACAATCACCATGTGGTGATTCTATTGATGTTTAAAACTCTGCAGAAAGCATTGATTTGACAGTAACATTTAGTTTTGAGTTTGCCAATAAGAGTTTCAGCAGGCGTAGAATGCTATCATCACAGCACGCTTTCGACATTGAAAGATCTGTGCTTTCTTGATGGCATCAAATGCGCTACTACTACTACTACTACTACTACTACTACTACTACTACTACTACTACTACTACTACTACTACTACTACTACTACTACTACTACTACTACTACTACTACTACTACTAATACTACTACTACTACTACTACTACTACTACTACTACTACTACTACTATTACTACTACTACTACTACTACTGATACTGCTACTGCTACTACTACTCCTACTACTACTACTACTACTACTACTACTACTACTACTACTACTACTACTACTACTACTACTACTGATACAAGCATTTGTCGTGCACAGACTATGTAACCGCAACTACATTATGTCCTAAAGCCACTCTGGCAGTTTTTAGTAAGTTTGCCAATCTTATCTCTCATATGAGATAATGTTACATTTGATAGAATTCTGCGGATGATGTTCAAAAGCACATTTTGGTCTCTATGTCTAATACATCGCCGCTAACACTTGATTGTGAGCTTGCTACCTCACACGATAACAGATAAACAGTAATAAATGTGTGACCGATTGCACTAGCACAACAGAAGGACACACTATTTGTAGGCTGGTATCTATATCTAAAGATGCATTACCTCCGCTATATAAATAAACTTGGAAACGTTCAGTATTTTTGTTGTAATATAATAGTCCAGGTGTATTTAGGGAAGCATTATATTTTCGACTCAATCCAATTGGAAAGAACTCAGAAAATCTTAAATATGTCTAGACAGTTCGCCGGCGACAGACAATATACTAGCTCGGCGGCGATCGGAAACATCAAAGAGCTACACGCTAGGAGGACTGAAACCGAAAAAATTCTACTGCGACATCAGACAAATAAGTTGCATAATAATTATTTTTTTTGCTTTTACAAGACCAGCGATGAATCGCAGGCCACCGTGAAGTAGTGAATATCCTGGTTTCTCTGCGAAACGGAGATGCAGGCGACCGTCAGATTTATGATACTTACATTTTTTTATATTTGCGAAGTTCATAATTTGCGTTTCTTGGATATTGACTAGTCGTAGATATAAGAATTGGTGTTAAAATGAGAGTATTGACCCACTGGAAACATTTTATGGACATGGTTCCATATATTAAATTTACATGCATAGCCCCTTTAAATCATGGACTCATTACGACACGTGTACTAAGGCGGGAGAGTTCAAATTCAGAGTCTCTTTATTGCTTCCATGCTATACAGTAGCCTATACGCCACGAACACTTAATCGAAGGCGGACTAAGCGTTGTTATACGAATTATATGTCTTACTATTTAATAAACATTCTGTAGAATATTTTGAAACTAAATTTGAAGCAAGAGCACGCATTCGAATTAGTTTTAACATATTTACCAGCTTATATGTATAGTTTGCTGGAAATTGATAGTCAGAGAATTCAGGGATCGATCGATCCAGACAAGAGCGAGGTGTGGGTGGAGCTTAGTTAGAGATGGGCTGGCATAGTTAAAACTGGAAAGGTCCCCTGGAAGTGTTCTGTAGCAAGGCAAGCAATATCTTAAGATCATTGTAGTAGGCTATGCATTTCGTATGACATGGTGAAAATTTTGAGTATTACATAACGAACCTTTCCAGTTTTAGCTATTCCCCGCCCATCTCTAGCTAAGCTCCACCCGCACCGCGCTCGCGTTGCAATCGATCAATCCCAGCACTCCATGACTATTACTTTTCATAAAACTATAGAGGTAAGCTGTTGACTATTTTGAAACAAATTTTACTGGTTGCGGTTGGTGCCTTGGTGTTGTTGTTTCAAAATATTCAAGAGCATGTTTATTAAGTAGCAAAGACATGCAATTTGTACATCTTGTCGGACTATTAAGCGCTTAATCCAGGAATTCTTGCTCTAATTGATTGTGGCATCATTCTAGACGTCACATACTTAATGATGACGTCATATGATGGGTGGATAGGGGCACACCATGTTTATGTTTGAGCCAAATCGGACCAGTAGTTTCCAAGATATCAACAGATCGAGAATTTGATCCGATCCGGATCCGGCTTTTCTTAACAGGATCATGCCCAAAGTCTGGACATCATCTTGAACAGCGAGTTTCTTCGATGTGCTAAACCTTAAGCTCACTCGCACCATTAGCTTTGGAGATGCAGCATTGGACGGACGGACACACAGACACGCGGACTAAAAATACAGACCCGAATATATACCCCTTGTGGGGCGAGGTTAATAATCAATCGCCGTGAATGATGATATGACTCATATAACGGCGAGTCATGTAACATGGCCAGCACAGATTCCATCAAGGATATCATGGGCTTCATCGTGAAGTGTACTTTTTCAGTATATCATCCATCCATAATATGACGTTATAATCAACCACGTGACGTGTAGTATAACGCCATAATCAATTACGTAGACCAGCTTGTCACTAACTCTTAACTGAAGACGGACTAAGCGTTGTTATGCGAATTGTATGCTTTTACCATTTAATAAGCACTGTGTTGCATATTTTTAAACTAATTTCACTGGACACTGTTGCAGGCAGCAACGGCATCCAGTCAAATTAGTTTCAAAATATTCAACACCTTACCGCTATATTTTTCGTGAAATTTATCGTCAGGGAGTTCAGGTATAGATTGATCCCAACAAGGGCGAAGCGTGAGTGGAGTTTATCTGGAGACCGGCCGTGCATAGCTAAAACAGGAATGGTCCATTAAACGTTATTCTGAATGAAATTATTGAAGCAAATGTCAGAAATACATAAAAAGTATCGTTATTAAATAATGTATGCCTGACCTAGAATGAGCATATATAATGTAAATGTGAAAAAAATCACAATCAGACAGGGTCACTCATGATAACACAGGTTACTGGGCCGATACTGGACCATGATCGGGACAATACGGCCTAGTATTGGCCAATTACCCGCCCAATAACTCGCATTATGAAGATGATTAGGCTATACCCTTCTTCATACCACGGTTCTGTGAAGACGATGTGAATTTGGCCTTATGTTAATTGAGCAAAACATGAACTTTTGAAGAAAAGGCAGAGTTTAAATAAATTTCCATTGTAATAAATACCATCTTAAATATTTTGAAACGAATTTGATTGGGAGCTGTTGCTGCCGTTGGCATCAGACATCAACACCTCCCAGCTAACTTGGTTTCAGAATGATCAACACAGTTCCTGCATCGTTATCTTGGAATTGGCACGCTGAGAATTCGGTCTAAGATTTAACAGCTTCAACGTTTAAATTCCCGCTTCTCAATTCTAAAACATCTTTCCTATACAGGCAGGCGTTTACTCGTTTTGAAACTAGTTTGCCTGGAAGCTGCCACCGCTTCAACACAACTACACCAGCTCAAGTGAAAGCGTTCACTAAATACCCAACTCTCCAATATTTCTTACATTTCAGATAAATTGTAGTCGTTTACCTGCAGTCTGAACGGATGAGTTAGAAATGAGTGCAGGTGCACCGTCTATGTATGCACAGTGTGCCACTACTCAATAAGTAGCTATACAAATAGATCAATACAGGTTTATACCCCGCCTATTTCTAGCTAAGCTCCACCCACGCTTTTCCCATTTTGGGATTAATCGATTCCTGCACTCCCTGAATCTCAATTGCCAGAAATCCTTACAGGTAACCTGTTGAATATTTTGAAATTAATTTAACTGGACGTTATTGCTGCCTATGGCAGCAACATCGCCCAGGCAAATTAGTTTAAAAATATTCAACATAATGTTTATTAAATAGTAAAGACATAGAATTCGTGAAACTTGACGGACTACTAAGCATTTAGGACGGACTTAATTGGTCATGACATCAGTTTACATGCGACGTCGTTGATTATGGCGTCATGCGATCGACAGATAGACTGACTGGATTCTTCTATTGTCAGCGAAACATTGTGACGCAATACCTCAATACATATTATCTTCACCAACGGTTTTAATAATTCTATACAGAAATTATTAATTATTTATTAGGCAGTGAGTGTTTTGCACAGCCATTTAAATATACACCGCGTAATCTAAAATGGGAGGTAAGACACACCCACACACATGTGCCTTGTGCAGGAAGACACGAGCTGGATTCGACTGATATCCTCTTGATTCAACTGATGACCTCTGGATTCAACTGATGGCCACTGGAATCGACTGATGGCCTCTGAATTCTACTGATAACCGCGGGATGCTAATTTCCCACTGCCGTGTATCTTGATTGTCTTTTTGTCTCTTTATAAGCACGAGCATTTATCAACTGGGTGTCGTCAACAGTGAACTTGTCGTCACCCTAGCAACATCTGCATGGATAGCGATCGTGACATCTGTGCATGTCACCTTCCGGAATGCCTGCAACAGAAATAAAAAACATTGGTATGCTGTCGTCGTTGTCGTTATTGTCGTGGTCGTTGTGGTCGCGGCCGTCGTTTACTATCAACATAATTCCTCTTTCCGCTGTCATCGTCATAGTATTCATTATGGTATGCACACAAACTCGCTAATCCTGGATGATATAAGGAATATATGTAGATGTCTATATATGTGTTTACCCTACAAATTGAAATTTGAATAATGCGTTTAAATCATTATCTCTCGCCGGGAAAAATAATATCTGTAGTCGATGTATTCATGTACTTCAAAATGCAGTCTAATAAAGCTCGGCTATTGCAAGGCTGGAAGTTCTATTTGCATAAGCATGTAATGGTAGCATAACAAACCAAGCAACAGCTCACACAAAGCCATTGCCATGATGAAGTCGACCAAAGCCAGCCTCTGCAGCAGTGGTTTTGAGGAATATCCATTTACAAGCCAGTTATTCCAATGGTCAATTGTCAAAATTAGTTTTTTCTTGGTCTGAAAATTGACATTCAAAAAGGACACATTTTAATTGTCTTGACCTAATTTAGCCATTAAGAGATTAATATTATTATTCATTACATAAACTTACAAAATAACAAGGAGCAGACAACGCCCAGCAAATCGGCAGAAACAGCCACCAGGTGGGGGTGCACTCGAAGACGTCACTTCCTGTATGATGGTTCGTGATGAAGAACCTACCATTAATGGCCTTGGTTACATAGTGTCCATTGCAGCTTGGTGATGATTCTAAGTAATCCGTGTACCAGGCTGTGATTGGCTCTGATAAGTCCACCTGAGACAGGAAACATAAAACGTCTACAGACACCAGATGACGCTGCAAATTAATTCTTTCCGATCCGTCAGAGATTTATTCATTCGTTTGTTCATTCATTCAATCGTTCGTTTGTTCTTTCCGTTGTTCATTCATTCGTTCAATCGTTCCTTTGTTCATTAATCCATTCATTTATTTGTTCATTCGTAGGTTTATTAATTCATTCGTTCATTCGGTTATTAGTGTCATTCATTCATGTATTCGTTCAGTCGTTCCTTCCGTTATTGTTTCGTTCATTCGGTCATTCATTCCCTCATTGTTTCGTTCGTTCATTCATTAGCTCGTTCATTCATTCATTCATTCATTCATTCATTCATTCATTCATTCATTCATTCGTTCGTGTGTTCGTTCGCTTGTTAGGTCATTCATTCATTCATTCATTCATTCATTGATTCATTGATGCATTCATTCATTCATTCATTCATTCATTCATTCATTCATTCATTCATTCATTCATTCTCTCTTCATTCATTCGTTCGTTCGTTCATTTGTTCTGTCATTCGTTTGTTTGTCCTTTATTCATTCTTTCATTGGTTCATTCGTTTATTCATTCATCCAAACATTCATTCATTCGTTTGTTTATTCATGCAATCGCTCGTTCCTTCATTCATTCATTCATTCATTCATTCATTCATTCATTCATTCATTTGTTTGGTCATTCGCTAGTTTACTAATTCATTCCTTCATTCGCTTATTGATTCATCCATTCGTGCATTTCTCCATTCGTTCCTTCCGTTATTGTTTCGTTCATTTGCTCGTTCATTCCCTCAGTGTCTCGTTCATTCTTTCGTCCGTCCGTTCATTCATCCATCCATCCATTCATTCATTCATTCGTTCATTGGTTCATGCATTCATTCATTCATTAGTTCATTCATTCCTTCATTTGCTCGTCTATCCGTTCATTCGTTTGTTCATTTATCCATTCGTTTGTTCGTTCATTCATTTATTCAGTCATTCATTCGTTTGTTCATTCATTTATTGATTCATTTGTTCATTTGCTCGTCTATTCGTTCATTCGTTCATTCATTCATTCGAGTGTGTGTTCCTTTATTCGCTCATTTGTTTGTTCATTCATTCCTCCATTCGTTTTTTTAATTCTTACATTGGTTCGTTTGTTCATTCGTTTTTTATTCTCTCGTCCATTCTTTCATTCTTTCGGTTGGTTCTTCGTTTGATTATTCGTTCGGTTATTTGTTTGTTTTTGTATTCTCTCTCTCTCTCTCTCTCTCTCTCTCTAAAATATATATTACGGTTTACTCGTTATATCCGTTATATACATGCGTCTGTGCTTTTTATGAAGGCTATTGTCCAGTGCTAATGTCTTGTCAATAAAGTTCAATAAATAAAATGTTTTTTTTGTCTGATTTTGATATTGACGATTCCCATAATGACGTCAACCGGTAATAGCATATCCTTCAATAGCAACTCAACAGCAATCGCCAGGGTTTTAAACATTTTCAGACAATTACCTGAACGATTCTCGTAGCAAGAATCGCTGGAGGAACAACTTTTAAAAAAAGCACTGATTCTCCCGGAACAATTCTCGTAGCATGAATCGTTGGAGGAGAACATTTTTTTTAATTTGAGCACAATCGTGGATAGGATTCTACTGGAAGTCCGGATATGTAGCGAGTTCAAAATAATATTTATTAAGTGAGTTCTGTGGTGTTGATATTGAATGGATACGGCCTATATACTAAGTTTGCAGCAAAGATGCGTGTAGTAGAATTTGCTAACATTCCGACCGTAGTCCTCTAGAGACTAACGCTGGAACATATCTGACATAATGTGGTATCCTCTAAATATGATACTGATGATAAAATAAGAATCCAGTTTTGGCTATGCTCCGCCCATCTCTAGTTAAGCTCCACTCACGCCGCATTGCCCGTATTAGGATTGATTGATCCCTGCACTCCCTGAATCTCAATTTTCCAGAAAACTATACTGGTAAGCTGCTGAATATTTTGAAACTAGATCGACTGGGTAATGTTACTACCTATCCTGTAGATCCCTACGCGGGCAAATACTAAACTATAGCTAAAACTGGATTCCTACATTGCGTCATATATCGGAAAATCATGGAAATAGACGGAAATCTAGGGTAGTATGCTTATTTTCAATAACGGAAATGTTACTACTATCTTCGCTTGCGTTTTATTAGCAATCAATAGTACCAGAGTGGATCTAAGTCAGTGAAAAATCACAATCCTCTAACAGTTGGTGTGATATTATAGTGATGACAAAAATGGGTGCTTATTGAGCAGTTTTTAGTAAATGAAACATCTCTTAATGAGGCAATGGGTGCTACAAGTATCTGAAGTTCAAAGACCGTCGGCTAATACACATATCATTCTGACACATTTACTTTGTAACTTTTGATTTATCGGAAACCCTTGAATCCAATATATCCGCATAACCAATCGACAACACCTTCCCCTACCCCCCCCCCCCCCCCACCGCCCCATCCACCCCGCCCCATCCCACGCCTCCAACACCCTCCCCACCCCTCGAGAGGAAAGTAGCATCTGACCAAGTGTTGAAGTGGGATGACAGCTGTAGACGGAGAAGCGTTCCAAAATCTTGAGGAAAATTGAGAAAAATAATAAAGATCCGATGTTATAACAATACCCTGCATTTGCAAGCAACTAATTAACCCGAAATCATATAGGTACGTGTAAGAGTACAACTGTTAAGTGGAGTTTCTATAGGTTGTGCTTTGAGAACATCAATAAACCAAAGCCAAGTCGACAACAGCTACCGTTATTGACCTATACCGTACCAAACTTTGCAAATCTTTTAAATGTTCACATTAAATTAAAACATAAACTGCAATTAAGTTTTAAATACATTTGGGAGAAAATTTAAGAGAATCACGTATTACCGTGAAGTGGAGTTTCCGTATGTTGAGCTTCGGTATTCATTTTTTACCAAGTTGGTAGAGAGCAACATCTTCCACTAAAAGTGTTTAAAAATCTGCACCAGTTTATGTGATATTAACGTGGTAACAGATAGAATATTGTCATCAGAGTGGTAAGGGTTAAACAGGACACGCGAGTAATAATGTACCCATCAGAAACACACATAGTGAAAGCCTCACAGCCACAGTAATGACTCTCGCCCACTTTCACGATGTCGCGCGCGATCTCTCACGAGCTGCCACACATCGTAGTGGAATGGAGAATGGCACGAGCAAAGAGGCTAGTACGACCATGTTACGACATTGTTACGACAATGTTACCACCATGTTACGACAATGTTACGACCATGTTATGACAATGTTACGACCATGTTACGACAATGTTACGACCATGTTACGACAATGTTACGCCCATGTTACGACAATGTTACGCCCATGTTACGACCATGTTACGACAATGATACGACAATGTTACGACAATGTTACAACAATGTTACGACAATGTTAGGACAATGTTACGACCATGTTACGACAATGTTACAACAATGCTACGACCATGTTACGACCATGTTACGACTTATGTCTTGCGGCGTTGTAGTGGTGGAAGCGTTTGTTGGGTATGATGCTTGGTACTTTCGCCGGTTGTGGATTCGATTCCATGTCAAAGCGTAATCATGCACGACTATGCGTCAGGTAGAAATCTCACCTCCACACAGAATTTCTTATTTGTGGTCAGAAGACAATTTATCCTATCCATCAGTTTTTCCATCTGTGCCTTGATTATGGAATGACGCGGGTTATAAAGAACAGCCATTGATGCTGAAAGAGTGCATATGTAACACAATGAAGAATAATACACAGGTTTTTTCAGTTATCCCCGTTAGTTTCGCTTACTGCCGTTAGGTGGCAGTTATAGCCACTCCGACATTACACGCGTGAAAACGAAGCGAAGCGTAGCATAACGCCTCACGTCGCGTTGTATACAGTAGCCACCACGAGCCTTCACTGTATGGCGCGCGTAGAGACTGTTACAACATCAATGTTGCTGAATATCAATATATATATATATATATATATATATATATATATATATATATATATATATATATATATATATATATATATATATATATATATATATATATATATATATAACGCCAGGCCAGCCAGTGTGGGAGAGGTCGGTGTGTGGTGTGGGTGGGGGTTGAGGTGGGTGGAGGGGGCGTAGTTTCATAAATGATTCATACACCCGCCCATAGTTATTTTATCCGTATCTATAGTCAATCAGCAAGCACATCACGTATTAGATCAGCCTTAAGATTTATAAGTGCCGAGCACACGATGAGAATGTCATCAACATGTGTCAGTGATGTGACTGGTGCCGTGCTACTCAGTACTTTAAACACATCCAATCTCTTACTTGCTTTCCCTCCCTCCCTCCCTCACACCCCAAGCCCCTCCCTCCCTCCCTCTCCCACCTCAACCCCCTGCCTCCCTCTCCCACCACACACCCTCTCTCCCTCCCTTCTCTCTCTCTCCCCATCCCTCCCTCTCTCGCTCCCTCCCTCTCTCTCCGCCCTCTCTCTCCCTCTCGCTCTCTCCATCCCTCCCTCCCTCGCTCCCTCTCTCCCTCCATCTCCCCTCCTCTCTCTGTCTCCCTCCCTCCACCCCTCCCCTCCCCTCCCTCCCTCCATCCCTCCCCCTCTCTCTCTCTCTCATCTCTCTCTCTCTCTCTCTCTTCTCTCTCTCGAGAGAGAGAGAGAGAGAGATGGAGAGAGAGAGAGAGATAGAGAGAGAGAGAGAGAGAGGAGAGAGAGAGAGAAAGAGAGAGAGAGAGAAGAGAGAGAGAGAGAGAGAGAGCGAGCGAGAGAGAGAGAGAGAGAGAGAGAGAGAGAGACGTGAATTCATGCTATTCATCGAGTTGTAGTGACATCTTCTCTACTAAGCTGGAGTTTATCTTTAATGAAAGCTGGTATGTTAAGCTTGAAATCAGCTGTTTTCCAGGTGGGGTGAGATCCCCACAAGATACTCTGGTGTATTGTGTGGCTTTATAATTGCCGAATGTCTGACTTCTGTTTCTTAAGTTTGTCGGTCTCTGAATGAATGTTTCTGCACAATCAATAATACAGGTTGTGCTTAGATAGTTCTCTCGAAATGGTTCAGGACAACATGCTCTAATTGCTTCCCTGGGAAGCCTAGATGTACTTTTACAATCTGCCCATGGTTTTCCGTAGACATGGTCATTTGTACAAAAGTCAGATTCCTGACATTGTGTACATATGTCAACATACTGGATGGATTCATTGTTTCTTTTATGTGTCGACCTTTATTAGTATCTACAACACCATGATAGAGTCCGTCTCTGACAAATCAGTTATATCATCACAGTTTATTTCATCGCTGCTATTAGTGGCCACGGAACAGTCTGAAATGCTGAGTTTCTTTAGACATTTAATGTTTTTCCTTACCACCTTACGTCAACCTGGTGTGACACATTTATCGTAACCTAATTTTAATTTCGGATATTGGTTTCTCTGGGGATGGTTTGTCATCCAAAAAATGTTCTGAACACACATATACCTGTTTTGGTAAGCCTTGTCTATTAATAGGCGTTAGTCCCCCCCCCCCCCCCCCTCCCCCCTCGCTAGTCTGCTCGGTTCATCTGATGGCATAACGTGGAATTTTTATGGGATTGAAAACGCTCAAGCCCTTCTTAAATATATTTAGTTTTCTGCTATTATTTGTGCACCCATTGACCACACATGAATTTCCGCCACTTTTTCTGTATTTGACGTCGATATCCATTGTCCCCGAGTTTCAGATCTCTACAGGTTCTTATGCTTATAATAACGATAACGCTATGTACGCGTCTTAAGCGTTTTTCACTTGTGTAATGGTGGGCTATTACGTCATTAGCCAATGGCGGCGCCGGCGGTAATCTAGGTCACGTCTCGATGAACCGCGTGTATACACAGAAATAAAAGATGGAAAAAAAATGAAATGAAAAAGAAATAAAAAAGAATAATGCACACATAATTAGCTGTCTGCCTTCTGCAATTCTACAGACTATATTTTACATGGGTGTTATTTCTGGATGTGATGCTAAGCCACCACCAACTTTCAGTCAATTCGTTTACAAAATATTTAGTAGGTCCAGAGTTATTGCCTATTGAAATTATTGGGTGGTAGCCTGGAGCAATCAGACAGTTAATAATAGTGATTATTTAACGGAAAGAAGACAACACTGGGCGGGACATAGCTACAGGCTACTACCAGTAAACGCACCATCACCATCCCCACCACCATCACTAGCACAACCACCCACCACCCCAACTACCACCACCACCACACCACCACCAACACGACCAACAACACCAACACCAATACCAGCACCACCCACCACAACCAGCACCACCGCCACCACCACCATCACCACCACCACCACCACCACCATAACCACAACCACAACCACAACCACCTGCTGATTGGGTCTTCAAATTTAGCTCGTATCAGTCAGACACCTCATCCAGATATGCAGGTAGCAATCTATCCAGGTGCTAAGATAAAACCACATTAGGAATATGGTTAGAAAACACAATGCGGTCTTCCAACCTCAGCGTATCATCCTTAACATCGGAATTAATTGATAAGGACGAACTTCAGCATGACACCTCCCAAAGAATTGAGAATCTGTTTAGTACCATGCGTTCAAAATTTCCAAAGGCTAAAGTTCACCTTTGCCAAACTAAATTATTCGAAGCACCTGACTACAACCCAGAAACGAAACATACAATTCGTTAACAGCCGTGTAGAGGCCTTAAGGGCCAAGGTCCCTATCCTGCCCAGCCTCCCCGTGTCTGAATTTCAGGTGGTTGAGGACAACATCCACTGGACTGAGTGCACTGCAAATAGGATGTATAATAGTTGGTTATCGCACCTTAATTTAAAACTAACTACGGGTCAGGGTACTAACCACCCAGAAATTGGGCCTAGGTGGTAATATCATTAACCTAACTGGTTCTACATTGTCTGAAGCAGAAAGATCATTGCTAAATCTTGGTCTAACATATGTACCAACACCACGGCCCAAAGTCGACATAGATGCTCTTTTAGATAATGGCTTATGGGAAATTGAAGAATTTTCTCACCGTGTAAAATTAGCAGACTTTTTTCGAAATTCCAAGAAAAACAACTTTCTACCTTTTGTTGAAAAAACTGGCTGGGCACCTAACTCGAAGTTGGTTGACCCTCTGCGATCCTTGATAGTATAAAAAGCTATCAAGGAGCGTGTTGAAAATTTAGAATTTCCTAAAAATCATCAAAATTTGTCATATCAAGAACGTTTAGCCTTAACAGGTTTGCGTAAAAAACAATGACATCGTTATAAAGCCTGCTGACAAGGGATCTGCTACTGTATTAATGCGTAAGGATAATTATATTCGTGAAGCACATCGGCAACTCAGTAATCTGAAACACTACCGCAAATTAGACGAACCACTCTGGCAAAATAATTGTGATAAATTTAATGGAATCCTTCAAGAAATGGCTGACAAAAAGACCATAACGAAAAAGCAGTTTAAATATACCTTACTGCTAAACGAGATTCAAATCCACGTACGTTTTACCTTTTGCCAAAAATTCATAAACCTATTGAGTCATGGTCCGACCCTATGATACCACCGGGTCGACCTATTATCTCTGATTGCGGCTCTGAATCTTATCGAATTAGTGAAATTATTGATTACCACCTACAACCAATTGCGAATAGACATTTCAGCTTTTTTGAACAACACTGAGGATTTCCTATCCGAGGTCTCCAAAATTTCTGTTCCTCCAAACTCACACTTGATAACCCTCGACATCGATGCTATGTACACAAACATTGACATCGAAAGGGGTTTGTCTTCTGTTCGCAGAGCATTTGATAAATATCCCGATAACAATAGGCCCACTAGCGAAATATTAGCTCTCCTGGAGCTGAGTTTAAAGGGCAATGATTTCGAATTCGCTGGCGAAATCTACCAACAAATCTGTGGATGCGCTATGGGTAAACGTTTTAGTCCTAGTTTTGCCAACATCTATGTAGCTGAGTGGGAAGAAGATGCGCTTAACAAATGTCCTAAGCAGCCCTTATTTTACCGCCGTTACCTCGATGATATTTTTATGATCTGGAATCATTCGAGGGAAGAGTTTGATGAATTTTTCACTATTTTGAACAATCACGATCCTAACATCAAACTTAAAGCCAACATTGACCAGTCGTCCGTAGACTTTTTGGACGTTACTCTCTACAAAGGTGTAAATTATAACACGAGTGGGCTTCTTGATTACAAAGTATTCTTTAAGCCCCACCGATTCCCATCAACTACTGCATAAGAAATCTTTCCATCCACCTCATACTTTTAAAGGTATTATCAAATCACAGATTATCCGGTTTCACAGAAATTCTAGTGATAGAAAGAATTTTGAATCTGCGTGTTCCACCTTATTTAAAGCCCTCAAACCGAGGGGATATTCAACACGATTTTTTGCGCAAAATAAAATCCGAAACTTTACATGATTTGGAAACTATTACTGATAAGGCTGCCGATCAAAAGCCTACCAAAAATTCGTCACAATCGTCCGATTATAGGCGTAGGACAATCTCAGAAATGTGGAAAGAAGAGGTGTAAATTAGACCTCTATCTACCTAATCAGACAACATTTGCCAGTTATCAGAACAAAAAGCAAATTCCAACTTCAGTCTAATTTAGATTGCGATTCTAAAAATGTTATCTATTTAATATCTTGCAAATTATGCCAAAAGCAGTATGTCGGTGAAACAAAATGCCCTTTCAGATGGCGAGCAACTAGACACCTTTGCGATATTAGACACGACGAGGACACCAACGTAGCTCAACATTTCAATCTTCCTGGTCATTCTGTCGATAGACACTTTGAAATTATGCCTATTGAGCAACTGCCTCTTTCTGCAACGGCCGAAGAAACTGATAAACAAAGAAAACTTCGAGAATCATTTTGGATTAAGCAACTGAAAAACAAAATGGCCGAGTGGCATAAACGTGGACCCTGGTCTTGCTGATCAACGTGAAATTATTCCATTCAGTTTAACATACAATCGAAAAAATGTTGAAATTTCAGAAATTTTGAAAGATGAATATCATAAATTGCAGGATAAAATGAAAAAAACCTCTCAATTTGCGTCCAGTGATAGCCTTTAAGAAAAAACTTCCAATCTACGTGACATCTTGGTTAATTCGAAATTAACTCTTCAAAAACCTTCAGAATGAATGATATATATTATTCATATTTTATAGGCCAATACCGCCTCTATCAAACAAACATAACAAATCTCAGACAATAAAATAAATAAAAAATATCTCCCAACCTTGGGAGATCCTGAGCCAGTGCGTTTAATCATATAACCAACCACTAGAGACACCCCGACCCCACCCAACACCACCACCACCAGCATCACAGCCACAGCCAGCACCAACACCAACACAAACACAAACACAAACACAAACACCACCACCACCACCACCACCACCACCCACCACCACCACCACCACCACCACCACCACAAACAACAACAACAACTGCAACACCAACACTAACAACGACAACGACAACAGCAACACCACTACCACAATCACAATCATCACCGCCACCACAACCACCACCACCACCACCACCACCTCACCACCACCACCACCACCACCACCACCACCACCACCACCACCACCACCACCACCAATAACAACAACAACAACAAAAACAACAACTACAAGACGACCACCACCATCACTAGCACAATCACCCACCACCACCACAACTACCACCACCACCACCACCATCACAACCACCACCACCAGCACCTACCACCACCTCCACCACCAACCACTAGAGACACGACGAGGACACCAACGTAGCTCAACATTTCAATCTTCCTGGTCATTCTGTCGATAGACACTTTGAAATTATGCCTATTGAGCAACTGCCTCTTTCTGCTACGGCCGAAGAATGGTGGATGGATGGAGGGAACTCGAGATTCATATTGCTCATTAAATCTTTCAAATACACTTGAATCCTATGATTCTAAATTTATAGACAATTATTTAATTGTTGGAAATTAAAAAATTGTCTTTCCTAAATTAGACTTCAAAAGACTTGGAGAACAAAGTCCAACAACACCTTTTGAAATATAGTTCACTCCGTCCCTCATTCCTCGATCCCCACCCCCTCCGTCCACCATCACTCCCTCCAGCCATCCCTCCATTCTTCCTTCCCTCCTCCCTCCCTACCTCCATTCTTCCTTCCTTCCTCCCTTCCTCCATTCTTCCTTCATTCCCTCCTCCTTCCTTCCTTCCTCCCTCCCTCCCTCCCTCATTCCCGCCCTTCCGTCCATCCGTTCATCCTTCCTTCATTCTTTCCTTCTTTCCTCCCTCCATTCCTTCTCCCCCCCCTCCCTCCCCTCCCTTCCTCCCTCCCTCCATTCTTCCTTCCTTCCTCCCTCCATTCTTCCTTCATTCTCTCCACCCTCCCTCCCTCCACCCCTCCCTCCCTTCCTCCCTCCCTCCCTTCCTCCCTCCTCCATTCTTCCTTCCTTTCTTCCTCCATTCTTCCTTCATTCTCTCTCTCCTCCCTCCATCCCATCCCTCCCTCCCTTCCCTTCCTCCCTCCCTCCCTCCCTCCCTCCTTCATTCCTCGATCCTCACCCCTCCGTTCCACCCTCACCCCCCCCCCGCCATCCCTCCCTCCCTCCTTCCTTCCTTCATCCGCCCCTTCTTCCTTCCTTCCTTCATCCATTCCGTTCTTCCTTCATCCGTCCTTTCTTCCTTCCCTTAATTCATCCATCCTTTCTTCCTTTATCTTTCTTCTGTCACTCCTTCCTTCATTAACTGGATGGATTGATGGATGGATTGATGGATGGATTGATGGGTGGATTGATGGATGGATTGATGGATAGATTGATAGTTGGATTGATGGGTGGTTGGGTGATGGGTGGGTCGATGGATGGATGGGTGGATGGGTTGGTGGGTGGGTGGGTGGGTGGGTGGGTGGATGGATGGATGGGAGGGAACTCGAAATTCATATTGCTCATTAAATCTTTCAAATACACTTGACTCCTATTAGTCTAAATGTTATAGACAATTATCTAATTGTTGGAAATTAAAAAATGTTCTTTCCTAAATTCGACTTCAAAAGACTTGGAAAACAAATTCCAACAACACCTTTTGAAATATAGTTCACTGTTCAAATGATCAATGACCGTTGTGTGATCCCTTTGATCAATCAACAGACTGATACTAGAACCTCGTTCAGAAAGGGACACCTTCTGAACAAACAGAATCAGATCTCACTGGGTTAATATGCATGGCTTGATCTCTTGATCAACCGCCACTCATTCATGAGAGTATTACTGGAAGCCCACTCAGAAACCTTAGAACTCAATCAACGTCAATGGATTTAGACAATCGTTTTTTAAACATCTGTGGCAGTCCAAATCTTTAATGTGAATAGAATTTAAAATTTTCAAAGTACAATTGAACACTAATCTAAGGCCATCAATTCTAATAAATAGACAGATTTTTGGTAGACAGGCAGATTTGTTCTGTGGCCTGAAGCTGACAAACCTTGTCGAAACCGGTCGCCCACTTCACGACGGTGCATAGGATTATTGGTAATATACACAATTATCCTTTGATAGGTTTATATGAATTATTTAAATATTAACATGCTTAATCATATACCTTCTTTTTTCAGCGATAGATTTTTGATGCGCTTGTAGATTTTGTTAGGCTTGTAATTCGATAGACTTCCCTTGGTTCACGATTCCATTAGGTCCCCCTCAATTTTTTGGTATTCTTGTAGATTTTAGTGGCAGAAACATTGAATTATCTAACTAGTAACATTATGGCTGGAGTTAGCAAGAGTAGAAGACGGGATGACAGGAGGTCTAACGACAGTCGCCCGCCATCTGCCCAGGCTGCACTAACCAAGAGTTACTACATGATTATACAATGTTTTCACCACTCTTGGCATCTTGAATGCTCATGTACGTAGGGGCAGTTTGCCTCCTGGATTGAGCTGGAAAGTTGTCAGAGTTAGAGAGACAGAATTTCTTCTGTAAAACCAGCGATGCCAAACGCCGAGGTCCGTAAGGACATTTTAGCAGCAAATTTGAAATGGGGCCATATCTTTACTCAGGTTAACATTAGTCACTATAATTTCCAGCTTGGTCGTCTTATGTCCCTCCTCATCGAAGCTCAGTCCAAACCAAATTTAGAATTAGGTAGAGCGAAGACCACAGCAATAAATTGGGCCCGAAATAACTATGGCAGGAAGTTTCATTCTTCATCAATTGATCAGTTTTATGATTTCATCAGACCTTTTGATCCACATTTTAGAACCTGCCATAGTACAACACCCCCTGTAGGGTCACCTGTGACCTTACCAGGAAACATCAACTGCAGGGCCCTCTGTGGCCCTACCAGGCACACACCGACTGCAAGGTCAGCCTTGACCGTACCAGTCATCCCACAATCAAATCGGAAACGGAATAGGTCACCCACTGAGAGTCCCCCAGTAGTTAAGCGGGTGAATAACCAGAGCTCACCAGTGTTCCCCCTGCAGTCTCCTGTGGTGGGATCCGCTCCTGATTCCACTGCCAGCATGGTCACCGTCAGTGTCCGCTCATGTGGATCCTAGTCAGATCCCTCTTCCGGTCTCGCCACTGTCCCCAGTCGAGTTTCCCTCCCCTTCCACAGAGAGCAGCTACTGAGCGACCTGGTCAAAAGACCAGATCGTCGACGCCGAGGTCCAAGCCACCACAACCTAAATTTACGCCCACACCTAAGCCCAAACCTACGCCTAGGGATACACCCAAAGAGCATAGGTCTTTCTACAAGTTTCGGTTCGTGGTGGATAATAAGAATGAATGGCGCCTTCCTACTCTGAACAAGAAGATTCTGCTGATTGGGTCTTCAAATTTAGCTCGTATCAATCAGACACCTCATCCAGATATGCAGGTAGCAATCTATCCAGGTGCTAAGATAAACCACATTAGGAATATGGTTAGAAAACACAATGAGGTCTTCCAACCTCAGCGTATCATCCTTAACATCGGAATTAATGATAAGGACGAACTTCAGCATGACACCTCCCAAAGAATTGAGAATCTGTTTAGTACCATGCGTTCAAAATTTCCAAAGGCTAAAGTTCACTTTGCCAAACTAAATTATTCGAAGCACCTGACTACAACCCAGAAACGAAAACATACAATTCGTTAACAGCCGTGTAAGAGGCCTTAAGGGCCAAGGGCCCTATCCTGCCCAGCCTCCCCGTGTCTGAATTTCAGGTGGTTGAGGACAACATCCACTGGACTGAGTGCACTGCAAATAGGATGTATAATAGTTGGTTAGTCGCACCTTAATTTAAACTAACTACGGGTCAGGGTACTAACCACCCAGAAATTGGCCTAGGTGGTAATATCATTAAACCTAACTGGTTCTACATTGTCTGAAGCAGAAAGATCGTTGCTAAATCTTGGTCTAACATATGTACCAAACACCACGGCCCAAAGTCGACATAGATGCTCTTTTAGATAATGGCTTATGGGAAATTGAAGAATTTTCTCACCGTGTAAAAATTAGCAGACTTTTTTCGAAATTCCAAGAAAAACAACTTTCTACCTTTTGTTGAAAAAACTGGCTGGGATCACCTAACTCGAAGTTGGTTGACCCTGCGATCCTTGATAGTATAAAAGCTATCAAGGAGCGTGTTGAAAATTTAGAATTTCCTAAAAATCATCAAAATTTGTCATATCAAGAACGTTTAGCCTTAACAGGTTTGCGTAAAAAACAATGACATCGTTATAAAGCCTGCTGACAAGGGATCTGGCTACTGTATTAATGCGTAAGGATAATTATATTCGTGAAGCACATCGGCAACTCAGTAATCTGAAACACTACCGCAAATTAGACGAACCACTCTGGCAAAATAATTGTGATAAATTTAATGGAATCCTTCAAGAAATGGCTGACAAAAAGGCCATAACGAAAAAGCAGTTTAAATACCTTACTGCTAAACGAGATTCAAATCCACGTACGTTTTACCTTTTGCCAAAAATTCATAAACCTATTGAGTCATGGTCCGACCCTATGATACCACCGGGTCGACCTATTATCTCTGAAACACACGTGTCATG
>CM067361.1:25200283-25285972 GCA_034401795.1 Chaetoderma sp. LZ-2023a | reverse complement strand
ACGACACGACGATGTTGGAAACAAATTCCAACAACACCTTTTGAAATATAGTTCACTGTTCAAATGATCAATGACCGTTGTGTGATCCCTTTGATCAATCAACAGACTGATACTAGAACCTCGTTCAGAAAGGGACACCTTCTGAACAAACAGAATCGATCTCACTGGGTTAATATGCATGGCTTGATCTCTTTGATCAACCGCCACTCATTCATGAGAGTATTACTGGAAGCCCACTCAGAAACCTTAGAACTCAATCAACGTCAATGGATTTAGACAATCGTTTTTTAAACATCTGTGGCAGTCCAAATCTTTAATGTGAATAGAATTTAAAATTTTCAAAGTACAATTGAACACTAATCTAAGGCCATCAATTCTAATAAATAGACAGATTTTTGGTAGACAGGCAGATTTGTTCTGTGGCCTGAAGCTGACAAACCTTGTCGAAACCGGTCGCCCACTTCACGACGGTGCATAGGATTATTGGTAATATACACAATTATCCTTTGATAGTTTATATGAATTATTTAAATATTAACATGCTTAATCATAACCTTCTTTTTTCAGCGATAGATTTTTGATGCGCTTGTAGATTTTGTTAGGCTTGTAATTCGATAGACTTCCCTTGGTTCACGATTCCATTAGGTCCCCTCAATTTTTTGGTATTCTTGTAGATTTTAGTGGCAGAAACATTGAATTATCTAACTAGTAACATTATGGCTGGAGTTAGCAAGAGTAGAAGACGGGATGACAGGAGGTCTAACGACAGTCGCCCGCCATCTGCCCAGGCTGCACTAACCAAGAGTTACTACATGATTATACAATGTTTTCACCACCTTGGCATCTTGAATGCTCATGTACGTAGGGGCAGTTTGCCTCCTGGATTGAGCTGGAAAGTGTCAGAGTTAGAGAGACAGAATTTCTTCTGTAAACCAGCGATGCCAAACGCCGAGGTCCGTAAGGACATTTTAGCAGCAAATTTGAAATGGGCCATATCTTTACTCCAGGTTAACATTAGTCACTATAATTTCCAGCTTGGTCGTCTTATGTCCCTCCTCATCGAAGCTCAGTCCAAACCAAATTTAGAATTAGGTAGAGCGAAGACCACAGCAATAAATTGGGCCCGAAATAACTATGGCAGGAAGTTTCATTCTTCATCAATTGATCAGTTTTATGATTTCATCAGACCTTTTGATCCACATTTTAGAACCTGCCATAGTACAACACCCCCTGTAGGGTCACCTGTGACCTTACCAGGAACATCAACTGCAGGGCCCTCTGTGGCCCTACCAGGCACACCGACTGCAAGGTCAGCCTTGACCGTACCAGTCATCCCACAATCAAATCGGAAACGGAATAGGTCACCCACTGAGAGTCCCCCAGTAGTTAAGCGGGTGAATAACCAGAGCTCACCAGTGTTCCCCCTGCAGTCTCCTGTGGTGGATCCGCTCCTGATTCCACTGCCAGCATGGTCACCGTCAGTGTCCGCTCATGTGGATCCTAGTCAGATCCCTCTTCCGGTCTCGCCACTGTCCCCAGTCGAGTTTCCTCCCCTTCCACAGAGAGCAGCTACTGAGCGACCTGGTCAAAAGACCAGATCGTCGACGCCGAGGTCCAAGCCACCACAACCTAAATTTACGCCCACACCTAAGCCCAAACCTACGCCTAGGGATACACCCAAAGAGCATAGGTCTTTCTACAAGTTTCGGTTCGTGGTGGATAATAAGAATGAATGGCGCCTTCCTACTCTGAACAAGAAGATTCTGCTGATTGGGTCTTCAAATTTAGCTCGTATCAATCAGACACCTCATCCAGATATGCAGGTAGCAATCTATCCAGGTGCTAAGATAAACCACATTAGGAATATGGTTAGAAAACACAATGAGGTCTTCCAACCTCAGCGTATCATCCTTAACATCGGAATTAATGATAAGGACGAACTTCAGCATGACACCTCCCAAAGAATTGAGAATCTGTTTAGTACCATGCGTTCAAAATTTCCAAAGGCTAAAGTTCACTTTGCCAAACTAAATTATTCGAAGCACCTGACTACAACCCAGAAACGAAACATACAATTCGTTAACAGCCGTGTAGAGGCCTTAAGGGCCAAGGTCCCTATCCTGCCCAGCCTCCCCGTGTCTGAATTTCAGGTGGTTGAGGACAACATCCACTGGACTGAGTGCACTGCAAATAGGATGTATAATAGTTGGTTATCGCACCTTAATTTAAACTAACTACGGGTCAGGGTACTAACCACCCAGAAATTGGCCTAGGTGGTAATATCATTAACCTAACTGGTTCTACATTGTCTGAAGCAGAAAGATCGTTGCTAAATCTTGGTCTAACATATGTACCAACACCACGGCCCAAAGTCGACATAGATGCTCTTTTAGATAATGGCTTATGGGAAATTGAAGAATTTTCTCACCGTGTAAAATTAGCAGACTTTTTTCGAAATTCCAAGAAAAACAACTTTCTACCTTTTGTTGAAAAAACTGGCTGGGCACCTAACTCGAAGTTGGTTGACCCTGCGATCCTTGATAGTATAAAAGCTATCAAGGAGCGTGTTGAAAATTTAGAATTTCCTAAAAATCATCAAAATTTGTCATATCAAGAACGTTTAGCCTTAACAGGTTTGCGTAAAAACAATGACATCGTTATAAAGCCTGCTGACAAGGGATCTGCTACTGTATTAATGCGTAAGGATAATTATATTCGTGAAGCACATCGGCAACTCAGTAATCTGAAACACTACCGCAAATTAGACGAACCACTCTGGCAAAATAATTGTGATAAATTTAATGGAATCCTTCAAGAAATGGCTGACAAAAAGGCCATAACGAAAAAGCAGTTTAAATACCTTACTGCTAAACGAGATTCAAATCCACGTACGTTTTACCTTTTGCCAAAAATTCATAAACCTATTGAGTCATGGTCCGACCCTATGATACCACCGGGTCGACCTATTATCTCTGATTGCGGCTCTGAATCGTATCGAATTAGTGAAATTATTGATTACCACCTACAACCAATTGCGAATAGACATTTCAGCTTTTTGAACAACACTGAGGATTTCCTATCCGAGGTCTCCAAAATTTCTGTTCCTCCAAACTCACTCTTGATAACCCTCGACATCGATGCTATGTACACAAACATTGACATCGAAAGGGGTTTGTCTTCTGTTCGCAGAGCATTTGATAAATATCCCGATAACAATAGGCCCACTAGCGAAATATTAGCTCTCCTGGAGCTGAGTTTAAAGGGCAATGATTTCGAATTCGCTGGCGAAATCTACCAACAAATCTGTGGATGCGCTATGGGTAAACGTTTTAGTCCTAGTTTTGCCAACATCTATGTAGCTGAGTGGGAAGAAGATGCGCTTAACAAATGTCCTAAGCAGCCCTTATTTTACCGCCGTTACCTCGATGATATTTTTATGATCTGGAATCATTCGAGGGAAGAGTTTGATGAATTTTTCACTATTTTGAACAATCACGATCCTAACATCAAACTTAAAGCCAACATTGACCAGTCGTCCGTAGACTTTTTGGACGTTACTCTCTACAAAGGTGTAAATTATAACACGAGTGGGCTTCTTGATTACAAAGTATTCTTTAAGCCCACCGATTCCCATCAACTACTGCATAAGAAATCTTTCCATCCACCTCATACTTTTAAAGGTATTATCAAATCACAGATTATCCGGTTTCACCGAAATTCTAGTGATAGAAAGAATTTTGAATCTGCGTGTTCCACCTTATTTAAAGCCCTCAAACCGAGGGGATATTCAACACGATTTTTGCGCAAAATAAAATCCGAAACTTTACATGATTTGGAAACTATTACTGATAAGGCTGCCGATCAAAAGCCTACCAAAATTCGTCACAATCGTCCGATTATAGGCGTAGGACAATCTCAGAAATGTGGAAAGAAGAGGTGTAAATTAGACCTCTATCTACCTAATCAGACAACATTTGTCAGTTATCAGAACAAAAGCAAATTCCAACTTCAGTCTAATTTAGATTGCGATTCTAAAAATGTTATCTATTTAATATCTTGCAAATTATGCCAAAAGCAGTATGTCGGTGAAACAAAATGCCCTTTCAGATGGCGAGCAACTAGACACCTTTGCGATATTAGACACGACGAGGACACCAACGTAGCTCAACATTTCAATCTTCCTGGTCATTCTGTCGATAGACACTTTGAAATTATGCCTATTGAGCAACTGCCTCTTTCTGCTACGACCGAAGAAACTGATAAACAAAGAAAACTTCGAGAATCATTTTGGATTAAGCAACTGAAAACAAAATGGCCGAGTGGCATAAACGTGGACCCTGGTCTTGCTGATCAACGTGAAATTATTCCATTCAGTTTAACATACAATCGAAAAAATGTTGAAATTTCAGAAATTTTGAAAGATGAATATCATAAATTGCAGGATAAAATGAAAAAACCTCTCAATTTGCGTCCAGTGATAGCCTTTAAGAAAAACTCCAATCTACGTGACATCTTGGTTAATTCGAAATTAACTCTTCAAAAACCTTCAGAATGAATGATATATATTATTCATATTTTATAGGCCATGCCGCCTCTATCAAACAAACATAACAAATCTCAGACAATAAAATAAATAAAAAATATCTCCCAACCTTGGGAGATCCTGAGCCAGTGCGTTTAATCATATAACCACCTACTAGCGAGTGCCAGTTCTATTGTTTTATTGTCTTCCTAACACACTAATTATTGCACCATACCGTCGTGGCAAATCTGTCTGGCATACCATCATTCCATCAATTTAGTCTGTCTTCTTAATAATAGTTTTGATTCGTTCATCATCTCCTTCCTTCCATCCTCCCTTCATTCCCTCCATCCATCCTCCCTCCCTCCCCCATCCCTCCTTCCCTCCCGCCATTCCGTCCGTCCATCCGTCCTCCCTCCCTCCCTTCCTTCCTTCCTTCCTTCCTTCCTTCCTTCCTTCCTTCCTTCCTTCCTTCCTTCCTTCCTTCCTTCCTTCCTTCCTTCCTTCCTTCCTTCCTTCCTTCCTTCAATCCTTCCTTCCTTCCTTCCTTCCTTCCTTCCTTCTTTCCTTCCTCCCTCCCTCCCTCCCTCCCTCCCTCCCTCCCTCCCTCCCTCCCTCCCTCATTCCCACACGTCCGTCAATACATCCGTCCCTCCTTCCTTCTTTCCTTCCTCGCCCTCTTCCTCCCTCCCTCCCGCCCTCCGTTCCTCCCGCCCTCCGTTCCCCCCTCCCTCCCGCCCTCCCTCCATTTCTCCTTCCATCCCTCCCGCCCTCCTTTCTTCCTTCCTTCCTTCCTTCCTTCCTCCCTCCCTCCCTCCCCCCTCCCTCCCTCCCTCCCTCCCTCCCTCATTCCCGCCCTTCCGTCCATCCGTTCGTCCTTCCTTCATTCTTTCCTCCCTCCCTTCCTTCCTTTCCCCCGTCCCTCCCTCCCTCCCTCCATTCTTCCTTCCTTCCTTCATCCATTCTTCCTTCATTCCTTCCTTCCTTCCTTCCTCCCTCCTCCCTCCCTCCCTCCCTCCCTCCCTCCCTCCCTCATTCCCGCCCTTCTGTCCATCCGTTCGTCCTTCCTTCATTCTTTCCTCCCTCCCTTCCTTCCTTTCCCCCCTCCCTCCCTCCCTCCCTCCCTTCCTCCGTCCCTCATTCCTCGATCCCCACCCCCTCCGTCCCACCATCACTCCCTCCAGCCATCCATCCATTCTTCCTTCCCTCCTCCCTCCCTACCTCCATTCTTCCTTCCTTCCTCCATTCTTCCTTCATTCCCTCCTTCCCTCCCTCCTTCCTTCCTCCCTCCCTCCCTCCCTCCCTCCCTCCCTCCCTCCCTCATTCCCGCCCTTCCGTCCATCCGTTCATCCTTCCTTCATTCTTTCCTTCTTTCCTCCCTCCATTCCTTCTCCCCCCTCCCTCCCTCCCTTCCTCCCTCCCTCCATTCTTCCTTCCTTCCTTCCTCCATTCTTCCTTCATTCTCTCCCTCCCTCCCTCCACCCCTCCCTCCCTCCCTCCCTTCCTCCCTCCCTCCATTCTTCCTTCCTTCCTTCCTCCATTCTTCCTTCATTCCCTCCCTCCCTTCCCTCCCTCCCTCCCTCCCTCCCTCCCTCCCTCCCTCCCTTCCTCCCTCCCTCCCTCATTCCTCGATCCTCACCCCTCCGTTCCACCCTCACTCCCCCCCGCCATCCCTCCCTCCTTCCTTCCTTCATCCGCCCCTTCTTGCTTCCTTCCTTCATCCATCCGTTCTTCTGTCATCCGTCCTTTCTTCCTTCCTTAATTCATCCATCCTTTCTTCCTTTATCTTTCTTCTGTCACTCCTTCCTTCATTAACTGGATGGATTGATGGATGGACTGATGGGTGGATTGATGGATGGATTGATGGATGGATTGATGGTTGGATTGATGGATGGGTGGGTGGATGGATGGATGGGTGGGTGGATGGGTGGGTGGATGGGTGGATGGGTTGGTGGGTGGGTGGGTGGATGGAGGGAACTCGAAATTCATATTGCTCATTAAATCTTTCAAATACACTTGACTCCTATTAGTTTAAATGTTATAGACAATTATCTAATTGTTGGAAATTAAAAAATGTTCTTTCCTAAATTCGACTTCAAAAGACATGGAAACAAAGTCCAACAACACCTTTTGAAATATAGTTCACTGTTCAAATGATCAATGACCGTTGTGTGATCCCTTTGATCAATCAACAGACTGATACTAGAACCTCGTTCAGAAAGGGACACCTTCTGAACAAACAGAATCGATCTCACTGGGTTAATATGCATGGCTTGATCTCTTTGATCAACCGCCACTCATTCATGAGAGTATTACTGGAAGCCCACTCAGAAACCTTAGAACTCAATCAACGTCAATGGATTTAGACAATCGTTTTTTAAACATCTGTGGCAGTCCAAATCTTTAATGTGAATAGAATTTAAAATTTTCAAAGTACAATTGAACACTAATCTAAGGCCATCAATTCTAATAAATAGACAGATTTTTGGTAGACAGGCAGATTTGTTCTGTGGCCTGAAGCTGACAAACCTTGTCGAAACCGGTCGCCCACTTCATGACGGTGCATAGGATTATTGGTAATATACACAATTATCCTTTGATAGTTTATATGAATTATTTAAATATTAACATGCTTAATCATAACCTTCTTTTTTCAGCGATAGATTTTTGATGCGCTTGTAGATTTTGTTAGGCTTGTAATTCGATAGACTTCCCTTGGTTCACGATTCCATTAGGTCCCCTCAATTTTTTGGTATTCTTGTAGATTTTAGTGGCAGAAACATTGAATTATCTAACTAGTAACATTATGGCTGGAGTTAGCAAGAGTAGAAGACGGGATGACAGGAGGTCTAACGACAGTCGCCCGCCATCTGCCCAGGCTGCACTAACCAAGTGTTACTACATGATTATACAATGTTTTCACCACCTTGGCATCTTGAATGCTCATGTACGTAGGGGCAGTTTGCCTCCTGGATTGAGCTGGAAAATGTCAGAGTTAGAGAGACAGAATTTCTTCTGTAAACCAGCGATGCCAAACGCCGAGGTCCGTAAGGACATCTTAGCAGCAAATTTGAAATGGGCCATATCTTTAATCCAGGTTAACATTAGTCACTATAATTTCCAGCTTGGTCGTCTTATGTCCCTCCTCATCGAAGCTCAGTCCAAACCAAATTTAGAATTAGGTAGAGCGAAGACCACAGCAATAAATTGGGCCCGAAATAACTATGGCAGGAAGTTTCATTCTTCATCAATTGATCAGTTTTATGATTTCATCAGACCTTTTGATCCACATTTTAGAACCTGCCATAGTACAACACCCCCTGTAGGGTCACCTGTGACCTTACCAGGAACATCAACTGCAGGGCCCTCTGTGGCCCTACCAGGCACACCGACTGCAAGGTCAGCCTTGACCGTACCAGTCATCCCACAATCAAATCGGAAACGGAATAGGTCACCCACTGAGAGTCCCCCAGTAGTTAAGCGGGTGAATAACCAGAGCTCACCAGTGTTCCCCCTGCAGTCTCCTGTGGTGGATCCGCTCCTGATTCCACTGCCAGCATGGTCACCGTCAGTGTCCGATCATGTGGATCCTAGTCAGATCCCTCTTCCGGTCTCGCCACTGTCCCCAGTCGAGTTTCCTCCCCTTCCACAGAGAGCAGCTACTGAGCGACCTGGTCAAAAGACCAGATCGTCGACGCCGAGGTCCAAGCCACCACAACCAAAATTTACGCCCACACCTACGCCCAAACCTACGCCTAGGGATACACCCAAAGAGCATAGGTCTTTCTACAAGTTTCGGTTCGTGGTGGATAATAAGAATGAATGGCGCCTTCCTACTCTGAACAAGAAGATTCTGCTGATTGGGTCTTCAAATTTAGCTCGTATCAATCAGACACCTCATCCAGATATGCAGGTAGCAATCTATCCAGGTGCTAAGATAAACCACATTAGGAATATGGTTAGAAAACACAATGAGGTCTTCCAACCTCAGCGTATCATCCTTAACATCGGAATTAATGATAAGGACGAACTTCAGCATGACACCTCCCAAAGAATTGAGAATCTGTTTAGTACCATGCGTTCAAAATTTCCAAAGGCTAAAGTTCACTTTGCCAAACTAAATTATTCGAAGCACCTGACTACAACCCAGAAACGAAACATACAATTCGTTAACAGCCGTGTAGAGGCCTTAAGGGCCAAGGTCCCTATCCTGCCCAGCCTCCCCGTGTCTGAATTTCAGGTGGTTGAGGACAACATCCACTGGACTGAGTGCACTGCAAATAGGATGTATAATAGTTGGTTATCGCACCTTAATTTAAACTAACTACGGGTCAGGGTACTAACCACCCAGAAATTGGCCTAGGTGGTAATATCATTAACCTAACTGGTTCTACATTGTCTGAAGCAGAAAGATCGTTGCTAAATCTTGGTCTAACATATGTACCAACACCACGGCCCAAAGTCGACATAGATGCTCTTTTAGATAATGGCTTATGGGAAATTGAAGAATTTTCTCACCGTGTAAAATTAGCAGACTTTTTTCGAAATTCCAAGAAAAACAACTTTCTACCTTTTGTTGAAAAAACTGGCTGGGCACCTAACTCGAAGTTGGTTGACCCTGCGATCCTTGATAGTATAAAAGCTATCAAGGAGCGTGTTGAAAATTTAGAATTTCCTAAAAATCATCAAAATTTGTCATATCAAGAACGTTTAGCCTTAACAGGTTTGCGTAAAAACAATGACATCGTTATAAAGCCTGCTGACAAGGGATCTGCTACTGTATTAATGCGTAAGGATAATTATATTCGTGAAGCACATCGGCAACTCAGTAATCTGAAACACTACCGCAAATTAGACGAACCACTCTGGCAAAATAATTGTGATAAATTTAATGGAATCCTTCAAGAAATGGCTGACAAAAAGGCCATAACGAAAAAGCAGTTTAAATACCTTACTGCTAAACGAGATTCAAATCCACGTACGTTTTACCTTTTGCCAAAAATTCATAAACCTATTGAGTCATGGTCCGACCCTATGATACCACCGGGTCGACCTATTATCTCTGATTGCGGCTCTGAATCGTATCGAATTAGTGAAATTATTGATTACCACCTACAACCAATTGCGAATAGACATTTCAGCTTTTTGAACAACACTGAGGATTTCCTATCCGAGGTCTCCAAAATTTCTGTTCCTCCAAACTCACTCTTGATAACCCTCGACATCGATGCTATGTACACAAACATTGACATCGAAAGGGGTTTGTCTTCTGTTCGCAGAGCATTTGATAAATATCCCGATAACAATAGGCCCACTAGCGAAATATTAGCTCTCCTGGAGCTGAGTTTAAAGGGCAATGATTTCGAATTCGCTGGCGAAATCTACCAACAAATCTGTGGATGCGCTATGGGTAAACGTTTTAGTCCTAGTTTTGCCAACATCTATGTAGCTGAGTGGGAAGAAGATGCGCTTAACAAATGTCCTAAGCAGCCCTTATTTTACCGCCGTTACCTCGATGATATTTTTATGATCTGGAATCATTCGAGGGAAGAGTTTGATGAATTTTTCACTATTTTGAACAATCACGATCCTAACATCAAACTTAAAGCCAACATTGACCAGTCGTCCGTAGACTTTTTGGACGTTACTCTCTACAAAGGTGTAAATTATAACACGAGTGGGCTTCTTGATTACAAAGTATTCTTTAAGCCCACCGATTCCCATCAACTACTGCATAAGAAATCTTTCCATCCACCTCATACTTTTAAAGGTATTATCAAATCACAGATTATCCGGTTTCACCGAAATTCTAGTGATAGAAAGAATTTTGAATCTGCGTGTTCCACCTTATTTAAAGCCCTCAAACCGAGGGGATATTCAACACGATTTTTGCGCAAAATAAAATCCGAAACTTTACATGATTTGGAAACTATTACTGATAAGGCTGCCGATCAAAAGCCTACCAAAATTCGTCACAATCGTCCGATTATAGGCGTAGGACAATCTCAGAAATGTGGAAAGAAGAGGTGTAAATTAGACCTCTATCTACCTAATCAGACAACATTTGTCAGTTATCAGAACAAAAGCAAATTCCAACTTCAGTCTAATTTAGATTGCGATTCTAAAAATGTTATCTATTTAATATCTTGCAAATTATGCCAAAAGCAGTATGTCGGTGAAACAAAATGCCCTTTCAGATGGCGAGCAACTAGACACCTTTGCGATATTAGACACGACGAGGACACCAACGTAGCTCAACATTTCAATCTTCCTGGTCATTCTGTCGATAGACACTTTGAAATTATGCCTATTGAGCAACTGCCTCTTTCTGCTACGGCCGAAGAAACTGATAAACAAAGAAAACTTCGAGAATCATTTTGGATTAAGCAACTGAAAACAAAATGGCCGAGTGGCATAAACGTGGACCCTGGTCTTGCTGATCAACGTGAAATTATTCCATTCAGTTTAACATACAATCGAAAAAATGTTGAAATTTCAGAAATTTTGAAAGATGAATATCATAAATTGCAGGATAAAATGAAAAAACCTCTCAATTTGCGTCCAGTGATAGCCTTTAAGAAAAACTCCAATCTACGTGACATCTTGGTTAATTCGAAATTAACTCTTCAAAAACCTTCAGAATGAATGATATATATTATTCATATTTTATAGGCCATACCGCCTCTATCAAACAAACATAACAAATCTCAGACAATAAAATAAATAAAAAATATCTCCCAACCTTGGGAGATCCTGAGCCAGTGCGTTTAATCATATAACCACCACCACCACCACCACCACCACCACCACCACTACCACCATCTCCACCACCAACCACTAGAGACACCCCGACCCCACCCAACACCACCACCACCAGCATCACAGCCACAGCCAGCACCAACACCAACACAAACACAAACACCACCACCACCACCACCACCACCACCACAAACAACAACAACAACTGCAACACCAACACTAACAACGACAACAGCAACACCACTACCACAATCACAATCATCACCGCCACCACAACCACCACCACCACCTCCACCACCACCACCACCACCACCACCACCACCACCACCACCACCACCACCACCACCACCACCAATAACAACAACAACAACAAAAACAACAACTACAAGACGACCACCACCATCACTAGCACAATCACCCACCACCACCACAACTACCACCACCACCACCACCATCACAACCACCACCACCAGCACTACCACCACCTCCACCACCAACCACTAGAGACACGACGAGGACACCAACGTAGCTCAACATTTCAATCTTCCTGGTCATTCTGTCGATAGACACTTTGAAATTATGCCTATTGAGCAACTGCCTCTTTCTGCTACGGCCGAAGAATGGTGGATGGATGGAGGGAACTCGAGATTCATATTGCTCATTAAATCTTTCAAATACACTTGAATCCTATGAGTCTAAATTTATAGACAATTATTTAATTGTTGGAAATTAAAAAATTGTCTTTCCTAAATTAGACTTCAAAAGACTTGGAAACAAAGTCCAACAACACCTTTTGAAATATAGTTCACTCCGTCCCTCATTCCTCGATCCCCACCCCCTCCGTCCACCATCACTCCCTCCAGCCATCCCTCCATTCTTCCTTCCCTCCTCCCTCCCTACCTCCATTCTTCCTTCCTTCCTCCCTTCCTCCATTCTTCCTTCATTCCCTCCCTCCTTCCTTCCTCCCTCCCTCCCTCCCTCATTCCCGCCCTTCCGTCCATCCGTTCATCCTTCCTTCATTCTTTCCTTCTTTCCTCCCTCCATTCCTTCTCCCCCCCCCTCCCTCCCTCCCTTCCTCCCTCCCTCCATTCTTCCTTCCTTCCTCCCTCCATTCTTCCTTCATTCTCTCCATCCCTCCCTCCCTCCACCCCTCCCTCCCTTCCTCCCTCCCTCCCTTCCTCCCTCCCTCCATTCTTCCTTCCTTTCTTCCTCCATTCTTCCTTCATTCTCTCCCTCCCTCCATCCATCCCTCCCTCCCTCCCTTCCTCCCTCCCTCCCTCCCTCCCTCCCTCCCTCCCTCCCTCATTCCTCGATCCTCACCCCTCCGTTCCACCCTCACCCCCCCGCCATCCCTCCCTCCCTCCTTCCTTCCTTCATCCGCCCCTTCTTCCTTCCTTCCTTCATCCATCCGTTCTTCCTTCATCCGTCCTTTCTTCCTTCCTTAATTCATCCATCCTTTCTTCCTTTATCTTTCTTCTGTCACTCCTTCCTTCATTAACTGGATGGATTGATGGATGGATTAATGGATGGATTGATGGGTGGATTGATGGATGGATTGATGGATAGATTGATAGTTGGATTGATGGGTGGTTGGGTGGATGGGTGGGTCGATGGATGGATGGGTTGGTGGGTGGGTGGGTGGGTGGGTGGGTGGGTGGGTGGGTGGATGGATGGATGGAGGGAACTCGAAATTCATATTGCTCATTAAATCTTTCAAATACACTTGACTCCTATTAGTCTAAATGTTATAGACAATTATCTAATTGTTGGAAATTAAAAAATGTTCTTTCCTAAATTCGACTTCAAAAGACTTGGAAACAAAGTCCAACAACACCTTTTGAAATATAGTTCACTGTTCAAATGATCAATGACCGTTGTGTGATCCCTTTGATCAATCAACAGACTGATACTAGAACCTCGTTCAGAAAGGGACACCTTCTGAACAAACAGAATCGATCTCACTGGGTTAATATGCATGGCTTGATCTCTTTGATCAACCGCCACTCATTCATGAGAGTATTACTGGAAGCCCACTCAGAAACCTTAGAACTCAATCAACGTCAATGGATTTAGACAATCGTTTTTTAAACATCTGTGGCAGTCCAAATCTTTAATGTGAATAGAATTTAAAATTTTCAAAGTACAATTGAACACTAATCTAAGGCCATCAATTCTAATAAATAGACAGATTTTTGGTAGACAGGCAGATTTGTTCTGTGGCCTGAAGCTGACAAACCTTGTCGAAACCGGTCGCCCACTTCACGACGGTGCATAGGATTATTGGTAATATACACAATTATCCTTTGATAGTTTATATGAATTATTTAAATATTAACATGCTTAATCATAACCTTCTTTTTTCAGCGATAGATTTTTGATGCGCTTGTAGATTTTGTTAGGCTTGTAATTCGATAGACTTCCCTTGGTTCACGATTCCATTAGGTCCCCTCAATTTTTTGGTATTCTTGTAGATTTTAGTGGCAGAAACATTGAATTATCTAACTAGTAACATTATGGCTGGAGTTAGCAAGAGTAGAAGACGGGATGACAGGAGGTCTAACGACAGTCGCCCGCCATCTGCCCAGGCTGCACTAACCAAGAGTTACTACATGATTATACAATGTTTTCACCACCTTGGCATCTTGAATGCTCATGTACGTAAGGGCAGTTTGCCTCCTGGATTGAGCTGGAAAGTGTCAGAGTTAGAGAGACAGAATTTCTTCTGTAAACCAGCGATGCCAAACGCCGAGGTCCGTAAGGACATTTTAGCAGCAAATTTGAAATGGGCCATATCTTTACTCCAGGTTAACATTAGTCACTATAATTTCCAGCTTGGTCGTCTTATGTCCCTCCTCATCGAAGCTCAGTCCAAACCAAATTTAGAATTAGGTAGAGCGAAGACCACAGCAATAAATTGGGCCCGAAATAACTATGGCAGGAAGTTTCATTCTTCATCAATTGATCAGTTTTATGATTTCATCAGACCTTTTGATCCACATTTTAGAACCTGCCATAGTACAACACCCCCTGTAGGGTCACCTGTGACCTTACCAGGAACATCAACTGCAGGGCCCTCTGTGGCCCTACCAGGCACACCGACTGCAAGGTCAGCCTTGACCGTACCAGTCATCCCACAATCAAATCGGAAACGGAATAGGTCACCCACTGAGAGTCCCCCAGTAGTTAAGCGGGTGAATAACCAGAGCTCACCAGTGTTCCCCCTGCAGTCTCCTGTGGTGGATCCGCTCCTGATTCCACTGCCAGCATGGTCACCGTCAGTGTCCGCTCATGTGGATCCTAGTCAGATCCCTCTTCCGGTCTCGCCACTGTCCCCAGTCGAGTTTCCTCCCCTTCCACAGAGAGCAGCTACTGAGCGACCTGGTCAAAAGACCAGATCGTCGACGCCGAGGTCCAAGCCACCACAACCTAAATTTACGCCCACACCTAAGCCCAAACCTACGCCTAGGGATACACCCAAAGAGCATAGGTCTTTCTACAAGTTTCGGTTCGTGGTGGATAATAAGAATGAATGGCGCCTTCCTACTCTGAACAAGAAGATTCTGATGATTGGGTCTTCAAATTTAGCTCGTATCAATCAGACACCTCATCCAGATATGCAGGTAGCAATCTATCCAGGTGCTAAGATAAACCACATTAGGAATATGGTTAGAAAACACAATGAGGTCTTCCAACCTCAGCGTATCATCCTTAACATCGGAATTAATGATAAGGACGAACTTCAGCATGACACCTCCCAAAGAATTGAGAATCTGTTTAGTACCATGCGTTCAAAATTTCCAAAGGCTAAAGTTCACTTTGCCAAACTAAATTATTCGAAGCACCTGACTACAACCCAGAAACGAAACATACAATTCGTTAACAGCCGTGTAGAGGCCTTAAGGGCCAAGGTCCCTGTCCTGCCCAGCCTCCCCGTGTCTGAATTTCAGGTTGTTGAGGACAACATCCACTGGACTGAGTGCACTGCAAATAGGATGTATAATAGTTGGTTATCGCACCTTAATTTAAACTAACTACGGGTCAGGGTACTAACCACCCAGAAATTGGCCTAGGTGGTAATATCATTAACCTAACTGGTTCTACATTGTCTGAAGCAGAAAGATCGTTGCTAAATCTTGGTCTAACATATGTACCAACACCACGGCCCAAAGTCGACATAGATGCTCTTTTAGATAATGGCTTATGGGAAATTGAAGAATTTTCTCACCGTGTAAAATTAGCAGACTTTTTTCGAAATTCCAAGAAAAACAACTTTCTACCTTTTGTTGAAAAAACTGGCTGGGCACCTAACTCGAAGTTGGTTGACCCTGCGATCCTTGATAGTATAAAAGCTATCAAGGAGCGTGTTGAAAATTTAGAATTTCCTAAAAATCATCAAAATTTGTCATATCAAGAACGTTTAGCCTTAACAGGTTTGCGTAAAAACAATGACATCGTTATAAAGCCTGCTGACAAGGGATCTGCTACTGTATTAATGCGTAAGGATAATTATATTCGTGAAGCACATCGGCAACTCAGTAATCTGAAACACTACCGCAAATTAGACGAACCACTCTGGCAAAATAATTGTGATAAATTTAATGGAATCCTTCAAGAAATGGCTGACAAAAAGGCCATAACGAAAAAGCAGTTTAAATACCTTACTGCTAAACGAGATTCAAATCCACGTACGTTTTACCTTTTGCCAAAAATTCATAAACCTATTGAGTCATGGTCCGACCCTATGATACCACCGGGTCGACCTATTATCTCTGATTGCGGCTCTGAATCTTATCGAATTAGTGAAATTATTGATTACCACCTACAACCAATTGCGAATAGACATTTCAGCTTTTTGAACAACACTGAGGATTTCCTATCCGAGGTCTCCAAAATTTCTGTTCCTCCAAACTCACTCTTGATAACCCTCGACATCGATGCTATGTACACAAACATTGACATCGAAAGGGGTTTGTCTTCTGTTCGCAGAGCATTTGATAAATATCCCGATAACAATAGGCCCACTAGCGAAATATTAGCTCTCCTGGAGCTGAGTTTAAAGGGCAATGATTTCGAATTCGCTGGCGAAATCTACCAACAAATCTGTGGATGCGCTATGGGTAAACGTTTTAGTCCTAGTTTTGCCAACATCTATGTAGCTGAGTGGGAAGAAGATGCGCTTAACAAATGTCCTAAGCAGCCCTTATTTTACCGCCGTTACCTCGATGATATTTTTATGATCTGGAATCATTCGAGGGAAGAGTTTGATGAATTTTTCACTATTTTGAACAATCACGATCCTAACATCAAACTTAAAGCCAACATTGACCAGTCGTCCGTAGACTTTTTGGACGTTACTCTCTACAAAGGTGTAAATTATAACACGAGTGGGCTTCTTGATTACAAAGTATTCTTTAAGCCCACCGATTCCCATCAACTACTGCATAAGAAATCTTTCCATCCACCTCATACTTTTAAAGGTATTATCAAATCACAGATTATCCGGTTTCACCGAAATTCTAGTGATAGAAAGAATTTTGAATCTGCGTGTTCCACCTTATTTAAAGCCCTCAAACCGAGGGGATATTCAACACGATTTTTGCGCAAAATAAAATCCGAAACTTTACATGATTTGGAAACTATTGCTGATAAGGCTGCTGATCAAAAGCCTACCAAAATTCGTCACAATCGTCCGATTATAGGCGTAGGACAATCTCAGAAATGTGGAAAGAAGAGGTGTAAATTAGACCTCTATCTACCTAATCAGACAACATTTGTCAGTTATCAGAACAAAAGCAAATTCCAACTTCAGTCTAATTTAGATTGCGATTCTAAAAATGTTATCTATTTAATATCTTGCAAATTATGCCAAAAGCAGTATGTCGGTGAAACAAAATGCCCTTTAAGATGGCGAGAAACTAGACACATTTGCGATATTAGACACGACGAGGACACCAACGTAGCTCAACATTTCAATCTTCCTGGTCATTCTGTCGATAGACACTTTGAAATTATGCCTATTGAGCAACTGCCTCTTTCTGCTACGGCCGAAGAAACTGATAAACAAAGAAAACTTCGAGAATCATTTTGGATTAAGCAACTGAAAACAAAATGGCCGAGAGGCATACACGTGGACCCTGGTCTTGCTGATCAACGTGACATTGTTCCATTCAGTTTAACATACAATCGAAAAAATGTTAAAATTTCTGAAATTTTGAAAGATGAATATCATAAATTGCAGGATAAAATGAAAGAACCTCTCAATTTGCGTCCAGTGATAGCCTTTAAGAAAAACTCCAATCTACGTGACATCTTGGTTAATTCGAAATTAACTCTTCAAAAACCTTCAGAATGAATGATATATATTATTCATATTTTATAGGCCATGCCGCCTCTATCAAACAAACATAACAAATCTCAGACAATAAAATAAATGAAAAATATCTCCCAACCTTGGGAGATCCTGAGCCAGTGCGTTTTATCATATACCCACCACAAGCGCCGCCGCCGCCACTACCACTACTACCGCCACAACGACAACCACCACCACCATCATCATGATACTACTGCTATTACTACTACAACAACAACAACAACAACAACAACTACTACTACTACTACTACTACTATTACTACTACTACTACTACTACTACTACTACTACTACTACTACTACTACTACTACTACTACTACTACTACTACTACTACTACTGCGAGGACGACGACGACTGCTGCTGCTGCTTCTGTTGCTACTACTACTACTACTTCTATTACTACTACTGCTACTACTACTACTACTACTACTACTACTACTACTACTACTACTACTACTACTACTACTACTACTACTACTGATGGTGTTGCTTCTGCTGCTGCGACTGTAGCACAATGATTCTAGATTGTGTTAACTTACCTTCCCATTTATCGACAGAATCGCTGCCATTATCTGTCATTGTCCGTGTATGTATCACTGTAGTTTGTAGAAGGAGGTACTTGTGCAGTAGATTACCAGCCAGAGAACACAGATCAGCCTGATCGTTCACATAAAATATCCTGAAATTACACGGTAGCCGCACCAGCCATTCCAGTAGTAGATTTTCAAAAATATTATTTTTTAACTTATAAATGACACCGAATATCGAAAATTTGGATTTTATTGCCCACTGGCCTTGTAGAGGTGCACATTCACACCAGAAAGCTTGGAAAAAAAATTATTTAAATTCTATGCTTTTAGAAGCTTGAATTGTGTACCTAGATGTAATGAAACAAAATAAATCTTAACATATGATGATTTCATTCCATATAAATTAATAAAATTTGTAGTTGTGAAGTTGAATTATGGACTTGTGTCTCTAATACACCTTCACAACTTAAACAATTATATTAATTTATATGTAGTGAACTCTTCATGTGTTAAATTTTATTTCGTTTCATCACATCTAGGCACACAATCTACGCCTTTGTATGTCAAGAGAAACACATGTTTGTAAATTTACCAAAATAATCTTTTCTTGGACTGCAAATGAAGATTCGATGAACAGGAAATGTGATTGTCTTGAACAAATCTTTGTCAATAAAGGTTTAATTGATATGAGTAACATTTTGAGCGCTTTCAGGTGATGTTGATGAAAGAGGGCTTAATGAAGAAATCCGGTTTTAGCCCCGCCAATCGTTAGTTAAGCTCCACCCACGCTTCGCCCATTCTAGAATTGATCGAACCCTGATCTCATTGACAATCAATTTCCAGACACTATGCATGTAAGCTCATGTTGACTATTTTGAAACTATTTTGACTGGGTTCTCTTACTGCCTATAGCAGGAACAGTCAAATTTAAATTTCTAATATTCAACATCATGTTTAATAAATAGTAAATACATACAATTCGTACAACAACGCTCAGTCCGTCATCAGTTATGCTTTCATGACGAACTTAGCTACGCCATTCATAACGTAATTAATAACGTAATTGATTATGACGTCAGAGTATACGTCTCGTTGTTGATTATGACGTCATATGATTGATGGATTAACTGGAATCATCCATTATAATTATCCTAATTTAGGAAATGTGTGTGTGATATGTTTCCGTGGTCATGGCAGTGATAGCCGGTTTATATTTAAGCAGAACTTTATTACTCCTAGGCGCAATAATTCATCTTTCCAGAGTATCCATCCATCATCTGGCCTCGTATGACGTCATAATCAGCTCAGCGCGTGTATGATGACGTCACAAACATTACGTCACAAAGGGTTCAATATAGGCAGTCTTAAAATCTCAAATAGTCCGACACGTTGTATGAATTGCATGTCTTTGTAATTCTGTGTTATTTAATAAACATGCTGTTGAATATTTTGAAACTAATTTAACTGGCCTAAGGCAGCAACAGCAACCAGTCAAATTAGTTTCAAAATATTCAACAGCTTAAATGTGTAGTTTCTTGGAAATTGATAGTCAGGGTGTTCAGAGATCGATCGATCCCATCACGAGTGATGTGTGGGTGGAGCTTAGTTAGAGATGGGCGGGGCATAGCTAAAACCGGAAAGGTCCATTGTCAGATTTACACTTGGCAAATGTTATTATTTAATTATTCTTATATTGTATAGGTATGTCGGTGTCTACTCTTGTGTTGTAAAATCAATCGCTCTTTCAGCTACACGTAGCGAACATGGTGTGGAATCAATCAATTACCGCTTGCAATTCTGCGATTCCCGAGCCAGTCATTCCAGTGATACATTTTGAAAAATAGTAAGCTCTTGGCCAGAAAATGGACATACATTCACTAAAGCAAAACGTTAATTTTCGTGACCGATAACATTAAAAAGTAATTAAAATGTAGAATTTGACATATTTTGTACACTGGAAATTATTCACGATTATTCAACTATATAATTCTTAATCTTATAAATTTACGATTTTTCAAATAATCGTGATTTTTTAATTTTAATTACCTGGTCAAACATGTCTACAGGGAGTTGAATAACACAATGCTTGCTAGTGTGTATGTTTATGGGTGACGTTTCTGCTGATAAATTCACGAAACCGCGTATGTTGTCTTTGAACGATAGAATAATGCTGTAAAGACAAGACTGTAATGTATCTCTGTTTGCCCGCGTAAGCTTTTATCTCCTTAACTCGTGATATTCCCGCGCCTCAATATAGCTTTCCAGTTTTAGCTGTGCACCGCCCAACACTAGCTAAGCTCCAACCACAACCCGCTCGTATTGGGATCTGTCGATCTCTGAACTCCCTGACCGTCCATTTCCAGAAAACTACAGGTAGGCTATTACATATTTTGGAACTAATTTGACTGGGTGCTGTTCCTGCCTATGGCAGCAACAGCGTCCCGTCAAATTGGTTTCAAAATATTTAAAACACAATGTTTATTAAATAGTAAAGACATACACTTTGTACAACGTGTTGGACGATTAAGAATGAAAGACGGGCTAAATAGAATCATTTATGACGTAATCATTATGACGCCATCCTACACGCCGCTTAGCTGCTTATGACGTCATATGGCGTCATATTGATGGATTGCTACTCTGGAAAGGTGAATTACGAGACACTCTTGAATGTTTGAATAAACACGCGCAAGTCAAATTAGTTTCAAAATATTTAAACAGAATGTTTATTAAATGGAAAAGGAAAACTATTCGTACACTGACGGACTATTCCAGCTTCTTGACGGAGTGTTGTCTGTCAATTATAATTGCGACGTAAGCATAGGCAACAATGTCTTCCAATCAAGTTATGTTCAAAATATTCAACAGAAGACTTCTGATTATCTAACATGTCTCTGTTTTTGCTTTGGAAACACGTTCAATTATTAATGAGATGTACAGTATGTTTCGTTTTCCTAAACAATTGATGTGGTCTGCCGATCAATTCACCGTTCGACTTTTAGCTCTGCCCTGCCTCTCTGATCTCCCTGACTATCAATTTCCAGAAAACTATGCATGTAAGATGCTGAATATTTTGAAATTAATTTGATCGGGTGTTCTTGCTGCAAAATATTCGGCAGCGTGTTTATTAAATAGCAAAGACATACAATTCATACAACGTGTCGGACTATTACGCGTTAAAGACGGGCGATATTGAATCATTCATGACGCCTTGATTATGACGCCGGCATACGCGCCATTTATTTAATTATGAGGTCATATGACGCCAGCTGATCGATGGATACATTTGGAAAGGTCCATTGAGTAATTTATTGCAGTTTTATATTAAGAAACCCTAGGATTAAAGACACTGAATGATCAAAGAAATGCAAAAGCACTTGAACGAATGAGCGACTCTTAACTGAGCGTCGCGATACCCGGATAAACATGGGCACGTGACTTGGTTACTCCATTGACTCTCTTCAGGGGCTGAATTTCTCCAGATTACATTTTCCACAAGGCTTAAATCTGGACATACTAAATATTCTGAATTTGAACGAAAGTTGTTGGTGGCTAATAGTTTTCAAAATATTCAACAAGTCCAGAGTTACTTTCCATTGTCATTATCGTCTGATGGTGTGCAGCAGTCAAACAGTCAATTAATCGGAAGCCGTTGACGAGTTCCATGCCTAGTATTATGCCATCGTAAAATACCGTGCCTATTTTATAGTTGTTTGCGAAAAACAAAACAGTGTGGGCGAGGCGCTGGAACAAATCATAGGCCTAGAGTCGGTAGTCGTAGACAAGTTTAAAACCATAGTGGATAGAATGGACAGTCGTATGTGTAAACTTGAGAGTAACTCTGATTTCCAGCAGGCATGTCTGGATTCTCAAAGTGAGCGCTCGCATGCACTCAGGGACGACATGCACCAACTACGATCTGAAACCACCCAAGTTAGACAAGAGGTCACCGAAAATTCTAACACATAATAGACCAGCAAGCCAAGTCAATGAAGTACACCCTTCTATTCACGGGACTAAAGGAGAGTGAGGATGAATGTACGGATGATGTCCTGTAGGATTTTTTACAAACAGAATTAAATAACATGGCCAAACTCTTAATATAAAATATACATCGTGTCGGTAGAAAACGACCAGAACATGACAAACAGAGGCCGATAAACGCCCGATTTGTACTATTTAAGGACCACGAGCGTGTACGTAGAATTGCTTATGAAACACTCCGCAGAACAGAATTCTCAGTTGTTCAACAGCTTCCTCAAGCGATTCGAGAACAGAGACGTCAGTTGATTCCAGTGATATTGGACGAGCGCCGAGTAAACATTATTACAAACCTTGTATTCAATTGGCTGTATATAGACGGTAAACTTTACAATTTCCCCGAAAATGTGCGTGATAACGGTCAGCGTGATAACGGTCATCGCAACAGTAAGCGCCAGCCTACGGTAATACGACGCCGGCTAGTAGCTATGTAAAGAACAATAGCAACGGCAATAGAATATCAACGCGTGGAATACACCGAAGTACAGACCATAGGATCCGCGCGGGGCAACTATACACCTGTGCAAAAGTTAAGCACCAGCAAAAACAATAGAAGGTAGAAACATGATGGTACAACTAGGCTGCCATACTTTTTGTCCCCGCGTTAGCTGACATAATTCCAAGTACGAAATGCACATGCATGCATGACTTCACGCCGCTTGATGTCCGTGCGTGGCGGGAAACAGCACACGTGTTCAGTTATGTAAAAGTTCAGTTTGAGGTGTAGAACATTACATACAGATTTAGGCGGCAAGATTAGGAATTTTGTGTTCATGACCGTGGTTTATTTGTACAGAGATAATTAGCTCTTGATTGTGAACCGCTATGGCAAGACGAAGGTTAAGTGATCGTGTGAAATGGCAAATCATAGGCATGCATACCACTGGTATGTCATGCAGAGAGATTGGCAGACAGCTGAACATTAACCATACCGTAATCAGTCGTTTGATTGCAAAACATGGGCAAACTAACGAGGTGAAGGACAGGCCTAGATCTGGAAGACCGAAGAAGACTACTTACTGCCCATGATGATCGAGCCCTAGTACGCCTTGTTAGGAGATCTGCATTCACCAACAGCAGAGTGCTCAGCCAGCAATGGGAAATGCGCAACAGAGTGTCAATGTCTACCGTCAAAAGGAGACTGTATGCTGCTGGCATGAAAGCTAGGAGACCTGTCAGACGTCCTCTCCTCACTGCACACCACAAAGAGGAGCGTCTGAGGTGGTGCAACGAAAGAAGACACTGGAACATGAGATCCTGGAGACGGGTACACTGGTCCGATGAAAGTCGGTTCCTGCTTCATGCCACAGATGGTCGAACTCGTGTATGGAGGTCCAGACGCACGGCGTACGACCAACGTAACATCATGGAAGAAGTTCCATTTGGTGGAAGTTCCGTTATGATATGGGGGTGCATCTCATTTGAATGTAAGCTGGATCTGTTGACTGTACCTGGAAGACTAAATGGACAAAGATATCAAGATTCCATACTGGATAGAGTTGTGGTCCCTCATTTTGTAAATCATGCACCTGGAACCCACCCTATATTCATGGATGACAACGTCCGACCACATCGTGCTAGAGCTGTGCATGAATATCTCCGCCAGAATGCCATCGAAACCCTACCATGGCCAGCAAGGAGCCCTGGCATGAACCCTATTGAGCATATCTGGGACATTCTGGGAAACATGGTGAGAAGGAGGGATCCTCCTGTGCAGAACCTACAGGAATTAACAGACGCACTCCATCTTGAATGGCAACGAATACCACAATAGTGTATCAGTCGGTTGGTGACCAGCATGAGACGTCGTGTCCAGGCCGTCATCCAGGCACAAGGTGGATATACCCGGTATTAATAATGACAGTCTCAAACTCGTGCACACATGTTAAACTTCGTTTTCAGACACCATTAATGACAATCTAGCCACGTGTGTCAACTGTAGGGCAATAGTTGTCAATTGTGCCAACGTAACCATATTCAGGCCTCGTTTTCAAGTTCAAACAAAAACATACGGTGTTTCCCCACCATCATAATCAGCATTCCTCTAGTTGCATTATTACCTCTTGCACTAAGATGGATGGGTACATAAATGTTTATGCTATTGCTTTCTTCATAGCACATGAATATACCCTCGCATGTGCGTACAAATAGGGTGGTGCTTAACTTTTGCACAGGTGTATATATGTATAACCGGTGAAGCAAACAGTCTAAATGTGTTTACGTCACACCTGGACACAAACAACGATATCCCGACGCGGCAATCAATTTTCAAACTATATGCCCACCGTCATGAACTGAAAATACAAAACCAAAACTGTACATCTTGTAATAACTCTAATTACGTTATAATTAAATTTACTACCAAAACCGATACACATACGCCAGATTGGTCCAATACCATTGTAGTCTCAGCAAACGCATCAACCGTAACTGTTACAGCTCCTGATAACACTGCTGTCACAAACCCTAGTAGCAATACTTATACGTATCAAACTGTAACTCCCACATCAACGATACTGCTACCGAGACAACAAGCTATTGGGACTGCTGCCGCTGCTACTATTACTACTCATCCTCCCCAGCATCTGTCTTCTCCTCCTCCTCCTTCTCCTCCTCTGCCTCCTCCTCCTCGTCCTTCTCCTCCTCTGCCTCCTCCTCCTCGTCCTTCTCGTCCTCTGCCTCCTCCTCCTCCTCCCCCTACTACTACTACTACTACTACTACTACTACTACTACTACTACTACTACTACTACTACTACTACTACTACTACTACTACTACTACTACTACTACTACTACTACTACTACTACTACTACTACTACTACTACTACTACTACTACTGCTACTGCCACCGTTGCTGCTGCCGCTACAGCGACTTCTAATGCTGCTGCCTCTGCTGCTGTTGTGGATGTTGGTGCGACCACGGCTGCCACTGTGACAACTAATCGAGGCGTTGTTAGCCCACTGCGACCTTCGCAATTGAGGAGGATACCGCCTACAACAACAATGCACTAGGACGTAAAATTGCTTTCGTTAATGTTTGCGGATTAAAACATGAACGTAACTACCCGGAAATGACATATTTTATATGCCAACATGACATAATTGCCTTCGCTGAAACGAAACTTAGAGAACATCATAAAATCGAGCTAAAAAACTTAATATCACAAATACTAATCAAGGCCATAAGAAGATCTGGGGGAATAACAATCTGTATAGGTAAAAAAATAAAACATTTTGTAACAGAACTTAAATCGGAAAGCAAATTTGTACTATGGATAAAAAAAAATCAGGCTATACGGAAGACGGCATAATAATAGGCGCTATCTAACACCCCGTGAAGATTCTATATACCCTTTGATAGAAGCATTCAATGAAATAGAGAATGAAGTTCTGAAAATTAGAAAGGATGTAAAACATGTCTTGCTAATTGGCGACTTTAATGCAAAAACCGGCTCACTCAATGACATACTACCAATTGACGATGACTTAATGGAATTCACTGGAATTGACATACTGACTGATAATAACAATAATATTAACAACGACGTAGCAGAATGGACACCACTGGCCAAACATATGCCAACACCCCATGGATACAGTCTAATTGAATTGTGTAAACTTACCAATCTATGTATATACAATGGAAGATTAGGAAGTGATAAAGGAATTGGCAAACTGACACGCACAAATTTCAGTATAGTCGATTACGCAATATCCTCGTACCAAATGACAGAACTCTAACGAAATATTGAAGTAATATTAAATACCACGGGAATGGGGTATCTATGGAATAATCAGACAATGATAACCAAGAATCTGGGAAAAATAACGAAACAAACACTCGTAGACCAATTTTTCCAATCTTGGACTGGCGAAATCAGCAACTGCACAAAAGGAGGAAAGTATAGTATTTATAAATCATCTTACGAACCAGAACCGTACCTACTAAAACTAAACGATATAAACAGAGTAACACTAACCCGATTTAGAAGCAGTACTCATAAACTACCATTAGAGACTGGGAGGTGAGACGGTACACCAAGGGAAAGTAGGATTTGCTCACACTGTGACACACAAGACATCGGAGATGAGTATCATTAGCTATTTCTATGCGACTTTTTTAAGGAAGTTAGAAACGATATTCTACCAAACTATTGCTACCGACCAAACTTTCACAAATTCTATCAACGTCTCTCTAATCATAAACTGTTACCTAAACTTTGAGAATTCCTCAGAAAAATAGTCCCCCCTCGTCAAACACTTCAAATAACTAGAATACTGATGACAACAACTTGGACGGCAGCAACACTACAGCAGCGGCTTTGAGAAGATAATGCCCACTACTCCCTCTACCACTACTGCTGTTGGCACAGCTGTTGCTTCTACTGTGACTACTAATGCTGCTACTACGACTATGTTTCCGCTACCTATAGTCGTCTACTGCGACTGCTGCTGCTACTACCGCTACTAGCAACAGCAGTTGAAGATGATATTATTAGTTCTGCTGTTGATGATGATCTTAGTACTTCTCCTACAACAACAACTACTATTACTACTGCTACAACTATTACAGCTGTTCCCACAACGACCGTTACAACAAGGGCTACTACTGCAGATACTGTTACTGCTATTAGCTACTACTTCCACCATAATAACGAGATGGAAGGTAACAGAAATAATATAATAACATTGAAGATAATAATAATAATAATAATAATAATAATAATAATAATCATAATCATACTACTACTACTACTACTACTACTACTACTACTACTACTACTACTACTACTACTACTACTACTACTACTACTACTACTACTACTACTACTACTACTACTACTACTACTACTACGACTACTAATAATAATAATAATAATAATAAATATATAAATATATATAATAATAAATATATATTAGTCACTTTGTGTACATATTGTATACACGGTGTAACCTCTCATGCCACAAGGTGGTCAACGGGTAAATTAACATGAACATGAACTTGCATTAGCATTCCAATGAGTACCTTCATAATAACAGATTCCTGGACACATCATTACGGAACACGTAGGATTGTTATTTAAATAAGACTCGTCCAATCTGCCACTCAATTGTATGATGTCATACCCAATCATGCCACATGTAGATTGACGTCACAATAATAAATCCATCATGAAAATTCGATAGTCCATCGTGGAGTGTCCGAATTCAAGTGTATGACGTCATAACTAATCATGCCACATGGAGCTTGACGTCGGAATCATAACTCTGTTATGAAAATTGGATAGTCCGTCGGTGAGTGTCGGAATTGTATATGTTGGTGGATTTGCTATTTAATAAATATTGTGTTGTATATTTTGAAACTAATTTGACTGGGCGCTGTTGCTGCCATCACCCGGTCAAAGGAGTTTCAAAATATTCAGCAGCGTGCCTGTATATTTACGTTGAAAATGGGATTCTTAATGGGATAACTCATGATCACTGCGGTTTCCGGCATTAAATGGTTAACGGTTAAGAAAATACATATTTTTGCTTGGTCAGAGTCTATTTGCATGCCAAGAGAACACTATTTTTTGTAAAGATTTACCAGTGGAATGACTGGCTCTGTTACAGAGCCAGTCATACCAGTGGTGAATCTTTTTAAAATAGTCTTATTTTGGCCTGCAAATGGACATCGTGTTGGCCGGCATGATTATTAAAGAAGTACGTTGACACACGAGGTGTTAACTATGGATCTATTCCTGTTTAAAGCTGAATCACCATGCCAAAAATATCCAGAATCTGTCATAATAATAATAAAATGTAACTATCCTGGTTCTAATATGGTTCACTTTTAAGACATAAAAATCTTCCAACCAAATACTGTTCAGAATATTCAACAGTTTTGAAATCAATATGGCCGAAACGAAAATGTTAATGAATTTGAAACCTCTCCACCCTAGCAATTATGCTACGCGTACTTACCAGTCTCTGTTAGATGGTTCTCGATCCTCATCAACTAGAGCGAACACAATTTCCGGGTCATACGAAACACTTCCGGGTCGGTAATCAAACAGCCAATAGAGTAATCGCGGGTTGGCGAGAAACTCATCCCAGGAAATGACTGTGATTGGTGGAAGTGGCGTGCCCATTACAACGGAATTCAAGGTCCCATTTGGCCAATCAGATTCACTGTAAATGATAGAATAGTGAATTACAGGAAGATATAATATCTACACATACAATCAGGAATTTTCATATGGTTCATTCTGAGGGTGTATACCCCAAAATTCCACTTGAGATCCATATATATATATATATATATATATATAAATATATTTATATATATATATATATATTGATAGTGGTTTCCACAATACACTTAAAAGACAAAAAATGTACACCACAAGAAAACATGACGTCATACTATATCATTTAGACTAGTGCAGCCTATAGATTCTACGTTACATACTATCCCTGTCATCTTAAAAAACACCTGTGTTGCTGGTTTTCGTCAAACCGATCTATGGTATGTTCCAGCTATGAATCTTATATGACGCCTAGATTTTGAGCCGGATAAATGCGGTCCTTATAAGCCATTCCAGGGTAAAACACATCTTGGCTATTGGCGATGGAATCACCGAGCGGAAGCGAGTTCTATAAACAAGTGTGACTGCATTTCATCTTATCAGCAAAAACACATCTTTATATTTCTTATCCAGAAATTGTCAGATATTCCTTTCTTTGGCTATTCACATGAGATTAGCACCCTCTGTCGGATCAATGAACACAGCGTGGCATATGAAAGTCAGATCTGTGTGATTTAATCTCTTGTGAATAATAGTGATATAACACGCGATGTTGTGGTACCTGAGGACATTCCTGATAAATTGTCATTTCCATAACGTGGTAATTTTCGGCGCTTCAAACCATCCGCTCTCCAAGACAAAGCCACAAATCACCCTGTCTATACCGTGTACTACATGGACCATAAAGACCAATCCCTAGTAGACAGCCGGTCGAGAAATACAATTGATTTGATATAGCATATCAGCTTTGGGAAGCCATGTTGTTAAAGAGCCACCATTATTTGGCCACTAAAACGATTGCCGCTATAGTCAGGCTACAGGGTGTCAGCAATGGAGATGACAATTGGAGTGAGGTGATTCCGCGCTGCTAACTATAGAACGAGGAATCGCTTTCCATGGATCGCGGCTATGAACCGATATGAATTTCATTCAAAATGTGTTTGTTATGTGTCATATGCCATGTTTCGTATTCAAGAAATTTGACTACTGAATTTGCCAGATCAAATGATCAAATTTTGTTAACAAAAGAAGCGGGGCTTGTGTAGGCCTAAACATGCACATGTGGGTACAACAAGATCAGCAACACCAACAAGTAACACCATTATTAAACCAAGATTAGAGGATTAGGTTCGTAAATCAGGACGTCATGTTGTTCAGAATTCGTTTTTGGCTTGAAAATGTAAAAAAGAAATTAACTTTTATACAAAAGCTATGAAATATCACCTGTGATGGCATACGTAACCAGCGATTTCAGAGCCTCAGTTTTTAGGGGGTAGAGGTGTTGTTGCAAACGTTTCTTATTTATTTCGGAAATTTCGTGTTTATTTAAATATACAGTTTGACACACAAAATTGCAACACATTTTTTTGTGTTGGCTTAGTTTAGTGGGAGAGTTACATAACAACATACTGAAAATATATCAAAATATATCAATCGGAAAGTGGAATTAAAGACAATTAGTTTTGTGAGCTATCCTATGATTGCGTGTATTAAGTTGACTGCGTTAAATCCACTGGTTGAGGGGCGTTGGTGGGGTGGTGGTTGTAGATGGGGTGGATGGTGATAGTGGTGGGGGTTTAGGGTGGCGGGGTGGGAGTAGGGTGGGTGGGGTGTGAGTGTGATGGTGGTGGGGTCAGCGGCTGTAACATGTAAAATATCGTAAAAGTTCTGTCTGTCACGCTATCTCCTCCGAAACCCTTTGGGAAAATTCGACCAATTTTGGTTTGTATTATACTCAGTATTGTGCTTATATCATGGCAGAGTGTAAGATGATAATTATATTGGACTCGAGTCCTTGGAGGGAGTGGAAGGGCTCAAACAGACGAAGTTGTGGAAAGTGTTGTGATGTGTGCTTGTGCGCCATTGGCAGCGCGTTCTAAATTTATTGTGCAACCATCAATCAATTAATCAGTCAGTCGGTCGGTTGGTCAGTCAATCAGTCCGTCAGCCGGTTTGTCTGTCTGTCTGCCAGTCGGTCGGTTGGTCGCTCGGTCGGACGGTCAGTCTGTCAGTGGGTCGGTGGGTTGGTGGGTGGGATGGATGGATCGGTGACAGGTTGGGTTGGTGGCTCGGCATTGTGGCTGTGTGGGTGGGTGGGTCAGTCAATCAGTCGATCAGTCGGTCGGTCGCTCTGCCAGCGGGTAGGTGGGTGGGTGGATGGATGGCTAGGTGGGTGGTAGGTGGATGGATGGGTGGGTGAGGTGGTGGGTAGGTGGGTGAGTGGGTGGGTTTGATGGATAGGTGACAGGCTGGGTTGGTGGCTCGGTGTTGAGGCTGGATGGGCGGGTGTGTAAGTCTGTCATTCAATTGGCCAATCAGTTGGTCAGTATGTTGGTCGATTGGTTGGTTGGTCAGTTACTTAGTCGGTTGTTCGGTTTGTGTGTCAGTAAGTCGGTGGGTTGGTTGGTTAATCAGTCAGACAGTCTCTCTGTCTGTCAGTTGGTGGATATGTGGGTTAGTAGTGGGTTGGTGGGTTGGTGGGTGTGTGGGTTGGTCTGTCGGTCTGTCGATTTATTATTGGTCGGGCAGTCGTTTCTTGGATCTAGTGCTCAATCAGTATGTCCTGCGGTAGGTCAGCCATCTTGTCAGTCGGTTGGTCAATTGGTCGGTCTGCCTGTCGGTCGGTTAGTCAGTCGGTCGGTCGGTCAGTCGGTCGGTTGGTCAGTCGGCCCATGGGTGGATAGGCGATTGGTTAGTTGGGTGTGTAGATGGGTGGGTGGATGGAGGTGTGTATCGGTCTGCCAGGCGTTCACTCCGTCGGTTGATCTGTCTTTGTGTCAGTTGGTCATTCAGTCACTCGCCTAGTCGTCAGTTGGTCAGTCAGTCAGTCAGTTTGTCAGTCAGTAGGTCGGTTGGTCGGTTAGTCGGTCGGTAAGTCAGTCAGTCTGTCGGTTGGTCGATCGGTCAATTGGTCTGTCGATCAGTCGGTCGGTCAGTCAGTCAGACGGTCGATCTGTTAGTCGGTGGGTCGGTCGGTCGGTCGCTCAGTCGGTCGGTCGGTCGGTTGCTCGGTCTGTCAGTTGGCAGGCGGGTTAGTTTGTGGGTCATCCATCCATCCATCAATTCTCCCTTCCACCCACTTTGCTTCCTTCCTTACACCACCTCCCACTCACATACTCACACACCCATCCACCCACTGGCCATCCCACCCGCACCCACCAACCTACAACCCAAGCAAACGAGCAACCAACCAATCAATCAACTAATCAACAAATTAACCAATCAGTCAACCATTCAATCAACAAATCAATCAGCCATTCAATCAAGCCGTCATCCAATCAATTAATCAATTCTTTAATGGGTATAATAATAGTTACTGACATTTCTAGAAGCTTTGGTCTTAGCTCTTTTTTTGGCATAATGTCACTGAATGTTGTTAATGTCTATGACAATAATTTTCCAGTCAAAATCTGGACTTTACTGACAATACTGCAATGACCTACAACTCACCTTCAAACAATCATCTAACAATATGTTCTGTTGACCGATTCTCAATTGTTGAATCCACTTTCAGGTATGGCCCGCCCATCTCTAGCTAAGCTCCGCCCATCCTTTGCGCGTGTTGAGATCGATTTATATACACTGAATCCTGAATTCCAAGAATTCCAATTTCATGGTAAGTATGCAGGTAAGATGTTGAATATATGGAAACCAATTTGACTGGAGGCTGGCCCTGTCTATGACAACAACAGCGCCCAGTAAAATTAGTTACACAATATTCAACAGAAAGTTTTCTCAAATAGTAAAGACATACAGTTCGTATAACTGGCGGGGTATTCCGGATTCATGGTGGAGTATTTCTGTCAGTTATGATTGTGACGTCAGCCTACGTGCGACGTAAATATTTATGATGTAATATACTTGACTGACAGATTGCATGTATCTATTATATTGTCTATGTACTGGAGTAAATACCTGATTAAACACGCGACCCCAAGCACTAATATACAAGCTATGGTTAAATAAATGCCAATTTAACAAAAACTTCTAGCCCAGTGGAAAGAATATTATGTTAACTATTCTGAGGGAACTATTGATTATTCCTCTGCACTGCCACTTCAGATACCGCTGCTGATGCTATTACACGATCTGGGCATCTGTCTGATACGAGGGTATAATTATGCAATGTTTTCCCTGATATTAAACAGCGATTACGTAACCAATTTTGTTAATATATCCATCATTGAAATTCCAGTCTCTCCAATACGGGACTGTTATACAGTAATATTGTTGGATTTTAGAGAAACTAACTTGACTGTGATCTGCTTCTGCCATAGGCAGCAACATCTCCCAGTCAAATTAGTTTCAAATTATTCTACACAATATCACCTACATTATAAAGAAATTGTCGCATATGGTTTGAAGATTGAAAGAGTTAATAGTTTGACTAAAAGTACTTGCTGTCCAAGACAACAAATTTCCTCTCAAACTCTGGCTTCTGCAGATAGCAATGAAATGCTTTAAGTGAACTCTGTATGCCCATATTACCTGCGCCTGCAATCATTTATGGAGGGATGTAGCACTCAGGTATATGACGTCACAATCAATTACGTCACATGTAGGCTGACGTTACCATCATAATGACTTAATTTAACTCCATCAATTATCTGGGACAGTCATTAAGAATTGCATGTCTTTGAAGAATCTACAATTTAATAAACATTATGCTAAATATTTTGAAACTAATCTTGCTGGGAGATGTTAGGCAGCAATGTCTTCAATCCAATTATGTTTAAAAAATATTAAACAGAACACCTTATTCTGGTTTTGGTAACATGTCACGTTATTTCCGACCTGTGCAATTGAATGCAATTGGTAACATTTTATATTCATATTTCATCTGTTCAAAACAGTGATTGTTTGATAGACTGCTTAATTGTGACAAACATTACATTTTATCTACTTTCAGTCAAATATCCAAAGGTCGCACCATATTATTTAACTCCATCATTAAGCTGGGCCAGTCATTACGAATTACATGTCTTTGAAGAATCTACAGTTTAATAAACATTAGCTGAATATTTTGAAACTAATTTGACTGGCTGATGTTAGGCAGCAATGTCGCAATCTAATTATGTTAAAAATATTCAACAGGACATTTTATTCTGGTTTTGGAAACATGTCAAATTTTTTCCGAGTTGTGCAAATGAATGGAATTAATTACAATTTATATTTATGTTTCATCTATTCCAAACAGCGATTGCTTGATAGACCGGTTAATTGTGAAAAACGCACAAATTGAACTTCCCAATCAGCAATCTAATTGCAGTCTTTATCCAGAGGTCGATACCATATTATGTAATGTCACGCTTGTACACGCGCACCAATTATCGGGCTCATACGATAAATAATCTGACACAAATAGGCTGTGATTAGAAACACTATTGATAGTCCAATAGCAACGTCAGAATCTGGCGGTGGATAGAAGCGGATAGATAGATTTTGTTTGAATTTATCGCTCTCTCGCTCTCTCTCTCTCTCCCCATCCCATCCCTCTCCACTTTTCTCTCTCCCTCTCCCGCCACCATCTCTCTTCTTCGACCTCTCCACCCCCTCCCTCTCTCTCTCTCATCATATCTGTGAGTGCATAAATTGGTGCAACGCATGTCTAAAATGGTTGCATTTGTGGACGTATAAATAATTGTTGCTGTTTTGTTATCAAGCAGACCCAAGTAAACCTTTCTGCAATGAAATGTATCTTACGGGATTGATTATAGGTTGGATAACTGTGCTCCCGATAATAAACAACTCGCGATCGATAAGCTCTTGGCTATTGATGATTGAAGCACAAATAATGGAGCGCCCAAAGCTATTTAGCCATTGCCAATCGAAGCCACAAACGGAAGCGTACACAATAAACACGGTTGACTGTGTTTCATCTTATCAGAAAAACACCGTCTTTATATTTTTTATTTAAAAATATCAGATATCCATCATATCCCTAGTATCGGATATCCACAGGATATTAGCACACTCACCCGGATCAATGAACACAGCATCAGATATGAAAGATCACAACATCAGATCTGTGTGATTTAGTCTCTTGTGAATTATAGTGATATAACACATATGTTATGGAAGATGAGTACATTCCTGACAAATTATGTTATTTCCATAGCGTGGTAATATTCGATGCTTCAAGCACATCTGCTCTCTAAGTCAAATACTTACGCCATCCGGTCTATAGCGGTCCATGCATGTACTATACATAATAGCCCATAATAGACAAGTCATCGCACAATACACTTAATTCGTCACAGCAAATATCTTTTGGGAGCCAATTTCTAATGATGGATTGTCTTACGATCGACTAATCATCTTAAAAAGACCAACCACTCATCTTAAAATGTCTCCAAAAGCGAGTGCCCGCTATAGCCAGGCTTCGTGGTATCAGCTAAAACGGATATGAATTTCATTTGAAATTTGTTTGTTATGTGTCATATGTGATGTTTCATATTCAAGACATTTTACTTCTGAATTTGTCAGATCAAATGATCAAATGAATGTTAGCGAAATAAGTAGTGCTTGTTTAAATTTGCACATGTTGGTACAACAGCACCAGCAACACCAACCAGTAACAGACTTCAGGCACCAGTACTTCATGTTGTTCAGAACCTGGTTTTTGTTCGAAAATGGAAGAAGGAAATGGCCTTGCATATCAAATCTGTGATCCAACCGTGATAGCAAACGCAATCAGCAATTGCAGCCACTCAGATTTTGTGGTTTTTTTGCGAACGTTTCTTATTTATTTCGGAATTTCCATGCTTATTTCGATAGCTATAATGTAAAGCTATCATCAAAACGTGATGACAACCGCAATCAGCAATTGCAGAGAGGGTGGTGTTGGTGTGGTGGGAGTGTTTGCGAACGTTTCTTATTTATTTCAGAATTTCCATGCTTATTTCGATAGTTATAATTTAATTTCGAGCATAATCGCATCCACGCACTTTAAATACTCGGTTGAGGATATTGTTATCGCCTCCGTCTATCTGTTCATCAATCTGCCCATATGCCTATCCATCTGGCTATCTCCTCTTTACACGATTTGGCTGAATTCAACCATATACGTTATGTATATTTCTCATATGATTATGATTTGCAAGACACATCTTATAAGGTTCTGGACCTGGGCACTAGGGATCTAGGTCAAAATGTTATGATATGATAAGGATTCTGCTCGTAAAGCTATCTCTTTCAAAACAGTATGTTGGAATTCAAACACATTTATTATGTTATGCGAGGTACTGATATAATAATGGATAGTGAGATGGCATTGATATCTGGATTTACCACTTGTATACGAGTCGGTATAGTGTATGACCCACAAAAATTGCCACATTCACAGGTTCACAGTTTTTTAGGCTTGGAGAGAAGTACATAATAGCATAGTAAAAATTTATCAAAATCTATCAATCGGAAAGTTGAAAAATTAGGTCAAATCTAATATGTCAAATATTTCTACAATTTTGGCCCAATATCTCAGAAATGGTCAAATACACATTAAATTGATTATTCATGAATAGGAAACCGACTATGAGGATTAGTAAACATCTGTCCAATTACTCTATGCCATCATACTGACATCATATAGTATAATATCATGACTTTATGTTCGGATTTTATTGAGAGAACGTCCACTATGTTAACAATCGTCCACACATTTGACTGAATCGTATTTGAAATGTAAGTAACCATTATTATGCTACGATATTTTGCTGATTTATACTTAATAATTATATTATTTATTTACTGAAGCAAACAGTTCAATACGTATGTGACCACAAATACTAAAATACTAGCTATGATTAAGCCCGTGCACTCGCATTACTACTGAAGCAAATATCTCATACTGTGTAAGGACTATTATGTTAAATATCCTGCCTCTAATTTGAATTCAAAAGAATTTTGAAAATATTCAACAACACAGACCACCACACGTATCCGTATGCATAAGAATTCGGTTATCTAAGATCTATAGCTTCTTTGGTAAATTTTGCGACACTAAAATATAACTTTGGATTCCTGACATTGTTGGTGTCAGATAAAGCACGAGTTTCTGAAGGCATCACTCTATACCTGATTGATGGAGCTATCCTTATTCCTCCACATTGCCACTTCAAATACTGTTGCTGATACGACTACAAGACCAAGGCTACACATTATATAATGTCGTCATCAATGGAGGATTCAAGCTTATCCATTAATCATATCACATGGTAATCAACTACGTGACATTCAGTAGCACGTCATAATCAATTACATTTTGCATGATGTAGATCAGTTGGTCACGGACGCATACTTGATGATGGACGAAGTTTTGTTGTACGAGGTTTATGTCTTTACTATTTAATAAATATGCTGTTGTATATTTTGAAACAAATTTTACTAGACGCCGTTGCTACCATAGCTATTTGTTTCAAAATATTCAACTGGGTACATGTATAGTTTTCTACAAATTGGGATTCAGAGAGTTCAGGTATCAATACATCCTAACATGGGGAAAGGTTTGTGTGGAGCATACCTAGAGATGGGCGGGGAAAATCTGGATTCCTCTATTAATGGTTCATGCAAAGGATAGTATCGAGGGTATAATTATGTAATGTTTTTGCTGATATTAACCAGCGATTACTTATTCCATTTTACTAACCTTCAATCGTTGAAATTCCAGTTTATGAAAATTTACAGGAAAATGATTGGAGATTTAGAAACTAAGTTGAATGAGACAGCTCCCAGGCAAATTAATTACATCATAAAAGATTGTCGTTTGTTGTTTATACGATTTAAAGAGATAATAATGTGATTAAAAGGTCTTGGGCTCCAAGACAACAAGTTTAATGTCAATCTCTGGCATGTTCTGACAGCATTGCAAGGATTACGTGGTCACTCTATACACATCTTACCCGACGTTTGAATGTTTTGAAACTAATTTGACTGGGAGCCGTTGTTTTAAAATATACAATGTAACATTACTATAAAATTGTGATTCTTGTAATTCGGAACTCAAAGTATATAAATCGCCTCACAAATGTGTAAAGTGTGAATAGGGGTCAACTAGAAATGGGTGGAACTTGAAATGGATACCTTTATTTGCGGTCAATCCTGCTCAAAAGACCACATGTCTCTCGGGACCAAAAGGTACTACTTCTTTATCGCAGGTTACTGGAAGAGCTCCTCTCTTAAGAAACCACCGTGATTTGACCCCCTATAGGCATCTTTATTATACAACCACCTTTCATTATTAACCATTCATGTCAGCCCATAAAGATGTTCGGATAAAACAGATAAGGGTATAGCTCAGTGTGCCTGGGATGATGATCATGATGATGATGATGGTGGTGGTGGTGGTGGTGGTGGTGGTTATCGTGGTCGTGATGATGATGATGATGATGATGATGATGGTGGTGGTGGTGGTGGTGGTGGTGGTGATAATAATGATGATAATGATGATCGATAAGTATAATGATCATGATGATGTTGTTGATGATGATGGTGGTGGTATACAGTACATCCCACATCCCGTTAAGTTAAAACCTTTCCAGAACAACACCAGAAACAATATCGATGGTCTTTTAACACTCTCCGAGCCTGACATTGAATTGAATTGAAAAGGTATACATCGATTAGCATTGGGGTCACTTTATTTTCCAGTACGTGCAGCTCACTGTACAGCGCCTCATGAGTCATGTGGTTTCGAAAGGGAAAGATTGGTGTGGGGCATAATTGCCCATATATGGAGTAACCAAATGTGGCATATTCTGGTGGGGTCCTTGCACGAACACATCCACCAGAATGTTCCCTTTTCGAACATATGAACAATTAACCCCCGCATCAACGACACCGCCTCGAACGTACCTGACTTGCGATGCCCAATGAAAAGATGCATCTATCACACACAATGGTTTTGAGAAATTGATGGGTATGATGTACCAGAGTATATGTAGTTGGCCATTTTTGAAATGGCTACTGCCCTCTTATGCCAGTTTTTAAAGATATTAGAGCATAATGAACAAATATATATTTTCCTTATTTCCTGTGACCAATCTGGTAAATCCGATGGTATATATGTAAAGTATTGTTCTTGCTACCCTGACACACTCCTCCTAACAACAGTACTATAATAATAGCATCCTGTAATAGTAGAATTGTAATGAAAACATCCATTACGACTAGTATAAAGAGATGTTCACTTAACCTTAATCAGAATGACCAGTAGACACAGAGTCTTGAATTTATATCAGCCTCATCTGTTAATCGAAAAAGTTATCGATTATTGGCAGTAGCGATAGACGTGCAACATGACGCAATCCTACTAACAACAGATAATAATAATAGCATCATACAATAGTACAATTATATTCAAAACATCCATTACTGCTAGTACAAAGAGATGTTCACTCAAGCTTACTCAGAATGACCAGTAGAAACAGAGTCTGGCATTATATCAGCGTAATTTTCCGCTCGAAACAGTTATTATCAAGATTATGGGCTGTAGCGGTAGACGCACACTCTGACTGGCCAATTAATAGACACACACTTATCAATTCCATGCTTTAACAATATATGAGATTTAAAAAACCAGCTGTCAATCCATATTGATTAAATCTTATAACGATCGCCGAGTGACCTGATTTACTGAGCTTTAGATGCGCATAAATTATAGCCATATACGAGATCCTATAGTGATAAATAGACAATTATTGAGTATGGTATATTGCGATTGACATACATAGATTATAGACACCTGCCAACCCCATAGCAATAGAAGAGCAATTATTTATTATGAACTGTAGCGAAATACACACATACATCATAGCCCTAAATATCGATTATTAGCTATAGCGAAAGATGCACATTGGTGAAATTATTGAGGCTGATTTATGGATTAGTGTTGTAGTGATAGATGTACATATGCGTGGTGAAATTATAGAGGCACAATTATTGATTACCCCTGCAGCGATAGATACACATTGTTGAAATCATAGACATGGAGTGTATCGATTAGTGCTGTAGAATAGACGTTCATAAATTATATCCACCTGTTGGCAATATTGATTAGTGCCCACTTTTGGCCGTCTGCTAAATTAATGCAACGGCAAAACTGGCATACACATAAATTGACTGAGTGAACTAATACACAATCAATTATTGAATAATGGCACAAAATATCATTGTCACATTTTGTTACCTGCACTTACAATTATTGATTGTTGGTACAGACAAATGTGGCAGACATATATTCATTTTGATTAATTAGTAATATTATTATATATTATGTTTTTCCATACCAACTTCAATAAACGCAGCTAAATATCTATAAAACGCTTGTAATAACTTTCCAATGGCTACTAACAGTGTCAGTTTGCTAACATAGTCGTGTACACCCCGTAGTAAACAGTATAATATTAATCTTCCATGTTGCTAGATTAGAAAGTCTTAGAGCATTTTCCAGGCAAATTATATACACAATTTCGCAGAAATAGTCTGTGTTACAAGCACTACTAGTTCTTCGTCTGGCGCTGCCATATCACTCTAGCTATGGTTACTTAGCTCACTTGCCGCTCAAGAGCAATGCCCGTCTGGCAAAAAACAGATATATGTTAGTTAGTACAATTTTGAAAACGATGAAAGAAATGTTACGTTGCATATTTCGAACATAATTGGTCTTTGGCAGCAATGTCTTCCAATCCAATAGACCTTTCCACTTTATCCATCCATCGTATGACGTCATAATCAACTACGTGACGTGTAGAACGACATTATAATGAATGCAGCCATTAGGACGTCATGAATGATGTAAGTAAGTGCATCACGAACGCATATTTGAAGACGGACTATGCGTTGATGTATGAATTGTATGTATTTACTATTTAATAAATATTTTGTTGAATATTTTGAAACTAATTTGAATGGGCGCTGTTGCTGAGATAGGCACATTATTTACAAACTATTCAATAGCTTACATGTATAGCTTTCAAGAAATTAATAGTTAGGGTATTCGAGGATCGATCGATCCCAACCCAACGGCGAACTGTGGGTGTAGCTTAGCCAGACGTGGACGGGGCATAGCTAAAACTGGAAAGGCACATTACGTTCAAACGACTCAACAGTTCGTTTTATTTTGTTTTGGAAAGAGGCTAAGTGATTTCTGAGCTTCACAGTAGAATGGAGATAATCACATTTGATTTTGATTTTTCACCTGTTTTAAAACAGCGAGTGTTTAATAGACCGATTAATTGTGACAAATGTTCCATGTGGAACCTTCCAATAAGCAATCTAATTGCTGTCTTTATCCAGAGATTGCTACCGCATTATTCAATGTCACGCTTGTACAAGCGCAGCAATTATCCGGCTCATAAAATAAACAAACTGACAAACAGGGTCTGATTAGAAACATTTTCGATAATCCGTTAGAGTTGTTAGAGTCTGACATCGAAAACGTATAGACCTACATCGATTAGCATCTTCATGGTCCTCGTTAGCATCTGGGCTTACAACCCAGCTCGATCAGAAATCGGAGGGTGGTGGGGGCATTACACAGATTTGCCCGTTTGCCAAACAGAGATTTAGCTTACCATATTAATTGTTTGTCGCCGTCGTTGTCGGTCGTTCGTCCTCGTCATCATTGTTTTCACTCACGCCGACGGTGGTCAAATTGTCACATATCCAGGTCACTTGCTCACTAAATGCTTACTGGAATGCACATTCTTGACCGTAAATCGGACATAGCAGAGGGTAGGCGCACACAGATACTAGGCAGGCACGTGCGGGACAGCCGCCTCACATGCATGAAGAAATGAACAAGCCACGCCCAAAGATAAACATGCAAGTGAACTCGCACGCATCGACAGTGACACACACCATCATTGACTTACACACATTATCAAGGATTATATACACATTAGGCTTACACGAAATACGGTTGCCCAATATATTGTGTCCACACGTTTAATGTCATAATTAAGCTAGTAATACGTACAATAGATACTGTATGTGTTGTCACGGATCAGGTGAGACTGTTTGTCACCAAGGTTTGTGATTATGGACTGACTTCACATGTTGGTAATTGAACATGGGACGGCAGTCATTTGGAGTTTGGCGTTTGGAATGGTCACTTGTAGCATTGGATAGTTGCTCCCACTCCACAACGTGAATATCAAACGGTGACTTGTGGCCAACTCTGCAAATGAACCAGTGACAGTGCCCCTACGTAAGCTATATATTAATAAAGTAATACCGTAACTACAAGCCCACGTAGGTTTTATCTCACCAGCCAGAGAAAAGATCCCGCTGTATAGGCAAACTAATCGGTATGAGACTTACATTATGTTCAAAATTAACTAACTACTAACGAACATGTTTCTGTTTAGTATTGAAAACATGTTAAGTTAATTACGAGTTATAGTCCTATTGTAGTTATGCATTTCCATCATTTAATTTTACTTACCATTTGATTCTGTTCCATCATGTTTGTTTACTTAATATCACTAATGGTGTAATCCGATATGTCACTCAAGTATATGACGTCATAAGCAAAAACTTCACATAGAGGCTGAAGTCATATTCATAATGGCTCGAAAAGTCTGCCAAGTGTACGAATTGTATGGCTTTTGTGAATTTACAATTTACTAAATATTCTATTGATACTTGGAATTCTGGGAATTCAGGGTTCAAATTTATATATAGATCCCAACACGCACAAAACGTGGAAGGAGCGTGGTTAGAAATGGGCGGGACAAAGCTAAAATGAATCGCTGTATTATTATATTGTATATTTACTGGCGTAAACACGTTAAACAACCACGTTATTACATATCCGTATCGTAGTGGCTCGCTACGATTAACTGTCTGTCTGCTGCAAGCCACCAGGCTATACTTTCAATAGACCCTAACTCTGGATACGCTGAATATGTTGAAACCAATTTGACTGAAAGTTGTTGGTGGCTTAGCCAGTCAAATTATTTTATTGTAAATTTGAAATTCCCGGTCCTCAGTCTTCAGAAAGTTTAAACAGATCACCTCTATATAACACACGATCCACGAAACGAAACTAACCGAAAACGACCGTTTGATTGATAACTGTGCTGCTTAATATATAACTTCTCTGGCAAACTTTCCTTCGCCGTTATATAACCATAGATTCCTGAGATAGTCAATGTCAGATAAAGCTTTAGTTACTGAAAGCACCCGTCTGTACCTGCCCGATGAAGCTGAATGTTAGATGAAGCTGTATCTTAGGTCCTCGGTACTGCTCGCTTCGGAAACTACCACTGCCGTTGCTCCTGCAAGACTAGAGCTAAATATTGTATAATATTATCTATCATCAATCATTGGCTTGTTTGCAAATGTCAGTAATCAGACTTCACGCTAGGTGGCGGGGTGGGGCAGAGTGGTGAATTAGATATAGAATAACGAATGTCTCTGTTTAATATATGCTAACCCTTTCAAAGACAAATACTTGAAAAGTAAATTCTTTTATGATGTATAACTTATTATTTTTAACATTTTCAAAGTCGACGTATCACCACCGTCGTTATTGACCACATCTGCGGCTCCATCAGGTGGACCTGCCACCAACTGTCATTATTGACCACATCTGCCGCTCCATAAGAGGGACGTGCCACCAAGTCTCGTTATTGTCCACATCTGCTGCTCCATAATGTGAATGTGCCACCAACTGTCACGATTTAACACATCTACCACGTCATAAGCTGGACGTGCCATCAACTGTGGTTATTGACCACATCTGCAACTCCATTAGGGGACCCTATTAGACAGATGGCGCTGATATTCAGAGTGTCTGGTATTATCATATTAACATTCAATATATGCGAAATAAATACCTCTAATAGATCGCCTTCTTCGTTCAGGGAAGCAGCGACTATTTGATAGGCAGCCTGCGCTACACTTTATACAACACATTTAAAAACTTCCCAATCAGCAATCTAATTGCAGTCTTCATTGAGAGCTGCTATGTTATTTAATGCCACGTTTGTATAAGCGTACCAATTATCCCGGCTCATAAAATAAATTATCTGATACAACAAACAGATTGTGCTTAGAAACAATATCGACTGACTGCTATCCCCGCCACTCTCACATGAGAAACGTATAAATAGATTTTGCGTGATTGTGTCTTTCTCCCTCCTCTCACCAGTCTGTCTGACTGTCTGTCTGTCTGTCTGTCTGTCTGTCTGTCTGTCTTTACATTGAAAAAAACCGCATTGGCACAGGAATTTAATTACAAATTTCTTTACCTAAATTTGTCCTATCGAGACCAAGTTTAGATTTACTTAGAGTGGTCCCCCTTGAGATTAGTTGGGGTAAAGTGAACTTATCAGTAGGTCGCTTTAACAGGTAAAGGCTGGGATTGATCCTACATTATAGAGAAATCACACACACGAATGCACACACACGCACACACGCACGCACGCACGCATACATCTGAACTAATGCACGAATGCATGCAATAATACATGCACACAGTAATACATGCACGAATGCACGCAATAATGCATGTACGAACACATGCACGAACGGACGCACGAATGCATGCACGCACACACCCACGCACTAATGTACTCACGAATTAATGCACCCACACCCACATACACACACACACACTTACACCCACGCAAGTATAGATGCACGCACGTACGGATGTACGAGCACACAACCACACACATACGAACAAACGAACTCACGCACGCACGCACGCACGCACGCACGCACGCACGCACGCACGCACGCACGCACGCACGCACGCACGCACGCACGCACGCACGCACGCACGCACGCACGCACGCACGCACGCACGCACGCACGCACGCACGCACGCACGCACGCACGCACGCACGCACGCACGCACGCACGCACGCACGCACGCACGCACGCACGCACGCACGCACGCACGCACGCACGCGCCCACACACGCACACACTTTTGCAGACACAAAACTAAAAGATGTCCTACGGATAGGATTTCATGTTGCCCCACCATTGATTTTGGTTGGGATTAGATTTATTTAAGAATAGGTAGGGATGGATGAAACCTTGTCATTGTTATCAGGAACTATAAGGTCTAACTTTGATCTTACTAGCAAATCTTTCAGGTTTGGATTTCTATTGTAAGCTATTACTGGTCGTACTTTGATCGGTTCCTTTAATTTAGATTGCAACTGTGAATATTCGTCTTTCATGGTTTTCGCTAATTCAACATTACGTCTATTGTATATGAGTTGAAATGGGATAATTTTGTTCTTTTGTGATATTCCTGAATCTACATTTATTCCAAATGGTGCCTTTGTTTGGAGTGTTCTAATCCAATGGCCTTCTCGTATTTTGCGAAACGAACTCGTTTCTTCTTCACTATCGAAGGTCGGAATCTGTTCAATTGGAATGATTTCAAAATGATGCTCAACTGAATGATCAGGAAGTTGGAAATGTTGAGCAATTGGCGTACCTGCTGAGGTGTTAATCTCAGAAACGTGGCGTCTAGCACGCACTCTAAATGCATTTTTTGTTTCACCAACATACTGTTTCTGACAAAGGGCACAATTGATCAAATAGACTACATTCTCAGAATCACAATGCATATTAGTTCGGATATGATATTCATTTTTAGTTTGAAAACTCAGGAATGTTTGTTGGTTTACAATATAGTTGTTTACTTTGCATCTATTTTTGTCGCATTTAGAAACTGATCCATCGCACATGATTGGTTTATTGTGTTTAATTTGGGCAGGCTCAAACTCGGGTCCGCTATGAGGTTTTAGATTTTCAAGCTCATTGATGGTGTCTGCTTACATTTTTCGAAGAAAACGGGCTGAATAGCCTCGTGCTTTCAAAGCATCAAACAGAGTAGAGCATGCACTATTCATGTTTTGCCTGTTGCTAGAGTTTCGAAAAAACCTTATGATTTGCGATTTGATCAGACCTTTAAAAGTGTGTGGAGGATGAAATGATTTTTTGTGAAGCAGCTGATGTGAGTCTGTTGGCTTAAAGAATACTTTATGTTCTAATTTCCCAGAGGAATCAAATTGAGGACTCTTATAGATCGTGACATCTAAAAAGTCAACCGATGTTTCACTAATAGTAGCTTTTAGCTTGATGTTTGAATCTTGGTTATTCAAAATGCGAAAAAATTCCTAAAAGTCTTCTTCTGAATGTTGCCAAATTATGAAGATGTCATCTAGATATGTGAGGTAAAGAAGAGGCTTTTTGGTTGATTTGTTCAGTGCCTCCTCTTCCCACTCCGCAACATAAATCATGGCAAAATTTGGGCTGAATCGTTTACCCATTGCGCATCCACAGATTTGAAGGTAATTTTCACCATTGAATTGGAAATCATTTCCTTTAAGACTTAGCTCTAGTAATTTTAGAATTTCCGTATCTGGTCGATCTGGGTCAGGAAATTTGACAACAGAATTCTTAATAGCATTGACTCCAGCATCAATATCTATATTGGTATACATAGCATCTATGTCTAATGTGACTAAATATGCATCTTTCGGAACTGACAATTTGGATAACTTTGAAAGAAAGTGTTCTGTGTTCTTGAGAAACCTCTTGTGTCTATTAGCAATGGGCTTTAAATAGTAATCAATATTTTCTGAAGTGCCATAAGACTCACTGCCACAGTCTGAAATGATGGATCAGCCAGGTGGTGTCAATGGATCTAACCAGGTGCTGATAGGTTTATGGATTTTAGGCAAGATATAAAATGTCCGATTTTGTGGATTATTCTCACCTAGCAGATACTTTAGCTGTTTCTTATTGATGTACTTATCTGTATGCAATGAATTAAGTATTTCGGTTTTGAGGCCAAATTAAATTATCAAGTTTTCTGTAATGCCTGGTGTTAGTTAACTGCCTTTCGGCCTCGCGGATGTAGTTTTCTCTAGACATAATCACAGTTGCTGAACCTTTATCTGCTGGTTTTATAATAATATTCTGATTTCTACGTAATTTGTTGATAGCCTGTCGCTCGAGAAAGGAAAGGTTTTGCTTATTGTTTGTGACTGGCAATGATCTGGCTATACCAGCAACCGTTTTTATGGTTGCTTTAATATTGTCATCAACTAGCCTATCTGGAGGGTCCCAACCGGATTTTCCAGTGAATGGTTTTGACTCTCCATTTAAATTTCCAAAATGATGGGCTGTTTTTACTGAATGACCACAATTAGCTACTTCAATACGACCTGTGTCTAAAAGCAAATCTAATCCTGTTTTTGGTTTTGGAGTTCGTACAAAATTAAGACCACGATCGAGAATTGATTTTTTAGATGATGAGAGATCATAGTGAGCTGCTAAATTGACAAGGTTTGTTCCTAATCCTATGTTAGGGGAGCTATTGCCTTGACCGACATTTAGTTTAAACTAAGTACCGTCAAAGAATGGTTATAAATACAATAAGCTGTTTCTTTCGTCCAATGGATTCTATCCTTCTCAACATGAAAATTGGCATCAGAAATTTTGGGGATGACCTTATCAACGTGGCAGTTGGACCTTGCTGATTCGTTGATACGCTTGAGACAGTACTTTTGTCTGTCTGACAAGCTATCAGAGAAGTTAATCTCAGCAACGTGCAACTCCGCATTAGGGAAGGTGTTTTTAAATTCATGAGCCATGAACCGTAAATGGCTTGAGGCTTTGGTTGGATTGCTCATTTTTGGAGTTGATGCCAATATTCAGGATGCTCTTCTCCGGGCTAGGGCCATCCTGGTGTCGCATAGACATTGTTCTGAAATGTGATAATGCGGCACCAGGATGGCACTCAACCTGGATGTCAGGATGGACGTCTAAATCAATTCGGGCTAGATTAGAGGACCCTATCAACAGAATCTTGTTGGTGATTCTGGGGATCCTCCACAGGCCCTTGCTATGCGATTGATGACGGTACTTAGCAAACTTCCTATCAGACAGGTTACTATTATTCTCCATAGGAGGGAGAGGAGGCGGAGACAGAGGAAGGGGAGCAGAAGAAGGTGCGTGAGGAGAAGAGAGATGAAGAGTAGGAGGAAGAGCAGGAGGAGGGATGGAGAGAAGAGATGCAAGAGGAGAAGATTGAGTATGAGGAGCAAGAGGCGGGATTGAGAGAGGAGATGCATGAAGAGAAGAAGTTTGAGGAGGGAGAGGAGGAGGCGGGATTGAGAGAGGAGAAGGAGGAAGAGGAGAAGATCGAGTCAGAAGGTGGCGAGGAGAAGATAGTGGAAGAGATGAGGAAGAGTTGCTAGGTGGTATATTTGGGGAACAGTGAGTAACAGCCCGACAACGGCGCACTGGGGGAGAATTTGTCTTTGGGAGAGCCGGCCATGACTCTGTTACATCATCAACACCAGGTGCTGGTGTTGGTGATGTATACAGATTCGTCTGCTTGGAGGTGGTAGGCGAGGGTGTGAAGGTGGTTGGTGACCGTTGTCGTTTGTTAGTCATTGTTGAATGTGAACCTGAACCTGTACTTGGTGTGGTCGTCAATCCGTCCGTCCATCCGTCCGTCTAGCCATTCGTCCGCACTTATGAGAGTACTCATGTGGCCTGATTTGTAAGTACAGGGGTCACTTGTGGCCTATTTGGCACTTGTGGCTTGCAAGCCACATGCATATGTGCTAAAACTGGTCAGTTTGGCATTTCTGGCTTACACAAACAATTTTGGTAAAGTAGGCCACAAATATTACGGACACGATTTTATCGTCCGTTATGGCCATCACGGACAAAAAGACCCACTGTTTGAGTTATATTATGTGGGTAATTAACATATATACCCGTTATTGGACTCGGACAGAAATTAAAACGACTCCCTTAATTCTTTCCGGAATCGAGGATTCGTGTATCATGTCGTTAGTAACGTAAGTGATAAACTGGTACTACGAATCTCATACCAGGGTATAAGTGCGCAGAGTCGATGACGTTGAAGGTTGAAGAAGGGGTGCTTCGGTTTCAGGAACTACATAGAAGACAAAATACGAGTCACCGAATATCGAAATAAGCGTGATTTTTTCGCAACATCCGCCATGCCCGTTTTGCGCGTATTTATGCGTGGTAAGTTTAATAACTTGTAATTTAAATATCTAATGCCATCATTCATTTACCGTTCAGATTATAACCCATTTCACCCAAAACAGTTGATTAGAATAATGGGATTATCAAATATCTCTACATACGGGAGGGAATGGTACTTTTCAGTTTTCACTCCTTGAAACACCCAGCTTGTAGGGAATGACAACGCTCCGCCACCTCACCTCACCCTACCAAACACCTTGCATAACATTACATCGAACATGTTGAAATAGAAATCCGCATTTCCCGAAATTTGGTGTTTTTAGGGGAAAACACCTCTTCATTAAAGCACGCAGTATGATTTCATCCTGAACAGTTATCCGCCAACCCGGCCAAAGAAATATAGTCAATATAAAGACACGTATTTCAGTCACGCGACTACATTGGTTGAGGTCAAGTCTGGGTGTTAGTGTTAGTGCAACACTACCACTGAGATAACACCGAGACTTGACCTCGTGTTAGTGTTAACACCAGATTTAGTGTTAACACCGTGTTAGCGCCTAGTGTTAACTCCAAATATTGTGTTAGTGTTAGTGTTAATACCAACCCCTGCTTTTGCCTTCATTTTCACATAAGTCATTAGCGAATAAAATGGAAATAGATATTCAAATCAGCATAAAATAAGCTTAATTTACTTGGTGTGAATGAGTTATTAGCTTCCCTTTTCACTGGCAGATGAAAATTTAGTCACTTATAGCTATATCTAGTTTGGTGTTAACATTAACCTCTAGAGGTTAACACCGTGTTGAGATCGAGTCTGGGTGTTAGTGTTAATGCTTGCTGCTAATAACCGACAAGTCAAAGCATAATTCGTTTTACTGGCGGCATGATGTATCCCAGTAACAATAACTGGTGGCCACTACAATACAGTTCATCAAATAACCAAGATTTACCTTATATGGCAACTCCGTACTTTATTGTGGGACACCAGCCTATTTTTTTGTCTATATAGAAAATAGTTATTTACCTCAAATATGTAGAGAGAAGCCAGAGGTGCCATGTTTATCACGTAGAGGGGGTGGGGGGGTGGGTGGGTGGGGTCCGCTCCTTTTAAACATGTAACGTGCCGGATATTAAATATTAGAACTATAAACAATTTAAGTAAATAAAATGGCATGCGATTTTTAGTTGAATTACCTCCCTTGCAAAATAATCAGACAAATATGAGATGGTATAGTCTGATTCACATATCTGTTTTAAATTTTGAAGACACTGTGTGCTGGTGACATTTAATTTCGGTTAATGACAAGTCTATGAAAACATAGTTATAATAAAAAATACAAATTCCTTAAGACTAGTTCACCTATTTATCAACAAATATATGTGTCTCAAATAAGTGTAACCTTAATACAGATTATCAGTTCATTAAAATGTGCCCCAACGGCGTACATATAGGCTCTGTACTTTATAAAATTACACAGAAAATATAGTGTTTTTCCTTTACACTACAATCTCATATGCAACCTGTGGGGTTACTGTCCTGAATATTACGGTGACCTGGTATGGGATACTGTGGTCAGTTGCTGATTTCCAGCCCTGCAAAACTAAAGTGGCCCATAAAGACAGGCAGTAAGTTGATAACTCTCATCTGCTATAGGATGGTGGTTCTCTGAGATTGGCGGGCATAAGACCACTCCTGAGTCCTCTCACGCAACAATAGGTTTGAACACATAAATTGGGCAGAGCACAGCAAGCATGTACAATTGTGTCAAGTGTTGCCATTCCACTAGCATCTGCTTGTATTGGAAGTTATTGGAATTGTATCCCCAAGCATAGAATATTTTTGTCTCATCATCCCATTCACACATTACATTGTCAATCCAATAATAATAGGTAAGATTTAGAAGCCTGTAAGCTGTTGCTGTCATATAGGCAGCAATAGATTCCAGCCAAATTAGTTTCAAAGTATTCAGCAGATTTACTAAATTATTTAATAAATTATTATACGGGTGAAAGCTTTCAACACACCATATTACTGAAATTCCTTTGCAGAAACTAGATCCTATGCATTCTACCACCACACACAGACAGCCATTGATATAAACATACCATAGACATGATTCGAAGTGTGTGGTGTGGGAATGTTAGACCAGGTTTGGGATGTGTGTGTTGTGAAGCTGTCAGACCGGGAATGCGAAGGAGGGTGGTGATGGAGAAAAAAGCAAGACATTGGTATCACTTTTCCGATGGTGACGGCGTCAACAATGTTAAGTTTTTGCGTTTAGCAAAACTTCTGGGCTTATATCTCAAGATTGACTAATCCTATTCCAACCAAACTTGGGTACATGGTGTTAACACTAACCTCTAGAGGTTAACACAGTGTTGAGGCCAAGTCTTGGTGTTAGTGTTAGTGCTTGCTGCTAATAAACGACAAGTCAAAGCATAATTCGTTTTACTGGCGGCATGATGTATCCCTGTAACAATAACTGGTGGCCACTACAATACAGTTAATAAAATAACCAAGATTTACCTTATATGGCTATTTTTTTGTCTATATAGAAAATAGTTATTTACCTCAAATATGTAGAGAGAAGCCAGAGGTGCCATGTTTATCACGTAGAGGGGGTGGTGGGGGGGGGGGTCCGCTCCTTTTAAACATGTAACGTGCCGGATATTAAATATTAGAACTATAAACAATTTAAGTAAATAAAATGGCATGCGATTTTTAGTTGAATTACCTCCCTTGCAAAATAATCAGACAAATATGAGATGGTATAGTCTGATTCACATATCTGTGGTAAATTTTGAAGACACTGTTTGCTGGTGACATTTAATTTGGGTTAATGACAAGTCTATGAAAACAAAGTTATAATAAAAAAATACAACTTCCTTAAGACTAGTTCACCTATTTATCAACTTTAGCACCGCATTCCAAGTCTGTCTTTTCAGGCATAGGGGAGACCGGGGCACTAGGCCTATATGTACATGGTACACAAATATATGTGTCTCAAATAAGTTTAACCGTAATACAGATTATCAGTTCATTAATATGTGCCCCAACGGCGTACATATAGGCTCTGTACTTTATAAAATTACACAGAAAATATAGTGTTTTTCCTTTACACTAAAATCTCATATGCAACCTGTGGGGTTACTGTCCTGAATATTACGGTGACCTGGTATGGGATACTGTGGTCAGTTGCTTATTTCCAGCCCTGCAAAACTAAAGTGGCCCATAAAGACAGGCAGTAAGTTGATAACTCTCATCCGCTATAGGATGGTGGTTCTCTGAGATTGGCGGGCATAAGACCACTCCTGAGTCCTCTCACGCAACAATAGGTTTGAACACATAAATTGGGCAGAGCACAGCAAGCATGTGCAATTGTGTCAAGTGTTGCCATTCCACTAGCATCTGCTTATATTGGAAGTTATTAGAATTGTATCCCCAAGCATAGAATATTTTTGTCTCATCATCCCATTCACACATTACATTGTCAATCCAATAATAATAGGTAAGATTTAGAAGCCTGTAAGCTGTTGCGGTCATATAGGCAGCAATAGATTCCAACCAAATTAGTTTCAAAGTATTCAGCAGATTTACTAAATTATATAATAAATTATTGCAAGTGTGAAAGCTTTCAACACACCATATTACTGAAATTCCTTTGCAGAAACTAGATCCTATGCATTCTACCACCACACACAGACAGACATTGATATAAACATACCATAGACATGATTCGAAGTGTGTGGTGTGGGAATGTTAGACCCGGTTTGGGGTGTGTGTGTTGTGAAGCTGTCAGACCGGGAATGCGAAGGAGGGTGGGGATGGAGAAAAAAGCGAGACATTGGTATCACTTTTCCGACGGCGACGGCGTCAACAATGTTAAGTTTTTGCGTTTAGCAAAACTTCTCGGATTATATCTCAAGATTAGCAAATCCTATTCCAACCACACTTGGGTACATGGTTGCCCATACTGTTAGGAAACAGCAGCATGGTTATGAGGTCACAGGGTCAAAGGTCAAGGTCACTTTGACCTTGATACAAAAATCAGTTTTTTCAACTTTAAGTTTTTGCGTTTAGCATCCTATTGAAACTAAACTTGGATAGATGTTAAGGGATAAAGTTAAGAAACAGCATGATGGCATTAAGGTCACAAGGTCAACGGCGAAAAAGCGGCGATAAGCGAGACATTTAATTCCGCAGAATTCTTGTTTTTGTCAAAATGTTATCAGAAGGACAAGACTTATGAAAAGGCCCTTTAAGTATTTAAGCAGTGTTAGCTCACCTGGCCAGAATGGCTAAGTGAGAGCTTTTGCTGTGGCAACCGTCCGTCCGTCTGTCTGTCAGTCAACTTTTCCTTTAAACGACTTCTCAAAAACTACTGGGCCGATTTGAATTGTATTTGACAGGAAGCATCATCAGGACATAGGGATCTAAGTTTGTTCAAACGAAGCCGATCTGCCATATCCAAGATGGCCGTCGGCCAAATCGGCCGATTTTGAGAAATGTCTTTAAAAATCTCCGAAACCGCTTGGCAGATCGATTCAAAACTCAGGAAATATCATCTAGGGCAAGGGCTGAACCAAGTTTGTTCAAGAGAAATTGATTGGCCAAATAGTTTGGTGGCCATCTTGGATGACCTAGTTTTCCCGAAAACGACTTCTCCAGAACCGCTGAAAGGATAAAGCCGAAATTTGTAAGATATAATCAGGCACTAAGGGTGATTAGAGTTTGTTCAAGTGAAGTCGATCCATCGACAAACATGGCCGCCGTGAGCCAATCACAACATAGCATGTTTGGAGGCCATTTAGAATTTTTTATTTGATGGATTTGAAGCCGAAATTGGTTATAATTATATATATATATATATATATATATATATATATATATATATATATATATATATATATATATATATATATATATATATATATATATATATATATATATATATATATATATATGCTTAATAGGGGTGTTCTAATATCAAATTAGCCATTTTTAAAATCATTTTCCAGCTCAAAGCTCCCATACTAAAGCAATGTGCAATTTAAAATGTCGTCTACTGGAGAACCATTAGGCCGATTTCAATTATATATGGCAGGAACAAACCTTAGGACAGAGAGATTCAAGTTTGTACACACGTACCCGATCGGCCAATTTGGCTGGTGGCCATCTTGGATTATGGCTGACTTTTGGAAACATCTTAAAAAATCTCTGAAATGTCTTTGGGGTGGGGGCGGGGTAATTGATGCACGCCTCTTGAAATCTGATCTAGGCCAAGAACTGAATCAGGTTTGTTCAAGGGAACTTGATTTGCCAAATGGTTGCCAAGGTGTCAGTGGCCAATAATTGCAGGTGAGCGATACAAGCCCCTTAGTACATTTCATAATGGCTATTATGTTTGCATTTCAATTTTCAGATTCCAAGATACATGTACATGTATGAACTTCTGAAATATGAAACCTGTTGGTGCTGTATTATTTTCTAGTCGCTGGTCATTCAAACTTTTTTATCATTTGATTTCGAGTCGGTTTCATGACTCTTTTTATATTCATATTATTTCTCACAAATATTTCTTGCTTATTTTTACTTGTCCCTACCTTTTTGAGCTTTCTTGTGCACATTTGCGTAAACCATTCATTCCTACAATGTTTTCTGTTTGGCGGTATCCCTTGCCTGGTTTCATTCTTGATCGATTTGTAGGTACGTAATACAGCATCCTTTTTATGTATGCTGTCTGCATAATCTAAGTAATATATTTCAACCTGTCCAATAGTACCATTATCTTAATTTTCCCTAATTTTAGTCATGGTAGCTGGTGTTGCTCTTGAGTCTGACGCAGTTGAATGGTGTTGCTGTCATAGCTCCACTGGTAATCACTATGCCCGCCGGGCTGGAAAATTATGATAAATACAGTAAATATATATATATATATATATATATATATATATATATATATATATGAAAACAATATTCTTACTATCAAATTACAATTGCCATGCATCTTCCAACATCTAAAACCAATGAAATGGTCATATAAATCTAGAGGAGCATAAATTTGTAGCAATTATTCATTCATCTTGCACTAATTCAAACTTTAAAATCCACAATCTTATATGAATTTGAGTGAACGTGCATGTACTTGTACATGTAAACACAGATTTTGTACCAGCATCCTCGAAATTGAACTAAGAGATAGAAAATTCAACTTCCCGCACCGAGAATGGAATTTCAGATGTTCAGTAAAATCATTTAACCCTTAAATACCGTCTAGATTTATTCAATACAAGTTCAGTTTTCTCGTAGAAATTGTCCGCTTGTAGGCCAAGCCTCCATGAACTTTGTTTTGGAACATGTGTTGACAATAGGCCGTTTTCTTGTTTATGCTTGGTGATGTCACACCAGCGCACGAGTATTAGCTGGTTGGCAAATGATACACGATGCTCACATGTGTTGAGTTGATAAACAGTCGTATCACCTATGTCTAATTTTACGATTCACTGAGATATTGCACGAAATAAAGATATGATGAGAGGTTGCGAGTGTGTGGAGTACGGATAGATGATCCTTACATCATTCAGACTGGATGGTTCTAAATATCTCACTGTTGTCAATGATCAACTACAGTTATATGGGCATATCTGAATGTATGTTCGCGGTGGGGAGTTGCCTATGTGGTGTGGTGTGACCTCTCTTTTGTAGCCTGCGAGCAGGTGGGGTCACCTATTTCACCCACCCACCCCACCCAGGGATGGTGTGGTTGGTGCGGAGAGTATTAAACAACATAATTATTTTGCATACATATAGCACACATATGTATATCTATAATACTCCATCCCACTAAATGTACAGCTAGGTAGCTTAAGATGTCAACCATTTTTGAAAAAAAATGCAAATATGTCTATTTTTCAGTTTCATATCATACCCTTTGGTGATTTTCTCGTCTGGTAGGGGAGAACAGTAAGCCAATTTACTCCCCAGGACAACTCACCCCATAGCTGATGGACAAATCACCCCACACAATGGCTAACATTTACCCATTTTATATCAAGTGCAATACATCATATGCACCCCAGACTTATGGACACGTCACCTCAAAGATGATGGACAAATCACCCCACATAATGGATATGATTAATTTATATACCCATTTTCTTTCAGGAACAGTAAACCATTTGCTCCATATACTTATGCACAACTCACTTCATAGTTGATGGACAAACCACCCAAAAAAATGGTTAACATTTGCCGATTTCATTTCAAGTGCAATACATCATATGCACCCCAGACTTATGGACAACTCACCTCACAGCTGATGGACAAATCACCCCACACAATGGACATGATTAATTTATATATACCTTTCGTTCAGGAACAGTAAACCCATTTGCTCCACCGACTTATGCACAACTCACCTCATAGTTGATGGACACATCACCCCACAAAATGGCTAACATTTACCGATTTCATTTCAAGTGCAGTACATCATATGCACCCCAGGCTTATGGACACGTCACCTCAAAGCTGATGGACAAATCACCCCACATAATGGATATGATTAATTTATATACCCATTTTCTTTCAGGAACAGTAAACCATTTGCTCAGTAGACTTATGCACAACTCACTTCATGGTTGATGGACAAACCACCCAACAAAATGGTTAACATTTGCAGATTTCATGTCAAGTGCAGTATCTCATATGCACCCCAGACCTATAGACAACTCACCTCATAATTGATGGACAGATCACCCCACATAATGGACATGATTAATTTATATATCCCTTTCTTTCAGGAACAGCAAACCATTTGCTCCACATACGTATGCACAACTCACTTCATAGTTGATGGCCAAACCACCCCACAAAATGGCTAACATTTACCGATTTCATTTCAAGTGCAGTATCTCATATGCACCCCAGACTTATGGACAACTCACCTCATCGTTGATGGACAAATCACCCCACATAATGGACAATTTGCACCTCAGTATTATGGACAATTTGCACCTCAGTAATATGGACAATGCACCTCATAAGATGGACGCTTTTAAGGTGCTACTCAGATGTACCCACTGTACCAGGATGCACCCCACAAGTACAAATTTGCACAAGTGTACTCTCATTGGGCCGTCCGTCCGTCCGTCCTTCCGTCCGTCCGTCCGTCCGTCCGTCCGTCCGTCAGTCAGTCAGTCAGTCAGTCAGTCAGTCAGTCAGTCAGTCAGTCAGTCAGTCAGTCAGTCAGTCAGTCAGTCAGTCAGTCAGTCATGTCTGCTTGCCTGCCTGTCTGCCTGCCTGCCTGCCTGCCTGTCTGCCTGCCTGCCTGCCTGCCTGCCTGCCTACCTGCCTGCCTGCCTGCCTGCAGCCTGCCTGCAGCCTGCCTGCAGCCTGCCTGCAGCCTGCCTGCAGCCTGCCTGCAGCCTGCCTGCCTGCCTGCCTGCCTGCCTGCCTGCCTGCCTGCCTGCCTGCCTGTCTGTCTGTCTGTCTGTCTGTCTGTCTGTCGGTCTGTCTGTCTGTCCACTCCCTCACCTCTCCTTGTTCTCCGCCTTCTCCTCCGCCTCCTCCTCCTTCTCGTTCCCCTCCTCTACCTCCACCTCCTCCTCGTCATCCCCCACTACTCCTTCTCCCCTCATCATCGTTCTCCTCCTGCTCTTACTGTTTCTCCTGCTCCGCTTGTCCCTCCTCCTCCTCCACCACCACCTCCTCCTCCTCCATCACCTCCTCCTCCTTCTCCGCCTCCTCCTCCGCCTCATCCTCCTCCTCCTACTACTACTACTACTACTACTACTACTACTACTACTACTACTACTACTACTACTTCTACTACTACTACTACTACTACTGCTGCTACTACTTCTACTACTACTGCTACTACTACTACTACTACTACTACTACTACTACTACTACTACTACTACTACTACTACTACTACTACTACTACTACTACTATTACTACTACTACTAAAATGCATATAGCTAATAATTCCTCTAAGTCTCAACGGAATACATGTATTTTTCTGCGAAGACAGTTTAGCTTCATTTACCCTATGGATTAAGCCAGCTATTGAATCACAATATTGACTTTGTTAATGGTTCACGAGGAGTTTCTGATCAATGAAGGCACAGATGTTTCAGATATTGCTTTACTAATTACGTCTGATGCAACCAGGGATTGCTGAAAAATCGAAATGGGGGAATATTGTTTTAGCCAGGCCCCGCCCATCTCTATCTAAGCTCCACCCATGTTTCACCCGTGTTGGGATTGATACATGGGCTATCAATTTCCAGAAAGCCATAGAGGCAATCAGTTGAATATTTTGAAACTAATTCGACTGGCTGCCCATGCAGCAACAGCTTAGTCCGTCATCAATTGCGCCTTCGCGATGAACTTATATAAGTCATCCATGGCTTCATTGATTATGAAGATTCCCTTTAGTATCTTGATTACTCAGCGTGGTAATATTTCTACAGTAATATAAGCCTGAAATTCCTAACATTGGTGGTGTTAGATAAAGAACGAGTTTCTAAAACCATCACCATATACCTGACTGACAGAGCTACCTGTTATTCCCCGACACTGCCACTTCAGTTAATGCCGCTGATGTTACTACAAGACCAGGGCTAACTAATCTATAATTTCATCATTAATTAATGGCTCCTGGCAAATGTCAGGAATCGGTCTGCAAACTTTAAGGTGGGTTGAGGATTGGTGGTAGTTTGGATAGCGACTAAGGAAAGCATATGTCTGATCCTGTTATTAACGAGGCTACAATTATGTACTGTTTTCATTGAGATTAGACAGTGATTACTTAAACCATTTTAATAACCCTTCACTCATTGAAATTCGCGAGTCTCTAATACAAGACTGTTATTATATATGAAAACGCTAGAATAGTTAGGAAGTTATTTTGCCGGAAGATGTTGCTGCCATAGTCACAACAGGTCCCAGTCAAATTAGTTTTCAAATATTCCAAAAAAAATCGCGTACGTCAAAGAAATTGGAGCGCGTGGTCACCAATAGGTGAAAAGCAGAAACGTGTTAGGCATTACAATTTTGGATACGATGTAAATAAATGTTCTGTCGAGTACTTTGAACATAATTGAATCGGAAGACATTGCTACTTTAGGCAGCAATGGCCTCCAAAATAGTCAATAGTGGGTTTTATTGTGTTTTGGAAACAGGTTAAGTTCTTTCTGATCTCAACAGTAGAAGGGTAATAATTACATCTGGGGCCAGTTTCACAAAGGGTACTTAAGTACACTAGGGTACTTAAGTACCGCGTGAATATCAAATGAAGCATTCTGATTGGTCCGTTTTCTACTTTTCGACAGGGCGTAACTTACACACCTTTGTGAAACTGGCACCTGATGCATATCTTTGATCTCTGTTGAAACAGCAAGTGCTTCATAGATGCTTAATTGCGACAAATGTTACATCTGGAAAATCCTAATCAGCAATCTAATTGCAGTCTTTATCCAGAGGTCGCTGCCACATTACTTAATGTTACGCTTTTATACAAGCGCAGCAATTATCCAGCTCATAAAATAAATACTATGACAAATGGACTCTAATTAAAACCATTATCGATAATGCGTTAGCGTTGTCAGAGTCTGACATTGAACCCGTATACGCTACAGCAATTAACGTCTTTCTCAGTTTAACGTAGATAGATCAGAGATCGGACGTGCGTGGGGTGCGGGGGGGAGAGGGGTATTACACAGATTTACTGGTTTGTCAGTGTACATAGATTCAGTTTATCATTTTAATTGTTATTATTACTTAAATAATGATAGCATTAATTTATAATCATCATTATCACCATCATTTTTTCATCTTCATATAATATTGTTGTCGCTTTCGACTGACATGATTTTTGCTGCCAGTGCCGCATATCTCTGTTTCTCTGTCTGTTCGTCTGTAAGTTTGTCTGTCTGCTTCTCTCATTACCTGAAGTCCCTTTCCCGAACACAAGTATGTAAGAATGACCAAATTTGGCACATACACTCTTATTGGGACTGGGGGAGAGAGAGAGTGAGAGAGAGGGAGAGAGAGAGAGAGAGGGGGAGGGAGGGAGCGAGGGAGAAAGAGAGAAAGAGGGGGGGAGAATAGAGTGAGAGAGAGAGAGAAGAGAGAGAGACAGAGAGAGAGGAGAGAGAGAGAGAGAGAGAGAGAGAGAGAGAGAGAGATCTATTTATACACAGTTATAAAAGTCAATACTAAACATACGTTTAATACTATCACTCTCATGTTATAAACACGTGCGTCACACGCTCTTGGCTATTGGACATAAGCACATTTGACTGCATTTCATCTTAGCAGAGCAAAAAACATCCTTACATTTCTTATTCAGAAATATCAGATATTCCTTTATGGGCTATTCCCATGAGATTAGCCCCCTCTCCCAGATCAATGAACACAGCGTGGCATATGAAAGGCAGATCTGTGTGATTTAATCTCTTGTGAATAATAGTGATATAACACACGATGTTATGGCAGCTGAGGACATTCCTGATAAATTATGTCATTTTCATAACGTGTCGTCAAACCATCCGCTCTCTAAGACACACCCACCCTGTCTATACCAGGCACTGAATGGACCATAAGGAATACTCCCTAATATACAATCAGTGAGGTGATTCCACGCTCCTAACTATAGAACAGGGAATCGCTATCCATAATCGCAGCTATACACTAATATGAATTTCATTTTGAAATTTGTTTTTGTGTGTCATATGCCATGTTTCGTATTCAAGAAACGTTACTTTTGAATTTGCCATGCTCTTAACTATGGGAGCGGCAATCGCTACCTATAGATGGTGGCTATAAACCAATATGAATTTCAATTTGAAATTTGTTTGTAATCTGTCATATGTCATGCTTCCTTTTCAAGAGAGTTTACTCCTGTATCTGTCAGATGAGATTACCACATTTATTAACACATTTATCGGTACTCATGTGAGCTTAAAACTGCACATGTTGGTACAGCGGCATTAGCAACATCAACCAGGACCTCCATTATTTAATGAAGATGAGAGGATTAGGCTGTGTATACCATTACGTTATGTTGCTCAGAATCTGGGTATGGTTAGAAAATGTAAGAAGGAATTTACCTTTCATACCAAAGCTATCCAATATCAAACATGATGACAGCCACAATCAGCGATTGCAGACACTCAGTTTTCTGCGGATGTTTCTTATTTAATTCAGAGTTTCCATGTTTCTTTCGATTGATATCATTCAATTTCGAGCATAATTATCTCCACACACTTTAAGGGTGTTGCAATCGCCTCCATCTATCTGCCCATCCACCTCTACATCTGCCTATCCGTCCATGTGTCTGGCTATTCTCATCTGAAATGGGTTGGCTGAACTCAACCAAATATTCTATGTGTTTCCCATATGATTACGAATTGCAAGATGCATTGTTTACTGTTCTGGCCCTTCGGACTTGGGAGCTGGGTACAAAGATTAAATACGATACTTAATCGAGAAAAATGAACTTTACATCAAATAGGCAACATATGTTTGTACCCTGGATGGATGTATAATGAAGTCTGTTAGTATAGTATGATTGTTAGTCATGGGTGTGAGTTTTTGTTGACAGGTCGGTTAGAGTTTTTCTAAAAGTAATGATAGATATTACTTGTGGACGCCATGTAGGGCAATGCATGATATGCGAAAGTGAGGTTATTTCTCGGCTTCTACTTTGCACATAGCACATTCCGGATTCGCAGTGCTCTTGGTTGTGGGCAGCTCTGTTTGCTTGCAGTAGTATGTTCTGGTGAGCAAGCCGCAGTTGCATCCATGGAGCTCATATGTCAGTGTGAGTAGTGGACAGAGTTGCTACTGCTGGGTGTAGTGATCCAATGCCCCTTTCCATGTTTAGCCATGCCCCGCCTCACTAACTAAGCTCCACCCACACCTTGCCGTGCTGGGATTGATCGATCCCCAAATGCCCCAACTATCAATTTCCTGAAAACTATACAGGGAAGCTGTTGAATATTTTGTATGGCAGCAACAGCGCCCAGGCAAATTAGTTTCAAAATATTCAACATAATATTTATTAAATAGTAAAAGGAAACAATTTTTACAACAACGCATAGACCATCTTCAAATATGCGTTCGTGATGTACTTATCGACGTCATTCATTATGATGTCATTGTACACATCACGCTGTTAATTATGACGTCATTTGATGGGTGGGTACTCTGGAAAGGTGAATTTTGAAGTTATCCTGAAGTTATGGCGTAGAGATGTATACACCTGATACTCGTCAGTAGTCTGTTCCTAAATACAGAGTTACAGCATGCTGTATTGTTCTCTTCCAGATGTGGTTAATAGGAGGTTTGTTAAGTAGGTCATTGATGGACGGTAGGTCATATAGAGAAAGCGGTTTCCTGATGTCGCTAAACCAACTCCTTTTGCAATGCCTTTCATCAGAGTTTGTCGGATACAAATCTTGTGAATGATTCTGTTCACATTCGCACATATGTTTCTTAGGAAGATTAGTATTTGAAGATGAGCCCCTCTTCTATAGGCTGCAAACATACTAGTACATACGGTACTGGTTGCGCAAGTCTCACTGGAAGTGACATAACTTGTTTTAGAACCTTCCAGTAGAAGGCTTCAATCTGATCTGTGTCACTGTGTGTTAAGAGTAACGATTCTGTGAGCACCAGGCGTATGTATGTTTCAATCAAGTGCAATGAGGCTCTAGGGTGCAATCCGTTCGCACAGTGTAGTCCAACTCCAAATAGCGGATATATCACTCTTCTAGCTTTCTCAATGTTTTCTAGTGAGTGTTCCACTTGTTAACTTGTTATCTCTGTGTATACCGAAGTGAACTAAGGGGCTGATTTGTGGAATTACACGTCCATTTATCAAATTTGGCTAGATATGTTCTTGTCTGATGCTGCTACTTGTTTATTAAAGCTATAATCAGGGTGGCATACTTTTCATGCTTTGCCCACATCTAGTGAAATTCTATCGACCGTGTTAGCGTAGTCCTATTGAATGTTGTTGCTGTGTATGACAACAAGTTTCCTGTCAAAACTCTGAATTATGCTGACAGCAATACACTTATTCCTACATTATTATAATAATAGTTATGTAGACAGTTTAATGCAGTCATGCTAGACGTTCACATTCAGATTTGGCGTGATTATTTTGTCATCACTAATTTCATTCACCATCATTTTCATGTTCCATCCACTATGCTTCCAACAGTACCTGATACACTATTCTGTTGATTTTTTCACAATGGATGAATCCCCTTTTAACTATGCACGCCCGTCTCTAGCTAAGCTCCGCTTATGCTTTGTGTTTTTGGGAACCATTTATATACTTTAAATCTGTAATTCGCAGAATCCCAATTCCATGGTAACTATACAACTAACATGTTGAACATTTTGAAAACTAATTTGACTTGCCACTACTGCTGTCTATTAAATGATAAAGAGTTCGTATAGCTGGTGAGACATGCCAGGTTCATGAGGTAGTCAATTATTATTGTAACGTCAGCCTACCTGTTGGCGTAAATGGCTATGACCTGATATACTTGACTGACAGATCGGATTAATCCATTGTATTGTTTATGTAATGGTGTGCGTACGTGAATAATCACATGATCACAAGCACTAATATTTAAGCTGAGGTTAAATCTGTAAACCAAATGTCAATTGAACAAAACATGTCTTACAGTATAAAGAATATTATGTTAAATATTCTGAACCGAATTTGAGTTCCACAGAAGTTAGTTTCAAAATATGCAACACCCTACCTGTATCAATGTCGTAATTTGAAATTCTGTAACTTCAGTCTTCGGAGTGTTAAAACAGATCACTGCCATCACTCACACACCGAAAAATCGTTGCTTTTGTTAGAATTGTATTGATTAACATTTTTGAATTACGTTGTTTAAAATTGTTTACAATTTATCTTCCCCGTTGAAGATTTCTGACATAGTGAATATCAAATAAACAGCGAGCTACTGAACGTGTCACACACTCTATGCATGGCTGAGGGAACTATTGGTTATTCCTCCGCACTGCCACTTCAGATACCACTGCTGATGCCACTACACGTCATCATTAATTAATGGCTCGCTACAATTGTTAGGAATGGGTCTGTAAACTCGGAGGTAGATTTAGAATTGGTGGTGGGTTAAAGACAGAATATAGAAAGCATCTGTCTGATTCGAGGGTATAATTATGTAATATTTTCTCTGACTAAATGTTCTTGCTCGCCAAGACAACAAGTTTCGTCTCAAACTCTGGCTTCTGCTGACAGCAATGCAATGATTAAGTGAACACTGTTTACACATTTTACCTGCCCCCCCCCCCCCCCCGCATCCATTTATGGAGGGATGTAGCACTCCGGTATATGAGGTTATCATCAAGTACGTCACATGTAGGCTGACGGCACCACCATAATAACTTAACTCTTTGAAGAATCGTCAATTTAATAAACATTATGCTAAATATTTTGAAACTAATCTTACTGGGAGATGTTAGGCAGCAATGTCTTCAATCAAATTATGTTTTAAAAATATTAAACAGAACACCTTATTCTGGTTTTGGTAACATGTCACATTATTTCCGACCTGTGCAATTGAATGCAATTGGTACCATTTTATATTCATATTTCATCTATTCAAAACAGCAATTATCTGGCTCATAAGATAAACTATCTAACACAAATAGGCTGTGATTAGAAAGAATATTGATAGTCTACTAGCAACGTCAGAATCAGGCAGCTGATAGAAGCGGATAGTTAGGTTTTGTTTGAATTTATCACTCCCTTCCAACAACCCCCTCTCTCTCTTTCTCTCTCTCTCTCTCGCTCGCTCCATCTCCATCTCCCTCTCATTCTCATTCGCCCTCTAACTATCCCCCTCTTTCTCTCTCTCGCTCTCCCTTTCTCGTTCTCCCTCCACCACTCTCTCTCTCTCTCTCTCTCTCTCTCTCTCTCTCTCTCTCTCGCTTTCTCGTCACATCTGTTGGTGCATAAATGGTGCCATGCATATCTAATGCATTTCTAATTGGTTACATTTGTGGACGTATAAGATAATTGTTGCCGTTTTGTTATCAAGCAGACCCAAGTAAATCTTTCTGCAATGACATATATCTTACCGGATTGATCATAGTTTGGTTAAATGTGGTCCTGATCATAAACAAGTCTTGGCTATTGATGATAGAAGCACAAATAATGGAGCGCCCAAAGCAACTTGGTAATTGACAATAGAAGCCCTAAACGGAAGCACAGACAATAAACATGTTTGACTGCGTTTCATCTTATCAGAAAAAACCCTTATTTTTATTTATTATTAAAAAATTGTCAGATATCCATCATGTCCCAGGTATCGGATATCCACAGGAGATTAGCACAATCACCCGGCTCAATGCATACAGCGTAACATATGAAAGTCAGATCTGCATGATTTAGTCTCTTGTGAATACTAGTGATATAACACGCGGTGTCATGGTACCTGAGGACATTCCTGATAAATTATGTCATTTCCATAATGTGGTAATATTTAGCGCTTCAAACCATACTTTCTCCAAGACAAACCCGCAAGTTACACTGTCTATACAGGGCACTGCATGGACCATAAAGACCAATCCCTAGTAGACAGCTGGTCGAGAAATACAATCCATTTGATATCGCATATCACTTTTTGTGCCAGCATGTTGGCGGTTCTTTTAGACAGGTATTTTGACGACCACTCATTTTAGAGAACCACCAATCACTCAGCCACAAATGAGTGTGCCCGCCAGAGGCATGCTTCGTGGAATCAGCATGGGAAATGGCATTTGAAGTGAGGTGATTCCACAACAAGTAACACCATTGATTAAATGATCAGTGGAGCATTAGATTACTTAAACCAGTACCTCATGTTGTTCAGAACCTGGTTTGTGTTCGGAAATGTAAAAGGAATGACCTTGCGTATCAAAGCTATGATCCAAACGTGATGACAAACGCAATCAGCAATTGCAGACAGTCAGTTTGTGTGGGTTTCTTGCGAACGTTTCTTATTCATTTCGGAATTTCCATTCTTATTCCGATGGCTATAATTTAAAGAAATCGTCCAAACGTGATGACAACCGCAATCAACAATTGCTGAGGCGGTGGGGTGGGTGGCTTGGGGGTGTTTGCGAACCTTTCTTATTCATTTCGGAATTTCCATGCTTATTTCGATAGCTATAATTTAATTTCGAGCATAGTCACACCCACACAATTTAAATACTCGATTGAGGATATTGCCTGCATCTATCTGTCGCTCCATCTGTCCATATGTCTATCCATCTGGCTATCACCTCTTTAAACAATTTGCTGAAGTCAACCATATATGTTATGTGCATTTCTCATATGGTTATGAATTGCACGACGCATTTTATAAGGTTCTGGCCCTGGGCACTAGGGATCTAGGTCAAAATGTTAGGATATGATGAGGATCTCATTCGAAACAATATGTTGGAAATCAAACACATTTATTATGTTATGTGAGGTACTGATATAATAATGGATTGTGAGATCATATTTATATTTGGCTCTAACACTTGGATACGGATAGATATACAGTACGACCCACAAACAGTGCAACATACTGCTTCACTATGTTTTAGGTTTGGAGAGAAGTACATAAAAGCATACTAAAAATCTATCAAAATCTATCAAAAAATAAAGTTGAAAAATTAGATCAAATCTAATATGGTAAATATTTCTGCATTTTTGGCCAAATATCTCAAAAATGGTCAAATACCCATTAAATGGATTATTCATGAATAGGAAACCGACTTTGAGGATTCGAAAAAATCTGTCCGATTACTCTATGGCATTATAATGTCATCACATAGTAAAATATCATGACTTTATGTTGTGATTTTATTGAGAGAACGGCCACTAAGTTAGCATTCGTCCACAAATTTGACTGAATCTTATTTGAAATGTAAGTAACCATTATTATGCTACGATATTTTGATAATTTATACTTAATAATTATATTATTTAATTACTGAAGTAAACAGTTCAATAAACATTAAAATACTAGCTATGATTAAGCTCGTGCACTCGCATTACCACTGAAGCAAATATCTTATACTTTGTAAGGCCTATTATGTTAAATATCCTGCCACTAATTTGAATTCCAAAGAAGTTAATTTGAAAATATTCAACGACCTAACTATATTATGGTCGTAAAATATAAATTCTATGAGTTCAGTCTCCAGTTGCTTAATCCGACCAAGACATGTATCCCTATGTCTTAGAAATCTGTTGCCTAAATATATAGCTTCTTTGGTAAACCATGCTACATTAAATGAAAACTTGGGATTCCAGGACGTTGTTGGTGCCAGATAAAGTGTGAGTTTCTGAAAGCATCACTTTACAACTGATTGAAGGAGCTATCCTTATTCCTCCGCATTGCTGCTTCTGATAGTTCTGCTGATACTACTTCAAGCCCAAGGCTACGCATTTTATATTGTCATCATGAAGGGAGGAGTACAGCTTATCCATCCATCATATCACATGGTAGTCAACTACGTGACATTCAGTATGCCGTCATAATCAATTATGTCAGGCATGATGTAGATAAGTTGTTCACGAACGCATAATTGATGATGGACTAAGTTTTGTTTTATGAGTTTTATGTCTTTACTATTTAATAAACATCCTGTTGAATATTTTGAAACTAATTTTACTAGGCGCCATTGCTACAATAGGTATCAAAAGCGACAAATCAAATTTGTTTCAAAAAATTCAGCAGGGTACATGTATAATTTTCTACAAATTGAGATTCAGAGAGTTCAGCGATCAATCGACCTCAACACGGGGAAAAGTTTGTGTGGAGCTTACCTAGAGATGGGCGTGTCATAGCTAAATCGGGATTCCTCTATTCACTGGTCTTTCTAAAAGCAGGAATCTGTCTGCAAACTCTGAGATGAGTTTAGGATTTGTGGTGGTTTAGATAGAGGATAAAGAAAGCATCTCTCTGAAAGCATCTATCTGATCCTGATAGTAAAGAGGGCATAATTATGTAATGTTTTGCTGATATTAAACAGTGATTACGTAACCCATTTTTCTAACCTTCAATCGTTGAAATTCCAGTTTCTCTCATACATGAAAATGATTGGATATTTAGAAACTAAGTTGACTGAGACAGCTTCCAGGCAAATTAATTTCAAAAGATTCGACAAAATGGCAGTTTCATAATAAAATTGTCATTTGTTGCCTGTAAGATTTAAAGAGATAATAATGTGATTAAAAGGTTTTGGATTTCAAGACAACAAGTTTGCTGTCAATCGCTGGCTTGTGCTAACAGCAATGCACGGATTAAGCGAACAGTCTAGGCACATCTTACCTGGAGGGTGAATGTTTTGAAACTAATTTGACTTGGAGCCGTTGTTTTAAAATATACAATGGCCTACATGTAACAGTAGCATAAACTTGTGATTCTTGTAATTTGGAACTCAACGTATATAAATTGATTACAAAACGTGTAAAGTGTGAACAGGGATTAACTCGAAATTGGCGGGATATAGCTTGAAATGGATACTTCTATTTGCGGGCAAACCTGCTCAAAAGACCACATGTCTCTCGGGACCAAAAGGTACTAGTACTTTATCGTAGGTGACCGTAAGAGCTCCTCTCTTAAGAAACCACCATCATTTGATCCCCTGTAGGCATCTTTATTAGACAACCACCTTTAATTATTGACCATACATGTCGCCCCATAAGAGGGTCGGACAGGACAGATATGGGTATAGCTTAGTGTGCCTGGGATGATGATGATGATGATGATGATGATGATGATGATGATGCTGATGATGCTGATGATGATGGTGGTGGTGGTGGTGGTGGTGGTGGTGGTGGTGGTCGTGATGGTGAGTATGATGATTATGATAATCATGATGATGTTGATGATCGATAAGGATACTGATCATGATGATGTTGTTGTTGATGATGATGATGATGACGATGATGATGATGATGATGATGATGATGATGATGTTGATGTTGTTGTTGGTGGTGGTGGTGGCGGCGGCGGTGGTGGTGGTGGTGGTGGTCCTGATGGTGAGTATGATGATAATGATAATCATGATGATGTTGATGATCGATAAGGATACTGATCATGATGATGTTGTTGTTGATGATGATGATGATGATGATGATGATGATGATGATGATGGTGTTGATGTTGTTGTTGGCGGTGGTGATGATGATGATGGTGGTGGTGGTGGCGGCGGTGGTGGTGGTGGTGGTGGTGGTCGTGATGGTGAGTATGATGATAATGATAATCATGATGATGTTGATGATCGATAAGGATAATGATCATGATGATGTTGTTGTTGATGATGATGATGATGATGATGATGGTGATGATGATGATGATGATGATGATGATGATGATGACGGTGCTGATGTTGTTGTTGTTGTTGTTATTGTTGTTGTTGGTGGTGGTGGTGGTGGTGGTGGTGGTGGTAGTGGTGGTGTTGGTGGTGGTGTTGATGATGATGATGAAGATGATGATGATGATGATGGTGATGATGATGATGGTGGTGGTGATGATGATGACGATGATGCTCGATCGATCAAGATAATGATTATGATGATGTTGTTGATGATGGTGATGGTGGTGTACAGTACATCCCATAAACAAGCTAAAGTGTTTCCAGAACACAGCCAGAAACATGTTAAAAAGTACAATGTTGAACACGATGAAAAAAAGTGTTCTGTTGATTATTTTGAACATAATTGAATTGGAAGTCATTGTTGCCTTAATAAAAAATCTGACAAACAGGCTGTAATTAGAAACAATATCGATGGTCTGTTAACACTCTCTGAGTCTGACAATGAATTGAATTGAAAAGGTATTTATCGATTAGCATCGGCATTACTTTATTATTTTCCAGTCAGTGAAGCTCGCCGTACAGTGTCTTACGAGTCATGTGCTTTTGCGGGGGAAAGACTAGAGTGAGCGTAATTACCCATATACGGATTAACCAAAAGTGGAATATTCTGGTGGGGGTCATTTCCCAAACACGTCCACCAGAATGTGGCATTTTTGAAGATACCATATGGACAATTAAACACCGCCCCATCCACACACCCTTGCACGTACGTCACTTGCGGTGCCCACTGAAAATGTGCATCAATCACACCCGATAGCTTTGTGAGACATCGATGGTTATGAAGTACAAGAGAATTTGAAGTTGGCCATTTTTTTTTAATTGCTACTCCTCTCTTATGCCACATTTTAAAAGATATTAGAACACAATCAACAAATACGTATTTTCCTTATTTCCTGTTACAAGTCAGGTAAATTCGATGGTATATCTGCAAAGTATTGGTCTTGCTAACCTGACACAATCCTACTAACAACAGTACTATAATAATAGCATCCTACAATAGTACAATTATAATGAAAACATCTGTTCCTACTAGTACAGAGAAATGTTCACGCAAGCTTACTCAGAATGACCAGTAGAAACAGTCTGGCATTTATTTCAGCCTCATTTGTCAATCGAAACAGTTATTATGGACTTTGGGCTGTAGCGATAGATGCCCAATCTGAGTGGTTGATTAATAGACACAGAATTATCATTTACCAGCCGTAACAATACACGGGATAGCTTAGATTAAGAAAACGGCTTTCAATCCATATTGAATAAATCTTATAGTGATAGACGAGTAATCTGATTGGCTGAGCTATAGATGCACAGCAATTATAGCCATCTACGAGATCCTAGAATGATAGATACACAATCATTGATTATTGGCTATAGCAATTGACAGGCCCATGGCGATAGAGGAGCAATTATTGATTATGAACTGTGGCAATAGACTCACATAAATCATGGCCCCAAATATCGATTATTTGCTCTAGCGAAAGATGCACATTGGTGAAATTATAGACGCAGATTTACCAATTGGTGTTATAGTGATAGATACACATGTGAGTGGTAAAATTATAGAGGCACGATTATTGATTACCCTTGCAGCGATAAACACACATTGGTGAAATCATAGACACGGATTGTATCGATTAGCCCTATAAAATAGACGTTCATAATGTATATCCACCTGTTGCCAATATTGATTAGTGTCTAAATGCCCACTTTTGGCCGTCTGCTAATTTATTGCAATGGGCAAAACTGACATACACACAAATCGACAGACTGAACTAATACACAATCAATTATTGAATAATGGCACAAAATGCCATTGTCACATTGTGTCAGATCTCCTTACAATTATTGATTGTTGGTACAGGCAAAAGTGACAGACATATGTTCATTTTGATTAAGTGTAATATTATTATATATTATGTTTTTCCATACAAACTTTCATAAACACTGCTAAATATGTAGAAATATGTTTTGTATCAGGTTGTATTAACTTCCTAATGGCTTCTAACAGCGTCAGTTTGCTAACATAGTCGTGTGCATCCCGTAGTAAACATTATAATATTACACTTCATTGTTGTTAGCTTAGAAAGTCTTAATGAAATTGCAGCACGATTCAATAGAGCAATCTTCAGGCAAAATATGTAAAAGATTTCGCAGAAATAGTGTGTGTTTCAAGCACTACTAATTTTTCATATGGTGTTGCCCCGCCCTAGTCATACCACTCTAGCTAAGGTTAATTAGCTCACTCGAGGCACAACAATAACGACCATCTAGCACAAAAACAGACATATGTCAGTTAGTACAATTGTGAAAACGATGTAAGAAATGTTCTTTTGAATATTTCGAACATAATTGGCCTTTGGCAGCAATGTCATCCAATCCAATAAACCTTTCTACTTTATCCGTCCATCGTATGTCGTCGCAATCAACTATGTGATGTGTAAAATGACATCATAATGAATGCAGTCATTTATGGCGTCATTAATCGCGTAGATAAGTATGTCACGAACGCGTATTTGAAGACGGGCTATGCGTTGTTGTATGAATTGTATGTATTTACTATTTAATAAATATTATGTTGAATATTTTGAAACTAATTTGACTGGGCGCTGTTGCTGCCATAGGCAAATTAGTTACAAATTGTTCAACAGCTTATCTGTACAGTTGTCAGGAAAGTAATAGTCAGGGCATTCGAGGATCGATCGATGCCAACACGGCGAAGTGTGGGTGGAGCTTAACCAGAGATAGGCGGGACATAGCTAAAACAGGAAAGGCCCATTATGTTCAAAGGACTCAAAAGTTCGTTTTATTTTATTTTGGAAAGAGGCTAAGTGATTTCTGACCTTCACAGGAGAATGGAAATAATCACATCTGTTTTTTATCTTTTACCTGTTTTAAAACATCGAGTGTTTAATAGACCCATTAATTGTGACAAATGCTCCATTTAGAACCTTCCAATCTAATTTCTGTCTTTATCCAGAGATCACTACCGCATTATTTAATGCCACGCTTGTACAAGCGCAGACATTATCCGGCTCATAAAATAAATAAACAGACAAACAGGCTCTGATTAGAAACATTATCACTAATCCATTGTCAGAGTCTGACATCGAAAACGTATAGGCCTACATTGTTTAGCATCTTCCTCAGCAGACCTATAACCCAGATCGATCAAAATCGGGAGCGGGAGTGGTATTACATAGATTTGCCCGTTTGTCACAGTATATAGATTTAGTTTATCATACTAATTGTTGTTATTATTACTTAATTAATATAAGCATTAATTTATCATCATCATTATCACCATTATCTTCTCATCTTCCTATTATGTTGTTGTTGTTGTTGTCGTCGTCGTCCTCGTCGTCGTCGTCGTCGTCGTCGTCGTCGTCGTCGTCACCGTCGTCCTCGTCATCGTTGTCGTCGACGTCGTCGTCATCGTCGTCGTCGACGTCGTTTGTCGTCGCCGTCGGCATCGTCATCGTCGTTGTCGGTCGTTCCTCCTCGTCATCCTTGTTTTCACTCACGCCGAAGGTGGCCGTTTTGTCAAATATCTATGTCACGGGATCACTAAATGCATACTGAAATGCAAATTCTTGGCCATACATCGGCCAGATACCAGGCAGGCACGCGCAGAACAGCCACAATACATGCATGAAGAAATGAACAAGCCAGGCCCACAGATAAACACGCAAGTGAACTCGCACGCATCAACAGTGACACACACAACCATTGACTTACACACACTATCAAGGAGTATAATACACATTAGGCTTATACTAAAGACGATTGCCTAATATATTGCGTCCACGCATTTAATGTCGTAATTACGCTAGTAATACATACAGTATATACTGAATGTGTTGCCACGGATCAGGTGAGACTGTTTGTCGCCAAGGTTTGTGATTATGGACTGACTTCACATGTTGGTAATGGAACATGGGACGGCAGTCATTTGGAGTTAGTGTTTGGAATGGGTACTTGTAGCATTGGATAGTTGTTCCCACTCCACGACGTGAATATCAAACTGTGGATTGTGGCCAACTGTGCACACGAACCAGTGACCGTGCCCCGGCGTAAGCTATATATTAATAAAGTAATACCTTAACTACAAGCCCGCGTAGGTTTTATCTCACCAGCCAGATGAGAGATCGTGGTGTAGGCAAACTAATCGGTATGAGAGTTATATACGGTTTAAAATTGTACTAACTACTAACGAACATGTTTCTGTTTGGTATTGAAAACATGTTAAGTTAATTACGAGTTGTAGTCCTATTGTAGTTATACATTTCCATCATTTAATTTTACTTACCATTTGATTCCGTTCCATCCTCTCAGCTTCTACAAACACGCGTAACAATTTCCTGTTTGTGTACTTAATATCACTAATGGCGTAATCTGATATGCCACTCAAGTATATGACGTCATAATCAATACTCTTACGTGGAGGCTTAAGTCGTATTCATAATGCTCGAAAAGTCCGCCAAGTGTACAAATTGTATGTCTTTTGTGAATGTACAATTTACTAAACATTCTATTGAATATCCTGATACTAATTTGATTGGGAACTGTTGCTGCCATCGTCAGAAACAGCCTCCGTTTAAATTAGTTTCAAAATAGTCTGCGGTTTGCCTATAAAATTACCTTGAGATTGGAATTCTGGGAATTCAGGGATCAAATTTATACACAGATTCCAACACGCACAAAACGTGGACGGAATGTGGTTAGCAATGGGCGTGCCAAAGCTAAAATGATTATTTACTGGAGTACACTCTTTAAACAAACACGTGATCACATTTCCTAAGTGGCTCGCTACAATTAACTGTCTGACTGCTGAAAGCCACCAGATAATGATTTCAATGGGCAGTAACCCTGTATATGCTGACTATTTTGAAAACAATTTGACTGAAAGTTGTTGGTGGCCTAGCCACCAACAACTTTCAGTCAAATTGCTTTCAAAATAGTCAGCATATCCAGAGATAACCTAAATGGAATATGTAGTCAGCAGAAATTCAGCTGTCAGTTAGTAACACGTATGAACATGAAATCGCAATGACCACGAATCCTGCATAGTGTAAGGACAATCTTTCGGTAACAATGCAAAATCTAACTTTAATCTCTAGAAATTCTTTCATAATATTCAACAGCTTACCTATGCGCCTATACTAAATTTGAAAATCTCAGACCTCAATCTTCAAAAAGCTAAAACAGCTAACATCTATCACACAGTATCCATGAAACCAACCGAAAACAACTGTTTGTCTGAGAACTGTGTTGCTTAAAATATAACTTCTCTGGTAAACATTCCTTCGTCGATATATAACTCTGGATTCGTGAGATAGTGGATGTCGGATAAAGCGCCAGTTACTGAAAGCGTCCGTCTGCACTCGACCGATGGAGCTGTACATTAGGTCCCGGCACTGCTCGCTTCGGAAACCACCGCTGCAGTTGATCCTACAAGAATAGAGCTAAATATTGTATAATATTATCTATCATCTAGCGTTGGCTTGTCAGCAACAGTCAGGAATCGGTCTTCACGCTAGGTGGTTGTGTCGGGCAGGGTGGTGAATTAGAGATAGGATACAGAAAGTCTCTGTTTGATATCGGCTAACCCTTTCAACGACAAATACCTGGGAAAATATATTCTTTACTGAAAAAATAACGTTTTTTAAAAATATTGTCAAATTAATATTATTAGAAACTATTGCTGCGTAATTTTATTTCAAAATATGCAACCGTTTTCTTGTTTGTTTTGCCTTAAGAATGAGCCACGTGGGAATTTATCTCGGAAAATGTTATCATTAATAAAGATGGTCTAATTAAGCAAGTTATTTACGATGTTTAATATATTATGTTGAATATTTTGAAATTAATATGACTGGAAGACGTCGCTGCCTAAGGTGTTAATTTCAAAATATTCGACAGATGCCCTGTTTGTTTGTCCCAAGATTGAGATACCGAGAATTTATAGGTGAAATGGTTAATATTAGTGGTCTAACAAGACAATCTCTTCACTGATATTAAATATTGATTGCGTAATCTATTTGTTAGCCTTTAACCGCTGAAATTCCAGTCTCTCAAATTCAAGACTACAGGACCATTTTTAAGCTGCGTCGACTGCAACATGTTGCTGTCATAGTTGATAATGTAATATCCCAGTCTGTCGATCAATCACATGCCGTCATAATCAATTACGTTATGAATTATGTAGCTAAGCTCGTCATAAACCCTTAATTGGTGACAGGTAAAGTGTTGTACGAATTGTATGCCATTATTATATAATAAACATTATGTCAGATATTTTGAAACTAATTTGACTGGTCACTGTTGCTGGGCACTATTCAACAGCTTACAAGATCTGTAAAGCTCTCTGAAAAGTGAGGTTCACAGAGTGCAGGGATCTATCGATCCTACCACATGCGAGCTTGGGTTAAGCTTAGCTAGAGATGGGCGGGGGTTAGCCAAAATGGATTCCCTCCATGGTTCAACATAATATCACCTACGCCCTAACGATATCGTTCCCGAGCTATAAGAGTTAAAGGAGTTAATAGACTCTTTTGTGTTGTTTGTGAGACTTCTTCTGACAACAGTACAATAACTATTGAACATTGTTTTTATCAGAAGCCACCAGTAAACATTTAACCATGTCATGCCGAACCTGGCCAAAAGTAACCTCTAGAGTAGTCGTGAGGAATGTCCATTTGCGGGCCAAGAGAAGACTATTTCTGAATGAAATGTTACTATATTGGAATGACTAGCCCAGTTACGGAGCCAGTCATTCCAATGGTCAAATTTCATAAAATGTCTTCTATTGACCTGCAAATATACATTTAATAAACACGTATTTGGATATTCTTAACATAATTTAGCCATTAAATGTTTAAACCCAATTGACAGCCCACCTTGTTTTTCTTGACCAAAATATGGATTGTCACAAGTGGCTGTAAGATATCCTCTATGTAAGGACATACCATGCTTTGGTCCCCATTAGTGTCCTAAAGTCATATCATATGGTGATTGACTTTGAGTATGCCACCAACTGCCATTATGAACCACATCATCTACTCCATAAGGTGGACTTGCCACCAACTGTCGTTATTGACCACATCTACCACTCCATAAGGTGGCCGTGCCACCAGCTGACGTTATTGACCACATCTGCGACTCAATAATATGGCCGTACCACCAACTGTCGTTATTGACCACATCTGCCACTCCGTAACGTGAACGTGCCATAAACTGGCGTTATTGACCACATCGTCCACTCCGTAAGGTGGTCGTATTAGATAGATGTGGCTGTTATTCAGAGTGGCTGGGATTGCCATGGTGACATTCAATATATCATAAATAAATGCCTCTCACAGTTGTTCTTCCTTCAGTGAAACTGAGAGTGTTTGATAGACAGCATGCGCTAAATATTATACAACACATTAAAAAACTTCCCAATCTACAATCTAATTGCAGTCTTCATTGAATGGATGCTGCCGCATTATTTAATGCCGCATGTGTACAAGTGCAGCAATTGTCCAGCTCATAAAACAAATAATCTGATACAACAAACAGACTGTGATAAGAAATAATATCGATTGACTGCTAGCGTCGTCACTCTCTCACATGGGCAACGTATGAATCGATTTTGCTTGATTGTGTCTTTCTCCCATCCCCCCTCACCAATCTGTATGTCTGTCTGTCCCTCTCTCTCTGTCTGTATGGCTGGCAGTCTGCCTGCATACCTGCCTGGCTGCCTGCCTGCTTGCCGACTGCCTACCTGCCTGTCTGCCCAGATGTCTGGCTGTATGTCTGTCTGTATGTCTATCTGTCTGTCTGTCTGTTCGTTCACTTCCCCTTCCCCTCCTCCTCCTCATCCTTCTCCTCCTCATGCATTTCCTCCTCGTCATTCTCACCCACTACTCCTCCTCCTCCTCCTCATCCCTCCTCCTTCTCCTCCTCCTCCTCCTCTTCATCCTCCTCCTCATCCACTTTCCCCTCATCATCACGCCACTACTCTTGCTCATCCACTCCCCATTCTTATCCTCCCTTTCCTCCTGCTTCTCCTCCTCCCTTCTCCTCCGCCTCGTCCTCCTGCTCATACTACTACTACTAATTTTTTTTTTTTTTTTTTTTTTTAAAATCCGACGCTGACGCAGTCGGATACACTTCCCGGAGGAACTCCTTTAAAAAGGCTTGCACACCCCCATAAAAATCGGTTGAATTAGCAGGCTTTATTAATAGAATAACAATACAAACCTAAAATGTCAAAACAGTGCAAGCTAAAATACTCTATTATCATATACCACAACCGTGGCATAACTACATAGAAAACATAATTAATAAAGAGCTGATAACATAACATAATTCAACAAAGACATTGCTATTTGCACACCGTGTAGTAGTAGGCCCACATGGCGAGCATAGCTAATCATCAAGTGGTAAAGCCACTCATCAATAATTAGCAGTAAGCTACTGCTAATCATTGATGCCATTGAGCCGATTCATGACCGGCAGGCTAAGTAGATCATATGTAGTTTAACGTAGCACACCGTATAGTAGTAGGGCCAAATGGCGAGTGCAGCTCGCCAACAAGTGGCGAGGTGACTCGTCAATAAGTAACAAAAAGTCATTCATTGACGCCAGTTAGCCGATTATTAAATACCCAACGGACGTAGTAGCCTTTACATAATATAATGCACAAAGCAAACGCATACAAACTATGACTACTTAGATGGTTCCAAATTTAGCAAGGAGCATATTGATATATACCCAAAAGCCTGTAGTTATGCGACACTAAGTAAATAGATGGTCTATCGTTTCCTCCTCAGTATTACATAATAAGCACCGGTCTGTACTTGATATTTTACACATATAAGTAAGATGACCGACCCATACCCTTCGATGGAGTAATCGCCATGCCAGGTCCCGTGCATTCCCTGGTAGACAAGGTAGCTGTATTGCTTTTCAGGCATTTTTCCAGTTCTTTGGCGTGCATCCTAAATTGTTCCAATGCCTAACCACAATAGGAGTCCATCTCCGACTTTGCATTAGAATTCTAAACCAGTCTCTAGATGCCATGTTGTATTTTATATGTTCTGACATAAATACTAATGTTGGTTGCAACATATCAATGTTGCCACGTGCTTTCGGCAATTTGAACCATACAGCAGGTATTGCATTCTTTATTCTAACAAATACGCGCTGAGCATCAATATGTCTCATTGATGTTATTCTTGCTACATCTTGCATCGCAATCCATTTACGAGATTTCGGATTTACCAAGTCACGTAAATATTGAATACCATTTTTGGCCATAGAGGGCAAATATAATACATCATCATTATCACGAATCAACTCGTTGCCCCAAAGACGTTGCTCTAAGGCATCTTCCCAACAATTGGGTTGTGGCATTGATCGTGTAAATATTTTTAAGGCTTCGAGCTGTTCTTTATATACATTTGGAATCTTTTGATGATTAGGTGGCAATTTATTGCACATAAATAAACATTCTACTGGAAATGGGTCAACGTACCTTTGGAGAAGTGCCCTTGAAACACTTAACCAAGATGAGTTTGAAGTAAGTAACTTATTCAAGAATTTCAATTTTAAAGAAGCACACTTTGCTGAAACATTAACCAAATCCAGGCCTCCGGCATGCTTTTCATTGGTGAGGATTGACTGTGATACTAAATGGGCTGTGTCCTCCCATAAGGAGGACAAAAGTAACGTGTTGATCTTTGACTCTACTGATTTGGGCATATGAACTACAGAAGCGGTATACCACAGTCCAGATAAAATTAAGTTATTAAGGACAAATGTCCTGCCAAAGACAGGATCTTTTAGGCGACGTCGTTTCCAATTTAGTAATGCACACTTTAGCTTGGATATCCTTTCTTCCCAGCTTAGTAATACATTTTGTTCTCTACTAAAGTAAATACCCACAATTTTTATGACATCATTTGAGCAGTTAATATCCATCACATTATCAGTTCTGCCCTTCCAATCGCCCAAAAACAATCCCTTAGATTTATCTTTATTGACTTTAAGTCCTGATGCCTTTTGACAATCTGTTAATACGCCATTTAAAATTCTAAAATCCGTATTTTTACGCGCAAACACAGTCGTATCATTTGCATATTGAGAAACCTTTAGTGGCCTTTCTACGCCACGTATACATATTCCTTGAAAGTCATTACGTTGCCTCAATGTGGCCCCCAACGATTCCATATCTATGACGAATAGAAGCGGGGACAGTGTGCAACCCTGTCTGAGACCTCGTTCCAACACTAACGGTTTGGATAGCTGATTGATAACTAAATAGCAACTTGTTATATCAGTATATAAAATATTGACCCATTTAATAAATCTTGAACCAAAGCCAATATGGTCTAAAGACTTAAACAAGAAATCCCATTCTAGTCTGTCAAACGCCTTCTCGTTATCAAGTGCTATTATTGCTGCTGGGATACAATCCTTTTCAACTAATTGAATAAGGTCTCGTATAAGCAAAGTGTTGTTTAATATTGATCTTCCTGGCACAGAGCAGGTTTGATCATCATGAATGACATCGCCTAGGACTGCGCCAAGTTTTAATGTTAGTGCCCGAGTAATAATCTTATAATCTACACAGAGTAGAGAGATTGGTCTATAATTCTGTATTTTATTTCTGTCACCCCTCTTGTATATAAGCCAAACATATGCTTGGGCCATCGATGTAGGGAGATGCCCTTGCTTAAAAATGCTGGTTGCTATTTCTTCTAATACTTACAAATGACAAAGGAATTAAATTGACTCACTCAAGCGATCTTGCCAAATATAATGCGCTAGCCTATGAACTATAGAAATAGCAGACTGGCGCGGGGAGAAATGTACTGCATTAACCACAGTAAGAGGAGCCCTATTAAATGGCGGAAACCGCCAGCTAAGAGGAATGCGTTTAGAAAATGGAGACACAAAATGCGCTCCAACCAAGACAAGAATTTACAAATTAAACATAAAGTTTGAAAGGAAATACTAATACGAAATATATGTATAAAATTTATCTACAAAATCGCGCTAGAAACTAGCAAATTCGGGCAGCAATTGCAGAGCTAAATAAACGCGTGCGTTCACTTCGACTACTACTACTACTACTACTACTACTACTACTACTACTACTACTACTACTACTACTACTACTACTACTACTACTACTACTACTACTACTACTACTACTACTACACTACTACTCCTACTACTACTACTACTACTACTACTACTACTACTACTACTACTACTACTACTACTACTACTACTACTACTACCACCACTACTACTACTACTACTACTACTACTACTACTACTACAACTACTACTACTACTACTACTACTACTACTACTACTAATACTACTAATACTACTAATACTACTGTTATTATTATTACTACTACTACTACATTTTTTTTTTTTTTTGGTAGCACGATCAAAGGATCGTGTGGAAATCCATGGTAACCAAAAATATACTGACTGAAAAAGAACATTACACAAAGAAGAACTCAATAGAAAACAATTATCGTATCAGTCACATGTATAAATAAGTAATACATATTTGCAGTTCAATTGTATAATTTCTTTAAAATTCTATGCATCATCTAGCTAGGCTATGTCTTAACCCTTTCAACACGAAATGCAATCACACCAAAATACTTTTATAAAGATTCTGCTATGTATTTTCAAAACAACCCGACTTAGAGCTGTTGCTGTGTAGACAACAGCATATACCTGTGAAATTCGTTTCAAATTGCACAACGGATTTCTTGTTTGAAATTAATATTATGTGAACCGAGGGTTCAAAGGGTTAACAAACATTACCATAAAACATTTTATAAAATCATATATTACATCATCAAAAATTCATGCCATTAAGCGCAACATCATAACTTTAAAAATCCACACGTTCAAAATCAGACACCTATTTGAGCATTAGAGCACTGAAATATAGACTCTCAAAATTGCTTTGTATTCATATGACGGCAATGTATATGTGCAAAACAAATTTGCCACAAGCTTGTTGCTGTCCATAAGAGCAACGACTTGCAGCAACACCGCCTCCAAAGCTCGCGCTTGCCATTGTTCTACTGAGTCTACTGTATTAATAAATATTGACAGTAGTGTAATACACGTCAAAACATAAACACACGGTTCGAGCGTAAGCCTATAAGTATTAAGAACAAACCAATTAAGGTTCACAGGATGATTTATAAAAAGGCAAATACTAGAATATCTGCAATGTGTTTAGCGACACGGTAATATTGCATAGTGTGGTAAATGTGAGTTGAATAACTTCAACTATGTTGTTCCCGCACCACATATCTTTGAATTTCTCCAAACTCCTTTCTTTCGTAGCCCTGTGCAATTCGCCTTGTCAGTATACAGCGACTCAAATGAATGTTTAAATATTTTATGGGATTCTAAATTTACTTGCAAATGAATTTTCGAAAATTACCCTAGAACAAGGGCAATAGTAGCTACATTGAGATATAGAGTCACTTTTCGCATTGCAAAACCAACGAATATTAAAGTTGCGTGTATGACCACCTGCCACGTGTAGGACACGCCTTAACCCTTGCAACCCCAAGCGCCCAGGTATGTTAATTTCAAATTAATCATAGCTATAGACTGTTAGGTATCTTGAAATCAATTTAATGTGATACAGCAACAGTTTCTACATTACCAAATCCACAAATAACCACAACAATACATCTTACATGTAATTAATTGTAGAGAACCGGTTAACATGTATTCATTAGAAAATGCGCATAGACGTAACATTATTAAATTCGTTGGCATAACTTCAACTATGTTGTTCCCGCACCACATATCTTTGAATTTCTCCAAACTCCTTTCTTTCGTAGCCCTGTGCAATTCGCCTTGAAGGCAATGCATTAAAAGGGCACGAAAAATCGCTTTCAGGGAAATTAAATGGGTTGACCTGTTAGGAGTCAGCACCTGTGCACATTGGTATTTCCAAACTGTCCATATACCTATCATGATAAGACAGATTAAGAGCCCATGTTTATGGCTGGTTAGATATATAGATTTAAGATCCGTAAACAAAATCATTTCTGATTTTAGATTCAAAGAATGAATATCAAATTTTACTGCAATTGTTTCTGCAAATTTCCAGAATTCAATAATTTCCAGACAATTAATGAACAAGTGGACACATGTCTCTTCCTCGTTTTTACAGAGAGGACATAGATAACTATTTGTAATTCGAAATTTCTGTAATAAATGGCCAACCCAAAGTCTGCGATGAATGAGCCGCCATGCTACATCACGTACCCTATGTGGTATAAATGGCAAGTGTAAATGCTTCCACACATTATTCCAGTCAGAGGGTTTATAATTGGTATTATTCCATGCATCAATTGCTCTGTGCATTTTGGCGTGTCTACATATTAAGATACTATACCAAACATGAGAACGCATATGGCATTTGAATTCTTCTCCATCATAATGCAACACTGGTGGAGAAATTTCCTCCTTGTCAACAACATTTGGTAGTGTGAACCAGTCGATGGGAACAGCTTTCTTTAATTGTCCTAACAGACGATGGGTATCAATAATCCTTAATGCATATTTTTCTGATATTGTTTGCCCTGAAATCCACGAACGTGTATCTGAGTTGATTAAATCGGACAATCTGTGAACACCTTTACTAGCTAATGATGGGAAGTAAAGGCCTTTATTTCGCATCTAAATATTGTCGTTTCCCCATAGTCTCTGGTCTAGAACACTTTCCCATTCTAACGATGATGGCGTTACCTTAATAAACATGTTCAATGCGTGGCGTTGCTCATTGAAGACATCTGGTATCTTCATGACGTTTGGAGGTGGTGTCTTTGAAAGGAATATACACTCTGTGGAATAAGGTCCAATATACGTTTCCAATAATGTTCGTGAAACAATGGCCCAAGGTGAATTGGAATATATCAAATCATGCAGAAATGTAAGTTTTAATGACGCACATTTTGTTTGAATGTGTACCAAGTCCAAACCGCCTTTCAATTTTGCATTGATACAAACTAAATTAGCTACAAGTTTAGCTTCCCACAAAAAGGCAGACAATAGCTGATTAATCTCATCTTCTATATGTTTTGGCATATGGACACCAGAAGCTGTATACCACAAACCAGACATTATCAGATTATTCAGAACAAATGCTCTACCAGATATAGACAAACGGCGTCGCTTCCAACTTGCTAACACGTGTTTCAGTTTACATAGTCAGGGTGTCCAGTTTATTAACGTGTCCTTTTTGCGACTAAAGTAAATAAATGCCTATTATTTTGATATAGTCATTTGACCACTGTATGTCCATAATATTATCACACCTGTTAATCCAAGGACCAAGAAATAGGCCGACAGATTTATCTCGATTGATCTTTAGTCCAGGAGCTTTTTGAAACACACTTAATATTTTATCTAAGCTACCAACATCGCTGTCATGTCCAACATACACTGTAGTATCATCTGAATACTGGGATACCGGTAATGGTCTCGCAAGACCATGTATGGATAGCCCCTTAAACATAGGGCCTTCCCTCAGTGTTGATCCCAGTGAGTCCATGGCTATGACAAATAACAAGGGTGACAGAGAACAACCTTGCCGTACACCGCGTGCTAGTATCACATCATTATTCAGACAATTATTTAAAAGATATCTGCTGTTAATTCCAGTATACAGAATCCGGACCCATTTAATAAAATGTACTCCTAAACCTATGTGCTCTAGGGATTTAAACAGAAACTGCCATTCTAGGAATACCTTTTCATTGTCAAGTCCAATAACAGCTGTCTTTTTCAACCAAGCTAATTACATCCCTTGTGAGAAAGGCATTAGTTAGAATACTTCTACCCAGAATACCACAAGTTTGGTCAGGATCAATTACTAGGTCCAATACTCTACTTAATCGCCATGATAATGTTCGTGATATGATCTTATAATCGACACAAAGTAGAGATATGGGTCTATAGTTTTTCAAATCATCCCTGTCCCCTTTTTTGTACAGAATTCGGACATATGATTGGGACATAGATGGAGGTAGATGTCCGTTTTCAAAGAGATCATTCACAACTTGAAGGAATGATGGACCTAACACATGCCAACATGCACCATAGAATTCCACTGTTAGTCCATCACAGCCAGGAGATTTTCCTGACTTCATCCCTTGCAATGACTCTGTTAATTCACTAAGAGAAATATGGCTGTCACAACGTTCACAGTCAGAATCTGATAGTGTCTTCCTCATATTTCCTAACATGATTGAAGTTGCCACATCATCACTGCCTTCCGATGCATATAAGGATTCGTAGAAATGATAAACGGCATCCAGCATTTCCTCATTTGAATTAGCAACCAGACCGTCCTTTGTTTTCAGGTGTCTGGTAATTTTTTCAATGCCCCTTTTCTAAGTTGCAGTAACATTTTGTAGGCTTTTCACCTTCTGTATGCATTTGAGCCCATGATCTTACTTTGGCTCCCTCAAGCATATATTTATCTACTTCATTAATAAAATGCTTTATCTTGACTAGCAGATGATTGTAGCTTTGATCACCATTGTTTACTTTACAAGATATCCTAAATAAAAATGTGTCCAATGCCTTCCTACGTTTCCGCCTATCCCTTGCTTTTTTAAGTGCAAACCTCTTGGAAATATGAGCCAAGCCACATTTACATTCCTCCAACCACAGGGCTAAATTCTCATATGAATCCTCCATTCGCCAATACTGCCAAAACTTTGGATATGATGATGATAATTAGTATCATACAATAGTGAATTAGTAAATTTCCAGAAGCCACTTCCTTGTTTGATCCAGCTAGCCTTATCTAAAGTAACACACACCATATTTTGATCAGAAAATGCTACAGGAAATACGCTTGTTTGGCTAGGATTTCCCTTAAGTGACTGCTGCAAATAGATTCTATCTAATCTTGATGGTATGCGTCCATCAGACAAGAACCAAGTAAATTGCCTGTTTCGAGGGTTTGTCAAGCGATAGCTGTCAAATAAATGTTCTCTGTCACAAACACGTTTTAATTCAACGTGTGACGCATCATTATAGGCAGATTGCGACTTTCTGTCAATGTTTGAATCTAAAACACAATTAAAATCACCTCCTAATATCAAATTTTCAGATATATTGTCTTGAATAATGGCGGAGATAGCATGGACAAAATGTATGATGTGAACCATGTGAAACAGGCGCATTAACACACATTATAGTCAAGCTAAAATCAAAGATATCAACTGTTACATTGACCCAACGTCCATTTGTATATGATGACGATGCTAACACATTAACAGATTTAAGACAGTGTGGAAGAATGAGATTAGCAACCCCTGCACTGTTATCGCACGCTAACTGTTTAAATGAATCAAAGATTTCATGATCTTTAATCTTCGTTTCCTGAAGCAAAGCTATATCAACCTTTTTGTCCTCAAGCACTTCCAACAAACATCTGTTTTAGTTCAGTATTTAGGCCTTTGCAATTTATCGTGCAAATGAGCATAAATAGTTAAATAGTATACAGGACTGCCATTGTTAATCTAACTGGATTTATTTTTCTTACTTGGCTTGCTTCGTTTTTTGGCCCATTTACCCAGCTTACTATTAAAATCATGATTTTTCAAATCTACTACTTCTAAATGTTTGTATTTAGAAATAGCGGAATCATATCTTAGATGTCGATAGTGTACTCCTTTGGCTGTCACATAAGGCACCAACACTTCACCATC
>CM067361.1:25190283-25195283 GCA_034401795.1 Chaetoderma sp. LZ-2023a | reverse complement strand
CTATTGCCCCACAATTGCTGTTCTAGTACTTCCTTCCAGCACGTAGGTGGAGGCATGTATCTGTCAAATATTTCTAACCCCTTAACTTGATCTTTAAACACATCTGGTATCATTTGGCTATTCGGAGGTGGCTTCTTTGAGGTAAACACATGCTCCGCCAGAAATGGTTCTACAATTCTCTCCATGAGAGCTCGTGAAACACATGCCCACGTCTCATCTGATGTAATAAGATCATCCAAAAATTTTAACCTTAAAGAAACACATTTCACTTTAATATCAATTAAATCAAGTCCTCCTTCTAACTTAGCATTATTGAGAACACGATGGGAAACTAAATGATTCTTTTCTTCCCATATGAATGACAATATCAACTCATTAACCTCCTTTTCTACATGTTTTGGCATGTGTACAACCGATGCTGTATACCATAGCCCAGATAATGCCAAGTTGTTGACAACAAACACTCTACCAAAGATTGAAAGACGACGACGCTTCCAATTTGCTAATATTTTCTTAAGCTTAGATACTCGTTCATTCCAATTTTGTATTGTATTCGGTTTCCTGCCAAAATAGATGCCTAAAATCTTAATGGTATCATTAGACCAATTGATTTCAAGTGGCTGGTCATTCCGCTCTTTCCATGGCCCCAGAAATAATCCTTTGGATTTTCCTTTATTGATTTTCAAACCAGATGCATTTTGGAACTTTTCTAGTACGTGGTTTAAAATTGCAAAATCATTGTTTGAACTGGTAAACACAGTTGTGTCATCAGCATATTGTGACAGCTTAAGTGGTCTTTCTATGCCACGAATACATATGCCTTGAAAGTTATTATTTTGCCTCAACGCTATGCCAAGTGATTCCATCACAATAACAAATAATAATGGCGATAGGGAACACCCCTGTCTAACCCCACGTTCTAAGACAATTTCTCTGGATAATTGATTGTTCACTAAATAGCTACTCTTGATATCCGTATGTAAAATCTTTACCCATTTAATAAAGTTTGAGCCTAACCCAAACGATTGCAAAGAATTAAAAAGAAAATCCCATTCCACACGGTCAAATGCCTTTTCATTGTCCAAGGCAATCACAGCTGAAGGGATGCTATCCTTCTCAACCAATTGTATAAGGTCTCTTATTACCATGGTATTGGTTAGAATTGTCCTCCTGGGTACAGCACATGTCTGCTCTGTTCCAATGATTTCTCCTAAAACACTACCTAGTTTCAATGTTAGTGCTCTGGATATTATTTTGTAGACTACACATAGTAGAGAAATTGGTCTGTAGTTCTGAATTAGACGTCTGTCATTTCCTTTATATATTAGCCTTACGTATGCCCTAGCCATAGTTGGTGGTAAATGGCCTTTCTCAAAAATTTCAGTGCCTAATTCTTCCATTATTGGACCTACAAGGTGCCAAAACGTTTGGTAAAATTCAACTGGAAGGCCATCACACCCCGGTGATTTTTCTAGTTTCATACCTTTAAGGGATTTAGTTAAATCTTCTAGTGTTAAGGGTTGATCACAAAATTCACTGCCTGTGTCTGACACCTTTTTGTCTATATTTGCTAACAAATCCAATTTTGCATCTTCATCAATTCCCTCTGACTTGTACAATGACTCATAGTAATTGCATACAATAGTACTCATTTCATTGTTGGTAAAGACGGTTGAACCATCCGGCATGTTTAATGAGGACATCACCTTATCTATTGCCCGTGCTTTATCTAATGCGCAAAAATATCGGGTTGGCTTTTCCCCTTCTGCGTGCATCTGGGCTCTTGCTCTAATTTTTGCACCCTCAAACTCATATTGTTCTATATCTCTTATTTTACTTTTAATTTTAACCAGTAATTCATAATAATTCTCTTCACCATTATTTACTTTAGCATTAATTTTCATCAGTGATCGATGAAGTGTTTTCTTGCGTTTGCGTATTTCCTGTGCTTTTCTAATAGCATACTTTCGGGAAACATACTTTAAATCCAGTTTAACATCCTCCCACCATTGCAATGTGCTCTTATATGATGCTTTCCTATTAATCCAATGTTGCCAACAACTCTCTATATTATTCTTATAAAATTCTTCTCCCAACAGTGTTGTGTTTAATTTCCAAAACCCAACCCCTTTTGTTACCCAGTCAGCATTGGCAAAGGTTACACAAACCATGTTATGATCGGAGAATGCAACTGGCTTAATATTAACATCTCTCCAGTACCCTGTTAACAAACTATTCACATAAATTCTGTCGATCCTTGAACCAACTTTACCATCTACCGAAAAACATATAAGATCTTTACCATGAGGTTTTGATATTCTATATGTGTCCACTAAATTTTCATTATCACATATTTCTTTTAAGAGTCTATGTGATGTATCAGTATAAGTTGAAGTTGCATTCCTGTCATTTTCTTTGTCTATGACACAATTAAAGTCACCACCCATTACTAAGTTTTCAGTGATGTTATCTAGTGCTGTTTTAGACATCTCCGTAAAAAAATTACGACGTAGTTGATGAGATGTAGGTGCATATATACACAGCAACGTGATACGTGTTTGTTGTATATCTAGCATGACTCTCACCCAGCGACCATTTGCACCTGATACTGAAGAGATTATATTTACATAGGCTGAACAACGAGGGAGTATAACAATTGCTACGCCTGCACTATTATCTTGAGATAACGAATAAAATATTCTGGATCCAGAAATCTTTTCTAAATTATCGTATAATTCTGACTTCTGAATTTTTGTTTCCTGTATCAAAGCAATGTCAATCTGCTCATTTTTCAGAGTCTCTAGTAAGTGACGTTGCTTTATGTCACTATTTAAGCCTCTACAATTGAGTGTGCAAATTAGCATAAAAGGTAATAAAATGCTGTGTAAAACCGCCATTATTAAGCTAACTAGATTTTGTTTTTTTCGACCCTCTCTTAGACCATTTACCTATTTTACTCACAAACGCTGCATTACTTAGCTCAACTTTTTCCAAATGCTTATATTTTAATATATCTGAATCATGACGCAGATGCCTATATTTAACACCATTTGCCGTCACATATGGAACTAACACCTCTCCTGCCTCTGACCTGTACATGACCATTTCATCAGGTGATTTAGAACTCTTTGTTTGAATGGATATATCAGATTCAGCGACTGACATATTATCGTCTTCTATATCACTTTCCTCTATTTCTGATTCAGAACTCTCTCCATCTTTCTGTCGCTTTGTTCCACTCAATCGATCCGAGACACCAATTACTTTCTCTATATTATTTAAATCGTCTAGATTGAGTGTACTCAGTGGAAAATCAAAGTTAGTTTCAGTATCTTGCGACCTGAATTTTACTTGTCCTAAATTAAAACTCTCTTCCAGAGGGTATTGATCATCATCTTCAACTTGTGTGGAATTAGCCTCTCTGTCCTCAAACTTGGATTGACTTGTTACTGGAGCAAGACTTAGCCCCTCATCTAGAACATCTATTTCATCGCCTGCAACTACAGCGATTGGATTCTTAGTTTTTTCCCCATGCTTCTCATTAACATGGACTTCAGCTACAATCTCAGCAACTACTGGTTCGATGACATTTTCCTTAGCAACGTGCTTCCCATTAGTATGGATTTCAGCTACAATCTCAGCAGCTACCGGTTCTATGACATTCTCTTTAGAGACAACTTGCTCTGCACTTTTATCAGCACCCTTTTTGACATATTTGTTCTGCGGACATCGCCACTTAAAATGATCAGATGATCCACAAACTAGACATTTGTTTTTATTAGGGCAATCTGTTGCAAGATGTTCTGTGCTTAAGCAGATTCTACACTCTTTGATTTGCCCCCTGTACCATAATGGCAAGATAAATCGACCATCTATGGTGACCTTGCTTGGGAGAGGTTGTTCTACCTTTTCAAACCAAATTCTTCTGATGCCATTTTCTAAGGTTCGATCAAATGGATAGGTCTCGTGTTCTACTTTGTCCACTTTGCCATACTTGATCAATTCAGTGATAACCCGTTCATCTGGGATCTCTGATGGAACCTTCATCTTGACTAATAGACGATCAGAATCTATTTCCTCCACATTACACACCTCACCCTTCACGACAAGTACCTCGTCGAGCAACTTTTCCTTCACACTTTCATTAACTACGGTGACATTCCATACAGATTTGGAAACATTAACGAGACCTTGAAGGACCCGTGGCCCTGCCCCAACTACATCCTTCAACCCATGATACACCTCAATTGCCGAAATACCCCAAGCCTTTGTCGTGATTTTAAGACTCAGGGTACGCTTATATGAGGTTGCCATGGTGTTTTATAAAAAGAGGAACCCCATACTACTACAATATATAATACAAATATATAACACCAAGACGTCGGGGAAAGAGCTAAACACTAAATAAATAGTGTCCCCTTTTGAAACCCTGACGTCTACCAACAAATATACGAATAGAGAGTACAGTCGTATATTTGTTAGTTTGAACCACTTTCTAAGTGTTTCACTAACACCTAACCGATTAAAGTGGTTTCCTAATGCATACTAACATATTACAGTCATATATTTGTTAGTCTGTTCGAGTTGACCGGGGACAGCCAACTGACTATAAGTTTTTATATAGTTAAAGAACTAGGCTTGTGCTTACAAATGACAAAGGAATTAAATCCACTCACTCAAGCGATCTTGCCAAATATAATGCGCTAGCCTACGAACTATAGAAATAGCAGACTGGCGCAGCGAGAAATGTATTGCATTTACCACAGTAAGAGGAGCCCTACTAAATGGCAGAAACCGCCAGCTAAGAGGAATGCCTTTAGAAAATGGAGACACAAAATGCGCTCCAACCAAGACAAGAATTTACAAATTAAACATAAAGTTTGAAAGGAAACACTAATACGAAATATATGTATAAAATTTATCTACAAAATCGCGCTAGAAACTAGCAAATTCGGGCAGCAAATGCAGAGCTAAATAAACGCGTGCGTTCACTTCGACTA
>CM067361.1:25127783-25187783 GCA_034401795.1 Chaetoderma sp. LZ-2023a | reverse complement strand
CTATTCAAGCCAGTTGTAGTAGTAGACCCGTGTGGCGAGTGCAACTATCCAACACATGAAAAGTGCCTCGTCAATCAATGACAAATAAGTCAATCATTGACGCTAGTGGGCTGATTCTTTAAAGATCAGCGGGCGTAGTAGCATTTAGGTAGTATTATACATATAGTCGGCAGAAAAATTACAGAAATATAGATGGCGCTCTTGTTTACATTTTCAATTTACTTTATGTTAAGGTTTTGTAAATTACCGTTCAATCCATGTGTGGTAGGAGGCCCGTGTGGCGAGAGTAACTATTCAACAAATGAAAAGTGACTCGTCAATCAATGACAAATAAGTCAATCATTGACGCCAGTGGGCTGATTCTTTAAAGATCAGCGGGCAGAGTAGCATTTGGGTATCATAACATATATAGTCAGCCGGAAAATTAGACAAAAATAGATGGAAATAGATGGCGCTCTTGTTTACATTTTTGATTTACGTTGTTGTAAGGTTTTGTAAATTACCCTGGAACAAATAACCCTATAAAACCCTGTGCAAGTTTCTAAATTTACCCGGGACGATTTTATAATTCAATAGCAACTTACTTTATCGATGATTATTAAATTATCCCAGTCGGTTTATTTGTTAACATGAATTATTAAACATAACAATATCAAAGTGCAGACTAAAATGAATTACAGGACACAGATTAATTAAAAGACACAGATAAATCAGCTGCAGTAAGTACATGATTTAAGCTAGTGCAGGCACATTTATTTTTACAATTCCCAACTCTATTGAAACTATGTTTGTTTTGCACCATATGTCCTTGAATACTTTTTCTTTACCATGCAGCTTTAATCTAAAACATTTGCAAGGAATATGATTCAGCAGCAATGAACGAAATATTGCCTTTATTGCTCTATTGTGATTGCCCATAGATTGATTTTTCGTCTGTGCACACCGATGTTTCCAAATGACCCAAACACCTATGGTTAGCATTGTTATTAAAATAGTCCTTTCAGACTTTATGATATTTACACCGCTTGATCCAAATTCTCTAAATAAGACTACATGGGTTTCTAGAACAATGGGCTTCGCTCCAAATTGTTCCAAGATTTGGCTGATATAGTCCCAAAATTGTGACGATATTGGACATTCCGCAAATAAATGCTTGATTGTTTCCTCATCTGTTTGACATAAGTAACACCTATCAGCAGTCGTAATATGCACTTGTATGTCAAGTGTCCCACCCATATCCGTCGATGTGGTAATCACCACAATAAATCACGAGCCATATTTTGTATGTATGGAGAATGTAAGATTTTCAATACATTTTTCCAACGGGATGCTTTATAGCTTGAGTCATCCCATCTCCTAATTGCTATGGGAGGTGTTACTTATTTTCGTCTCATAATGTGGTACCATTCCTTGGATCTCATCTTGTATTTTAACATCTCATCATCAAGAACTAATGTAGGTTGTGGAGTCAAACTATTATTATTTACATTTGGCAGACGAAACCATTCAATTGGTACAGCATGTTTTATTTTATTTAGCAACCGCTGGACATCTATATGCCTAATATGTGTTTTTCTAGCTACTTCTTGCATTGAAATCCATCTACGTGTTTGAGGGTGTATCATATCAGATACATGTTGAATACTATATTTTGCAAAGGACGGTAGATAAAGTACTGCATTGTTATAACAGTAGTTAGACAGTACTTCCTTCCAGCACGTAGGTGGATGCATGTATCTGTCAAATATTTCTAACTCCTTAACGTGATCTTTAAACACATCTGGTATCATTTGGCTATTCAGAGGTGGCTTCTTTGAGGTAAAAACATGCTCCGCCAGAAATGGTTCTACAATTCTCTCCATGAGAGCTCGTGAAACACATGCCCACGTCTCATCTGATGTAAGAAGCTCATTCAACAATTTTAACTTTAAAGAAACACATTTCACTTTAATATCAATTAAATCAAGTCCTCCTTCTAACTTAGCATTATTGAGAACACGATGGGAAACTAAATGATTCTTTTCTTCCCATATGAATGACAATATCAACGTATTAACCTCCTTTTCTACATATTTTGCCATGTGTACAACAGATGCTGTATACCATAGCCCAGATAATACCAAGTTGTTGACAAAAAACACTATACCAAAAATTGAAAGACGACAACGCTTCCAATTTGCTAATATTCTCTTAAGCTTAGATACTCGTTCATTCCAATTTTGTGTTGTATTCGGGTTCCTGCTAAAATAGATGCCTAAAATCTTAATGGTATCATTAGACCAATTGATTTCAAGTGGCTAGTCATTCCGCTCTTTCCATGGCCTAAAAAATCCTTTATTGATTTTCAAACCAGATGCATTCTGGAACTTTTCTAGTACGTGGTTTACAATTGCAAAATCATTGTTTGAACTAGCAAACACAGTTGTGTCATCAGCATATTGTGACAGCTTAAGTGGATTCAGTGACTGACATATTATCGTCTTCTCTATCACTTTCCTCTATTTCTGATTCAGAACTATCTCCATCTTTCTGTTGCTTTGTTCCACTCAATCGATCCGAGACACCAATTACTTTCTCTATGTTAGTTAAATCGTCTAGATTGAGTGTACTCAGTGGACAATCAAAGTTAGTTTCAGTATCTTGCGATCTGAATTTTACTTGTCCAAATTTAAAACTCTCTTCGAGAGGGTATTGATCATCATCTTCAACTAGTGTGGAATTAGCCTCTCTGATATCAGACTTGGATTGACTTGTTACTGGAGTAAGACTTAGCCCCTCATCTAGAACCTCTATTTCATCGCCTGCAACTACTGCGATTGGATTCATAGTTTTTTCACCATGTTTCCCATTAACATGGACTTCAGCTACAATCTCAGCAACTACCGGTTCGACGAAATTTTCTTTGGCAACGTGCTTCCCATTAACATGGATTTCAGCTAGAAATCTCAGCAGCTACCGGGTCTATGACATTCTCTTTAGAGACAACTTGCTCTGCACTTTTATCAGCACCCTTTTTGATATATTTGTTCTGCGGGCATCGCCACTTAAAATGATTAGATGATCCACACACTAGACATTTGTTTTTGTTAGGGCAATCTGTTGCAAGATGTTCTGTGCTTAAGCAGATACTAAACTCATTGATTTGCCCCCTGTACCATAATGGCAAGATAAATCAACCATCTATCGTGACCTTACTTGGGAGAGGTTGTTCTACCTTTTCGAACAAAATTCTTCTGATGCCATTTTCTAAGGTTAGATCAAATGGATAGGTCTTGTGTTCTACTTTGCCCACTTTGCCATACTTGATCAATTCATTGATAACCAGTTCATCTGGGATCTCTAATGGAACCGTCATCTTGTGTAATAGACGATGAGAATCTGTTTTCTCCACATTAAACACCACACCCTTCACGACAAGGACCTCGTCGAGAAACTTTTCCTTCACACTTTCATTAACTACGGTGACACCATACAGATTTGGACACGTTAATGAGACCTTGAAGGCCCCGTGGCCCTGCCCCAACTACATCCTTCAACCCATGATACACCTCAATTGCCGAAACACCCCAAGGCGGTGTCGTGATTTTAAGACTCAGGGTACACTTATAGGAGGTTGCCTTGGTGTTTTAATAAAAGAGGAAACCCATGCTGCTACAATATATAAGGGGTAATACAAATATATAATACCAAGATGTCAGGGAAAGAGCTAAACACTAAATAAATAGTGTCCCCCTTTGAAACCCCGACACCTACCAACACATATACGAATAGATAGTACAGTCGTATATGTGTTAGTTTGAACCACTTTCTAAGTGGTTCACTAACACCTAACCGATTAAAGTGGTTTCCTAATGCATACTAACATATTACAGTCATATATGTGTTAGTCTGTTCGAGTCGACCCGGGACAGCCAACTGACTATAAAAATGTATATAATCAAAGTACTAGGCTTGCGCTTACGAATGACAAAGGAATACACTCAACTCACTCAAGCGATCGTGCCAAAATATAATGCGAACTATAGAAATAGCATACTGGCGCAGTAAGAAATGAATTGCATTGACCACAGTAAGAGGCATCCTATTAAATGGCGGAATCCGCCAGCTAAGAGGAGTGCCTTTAGCAAATGCGCTCCAACCAAGACAAGAATTTACGAATTAAACATAAAGTTTGAAAGGAAATACTAATATGAAATATATGTATACAATTTATCTACAAAATCACGCTAGAAACTAGCAAATTCGGGCAGCAATTGCAGAGCTAAATAAACGTGTGCGTTCACTTCGACTACCTCTACTACTACTACTACTACTACTACTACTACTACTACTACTACTACTACTACTACTTCTACTACTACTACTACTACTACTACTACTACTACTACTGCAACTACTACTACTACTACTACTACTGCTGCTACTTTTTTTCCTTCTTTTTTTTCTTCTTTTTTTGATAACGCGATCAAAGGATGTGGGAAAGGCTTTCTACCCACACATATTTACTGACAAAGAACACTAAAATGTAGGGAAATTAATTAACACACAGTATACGTCAGTATTATGTAGAAATAAATTCTATAAATTAAAATATATATTTATAAACATTGTATACATCATATTATTGCATTGCTATAAAAGCAATGAAACGGCGCTAATACAATGAAATTAATATGGACCACTTCATTTATGTTTATTATAAAATTGCCGTACACACATGAATCTTCAAAACTGTTTAAAAAATTACCATATTATGAATATTTTGGCTACTGTGAATACATGATTAGACCAAATTACAAAACATAAAATGAAAAAGCCAAGCTAATTTACTTTGAATGGACGTTTTGAAAATTACCCCAGAACAAATGATACTAAAAATAAATATCCCTGTAGACCGTGTGGTTGACTATAAATACTATTTGAATTATTAATCATGATATTTTCAAGGTTAATTTTGTGGTTGTTAAAAATTAAAACCAATTTGATGGGAAGCTGTTGCTATCATGCAGCAACAGCGTCCACACACTCAAATACTAACATAAACAACGCAAAATCTAGTGAAAAACATGTTTCCTAGCAAGAAATCCGTTGAATATTAGGAACGTAACTGAACTGGAAGGCATTGCTGTCTTATTTTCCAGTCCAGTCCACTCACGCCCAAAACATTTTGTCCTGAAAAGATTTTATGGAACTACTAAGCTGCATTGAATCTGCAAATTTGTCTTTTTCCATTTTTCCATTACATATTTCAACTTTACACGATCTTCAAAATAACTAATAGTTTAGAATCAATGGAAACCATCTCGCCTCTACACCACTTGACTTTAAATCGATGGAGGCTATTTCCCTTCAGTGATGCATGGTATTCACAATGTAGACAATATGCAAGCGAGAAATCAAAAATATTTTTTATAATTTCGTAAAGTGGATAGTGCTAGGATCGTCAGGTACATCGTAGGCTCTGGAGCAACGGTATTTCCAAATGCTCCAGTTGCCTAAACTAAGGCAAAATAATGCGATCTTTTTAACATCATTATTTACATTATATCCAGAACGGTCGTGAAACAGTATTTCGGTAGGTGCAATTTGGAACTGCGATGCATCAAACTTAATTAAAACACGTTTGATGTATGTCCAAAACTGAGCAATAACAGTGCAATCCACAGATAAATGGGCAAGTGTTTCCTCTGCTGTTAAACACAATAAACACCTGTCACTCTCAGTAATTCCTACTTTCTTGAGGAGAGAGCCTACCCATAGCCTTCTATGGATTAATCGCCAAACAACATCTCTGGCTCTATTAGGGATATGTGAGGATTGAATGTTGCACCACACATCATTCCAATTTACCGGGAAATAAGTGGAATTTTCCCAAGTAGCAATTGCCTTTGGAATAGCCGGATTTTGTAGCTTTAAGATGTGGTACCAATACTTGCATCTTACAGAACATGTGAAAATTCTATCCCCATATGTTAGCATAAGTTTTGGTGTTTCAACAATCATAGATGCTTTGGGTAGGTGAAACCACTCCCTAGGAATGGCTATCTGCAACCGCTTTGAAAGACGTTGTGCATCAATTGGTCGAAGTTTGGTTGTCTACACTATCCCATGTAGTGATTTCCATTCACGCGTGGTTGCACTAACAAGATCAGAGAAATATTTTAATCCATGTCTAGCTAATGAGAAATAGTATAGAACCCCACCATTATGTAGTATTATATCATTTCCCCCAAAGTTGTTGATTTAGTGCATGTTCCCGGTATAATGGCGAGTCTTCCATTTTCACAAAACCATCTAATGCTTTTTTAACCTCCAGATATGGACTAGGTATGCGTGTGTAATTTGGTGGTGGCTTAGAAGACCAAAAAAACGACTTTGTCGAAAAGGGTTCCACATATCTTTCAATGAGGCATCGAGATATATATGCCCATTGATTGTCACTATGGATCAAATCATTAAAAAAATTCAATCGCAATGAAATACCTTTATTCCTGATGTCTGGAATAGCTAGACCTCCTTGAAGTTTATCATTTGGACATATTCTTTGTGAGACGAGATGTGTATTTCCTTCCCACAAAAAGTCAAACACAATTCTATTAATCTCTTGTTCAATATGTTTTGGCATATGCACCACAGAGGACACATACCATCTCTGTGACAAGATTACACTATTTAAAACTAGAGCTCGTCTAAAAATGGTCAGGTGTCTATGACGCCACATTGTAATTGTCTTCTTTGGTTTGGCAATGACCTCTGTCCAATTTCGAGAACCAAAGCCTTTTTTACTAAAGTGGATTCCTAGGATTTTGATTGAATTGCTTGTCCAAGTGATATCCATTGGCTGGTCAGTTCTTGTTTTCCAATGACCCAAAAATAAGCCAATAGATTTGTCTTTATTTATTTTGAGACCAGATGCTCTTTGGAAGTTTTGTAAGATGACATTCAATCTATCAAAATCCTGATCATGTCCTACACAGACAGTGGTGTCGTCACAATATTGAGACACCTTAACAGGCTTCTCTATGCCTTGTTTGCTCAGACCTTGAAATTGGATGTCTTAATGTTGCACCTAGGGATTCCATGGCTATCACAAATAAGAGTGGTACCAGAGAACAACGCTGACGAACACCACGCTCTAATGATACAGGTTGACCAACGTAATTGTTTACAATATATCTGCTGGAAATATTTCTATATAATATTCGGACCCATTTTATAAAATTTGGTCTAAATCCTAAGTGGTTCAATGACATAAATAAAAAATCCCATTCCAGTCGATCAAATGCCTTTTCATTGTCTAAGCCGACAATTGCTCCATAAATATTATCCGTTTCCATTAGTTGAATTACGTCGCGAATCATCATTGCATTAGTTAAAAGAGATCTTCCTGGAATTGAACAAGTCTGGTCAGGATTTATTACATCTGCCAGCACACCACCAAGCTTTAATGACAGAGCTCTGGATATACTTTTATAATCGACTCCAAGTAGTGAAATGGGTCTATAGTTCTTCAGATCACTGCGATCACCCTTTTTATATATTAACCGTACATATGCCTGTGACATTGTCTCGGAAAGATGGTCTCGATGAAAGGTTTCTCTGACACCTTCGTGGAATGTTTTACCAATAAGATGCCAGAATGTTTGATAAATTTCTACACAAAGCCCATCCCCTCCTGGTGATTTGCCAGCTTTCATTGTATTGAGGGATTTTGTTATTTCATCAAAACTTAAGTTCTGTTCACATATATCAACTGATGAAGGAGGTAACTTATCTTGAATATTGTTAAGCAGATCTTGTGCAATTTTCTCATCAATAGGTTCTGAACTGAACAGAGATTGATAGAAGTTCTGTACAGCACTCAATATATCTGTATTGGAGCTAAGCACTTGGTGATCTACTTGTACACTTCTAATCAATTTTTCTACACCTCTAAATCGTTCGAGGTTGCATACATATTTTGGTCTTTTCTCCTTCTACGTACATTTGAGCTCTAGATCTTATTTTGGCGCCTTCAGCCTTTTCCTCCTCAATTGCACGTAGTTTACATTGTATTTCATTCAGATAATCAACTAAATGCGCCATTTGCAACCTTACGGGAAAGTAGGAATACTAGGCGCTCAAGTGCTTTCACATCCTTCCGCATTGTCCTTGCCTTTTTAATGGAAAATTGCTTGGATACATGAACAAAGCCTAATTTTACTCCTTCCCACCATGAAATCAAATCTTCTGTATCACCTTTATTGCGCATTTTAAAGTCCCAAAAACTGTGTACGTGACGATGGTATTCTGTATCATTTAATAAAGAACAATTACATTTCCAAAACCCAGGACCACGTTTTATCCAGTCAGCATTGTCAATGCTTATCGAAACTACACTGTGATCTGAGAGAGTTATTGGACATATGGTTATCTGTGAACGATTGCCTTTAAGTGATCTTTGCACATATATTCTATCCAAGCGAGATGCTGTTTGGCCATTAGCTGTCACCCTAGTAAAATCACAACCATCGGGTTCTAAAAGCCGATAGCTATCCAGTAAATGTTCAGCATCACAAATCTGTTTTAAGCGATAATGAGTAGTGTCATTATAATTACATAATGAACGTTTATCTTTATCCTTGTCTAAGATACAATTAAAATCACCTCCCAAAATAAGATTTTCTGAACAATCATGGATCACGGATGCAATGCTGGAGAAGAATGCAGCCCGTGGCCCATGAGATGCTGGCGCATAAATCGACATACTATTTACTCTGCATGTGACTTTAACCCACCGACCAATAGTGTCAGTATCTGCTGAAATGATGTTTATGGACCCGAGGCATTTGGGTAAAAATAAAATAGCAACTCCTGCATTTGGCTCAGTGGCATCAGATGTAAACACTTCACCTTGGGCAAGTTGTTTAAAACTTTCGATGGCTTCAGGGCTTCGGAGCCTTGTTTCCTGAAGCAGAGCAATATCAACCCTAAGCTGCAGCAATTTTTCCAACAATAATCGTTGTCTTAAAATGTCGTTGAGGCCGCTACAATTTAATGTACAAATAATCATTAAAATAAAGACTGTATATATTGGCCATTATACCTAATTAGATTTTGGTTTCTTACTTTTCTCCTGTTTGGCCAATTTGCCCATTGTAGCAGTGAAATCGGAGGTTGAGAGGTCAACAATTGTTAAATGTTGATATTTGGCAATATCAGAATCATTCCGCATATGCCTATATCGTACACCTTTCTGAGTAATATATGGTACTAAAATTCCTCCAGTTTCAGACTGGTAAACCACCATCTCATCAGAGCGTCGAGACTGTTGTGTTTGAACGGAAATATCAGATTCTGCTATTGGAATCGAATTATCTATATCTTCGTGTTCATTTTCATTATCACCAGAACTCAGGTCTTCTATCTGTCGCTTAAGAACCTTTGGCTGTGCTTTGATATTTGGCAAAATACTATCAGTCTCAGTTAATGGCGTTAGTGCAAAATCTGTTTCACTTTCTCTTGATTGTGACCTGAATTTAGTCTGACTTGTGCAAAAACAAGCGAGTTCGCCATTTTGATCATCTTTCATGTCAATGTCATTCTGTGATGGATTTGCACTAACATTTGATGACATTGTAACATTATGATTGCCCCCTGACACTGGTGTTTGAGGTAACCCTTCTTCCAATACATCTATCAAATCTTCAGCGTGAACTGACACTGGGTTGGGCAGATTGTGCACATTAGCTACAGTAACAGATTCACTAACTTGAATGTTTCCTGTTTATTCTCATGTACATTTTGGCTGCCCACCACTAAACTATTTGTGGCCACCTTGCACTTCCATTTGTAATGGTCAGTGCCACCACACAATAGCCATTTGTCCTTATGGGGATAGGCGCTCGCCAGATGGGTCACACTACTACAGATACGGCAGGTCTTGATCTGCCCTCGGTACCATATTGGTAAAAAGAATGCATGGTCAATAGACAGTGCACTCGGCAATACACTGGGCAATGTCGATTCACTATCCCGCATCCAGAATCGCCTTACACCATTTTCTAGTGAACGGTCAAAATCATATGTCTCGCTTTCTATAGACAACACATCCCCATATTTTGCCATTTCCAATTTAATACGCTCGTTGGGTATTTCTAGAGGTGCTTTGATCTTCACGAGCAATTTATCAGAATCGATCTCCTGAATCTTACATGCCTCTCCATTAACCACCAGCCCATCTTCGAATAGCTTGTTCTTAATCTCCTCAGAACAAACGGTAACATTCCAAACGTTCCTCTTTATATTAATGAGGCCTTTCAGTACTGCGGGACCAGAGCCGACGATATCTTTCAAACTGTGATAGACGTCAATAGCCCCCACACTCCACCCCGTTGTCGTAACCCGCAGGCTTAGCCGTTGTTTGTAAACACTAGACATTATGCATGAGTGCACAGCGCATCAGCACGAGCTCAATGCAATAGCTATAACAATAAATGTATAGCCTGGGGAGCGGGTGAAAGAAAACGGGCAAGCGAAAATGATCCGGCTGCTGACCAACAACACACACCACCAAAACAACGCCTAAACGTGGACAATAACTAGGACAGAAACGAAGAAGACGCCGCAGTGAGCAATGGCTCTGGCGGTCACTGCGAAAAGACAATGCCAAAAACCACCGCTGTAAATAGCGACTTCAAACAACAACACTTTCAAAAAAGAATATTACAAAACAAAACTATATACACTTATACAGAAACAGGACAAAACTGAAGCATAAATGAGCAGTAGAAATCGTTCAAAATCAACGATATTAGCAGAGCCAAAACTGCTGCTGCTGCTGCTACTGCTACTGCTACTGCTACTGCTTCTACTACTACTACTACTACTACTACTACTACTACTACTACTACTACTACTACTACTACTACTACTAATACTAATACTACGGTTATTACTACTACTACTACTACTACTACTACTACTACTACTACTACTACTACTACTACTACTACTACTACTATTACTACTACTACTACTACTACTACTACTACTACTACTACTACTACTACTACTACTGCTACTACTCTACTCTATCTCTACTACTACTACTACTACTACTACTACTACTACAAACACACCCATATTTAGAAATTCATATAAATCCCATAGAAGTCCATTTATTTTTCCACGAAAACAGTTTAGCTTCATATACCCTATGGATTAAGCAAGTGATTGAATCACAATATTGACTTTGTTAATGGATCACGATGACATTATGATCAATAAATGAACAGATGATTGGGATATTGCTATCCTAATTATGTCTGATGCAATCGGGGATTTCTGAAATAGCGAAATGGAAGAATCATGTTTAAGTATGACCCGCCTGCTAGGCTCCATCCATGTCTCGGTCGTGATGAGAGAGAGGGGAGTAGTGGGAGCGATGGAGGGCCATAGAGATTCAGGGATGGAAGGATTGAATGTGAAGAGTGTGAAGAATGTGGGGGGGTGAGTTGGAAGGCAAGATGGAGCAGAAGGAGGAGGAGGATGAGCAGGAGGAGGAGGAGGAGGAGCAGGAGCATGAGGAGAATTGTTGTACGCATTGCATGGCTTTACTATTCAATACAGATGCTGATGAATATTGTGAAATGTGACGCAGCGCTGTTGCTGACGTCACAAGCAAAATGTCGTAAGTCCATAAAGAAATTCAATTATTTCTATTTGGTGAATTGAGTCTGAATTGTACGTCTTTGGAGAATGCAATCGAAATATTTTCAAGATATCCAGCAACTTGCTTTTACAGTTACCAAAATGTTTAGATTATCTGAATTCAAATTTTATTTTCAAATCGATTCAAACATGGGTAGTAAGTGAGCGGTGCTTAGCTAAAAATTGGCCAAGGACTGACTGACCCATTGAAACACACCATGACTGGGTGAAGCTAGCGGAATATTATTTCTTTGGAAGATGCACATGGCTCTGCAGAGGCGAAGTTTTAATTGGCATACATTTAGCTCGATTTTCTTTGGATCATGTTCGCCCATGATGCAAGATTGGCTTAGGACTGCTGTGGTTTCAATGTGTCCAATGTGTAATTAGATTATCTAGCAAACTACTTCCGGGACCGTGCTCGGAAAAGGTAATTGCTGATGTCTAGGTTATGATGACTTGGGCGCATGGTGTAATACAACTGAAAATAACATCAGACAACATATAAACTGAATGTGATTTAGAAATCTGCAACTTAATATACTGTAATTCAACCAATAAATGTGCGATCTATTTTTTTTAATTATGTGTATCTGGGTTTGATTGCAGACTAAGTCACATTCAATTTATATGTTGACTCGTTTTATTTTCAGTGTATTAAACCATGACGCTCCACAATTTCCAAATTTGTTAGTGTGAAATCCAAATTCACAAATGGGCTTTGTGTTGGAAAATTGGTCAACCAAACTAACTGCGGTGCAAACAGACAATATTCCGGATTTAATCTCTGCAATGCGAGCCGCCGGGAATAATATTCAGACAACACACGCATATCCGGCATCTCAGTTTGAAGTATACCAGGATAAAATCCACAGGACAGCGAAAATAGCGAATACAATCTAAACTAATTGATCAGAATCTGTAGGTGTAAGCTAAATTCGATCTTCAACGGTAATACTTTTGAAATAAAATTATATAAAAGAAAAACAGAGACAGTTACGCATGCCAAAATATTACATGAAATGAGATGAACCATTTTTGCCGAAAGCTGTCCCAAGGTTAGTGAAATTCTGGAAACATTATGGACAAATGAGATTATTAATGAAAAACAGTTTGATTATCTTGACATGAAAGCCAATGTTAAGCAACATACTTTCTATGTATTGCTAAAAATCCACCAGCCTGTTGATTCTTGGCAAGACCAGTTAATTCCACCAACAGCCGATATTTGTTCCAGGGGGCTTTTGGAGCTTCCCAGCTGTAGCAATTGTACAGCTCTGTGGAGACACATGTAGCATCATGTAGTTGCATCTTGATTCTGATGGAGATGTTAAATTCACAAATCCACTACTTCCAAAAGGAGCTAAGGACTGTGCAGTGATCGTGAAGCCATGCATGTCCATTTACATGGCGAGAGAGTATTTTTCACAATTTACCTCTGGAATGACTGGCTGGGTAACCGAGCTAGTCATTCCAGTGGTACATTTTCAAAAATACTCTTGGCAAGCAAATATACACTAGCTACGAGAAATTGGAATTTCGTTTATCATTACCAATTTTATGGGCCGTATCTGCAGTGGTCTAGAGAAATGTCCATATGCAGACCAACAGAAAACTATGTTTGTAAATTTACAAAGAAATATTCTCCTTAACGAGCGCTCCGGGGCGATGGTGACAAAAGAGGGGTTAAGGACTGGATGGTTATGTTTTCTGTTGCACAGCGAGTTGCAATACTAGTAGACGTGCAAAGGAGGGAACCAAAGTGTCTGCGCTTCCTCCACTTATCATTTCCCCGATGAATTTTGTTTTTGGTGTCTTGGAATATTGGAAGTAGTGTATCAAGAGGACATTTTCCTCGTCGATACGGTCAGCCTCATCTGCATACTCCATATCTAATGACATACACATAATTGAGAATTAAGATGATGTTTCATTGGTTTGTTCTTGTGGCATATTATTGAACAAAGGATAGAGCTGCGGTGAGTTATAAAGAGCATTGCCGATAAACCATCTCATTGGGGTGATTCTATTGATGTTTAATACTGTGCAGAAAGCATTGGTGTGCCATTGATAGGACTATTAATGTAAGCATTTGTCATGCCCAGACTATGTAACCGCAGATATTTTATATCCTAAAGCCACTCTGGCAGTTTTCAGTAAATTTGGCGATCTTATCTCTGATATGAGATAATGTAACTTTTGATAGAATTTTGCGTATCATGTTCAAAAGCACTATTTTGTCTCTATTTCTAATACATTACTGCTATCACTTCATTATGAGCTTGGTAACTCACGCGATAACAGATAAGCAGTAATACGCGTGTGACCGATTTCACTTGCACACCAGAAAGACACACTATTTGTAGGCTGGTATCTAGATTTAAATTATGAAATCGTTGGGACAAGTGACTCAATGATGGATAGGTCAAGTTCAAGTTCTCTTTATTTCTACCAGGTTATGCAATAGCATATGGAGGTAAATATACTTACATGAGGAGCGGTGGAGTAATACTTTATACAGATAACATATTATGTATGGACGTCTTATCGCGTTCCAAGGTAATCTTGCGTACTGCAGAGCTATATTAAATTTTGAACTCAACCACAAACATACCTTTTCAGTGTATCCACCCATGATATGGCGTCAAAATTAATTACGTGACATGTTGGATGACTTCATAATCATTGCTGGGATGAATAACGTAGCTAATACGTCACTAACGCTTAATTGAAGACGAATTAAGCCTTGTTATATGAATACTGTCTTTACTATTTAATAAAATGGTTGTAGAATATTTTGAAACTAATATTGCAGCAACAGCACCCAGTCAGATTGGTTTCAAAGGACCTGTATAGTTTTTTTGGAAATTGCTAGTTAGAGAGTTCAGGGATCGATCGATCGAGACACGAGAGATGTGTAGGTGGAGCATAGCTAGATATGGCGGGGAATAGTTAAAACTGAAAAGGTCCATTAAATGTTATTTCGAAGGAAATTGTAGAAGCAAATGTCAGAAATACATACAAATATCGCTATTAAATAATATATACCTGTCTATGAATGAGCATTTATGGTATCAATGTGAAGAAATCACAATCAGACAGGGCCATTCATGATAACACAGGGTACGGGGCTCGGTATTGGACCAATACGACCTGCTAGTAGCACAGCACCGGCGCGTAACCCGCGTTATCAATCTGATTGAGCCATATCCATCATAGTTGCTTGGTGTGAATTGATCTAAAATTACACTTTTGAAGAAAAAATTGCAATTTCATTTCCAATTTGTTAAATAGGATCTTAAAGTTCTCATGTCCCATTAAACATAGACGACTTTGCATAAAGAATGAAATGCCCGCTGATTTCTGTTCAATTTACCCAGCATGCTATGCTACCCAGCATGCAGCGCTACACAGCATGCACTTTCCTGACTCCATAATCGTTTTAACTATTGGACGCCATATTCGTTTAGTCTATTGTCTGTACAGGCCAGGATTTCTAAAAAAAGCCACATGTCCAAATAGGCATTTGCCCTCCAGTTCTGGAAGCATAAGCATAAGCATGCACGTAGGACGTATACACAGCAGTACATTCGACAGCCTGCTTTTCAGTACTGTTCAGCACAATATGTATCAATTTCCAGACGAAAATTAAAGAAAGGTTTTATATATATACATATTTTGTCAATACTTTTCCTGAAAGTTATTGCTATCAATGACAGCAAAAACATTCAGTACAATTATTGTCAAAATAATTATTAGGCAATGCGATTGCTACCTGGTAAAGAAAAGCTGTTGCTACAACAGCTTTCTGTATCTATATTCGAAAATAATCATCACAATTTTTAGTCGACTCTCGCTACGGATTTGAATAGCAATTTGACTTAGTCAAATTGCTCTTCAAATCCGTTGCAGGTGTTGACTGAAATTTATTATGATTATTTTAGAATACATAGACAGAAAACTGTTGCAGCAACACTTTTCAATGAAATTTATATCAAATATATAACAGGTAGTAATTGCATTACATACTAATTATTTTGAGAACAATTTGACTGAGTGTTGGTGCTGTCATTGATAGCGACAACTTTCACGCACATTACTGTCAATGGATATAAAAGCTGTCTCCTATTTGCTCCTGGTCATTGACGTCTTGAAATACAGACGGTCGAATGTACTGCTGTGAATATGTCCTACGTACATGCTTACGCTTCCAGAGCTGGAGGACAAATGACAATTTGCGCGTGTAAGCGGGTCGGGTTTACTTGAGAATGCCTGGCTGGTGCAGACAATGGACTCAACGAATATGGCGTCCAATAGATACAACGATTCTGGCGGCAGGGCATTGCATGCTGGGTAGCATTACACGCCGGGTAGCATTGAAACTGCATAAATTGAACATGCATCTCATATCTCGTACAAAAGTGTCTATGTTTAATGGGACATGAGAGCTTTAAGTATAATGAAACGACGTTGACTGGGAGCCGTTGCTAACGTAGGCATCAGACATCAACAACTCACAACTAACTTAGTTTCATAATGATCAACACAGTTCCTAAATCGTTACCTTAGAATTGGCATTCTGAGAATTCGGTCTAAGATTTAACACTTTCTACGTTTAAATTCCCGCTTCTCAATTCTAAAACAACTTTCCTATTTGCAAGTAAGTATTTGATCAGTTTGAAACTAATTTGCTCGGAAGCTGCATTCCAACATACTGCCACATCAATTCAAGTGAAATTTATTACTAGACTTGCGCGATCACGTCATTACATCGAAAATCACGTATTTCTTAAACGTGAATTTATATGATTAACAATTATAAAATCGAATACTCGTGAATAATTTCTGCCGCAGAACATATTTCCAATACCACCTTTTAATTAATTTTTAGTTTTTAATCCTATCGGTCACGAAAATTTGCATTTTACTTAGTGAATGTATGTCCATTTGCAGGCCAAGAAATTTTGTTTAAACGTGTCACTGGAATGACTGGCTCGAGAATCGAGTCAGACACTCATGTTATGCATCTAAAAAAACCCAGTCATCTCTTGGCCTGCAAATAGAGATTTCTAAAAACTATTGCTGCGTTCGTCATTGATACGCTTTTGTTGTTATGTTTGGATAATTTTTACCCAAGCTGATTAATCGGGTAATCACGGTTATTCTTAGATAATCGATCGTGATTATTTAAAGCAATAATCGCACATATGTTAGAACTACATATTCAGTAAAATATGTGTTTACCTTGTAATTAAATTATACTCGTTTACCAGAGTGAATGGACGAGTTAGAATCGATTGTAAATGCACCGGTATGCCTATGCACAGTGTGTCATTACTCAATAAATAGCTATACAAATAGATGAATACAGGTTTAGTTATACCCCGCCTATTTCCAGCTAAGCTCCACCCACGCTTTTCACATTTTGGGATTAATTGATTCCTGCACTCCTTGAATCTCAATTGGCAGAAATCCTTACAGGTAACATGTTGAATATTTTGAAATTAATTTAACTGCACGTTATTGCTGCCTATGGCAGCAACATCGCCCAGGCAAATTAGTTGTAAAATATTCAACAAAATATTCACAATGTTTATTGGTTTAAACGTGATTTACTTATTTTGGTCAGATGGAAGCACGATAAGACTTAGAGTCGTATGCCCGTGTCTCCCATACACCTACAGATTATTCAAAACTGTTTTACAACAAAATGGCGGCAAATCATAATAGTTTAATTAATTGTAGTCTATTGGTGTGCATAAGTGTGTAGATGTTGAGTGTGATGTGGGGGAGAGTAGGAAGAAAGACCGAGATAGAGAGAGAGAGAGAGAGAGGGGGAAAAGGGGAGAGGGGGTGAGAGATAGAGAGAGCGAGGAATAAGATCAAATGGAAGAATAGCAGAGGTGAGCTCTAGGTGCTGCCTTCGCCCCGACCTGTACGTGTTGGGCTGCTGTCCATTTACCCCTTAAACTATAAGTTCGCAAACAGGAAGCTACTGAAAGCGGTTGGTGTTAATTATGTATTGACATACCGTATTACAGATCAGTTAGTTCATTTCCAAGTTGGTAGTGTAAGTCCCGTATAGAAGCTGGTTGACCGTAAGATTAGCAAGAGAAATATCGTTCAAGGCAAGCTGATTTTGGAAAACGACTCTTTGCTCGTTAAAAAGGGCACAATGTAAGAGGTAGTGGTTTGTAGATTCATCATTGTGCCCACAAGAACAACTGGCAGATTCCGACAGAAAGTTGTCAAATAGATGTCGGTTTAGAGAACTACAACCATTTCGGAGCCTGCATAGCATTATGTTGGCAAACCTCGGGCCTACGTAATACCACTCAGGGGGTTGTCGTATGGATGACATAGCCTTGTGTTTGCTTTCAAATTCTAGAAGAGTGACAGAATCTCTCACCGGCACAGGAAGCATATTTCAGGCGCGGATCGTTGCTGGGAAAAAGGATCCATAGAAGAGCTCAGTACGGCAGCGGAATGGAGTGAAGAAATTTGGATGACGGATATTGTAAGGATTTCGTGCTTGGGGGAAAATTGTTGACCAGAACCTCACAGGTCATCCCGTTAATAATTTGAAATAGCATAGATAATCTATGAAATTCACGTCTGCTTGACAAGGTTTCGATGCCTGTTTCTAAGTACAGGTCTTCAGTGCTCGCACTACGTGTCATTCCACATAACGTTCTGAGAGCATCATTTTGGATATCCTCTAGCCGAATTACAAGATATTGTGAAATATTATCCCACACAACATCTGCATATTCTAACGATGGTCTAATAAATGTTGTGTACATGATCTCGAGACATTTACGGTCTAGAATATATTTTAGACCTTTAAATAAGGAGAGTTTGTGTTGAGCGTTTGCTATGAGATTACTCACATGGTTACGCCAATTCCCGTTGTTGTTAAAGGTAATGCCGAGGTGCTTATGATCAGTTGATGGTAGAATTTCAGAATCTTTGAAGTTGATTGAAAAGGATGTGGGCTCGTTGCGCAGGAAAAAAATTAGAGATGTAGTTCTCGAGGCATTAAACTCGACGAGCCACACGTTTGCCCAATGCGTCATGGTCAGTAGATCGTAATCGAGTGTGGCAGTGTGTTCTTCTAGATCATCTGACATTACATATAGGCACGTGTCATCAGCAAAAAGTCTAATATTGTGAATTATATTGCTGGGCATGTCATTAATAAAAACTAAGAATAACAAAGGACCACGCACAGAGCCTTGTGGCACTCCAGCATGTAAACGAAGTAGGGTGGACTCAATGCCGTTTATAACTACTCGCTGGTATCGGTTTCCAAGATCGTTTTCGAACCATGTAAGTAGATTTCCACTGATACCACAATTCCTAAGCTTCTGTAGGAGGCCGCGATGCCATAATCGATCAAAGGCTTTAGATATATCGATGTTTATCAAATAGAATTCGTGAAACTTGACGGACTATTAAGCATTTAGGACGGAGTTAATTACGAAATTCATGAAGTAATTGATTATGACGTCAGCCTACATCTTAAGTAGTTAATTATGCCGTCATATGATTGACCGATAGACAGGATTCCTCTATTAACAGCGAAACATTGCGACGCAATACACCAATACGTATTATCTTCAACAACAGTTTTAATAATTCTTTACAGAAATCATTAATCATTTATTAGGCTTTGAGTGGTTTGCCCAACCGTTTAGATGTACACGCGTAATCTAAAATGGGAGGTACGACACACCCACACACATGTGCCTTGTGCTGGAAGACACTGGCTGGATTCAACTGATGGCCTCTGGATCAACTGATGAGCTCTGGATTCAACTGATGATCTCTGGATTCAACTGATGACCTCGGGATGCTAATTTCTCACTGCCGCTTATCTTAATTGTCTTTTTGTCTCTTTATGAGCACTAGCATTTATCAACTGGGTGTTGTCAACAGTGAACTTGTCGTCACCCTAGCAACTTCTGCATGGAGAGCGATCGTGACATCTGTACATGTCACCTTCCGGAATGCCTGCAACACAAATCAACAACATTGGTATGCTGTCGTCGTCGGCATCGTCATCGTGGTCGCCGTGGTCGTCGTGCTCGTCGTCGGCGTCGTCGTCGTCGTCGTCGTCGTATACATTTTCTTGCACGTTTACTATCACCATAATTCCTCTTGCCGCTGTTCTCCTCATAGTCGGCATTATGTTATACACACAAACTCGCTACTCGTAGATGATAACGATTGAGAGTACAGGTAGTTGTCTATATATGTGTTTACCATACAAATTGAAATTTGAATAATAAGTTTAAATCACTATCTCTCGCCAGAGAAATTAATATCTGTAGTCGATGTAATCATGTACTTCAAACTGCAGTCGAATAAAGGTCGGATATTGCAAAGCTGGAAGTTCTATTGACATAAGCATGTAACGGTAGCCCAAGAGGCCAAGCAACAGCTCAACCAAATCCATTGCCATGATGAAGTCGACCAAAGCCGGCCTCTGCAGTAGTTTTGAGGAATCTCCATTTACAGGTCAAAAGAATTCATTTTTTGAAAATGTACCCCTAGAATAACTGGCTCGATAACAGAGCCAGTTATTCCAATGATAAATTGTCAAAATAAGTCTTTTCTTTTTCTGAAAATTGATATTCAATAAGAATATATTTTAATTTTCTGGACCAAATTTAGTCATTAGAGGTTAATATTATTATTCATTACATACAACTTACAAAATAGCAAGGAGCAGACAACGCCCAGCAAATCGGCAGAAACAGCCACCAGGTGGGGGTGCACTCGAAGACGTCACTTCCTGTATGATGGTTCGTGATGAAGAACCTACCATTAATGGCCTTGGTTGCATAGTGTCCATTGCAGCTTGGTGATGATTCTAAGTAATCCGTGTACCAGGTTGTGATTGGCTCTGACAAGTCCACCTGAGACAGGAAATATAAAACGTCTACAGACACCAGATGGCGCTGCAAAGTAATTCTTTCCGATCCCTCAGAGATTTATTCATTCGTTTGTTCATTCATCCAATCGTTCGTTTGTTCTTTCATTTGTTCATTCATTCGTCCAATCGCTCCTTTGCTCGTTTGTTCATTCGTTCATTCATGTGTTTGTTCATTCATTAGTTTATTAATTCATTTGTTCATTCGATCATTAGTTCATCCATTCATGCATTCCTTCAGTCGTCCTTTCCTTTATTGTTTCGTTCAGTCGCTTGTTCATTCACTCATAGGTTCTTTTATTCATGTGTTCGTTCGTTCATTTGTTCGTTCGTTCATTCTTTTGTTCATTCATTCATTCATTCATTCGTTCGTTCGTTCGTTCGTTCGTTCATTCGTTTGTTGGTTCCTTGGTTCGTTGATTCGTTGGTTCATTCATTCGTTCGTTCGTTCGTTCGTTCGTTCGTTCATTCATTCATTCATTCCCTCTTCATTCATTCGTTCATTGGTTCATTTATTCTTTCATTCGTGTGTTGTTCTTCATTCATTCATTTGTTCATTCATTCATTCAATCGTTCATTCATTATTGTGTTCATTAATTCAATCATTCGTTTGTTCCTTCGTTCATTCATTCATTCATTCATTCATTCATTCATTCATTCATCCATGCATTCATTCATTCATTCATTCACTCTTCATTCATTCATTCATTCGTTCATTTATTCTTTCATTCGTTTGTTGTTCTTCATTCATTCGTCCATTGGTTCATTGATTTGTTCATTCATTCAATCGTTCATTCATTAATTTGTTCATTAATTCAATCATTCGTTTGTTTGTTCGTTCATTCGTTCGTCCATTCGTTCGTTCATTTGTTCGTTCGTTTGTTCGTTCGTTCATTCGTTCGTTCATTTCTTTCTTTCGTTCATTCATTAATTCGATCGTTCCTTTGTTAGTTTATTAATTCATTCGTTCATTCGGCCATTGGTTCATTCATTCACGCATTCCTTCAGTAGGTCCTTCCTTTATTGTTTTGTGCATTAGCTCATTCATTCCCTCATTCGTTCCTCCGTTCATTCATTAGTTCGTTCATTTGTTCGTTCGTCCATTCTTTTGTTCATTCATTAACTCGTTCATTCGTTCTTTCATTTGTTCGTTCGTTCGTTCGTTCGTTCATTCGATCGTTCCTTTCTTCGTTTGCTCATTCATTCATTCATTCATTCATTTGCTCATCCATTGTCGTTCGTTCATTCATTCATTCGTTGATTTGCTCGTCTATTCGTTCATTCGTTTGTTCATTCGTCAATTCGTTTGTTCGTTCATTCATTCATTCGCTTGTTTGTTCATTTATTCGCCCATTTGCTTGTTAATTCATTCCTTCATTGGTGTTGTTTTCTTTCATTGGTTCGTTTGTTAATTCGTTTTTTATTCTTTCATTCATGCATTCATTCGGTTGATTGTTCGTTCAATTATTTCTTCGTTTGTTCGTTTGTTTTTGCACTTGTTGATTTGTTCATTCATCAGTTCATTCCTACATTTGTTTGTTTGTCCCTTCCTTCACTCGTTCGTTCGGTCGTTCCGTCATTCATCTTCTCGTTCGTTCGTTTCCCATTCCTTTTTTGTTCATTCGTTTGTTCGTCCTCCATTTATTTATTTGTTACTTCCTTCGTTCGTTCCCTCATGTTATTAACACTTTGAACCCCACAGGCCCAATTAGATTTCTTGTTCATATTTAATAACTAATATGTTTAATATTTTGAATTACTTTAACTGATAGCTGTTACTTCCTATGGCAGAAACAAGTTCTTATCTAAGTAGTATCAAAACTATCAACAGGGGTCATGCGTATATGTATATTACAATTGAGACTTCAAATCAGGTTCAATCAGTTTAGCAGGATATGTAGCGAGTTCAAAATAATATTTACTAAGTGAGTTCTGTGGTGTTGACATTGAATGGATGGCCTACAGTCTATATACTAAATTCGCAGGAAAGATGCTTTGTACTAGAATTTGCGAACATTCCGTCAGTGGTCCTCTTGAGACTAACGCTGTAACATATCTGCCATCATGTGGTATCCTCTAAATATAATACTGATCTTAAAATACTGGGGGAATCCGGTTTTAGCTATGCCCCGCCCATCCATAGTTAAGCTCCACCCAAGACTTAGCCGTATTGCGGTTGATCGATCCCTGCAATCCCTGAATCTCAATTTTCCAGAAAACTATCTAGATAAGCTGTTGAATATTTTGAAACTAAATTGGCTGGGTGCTATTGCTGCCTATGGCATTAACAGCGCCAACTCAAATTACTTACACACTATTCAACAGAATGATGTTTAAATAGTAAAGACATACAATTCGTACAACAACGCTTAGCTCGTCATCAATTAAGCGTTCGTGTCGAACTTATATACCCCAGTCATGGAACAATTGATTATGACGTCATCATGCACGTCTCATAGTTTATTATGACATCATATGATAGATGGATAAAGTGGAATTCTCCATTAGGTTAGCCTGGTTACTGAGGCTATTGTGTCGTATAGATCATTGCATGTCAGATAATGTGTGTAGCTTAACGGCTAATGGTGATTTACAAAAAAACACTATTTTTGGAACCTAGAAAAAATCGTGCTTGCGTCGCTTTACCATAGGGTTTCCCTGTTACTGTATGCTATGGGAGAGGTAGTACCAAAACATGTATCAGTCCATTCTTTCATTCGTCATTATTCGTATAATTTGTTCCGTATTTTTCGCTTCCACTGTTTTGTCCGACGTGTAAAGAACACATTTCATTCCTGCCTTTGTTTATTTGCCCCATTATTCGTTTGTTCTTTCACGTACCTATTAATAAATTCACGCATTCATTTGTTCATGCGCTCATTAATCATTCGTTCATTGGATAGTTTCATCACTCACCCGTTCTTTCGTTCGTTTGGTCACGTTCGTTCAATCATTCGTTTAAATTCGCTCATACGTTCGTTCATTCTGTCATTTGTTTGATCGTTGATTTGATCATTCATACGTTCGTTCTTTCATTCGTCGTTAGGTCGTTCGTTCTTCGTTGGTGCACTCATTTATTAAATCGTTTGTTCATTCGTTCGTTCATTCATTCATTCGTTCATTCATTTGTTCGCTCATTCGTTCGTTTTTACGTTCGTTCGTTCGTTTGTTTATTCGTTCGTTCGCTCGTTTGTTGGTTCGTTCATTCAATGAAGATGAGCATTAAGTTGGCTGCATTTATTTCATAAATTAGTGTTCTTCGATGCTATAATTTGCTGGTACGGTGATCACGGGGCTATACTTAATTTTTATTTTAAAGTGGAGACGGATGCAGCATTTTGAACATCTCCATAGAGCTTATTACAACGGTTGTTTTTTCTAGGAATGAACTCTTTTTAGCTCTCAATACCAATACCGTCATCTACCTGGTTATTTCTGTTTCGTGGGATATAATTTCTGACTTTGTCTTGGTATTAGCTCGGAAATATAATCTAATTGTTTCCCTTTCATTATTTTATAAATTAGAATTAGCCATTTGTTTTTTCTTCTTATTCCTTGTATACTTTCTCTAGAAGTGTACATTTTGGAAGTCCAGATACTATTCACATCGCCTCTTTTTGGACATATTCAATGAATCTTGTCGGGTACATCACCTCGTATCCATATTCCAATAGAAGAGGAAGATAAATAAGATATATTTTAAGAGAATCACGGACAACTGTTAATGGAGTTTCTGTAGGTTGTGCTTCCAAAACAAACATATTCTGAAACCAATCCGGTGAAAGCTACCGTTATTAAACCTTACCAGTCTGATGCCAGCTTTTTAATTTTCAAACTAAGTTAAAAGATAAATTGTCGTAGACGGCAACATCATCCACTATAATTGTTTAAATATCCACACCAGTTTATTTGATATTAACACACTAAAAATAGAATATTGACATCAGAGGGGTACGGGTTAAAATGGCATGTGAGTAATAATGTAGCAATGAGAAACCCACATCATGAAAGCCTCACTGGCAAAGTAAACCATATGCATTGTGGCGTTGTTGTGGTGGAAGCGTTTGTGGGCTATGATGCTTGGTGCTTTCGCCGGTTGTGGGTTCGATTCCCGAGCAATGTGTAATTACTCACGGTTATGTGTCATGTGGAACCTCACCTCAACACAGAACCTTTTATTTGTGGTCAGAAGACAATTAATCCTATCAATCAGTTTTTCCATCTGTGCCTTGATTATGGAATGACGCGGGTTATAAAGAACAGCCATTGATGCTGAAAAGAGTACATGGAAATGTGCCCGAAGAATAATACACAAAAGGAAAAAACAATAAATAAAAAAAAATTAATAAAAAGAAATAAAAAAGACTAATGCACACATAATTGGCTGTCTGTCTTCTGAATTCCTGCACATTACATTTTACATGGGTGTTATCTCTTGTTGTGATGAATATTTTAAAAATAAGTTGTCTGAAGGGTGTTACAAATTTCAGTCAAATTGTCATAAAATATTCATCACATCCAGAGTTATTGCCCATTGACATTATTCTATGATGACTTGCAGCAGTCAGACAGTTAGTAGTAGTGATTATTCAATGGAGAGAATACAACGCTGACGCGACATAACTACATGGTACTGCGAATAAACACACCACCACATCCACCACCACCACCACCACAACCACCACCACCACCACAACCACCACTAGCACCAGCATCATCACCACCACCATGACCATCACCATCACCATCACCATCACCACCACCACCACCACTAGCAGCAACACCACCGCCACCGCCACCGTCACCGCCACCGCCACCGTCACCGCCACCGCCACCGCCACTGCCACCACGACCACCACCACCACCATCACCGCAACCACCACCGCCACCCCGACCACCACCATTATCACCACCACTACCACTACCACTACCACTACCACTACCACTACAACTACCACTACCACAATCATCACCACCACCACGTCCAATCACCACCACCACGTACCACGTACCACCGCCACCGCCACCACCACCACCACCACCACCACCACCACCACCTCCACTACTATTACCACCGCCACCACTACCACCACCACCACCACCACCACCACCACCACCACCATCAACAACAACAACAACAGCAAAAACAACAACAACAACAGCAACAACACCACGACCCCCACTACCACAACCACTAGCACTACCACTACCACTACAACTACCACTTCCACTACCACCATTATTATCATCAACAACACCAAAACAACCACCACTATGACCACGACCATCGTCGTCATGCTACTACTGCTATTGGTGCTGCTGCTGCGGCTGCTGCTGCTACTACTACTACTACTACTACTACTACTACTACTACTACTACTACTACTACTACTACTACTACTACTACTACTACTACTACCACTACTACTACTACTACTACTACTACTACTACTACTACTACTACTACTACTACTACTACTACTACTACTTCTACTACCTGTGCTACGTCAGCATCTGCTCAAGCTGCTGCTGCTGCTGCTGCTGTTGTTGCTGCTGCTGCTGACGTTGTTGCTTCTGCTGCTGCTGCTGCTGCTGCTACTGCAGCACAATGATTCTAGATTGTGTTTAGTCAATAATTGTAACTTACCTTCCCATTTATCGACAGAATCGCTTCCATTATCTGTCACTGTCCGTGTATGTATCACTGTAGTTTGTAGAAGGAGGTACTTGTGCAGTAGATTACCAGCCAGAGAACATAGATCAGCCTGATCGTTCACATAAAATATCCTGAAATTACACGGTAACCGAGGCAGTTATTCCAGTAGTAAATTTTCAAAAATAGTATTCTTTTGACTAACAAATGAACAGCAACTAAGCACAACTGTTGATTTTCTTGACCATTACCCAATACAATTATTTAAATTCTATAGAAGCCTGAATTGTGTACCTAGATATAATCAAACGAAATGAATCTTAGCATACGATGATTTCATTCCATATAAATTAATACAAATATTTTAGTTATGAAGTTGAATTAGATACTCTAATTCAATGTCACAGCTTAAAAATTATAATAATTTTTACGTATTGAAATCTTTATATGTTAAGATTTATTTCGTCTACTCACATCTATGCATACAATCTATCCCTTTAAAAGTATATAATTACAAATTTTAATTTTCAAGCATTCTGGAGTGAATGTGCACCTTTACTGATTAAGCCGAGGAAAACGGCTTTTGCAGCGGTCTTGAGAAATATTCAATTCCTGTAATATTTTCTGGGCCTGCAAATGGACATTCACTGAGCAAGAAATGTAACTGTCTTAAAAGATCTTAACCATTAAAGGGTTAACTGATACGAGTAGCATTTTGAGCGCTTTGATGCAATGTTAACGCAAGAGGTCTTAATAAAGGAATCCAGTTTTACCTATGTCCCGACAATTTTTAGCAAAACACCACCTGCACGTGGCCCGTGTTAGAATCAATTGATCCCTGAACTCCATGACTACCAATTACCAGACAACTATACGGGTAAGTTGTTGAATATTTTGAAAATAATTTGACTTGGTGCCGTTACTGCCTATGGCGGGAACCGCGCCCCGCCAAACTAGTTTTAAAATATTCAACATCATGGTTATTAAATGGTAAATACACACAATTCTTAAACCAGCAGTCCGGCATCAATTAAGCGTTCGTAACGAACTTACCTACACCACGTATGGATTAATTTTCATGAATTCATCATACACGTCATGTAGTTGAATATGACGTCATATTCTTGATGGATAAACTGGACGCATCCAATATAATTGTCCTAAATTATTGTGACTATTTTTAATGTTTGTGTGATAGGTTTCTGTGATCATGACAACGGTAGATTTAAACAGAGCTGTATTACGCCTAGTTGCAATAATTCAGCTTTCCAGAGTATCCAACCATTATCTGACCTCGTATGGCGTCATAATCAGACCAGCGCGTTAATATGAGGTCACACTAATTACGTCACAAAGTGTTCCATATAGACCGTCATCAAATATCAAATACTCCGACAAGTTGTTTGAATTGTATGTCTTTGTAATTCATTGCTATTTAATAACCATGCCTTAGGCAGCAACAGCACCCAGTCAAATTAGTTTCAACATATTCTGACCTGCTGTAGTTTTTTGGAAATTGATAGTCAGGGTGTTCAGCGATCGATCGATCCCCACACGAGCGAGGTGTGGGTGGAGCTTAGATAGAGATGGGCGTGGCATATATAAAAATGGAAATGTTCTTTACGAGACACATATACAGTAACACTTGAATGTTTGAATCCATAGCCAACAACAGTCCGCAGTCAAATTAGTTTCAAAATATTCAACAGAATGTGTATTAAATGTAAAAGGCAAACAATTCGTACAACTGACAGGCTATTCCAGCTTCTTGACGGGGTGTTGTCGTTCAATTATAATTGCGACGTAAGCATAGGCAACAATATCTTCCAATCAAGTTATGTTCAAAATATTCAACAGAAGATTTCTGATTATCTAACATGTTTCTGTTGTTGTTATGGAAACGTGTTCGCTTATTAATGACAAATACAGTATGTTTCAGAAGATATCGTTTTTTCCTAATCCATTGATGTGGTCTGCCGATCAATTCACCTTTCCACTTTCAGCTATGCCCCACCCATCTCAATCTAAGCTCCACCCACATCACGTCCCTGGATCGCTGAACTCCCTGACTATCAATTTCCAGAAAATTATACATGTAAGCTGTTGAATATTTTGAAATCAATTTGAGTCAAATTAGTTTCAAACTATTCAGCAGGGTGTTTATTAAATGGCAAAGGCATACACTTCGTACAACGTGGCGGACTATTACGCGTTAAAGACGGGCGATATCGAATCAGTCATGACGCCTTGATTATGGCTTCAGCATACGCGCCATTTAGTTAATTATGACGTCATATGACGTCAGCTGATTGATGGATACATTTGGAAAGGACCATTGAGTAATTTATTGCAGTTTTATAGTAAGAAACCCTAGGATTAAAGACACTGAATGATCAAAGAAATGCAAAAGCACTTGAACGAATGAGCGACTCTGAACTGATTGTCGTGATGCCCGGATAAAAATGGGCACAAGACTTGGTTACTCTATTGCCTCTCTTCAGGGGATGAATTTCTCCAGATTACATTTTCCACGATGCGTAAATCTAGATATATTGAATATATTCAGAAAAAAATGTGAATGAAAGTTGTTGGTGGCTAATAGTTTTCAAAATATTTAATGGGTCCAAAGTTATTTTCTATTGCCATTATTGTCTGATGGCATTCAGCAGCCAAAGAGTTAAGTACTCGGAACCAGTTTACTAATTTCAACTTTCGCTTTCTATTAATTATATGCTAAAGAAAAATAAGAAATATATGAATGTTGGAGAACGAAACCTGTTTTATAAGGCATATATCCTTTCCCATATAGATTACTGTTGTCTTGTGTATTATGCCGGTACGTTTACATTGTTAAATAAGCTTGAAAAATTACAAAAACGTGCAGCTAGAATAATATTTGAAGTACCCTATAGGACCCATCACAAGAAATGTGCGAAACATTGAACTGGACAACATTAACTCGGAGAATATCAATTAAGGCCAATATCATGACATATAAATCATTAAACGGCCTTGCACCTACATGAAAGACATGTTTACGTTGGTAGAAGACACGCATTCTCGACATTTACGGTCGAAGACGAACAGTCTATTAAAGCCTCCAAAAATAAGAACAGATTACGGGAGGTACAGTTTCACATACATGGCAACGCAAATGTGGAATTCTGTACCAATTAATACTAAGCATTCGTCAACACTTAGGTCATTCACATCAAACATACAAGATAGATGAACATCAAATAATAATAATAATAATAATAAAAATAATTATAAAAATAATAATAATAATAATAATAATAATAATAATAATAATAATAATAATAATAATAATAATAATAATAATCTGTTCTTCTTCGTTTCATAGGTAGCTACAGCGTCCGGTCAAATTAGTTTCCCAAAATATTTTTAACAGCTTACCTGTTACCTTGAAGAGACTCGCAACTAGTATACGTCTGCCTGTCTGCCTCCCTACATGTGTGCCTGCCTGCCTGCCTTACTGCATGCCTGCCTGCCTGCCCGCCCGCCTGCGCGTCTCGGCGAGTGCGTGCATGCGTGCGTGTAAGTGCAATTATTGTACATATGTCTATTTGTACATACCTGGCGTGTATATAATTGTATATTATTGTACATAGTGTATATATGTTTTGAGGGCCTCGGGAACATCAGGCCACTGACGATGTACCCTCTTGAAATAAAGATTATTATTATTATTATTATTATTATTATTATTATTATTAATCGAGTTCCCTGCATCGTATTATGCCGTCGTAAAGCATTGTGCCAATTGTATAGTTGATTGTGTAATAGCATACCAATGAGTACCTTTATAATAACCGATTCCTGGCCACATCATTACGGAACCCGTAGAAATGCCATTTCAATAGAGTCATCCAATCTATCACCCAAGCTTATGACGTCATAACCGATTACGACACACGTAGCTTGACGTCACAATCATAACTACGTCATGAACATTGGCTGGTCCGTCGTGGAGTGTACGAATTGTATATCTTTGGTGGATTTGCTATTTAATAAATATTGTGTTGTATATTTTGAAACTAATTTGACTGGGTGATGTTACTGCCATTGGCAGCAACAGCACCCATCCAAAGTAGTTAGAAAATATTCAACAACGTGCCTGTACAGTTAAACCTAGCTTGAAAATGGGATTCTGGGAATTCAGTATTCAAAGTATATAAATCAAATCTAAAATGCTGAGAAAAATGGACGGAGTTTACCTAGAAATGGGCGAGGTATAGCTAGAAATTTGTTCACTCAAGTATGAAATATAAAATCGTATGCTTTACCCAACAGCTCCTCAAGGGAGGTCACAATTCTGATCCTTTAATACTCAGGATTTTTCAAAGAAAATTGGATTTTTGGTTAATGGATATAACTCAAGAAGGCCTCGCCGACTTAGCCATTAACTGGTTAACAGTCAAGAAAATGCACTCTTTTGCTTAGTCGAGGTCTATTTGCAGGCCAAGAGAAGACTATTTTTGAAGATTTATCGATGGAATGACTGGCTCTGTGACCGATCCAGTCATTTCAGTGGTACATTTCCAAAAATAGTCTTCTCTTAGCCCGCAAATGGGCATCGTGTTGGCCGGCACGATTATTAAAGAATTACGTTGACACACGAGGTGTTAACTATGGATCTATTACTGTTTAAAGCTGAACCACCATGCCAAAAATATCCAGAATCTGTCATAATATTGATATAATGGTAAATATCCTGGCTACTGATCCGCTTCAGCTTTAAGACATCAAAATTGTCTAAGCAAATAAGGTATAAAATATTCAACAGCTTTGAAATTAATAGGCCCGAAACGAAAATGTTAATGAATTTGAAACCTCTCCAGCTTAGCAATTGTGCTACGCGTACTTACCAGTCTCTGTTAGACGGTTCCCGATCCTCATCAACTAAAGCGAACACAATTTCCGGGTCATACGAAACACTTCCGGGTCGGTAATCAAACAGCCCATAGAGTAATGGCGGGTTGACGAGAAACTCAGCCCAGGAAATGACTGTGATTGGTGGAAGTGGCGTGCCCATGGTAACGGAATTCAAGGTCCCATTTTGGCCAAACAGATACACTGTAAATGATACAATAGTGAATTAAAAGAATTTATAATATCAACACATACAGGCAGTGATTCCTATATGGGTCATTCTGAGGGTATATACCCCCAAAATGGTACTTGGGAACCACACGCACGCACGCACGCACGCACGCACGCACGCACGCACGCACGCACGCACGCACGCACGCACGCACGCACGCACGCACGCACGCACGCACGCACGCACGCACGCACGCACGCACGCACGCACGCACGCACGCACGCACGCACGCACGCACGCACGCACGCACGCACGCACGCACGCACGCACGCACGCACGCACGCACGCACGCACGCACGCACGCACGCACGCACGCACGCACGCACGCACGCACGCACGCACGCACGCACGCACGCACGCACGCACGCACGCACGCACGCACGCACGCACGCACGCACGCACGCACGCACGCACGCACGCACGCACGCACGCACGCACGCACGCACGCACGCATGCACGCACGCACGCACAGTTTGGTTCCATGGGACAGATGAAAATCTGGTATAATTTGTAAATACAAATTAGTTTTACAAGCTATAAATTCTGGACCAGCAGCAGTTCATTGGTTTTCAAATTTATCTGAATTCAAGTGGGGGACGCGGCTCGCCTTTGATTCTGTGATCAAATATTTATATCCGTCCCCGGGCCATCTGACTTATCAAAGATTCTTAGATTCGTGCCAAAGTGTTTCTCTCTGGTCTTGTTGCATCACTCTAGCTATTAATACTTGTATCGACAAACAGCAGCTTCAAACTTGTATCATACTGTGAATTTATTCTCTGTAACAATCTTAACTATAATCTGACTAAAACTTTTAACTAATATTTAACCTTCATGTTTATACTATTAAAAAAGGTGGACCGAAAAGTGAACCAAAAGTGATCTAAAAGTGATCTAAAAAATTAGATCCAGTTTGCGCAAGACATGCACCTATATAGCACGCTCATCAACCCTCGCCTCAGCCAATCCTGGCCCGGCACGTCATCATTATTAACTCTGTGGTAGAAATCACTGATGTCATCTTGTTGACCGATTCGTGCACTCGAGCGCCATTATGACCTTTAACGGCCATAATGATTCAAGACTAATTTGTGCAGCGTTCGTATCCCGATAACATCAATAGTCTCTACCATCAGTAAATGTCCAGCCATTATGTTGACTGACCTTTGTTGTACGCCAACAAAGTCAACCGACGTAATGGTTGTGACCACGGCTTGGCCCTATAGCCCTTCTCATGCTGAATTCAAAATCAGAATGCAGAGTAATCTTTTATATCCAAAATCTGCACTTTGAATAATTCAGATTTTACAACGCGTTTGCACAAACATACCAACGAAATCTAGCGCGGAACCCCGTGATTCACAGTTGCCAGTTCACAGTACCCAAATATCGTATCATGGAAACCTCAGATCTTACTTTGGGACACCAAGATTTAAGACTGTGACCTACACTTTTCAAGGCGTGGTGTCTCCGGGTCTTTGAAATTTAGAGGGCACGTGAAACACTGCATACAGTGATCCATGGTGGGTGTTTTATATGCAGTCAATACCGATCAAAGATCACATTCGGTTGGGAACAGTACTCGATCAAAGAGCACATTCGATTGAGAACTATACCCGATCAAAGAGCGCATTCGATTGAGACCAGTACTCAATCAAAGATAACATTCGATTGGGAACAGTACTCGATCAAAGAGCGCATTCGTTTGGGAACAGTACTCGATCAAAGAGCATATTCGATTGGGAACAGTACTTGATCAAAGAACTCATTCGATTGGGAACTGTACTAGATCAAATGGTGCATTCGATTGGAAACAGTACTCGAGCAAAGAGCATATTCGATTGGGAACAGTACTCGATCAAAGAGCGCATTCGATTGGGAACTGTACTCGATCAAAGAGCGCATTCGATTGGGAACAGTACTAGATCAAAGAGCATATTCGATCGGGAACAGTACTCGATAAAAGAGCATATTCGATTGGGAACAATACTCGATCAAAGAGCATATTCGATTGGGAACAGTACTCGATCAAAGAGCGCATTCGATTGGGAACAGTACTCGATCAAAGAGCACATTCGATTGGGAACAGTACTCGATCAAAAGCACATTCGACTGGGAACAGCACTCGATCAAAGAGCATATTCGATTGGGAAAAGTACTCGATCAAAGAGTACATTCGATTGGGAACTGTACTCGACTCTAGCGTAAAACTTTTAATCCATCTTGTGTTAACTTATCGTTATAATGGTAAAATCAGCCAAGACGGCTTATGCAGTAGTCTGTCTATCTATTTGCTGTCTATTTGCTTGCTAGGTAAATACTATTTTTGAAAAATTTAGCATTGAAATCACTGAGTAGGTAACCGAGCCAATTATTCCTGTGGTAAATGTTCAGAAGTAGTATTTGCTTGGCCTACAAATAGACACCGACTATGCACACATCTAGCTTACCTTGGCCATTAGAATGTTACTCTCGAAGCCGGTCCAAAAAGACTCTTTATGAACTATTTTCCTGAATTGCAGTGGGAAATTTACAAAGAGAATTGTCTTCTCTTGGCCAGCAAATTGTCATTCAGGTGCAAAAACTTCAAGTGGAAATTATCCTTTGCGGACAGAATGTGGCGGTTTCTTGCGGATCGACGTCTTAAACACGCATGGGTTGGCGATCGTGATAAGCAGGTTTGGCTATACATCGCACTGGCATGCTTGTGCTGAGTATGATAACATTATCAACTGGTATAGTAAATTTGAGCGCTTTTTATCTCTCTCTCTCTCTCTCTCTCTCTCTCTCTCTCTCTCTCTCTCTTTCTTTCTCTCTTTCTCTCTCTCTCCCTGTATCTCTCTCTCTCTCTCTCTCTCTCTCTCTCTCTCTCTCTCTAACTCTCGCCCTCATTCTGATTTAAATAAATATAAATATAAATTGTGTATATAAGCTTAATTATATGCTGCCATCTGCCAATTCTGTAGGGAGCGGGAAATAATAAGTTACCAGAACTTGTACCCAATTCCATAGTACAGACGCTACAATAAAATATGTTTAAAAAGCAAATATTTAAATTTTCTTGTGAAATCCTGACAAAGTTAAGGGTTAATGTTAAAAGTAGCATTTTGAGCGCTTTGACGCGGTGTTGCGTGAACAAAAGCGGTTAACTCGTCAAAAGTCAAATAATGTACACCACAGGTAATCATGACGTCATACTCTCTCATTCAGATTAGCGCAGCATATTGATGCTACACTTAATACTATCCCTGTCATGTTATAAACACGTGTGTTGCTGGTTTTCGTCAAACCGACTCTAGGATATGTTCCAGCATAGATTAAGGACGGATAAATGCGGTCCCTATAAGCCACTCCAGGATCAAACACTCTTGGCTATTGGCGATGGAATCACCAAGCGGAAGCGAGCTCTATCGACAAGTTTGACTGCACTTCATCCTATCAGCAAAAAACACATCTTTACATTTCTTATTCAGAAATTGTCAGATATTCCTTTATTTGCTATTCACATGAGATTAGCACCCTCTGCCGGATCAATGAACACGGCGTCACATATGAAAGTCAGATATGTGTGTTTTAGTCTCTTGTGAATACTAGTGATATAACACGCGATGTCATGGTACCTGCGGACATTCCTCACAAATTATGTCATTTCTATAACGTGGTAATATTCGGCGCTTCAAATCATCCGCTCTACAAGACAAACACACACTTCATCCTGTCTGTACCGGGCACTGCACGGACCATGCAGAATAGTCCCTAATAGACAGCTGGTCGAGAAATACAATTGATTTGATATGTCATATCACTTTTGGGCCGGCATGTTGATGGTTCTTTTGGATGGGTGGTCTTACGAGCAACCGTCTTAAAGAACCACCATCATTTTGGCCCCTAAAGCGAGTGCCCGCTATAGCCAGGTTTCAAGGTATCAGCAATGGAGATGACATCTGGAGTGAGGTGCTTCCGCGCTGCTAACTATAGCTTGGGGAATCACTATCGATGGATCGTGGCTATAAACAGATATGAATTTCATTTGAAATTTGATTGTTATGTGCCATATGCAATGTTTCATATTCAAGACATTTTACTACTGAATTTGCCAGATCAAATGATCAAATTTATGTTAACAAAAGAAGCGGTTCTTGTGTAGGCCTAAACCTGCACATGTGGGTACAACAAGATCAGCAACACCAACAAGCAACACCATTATTAAACCAAGATTAGAGGGTTAGGTTCGTAAATCAGGACATCATGTTGTCCAGACTCTGGTTTTGGTTTGAAAATGTAAAAAGCAAATTTCCTTTCATACCAAAGCTATGGAATATCAGTTGTGATGGCATATGTAACCAGCGATTGCAGGCACTCAGTTTTTTTATGGTGGTGGGCGTGGGGTGTGGTGGGTGTGGTGGGAGTTGGGGGTGGGGTGGGGGGGGGGGGGGTCAGGGTGTGTGTGTCGGTTGGGTTGTTGTGAACATTACAAATTTATATCGGAATTTTCGATTTACAGTTTGACACCCAAAATTGCAACAAATGGTTTTGTGGTGGTTTTATGTTAAGTGGGAGAGGTACACAATAGCTCACTAAAAATCTATGAAAATATATCTAACGGAAAGTGATATTGTAGTGGAATTAAAAAATTAGTTTTGTGAGTTATCATATGATTGCGTATTGCGTATATTACATTGATTGCGTTACATCTACTGGTTGAGGGGCGTTGGTGATTGTGGGATGGGGGTGAATGTGGGTGGTTGGGGTGTGTGGCGGGTGTGGGTGGTGTCAGGGCCGGATTACCCATTATGCACACAAGGCGGTGTGCCTATGGTCTACGAAGTTTAAGGGGGTCCACGAAAATTAGTGGGGCCGGCGAAATTTGAGGTCGATTTGAAAATAAAAAGCTATATGGCGCCCATATGACATTATTTTTTCTTATCTCCTTTGTGTTTTTACTTTTAGTATGGACTAAGAGTCAAAGCTCCATAATGGGGATTTGGTAGCGCTCCAAATCAAATTATCCTAACAAGAGAACGTAGAGAAGACCATGCTTTGAAAACTTACCACTGGTTGACATAATACTAAGCAAGAGCGGCAGAATCAGTCAATGTAGTGGTCGGCTTCAGTTTTAAGAATGCAATATTAGCTTTGTCTGCAATTAGGCAATGTCCAGAACCAATTTAGACAACTATGCAACAAATCCAACATGTATTTATATAAGGTTGTGAATTACCTATTAATATGTTAATAAAATAATGCCTCACATTGTGAGATATTGTTTAATTAACATATCAATATGTAATTCATAGCTCACAGGACTATTGGGTAATTGTTAAAATGCGACAACGTATGTAATGAAACATATGTTATCACATTTTAACAATTAACCAATACTCATGATAGGTAACAAAATAAAAACACAACATTCAGGAAATGTACAAACAATTGAGTCAGTTATGTGATATGTTATTTTGTGTTTCAGTAAATCACTCGTAAGCTGAGTATTGTCCAACTGTTGCACGGCTACTGAGCTTCGCAGTAGATGGACGCCATTAACTAAACAATTTTTGCTCGATATATTGTTTAACTTATGTCAGACGGGTACAGTCGAAAACATTAGTCAGGTGTCGAAAAAAGAAAAAAGAAACAAAGACAAGAAGAAACAATAAAACAACTGAAATTTCGTTGTTTAAGTATGTGAACATTTGCGAAAGGAACGAAACAAAGAAGGTTGATAGTGCCAAAACGGTAGCTGAAAGTGAACCCGCTTGTGGAAGTGGAACCAGTACTCGCAGTGACGACATTAGGCCTATAGATCTGACAAACACTGACAATGAATGTGTTTCTATCGACGACGCTGCTGATAATGACGTGGACAGTAAAAAGGCAGAAGATATTGGACTATCTGTGTTAAGGCCTAAAAATATCCAATTCAACAATGATCCCGCAAACTGTGAACCAAATGCTGATCTCCTTAATTATTTCGCTGAGCATGCCCCTTCTCAAAACGTGTAATCCGGATTCGCTCTGTCTACAAAATAGTTTGGAAATAAGAAAAGATCTTCACAAAAAGAATATTTTGAAAGGCAATTGATCAATGAGGGATTGGCTAGTTTATTCCCCGTCAACTGGAAAAGTATACTGCTACGTGTGCGCACTTTTTTCGCCATGTATTAAGCTTTCTAACAATCAGTTTCGTTGTGGTTTCGATGAATGAAAAATGTCAATTCAAGAATTCAGACACATGAACATTCTAAGGAACACCTTACTGCCATACCATGTAGGACTGAACAAAGGAAATGTAAGCAGATTGATGACGAACTTGAAAATCAATCAGCAAAGGAGAAGTGTTATTGGATTGAAATACTAAAAAGAACTGTGTCGGTTATACAATTTCTAGTGGAGAGACTCCGAGAGAGGACTACCTTTACGTAGTGAAAGTGAAGTAATAGGAAGCCCACGAAATGGAAACTACCTCCAATGTATCGAACTTGTCTCACAATTTGACTTTCTGAGCACCTACGTGGGTTTGGAAATCCAGCTAAAGGAAATGTATCCTATCTTTCGTCAACAATATGTGATGAATTTATTGATACAATTGCAACAAAAGTGAAATCTCAAATTATATCAGAAATATGTGACGGTAAATATTTTGAAGTTAGTATTGATTCTACACCACATATATCCCACGTTGACCAACTGACAGTGAGTATTCAGTATAGCATTTTCTGACGGACAGGTTGTCGAGCGAGTTCGGTCCAATATCACACCATGACGGACAGTTTTTGTTTGAGTTCCTCAAAAACCTTTAGGAAACACATGACATTGGCATTTCAAATTGCAGATCACATGCCTATGACAATGCCAGCAACATGTCTGCAATATATTTGGGTGTACAGGCTCGATTTCGTGAAATAAACTCTTTTGCCGAATGGGGTCCGTACTCCACACATAGCCTGAACTTAGATGAATCTACTGCTGCCGAGTTTTGTGATGCAGCTATTAGTTCTTTTGGACTTCTGCAAGCCGTATACACATTACTATCAGCATCACCACAACAATGGTTACAGCTAGTGACACATTTGAAAGATAAACCTCACATCATGCGGAGTCTCTCTGAGACAAGTTGGTCAGCCCGTATTGATGCTTCAAAAGCTATGGCAGAAAACTACTCAGAAATTCAACAGACATTGACAGATAAAGCTCACTCTGATGCAACTCTGGCAACCACCAGCTGCTGTCCATGAAGATAAGTCACTGGGCAAGAAGTTGGAGCAACTGGAGACTGCAATAACGTGTATTATTTGGAATGATATTCTCCAAAAGACGAATATTGTAAATAAGGCGCGTCACGAATCAGGAATTGAAATATACACGGTTGTCGAGCTGTATGAAAGTCTCATGTCATATATTCAAGAAATTCGAAACAAATTCGATGAATATGAAGAACAAGCGAAACACTTGTGAGTTCAGATTATTCAAAGACCATAGCTCGAAAGAGTACTCGCAAAGTTATGTTCGGTAATGAACGTGACACAGCTGATGTTGAAGTGTCAATGAGTGAGGGAGACAGGCTCCGTATTCAAACATTCTATGCAATTGTTGATAAACTTATGCTGAAAATTAATACACGGAATGGAGCATATCTTACTTTGAATGACAAATTCAGTTGCCTCACCGATCGTAAACTACTTGTGGAAGAGGTGAAATGCAAGGCGGTAGCTTTGGTACATGCATACCGATTATATCTGGAAGATGACTGTTGATGAATTTGTTATCTTTTCACAAGTATACAAGGACAAACAGCGTGTAACCTACATGTTACAGTCACATCTCATGGACAACCTTGTCAACAGTTTTCCAAATGTGAATATTTCTTTGCGAATTTAGCTTTCCATCGTTGGCACAATTTGGGAAGGATAAAGGTCATTCCCTAAATTAAAACTAGGCTAAGAATTATCTTAGATCAAGAATTTGATACAATTGACATTGTTCCCTGTCACTCCTCTCCATTGACTGTGACTTGCCTGGCTGTATCAAATTTGATGACGTCATTGAAATGTTTGCCAATAGAAAGAACCGAAAAGTGTCCTTGGCATGAAGTTATTTTCATATGTTTGCTGTAATGGATTTAACACAATTAAATACAACTAGATACACAGTTGGTGCTTAATGACTGCGTTAAGGTGCTGAGAAATGCAATTATGAACATTAACAGATTTATGAAGATGTCAGGCTAATATCTTCATTGAGGATGCCAGGCTGGCATCTTTATAAATTCGTTAATGTTCATTCCTCATGATCGCAGAAAATGCACACAATAATTCATCTATGTTGTGCAGTTGTACTTTATGGCTGGTTTAACTGAGCTACAGAAATTTCAAAGACGAAATTCGTTTGTTTATTTTGTACTCTTGAGAATAGTAAAGTTATTGTTAAATACCTAATAATGATTTTATTTACACATTTAAAAAATAAGAGCAATGCTTGAGATTAAAGTGGGCTATTTAGACATGCAATTTCATTTTCAACAGATTGTCCGTGTGCATTTTTAGTTTATTCATTTTAAAGTCTGCTAAATTAAACATGTTATATGTCAGAAATGGAACACAACCCATCTTACGTTAGTAGACTTTAAAATTAACAAAATAAACATTCACACTTCACTGACACCAACTGACATGATTGAAGGTCTATATTTATATTTAGAAATGCAGGAGATTGCTTTTGCGAGATTTATATTTCAAATAATCCCCTTGGATTCCCTCCAGTGAGTCAGTCCACTCGGCACCTTAGTGTGTGTGTGCGTGCGTGCGTGTGTGCGTGCGTGCGTGCGTGCGTGCGTGCGTGCGTGCGTGCGTGTGTGTGTGGGGGTTGGAGGTGGCTGGAGGGGAGGGGGGGGGGCTGGGTGACAAGCTCCGTCAGACATATCAGAGGTGGCATTAAATTCCAGTGAAAAAAATTAATAATTTTACAACCAACTGATGATCCATATTTACCGGAAATGCAAGAGAGGCCGTTTGAGAGCATCTGGATTTCAAACTTTTTTGTGGGGACGCCCCCCCTCCCAGACTCTTCTGGTTGCAGTGCCTAGGGCCTACGAAACACTTAATCCGGCTCTGGGTGGTGTGAGGTAGGGTGGCGTTTAGGGTGGTGGAGCGGTAGTAGGGTGGGTGGATGTGAGTGGGGTGGCGCTTGGTGTCAGCGGCTGTAACAGTAAAATATCATACAATTCTGTCCGTCGCGCTATCTTCTCCTCCGAAACCCGTTGGGTAAATTCTACCAAAGTTGGCTTGTATTATGCTCAGTATTATGCTCATATGATGGCAGAGTGTAAGATGAGAATTATCTTGGACTTCATCCCGTGGAGGGAGTGGCAGGAGTCAAACAGCCGAAGTTGTGGGAAGTGTGGTGATTTGAGCATGTGCGCCATTGATAGCATGTTCTAAATTTATTGCGCAACCATCAGTCAATTAAACAGTCAGTCTTTACATTGAAAAAACCCCGCATTGCACAGGAATTTAATTAAAAATTTCTTTACCTAAATTTGTCCTATCGAGACCAAGTTTAGATTTACTTAGAGTGGTCCCCCCTTGAGATTACTTGAGGTAAAGTGAACTTATCAGTAGGTCGCTTTAACAGGTAAAGGCTGGGATTGATACAACATTATGGAGAAATCACACACACGAATGCACACGCACGCACACACGCACGCACGCACGCACACATCTGAAAGAATGCACGAATGCATGCAATAATACATGCACACAGTAATACATGCACGAATGCACGCAATAATGCATGTATGTCCGCATGCACGAACGGACGCACGAATGCATGCACGCACACACCCACGCACTAATGTACTCACGAATTAATGCACCCACACCCACATACACACACACGCACACATACACCCACGCAAGTATAGATGCACGCACGTACGGATGTACGAGCACACACCCACACACATACACACATACGAACAAACGCACGGACGCACGAACGAACGCACGCACGCCAGCACGCACACATACACACACACACACACGCGCGCGCGCGCGCGCACACACACACACACACACACACACACACACGTTTGCAGACACAAAACTAAAAGATGTCCTACGGATATGATTTCATGTTGCCCCACCATTGATTTTGGTTGGGATTGGATTTATTTAAGAATAGGTAGGGAGGGATGAAACCTTGTCATTATTATCAGGAACCATGAGGTCTAACTTTGACCTTACTATCAACTCTTTCAGGGGCGGATTTCTATTGTAAGCTATTTACTGGTCGTGCTTTGATCGGTTCCTTTAATTTAGATTGCAACTGTGAATATACGTCCATCATGGTATTCGCAAAATCAACATTACGTCTATTGTATATGAGTTGAAATGGGATAATGTTGTTCTTTTGTGCTATTCCTGAATCTACATTTATTCCAAATGGTGCCTTTGTTTGGAGTGTACTAATCCAATGGCCTTCTCGTATTTTGCGAAACGAACTCGTTTCTTCTTCACTATCGAAGGTCGGAATCTGTTCTATTGGCATGATTTCAAAATGATGGCCAACTGAATGATCAGGAAGTTGGACATGTTGAGCAATTGGCGTATCTGCTGAGGTGTTAATATCAGAAACGTGGCGTCTAGCACGCACTCTAAATGCATTTTTTGTTTCACCAACATACTGTTTCTGGCAAAGGGCACAATTGATCAAATAGACTAAATTCTCAGAATCACAATGCATATTTGCTCGTATATGATATTAATTTTTAGTTGAAAGCACAGGAGTGTTTGTTGGTTTACAATATAGTTGTTTACTTTGCATCTGTTTTTGTCGCATTTAGAAACCGATCAATCGCACATGATTGGTTTATTGTGTTCAATTGGGACAGGTTCAAACTCGGGTCCGCTATGAGGTTTTAGATTTTCAAGCTCATTGGTGGTGTCTGCTTTAATTTTTCGAAGAAAACGGGCTGAATAGCCTCGTGCTTTCAAAGCATCAAATAGAGTAGAGCATGCACCATTCAGATTTTGCCTGTTGCTAGAGTTTCGAAAGAATCTTATGATTTGTGATTTGATCAGACCTTTAAATGTGTGTGAAGCAGCTGATGGGAGTATGTTGGCTCAAAGAATACTTTATATTCTAATTTTCCAGAGGAGTCAAATTGCGGACCCTTACAGATTGTGACATCTAAAAAGTCAACTGATGTTCCACTAATAGTAGCTTTTAGCTTGATGTTTGAATTCTGGTTATTTAAAATGCGAAAGAATTCCCAAAAGTCTTCTTCTGAATGTTGCCAGATTATGAAGATGTCATCTAGATATCTGAGGTACAGATGAGGCTTTTTGGTTGATGTGTTCAGTGCCTCCTCTTCCCACTCTGACCCATACATTGTGGCAAAATTTGGGCTGAATCGTTTACCCATTGCGCATCCACAGATTTGAAGGTAATTTTCACCATTAAATTGGAAATCGTTTCCATTAAGACTTAACTCTAATAATTTTAGAATTTCCGTGTCTGGTCGATCTGGATCAGGAAATTTGACAAAAGAATTCTTAATAACATTGACTCCAGCATCAATATCTATATTGGTATACATAGCATCTATGTCTAATGTGACTAAATATGCATCTTTCGGAACTGACAATTTGGATAACTTTGAAAGAAAGTGTTCTGTGTTCTTGAAAAAGCTCTTGTGTCTATTAGCAATGCGCTTTAAATAGTAATCAATAAATTCTGAAATGCCATAAGACTCACTGCCATAGTCTGAAATGGTGGGTCGTCCAGGTGGTGTCAATGGATCTAACCAGGTGCTGATACGTTTATGGATTTTAGGCAAGATATAAAATGTCCGATGTTGTGGATTATTCTCACCTAGCAGATACTTTAGCTGTTTCTTATTGATGTATTTATCTGTATGCAATGAATTAAGTATTTCAATGAAATTTTGTCGGTTTTGAGGCCAAATTAAATTATCAAGTTTTCTGTAATGCCTGGTGTTAGTTAACTGCCTTTCGGCCTCGCGGATATAGTTTTCTCTAGACATAATCACAGTTGCTGAACCTTTATCGGCTGGTTTTATAATAATATTCTGATTTCTACGTAATTTGTTGATAGCCTCTCGCTCGAAAAATGAAAGGTTTTGCTTATTGTTTGTAACTGGCAATGATCTGGCTATACCAGCAACCGTTTTTATGGTTGCTTTAATATTGTCATCAACTAGCCTATCTGGAGGGCCCCAACCGGATTTTCCAGTGAATGGTTTTGACTCTCTATTTAAATTTCGAATATGATGGGCTATTTTTACTGAATGACCAAAATTAGCTACTTCAATAAGACCTGTGTCTAAAAGCAAATCTAATCCTGCTTTTGGTTTTGGAGTTGGCACAAAAGTAAGACCACGATCGAGAATTGATTTTTCAGATGGTGAGAGATCATAGTCAGCTGCTAAATTGAAAAGGTGTGTTCCTAATCCTATGTTGGGGGAGCTATTGCCTTGACCCACATCTAGTTTAAACTAAGTACCGGCAACTAATGGTTATAAATACAATAAGCTGTTTCTTTCGTCCAATGGATTCTATCCTTCTCAACATGAAAATCGGCATCAGATATTTTGGGGATGACCTTATCAACGTGGCAGTTGGACCTTGCTGATTCGTTGATACGCTTGAGACAGTACTTTTGCCTGTCTGACAAGTTATCAGAGAAGTTAATCTCAGCAAAGTGCAACTCCGCATTAGGGAAGCTATTTTTAAATTCACGAGCCATGAACCGTAAATGGCTTGAGGCTTTGGTTGGATGCTCATTTTTTGAGTTGATGCCAATATTCAGGATCTTCTCCGGGCTAGGGCCATCCTGGTGTCGCTAGCCATTGTTCTGAAATGTGATAATGCGGCACCAGGATAGCACTCAACCTGGATGTCAGGATGGAGGTGTAAATCAATTCGGGCTAGATTAGAGGACCCTATCACCAGAATTTGTTTGATGATTCTGAGGATCCTCCACAGGCCCTTGCTATGCGATTGATGACGGTACTTAGCAAACTTCGTATCAGACAGGTTACTATTATTCTCCCTAGGATGGAGAGGAGGCGGAGATGGAGGAAGAGGAGCAGAAAAAGGTGCGCGAGGAGAAGAGAGATGAAGAGTAGGAGGAAGAGCAGGAGGAGGGATGGAGAGAGGAGTTGCAAGAGGAGAAGATTGAGTATGAGAAGCAAGAGGCGGGATTGAGAGAGGAGATGCATGACGAGGAGGAGATCGAGGAGGAAGAAGAGGAGGCGGGATTGAGAGAGGAGAAAGAGGAAGAGGAGAAGATCGAGTCGGAAGGTGGCGAGGAGAAGATAGTGGAAGAGATGAGGAAGAGTTGCTAGGTGGTAGATTGGGGGAACAATGAGTAACAACCCGACAACAGCGCACTGGGGGAGAATTGGTCTTTGGGAGAGCCGGCAATGACTGTTACATCATCAGGTGCTGGTGTTGGTGATGTATACATATTCGTCCGCTTGGAAGTGGTAGGTGAGGGTGTGAACGTGGTTGGTGACCGTTGTCGTTTGTTAGTCATTGTTGAATGTGAACGTGAACCCGTACTCGGTGTGGCTGCCGGTGCTGGTACAGACATCACTCTATTTTGCTCATTACTAGCTATTTCTGTCAAAAATCTCCAAAGATTTGTGATTGTCGTTGTGGCCAATTTATTTCCAAAATTTTGCCTACCCCATTTCAATGCTATGCCTTTGGCTCGGTGTAGATCAAGAATTACATTAGATTCGGTCACTTTTACCTCTGCCTTTAATTTGTCCAATTTGCTTCGATAATGTTTGATTAGATTTTCTAAGCAGCTATGAGCCCAAATTTGGTTTATCATGCTGGTCGATTAAAAAAATTCGTCATCTCGGAAGCCAGGGCAGAAAAACGAGTTCATCTCCTCCATTTTCATGCTGAGGGATTTCGGAAGAGAGTCTGATGCCAAATGCTCTCGTAAAAGATTTCGTAAAAGGGGTTGTCTGCCTGTCGGTCAGTCGATTGGTCAATTAGTTGGTCAATATGTTGGTCGATTGGTTAGTTGGTTAGTTATTTGGTCGGTTGTGGGGTTTGTGGGTCAGTAGGTCGCTGGGTTGGTTGGTCAGTTTGTCGGTCTGTTGGTCGGTCTGTTGTTCGGTCTGTTGGTGTATATTTGGGTTGGTGGGTTGGTGGGTCGGTCTGTCGGTCTGTCGATCAGTAGTGCAGCCATTTGTTCGATCTGGTGCTCAGTCAGTCTGTCCGTCGGTTGGTCAGTCCGCCATTTTATATGTCGGTAGGTTAATTGGCCTGTCATTCAGTCGGTTGTTCCGCCTGTCGGTCGCTCAGTCGGTCAATGAGTGGATAAGTGAGTGGTTAGTTTGGTGCCTAGGTGGGTGGGCGGATGAGTGGGTATCTCGTTTTATCAGCATTTCAGTCAGTCGCCTGATCTGTCTTTCGGTCAGTTGGTCAGTCATTCACTCGCCTGTTCGGTCAGTTGGTCAGTCAGTCAGGCAGTTTGACAGTCTGTCGTTCAGTAGTTCGATCCTTCGATTGGTCGGTCGGTCGGTCAGTCAGTCTGTGAGTCGGTCAGTCAGTCAGTTGGCAGCTGGGTTAGTTTGTGTGTCAGTACATAGGTGGGTCAGTCTGTCAGTCAGTTGATCAGTCATTCAGTCGAAGGGTCGGTTGTTGGGTTGGTTGGCGGATCAGTCAGTGTGTTGGTCACGTAATCGGTTGGTCAGTCATTTGTTTGATCATCCAGTCAGTCATCGTAGGTTCGTTCATTCATTCGGTCGGTCTCTTCGTCACTCGGTCTTTCCCTCAGTTGATCGGGCAATCGGCCGTTCAGTTAATCAGTCGATCAGTCTGTCTGTCGGTCGGTCGGTCAATTTGTCGTTCGATCGATCGATTGATCAATCGACCAATCAATTGTAAATAATTATAATAATAGTCACTGAAAGTTTTAGCTCATTTTTTTACATGCGTGTAGCAGCTCAAACAACTGACGTGTCCCTTAGTTAGTTAGTTCGTCAACCAGTCATAAACGATTATTCTGTGCTGTCATCTCAGGAGTGTTTAGCTGCCATCATGTCACTTAATCAGTTAGTTAGGTAGTGAGTCAGTCAGTCAGTCACAAATGCTTATTACGGGCTATAGTTTCAAGTGTCTTTGGTAACCGAAATCAGACTGGGGAGAAGCATACGCGTGGAGTCTTGATGATGTGTGATAAAGTTGGGGTCAAAAGTTCAAAGGTCCAGTCCACTGCGATCAGATCAAATAAAAGTAGTATTTAGAAAACTATTCAGACAAAAGTTCTAAAAAAAACACTGGTTCTACTTAAACGATCTTGACTAGACTTACGTGAACTGTATTCATTGGGGACCTGAAGATGTGTGAACACTATGGGATCAAAAGGTCAAATGTCAAGGCAATCGTTCGCTCGATCGATCGACCCACCCATCCACCTATCCACCAATTCACCCACCCACCAACCCGTCCTCTAACGCATCCATCCATCAATCACACAACCATCCACCCATCCATCCACCCATCCACACATCCACACATCCATCCATCCATCCATCAATCCATCCAGCCACCCACCCATCCACCGACCCACCCACTCACCCACCCACCCACCCACCATCCATCCATCAGTCCATTCATCCATTCATTCTCCCTTCCACATATCCTTCTATCCATCTTTCTTTCCTTCCTTACACCCCACAACTCACACACTCACGCGCCCATCCACCTCCGGCCAGCCCACCCGCACCCACCATCCACCCCGCCCCTCCCCTTCCCTACAACCCATGCAAACGTACAACCAACCAATCAACTAATTAACAAATTAACCAACCAGCCAACCATTCAATCAACACATCAATCAGTCATTCAATCAAACATTCATCAAATCAATTAATCAATTCCTAAATAGGTATAAGAATAGTTACTGAAATTTCTAGAAGCTTGCTTCTAGCTCGTTTTAGCATAGTGTCATTGGATGTTCTTGATGCCTATGACAACAATTTTCCAGTCAAACTCTGGACTTCGCTCACAATACTACAATGATTCCACTCACCTTCCAACAATTCATCTAACCATATGTTGTGCTGATTGATTCTCTATTCACCTTTCCAGAGTATCCATCCAGCATCTGATCTCATATGACCTAGTAATCAACTCAGCGCTGTGCATGGTGACGTCACAATTATTACGTCACAAATGGTTCCATATAGACCGTATGTCTTTGTAATCCTTTGCTATTTAATAAACATGCTGTTGAATATTTTGAAATTCTGTGACTGCATTCTTCGGAGTGTTAAACAGATCACAGCCATCACTCACACCGCGAACAGGCGTTGTTTTTGTTAGAATTGTATTGATTAAAATTTTAGAATTATATTGTTTAAAATTGTTTACAATTTATCTTCACCACCACCTCCACCCCCCCCCCATCCCCACCACCCCCACCCCACCCCCACCAACCCCACCCACCCCCTTCCACCCCACCCCAGGTGAAGAGAAGATTCCTGACATAGTGAATATCAGATAAACAGCGAGATACTGAACGCGTCAAGCTGCACATGACTGAGGGAACTATTGGTTATTCCTCCGCACTGCCATTTCAGATACAGCTGTTGATGCCGCTACAATATCTGGTCTAAATATTTTATGAAGTCGTCATCAATTAATGGCTCCTTGCAAATGTTAGGAATCGGTCTGTAAGCACGGAGGTAATTTCAGGATTGGTGGTGGGCTAAAGAGAGAATATAGAAAGCATCTGTCTGATACAAGGGTATAATTATGTAATGTTTTCGTTGATAATTAAACAGCGATTACGTAACCAGTTTTGTTAATAAATCAATCATTGAAATTCCAGTCTCTCCAAGACAGGCCTGTTATACAGGAATATAGTTGGATTTAAAAAAAACCGAACTTGGGTGTGATCTGTTTCTGCCATAGGAAGCAACATCTCCCAGTCAAATCAGTTTCAAATTATTCAACACAACCTCACCTACATTGTAAAGTAATTGTCGCATGTGGTTTGTAAGATTGAAAGAGTTAAGTGTTTGACTAAAAACACTTGCCGTCCAAGGCAACAATATTCCTCTCAAACCCTGGCTTCTACAGACAGCAAACCAATGCTTTAAGTGAACTCTGTATAACCATCTTACCTGAGCCTGCAATCATCTATGGAGGAATGTAGCACGCAGGTATATGACGTCATAATCAAGTACGTCACATGTAGGCTGACGTCACCACTATACTGACTTAATTTAACTCCATCAGCTGGGATAGTCATTACGAATCGCATGTCTTTGAAGAATCCACAATTTAATAAACAGTCTGCTGATTATTTTGATACTAATTTGACTGGGAGCTGCTAGGCAGTAATGTGTACAACCCAATTTTCTTTTAAATATTCAATACGACGTTTTATTCGGGTTTTGGAAACATGTCAAGTTATTTCCAAGCTGTGCAACGGAATGGAATTAATTACATTTTATATTTATGTGTTATCTGTTCAAAACAGCGATTGCTTGATAGACCAGTTAATTGTGACAAACATTACATTTTTAACTAACCAATCAGCAATCTAATTTCAGTCTTTATCCAGAGGTCGCTGCCGCATTATTTAATACCACGCTTGTACAAGCGCAACAATTATCTGCTTCATAAGATAAATACTCTGACACAAATAGGCGGTGGTTAGAAAGAATATTGATAGCCTACTAGCAACGTCAGAATCTGGCGGCGGATAACCGCGGATAGGTAGATTTTGTTTCAATCTCTCTCTCTCTCTCTCTCTCTCTCTCTCTCTCTCTCTCTCTCGCTCTCTCTCTCTCTCTCTCTTTCTCTCTCTCTCCCCCATCGCCCGCTTCCATCTCTCTCCGTCTCCTCCTCTCTCTCTCCCTCTCCTTCTCTATCTCGCTTTCGCTCTCCCCCTCTCTCCATCTTTCTCTCTCCCTCCACCATCTCTCTCCCACCACATCTCCCTCCACCCCGATCTCTCTCTTTCTCTCTCCCTCTTTCTCTCTCTCTCTCTCTCTCTCTCTCTCTCTCTCTCTCTCTCTCTCTCTCTCGTCACATCTGTGAGTGTGTATATGGTGCCACGCATGTCTAAATGGTTGCATTTGTGGACGTATAAAATAATTGTTGCTGTTTTGTTATCAAGCAGAACCAAGTAAACCTTTTTGCGATGAAATATATCTTACGGGATTGATTATAGGTTGGATAACGGTGGTCCCAATAATAAACTAATCGAGATCGATAAGCCCTTGGCTATTGATAATTGAAGCACATATAATGGAGCGCCCAAATCTACTTGACCATTGACAATAGAAGCCACAAACGGAAGCGCACACACTAAACATCGTTGACTGCATTTCATCTTATCAGAAAAAACATCTTTATATTGCTTATTAAAAATTGTCAGATATCCATCATGTCCCAGGTATCGGATATCCACAGGAGATTAACACAATCACCCGGATCAATGAACACAGTGTAACATATGAAAGCCAGATCTGTGTGATTTAGTCTCTTGTGAATACTACTGATATAACACGCGGTGTTATGGTACCTGACGACATTCCTGATAAATTATGTTATTTCCATAACGTGGTAATATTCGATGCTTCAAGCACATCTGCTCTCTAAGACAAACATATACAACATCTCGTCTATAGCGGTCCATGGATGGAATATAAAGAATAGTCCATGATAGAGAAGTGGTCCATCATACAGTTAATTCGTCACAGCAAATATCTGTTGGGGGCCAAATGAAGGCAGTTCCTAATGATGCATAACCACTCATCTTAAAAAGACCGACCACTCATCTTAAACTGAACACCATCATTTGGCCCCAAAAGCGAGTTCCCGATATAGCCAGGATTCATGGTCTCAGCTAAAACGGATATAAATTTCATTTGAAATGTGTTTGTTATGTGTCATATGTGATGTTTCATATTATTTGTCAGATCAAATGATCAAATGTATGTTAGCGAAATAAGAAGTGTTTGTTTAAACTGCACGTGCGAGTACAACAGCAACATCAACATCAACCAGAAACACGATTATTAAACGGACATTAGAGCATTAGGTTTCGTAAACCTGTACCTCGTGTTGTCCAAAACCTGTTTTTTGTTCGAAAATGGAAGAAGGAAACGACCTTGCATAACAAAACTATGATCCAAACGTGATGGCAATCGCAATCAGCAATTGCAGACACTCAGATTTGGTTATTTATTTCAGAATTTTCATTCTTAGTTCGAAAGCTATAATTTAATTTCTAGCATAGTCACATCCATACACTTTAAATACTCGATTGAGGATATGGTTATCGCCTACGTCTATTTCTCTCTCCAATTGTCCATATGTCTATCCATCTGGCTATCTGCTCTTTAAACGATTTGGCTGAATTCAACATAAATGTTATGTGCATATCTCATATGATTATGAATTGCAAGACACATTTTATAAGGTTATAAGGTTCTGGATCTGGGCACTAGGGATCATGGACAAAATGTTATGATATGATGAGGATTCCGCCTGTCAAGCTATCTCCTTCGAAACAATATGTGGAACTCAAACACATTTATTATGTTATGTGAGGTACTGATATAATAATGGATTGTGAGATGACATTAATATCTGGCTTTACCACTTGGATACGGGTCGGTATACAGCATGACCCACACAAATTGCCACATATGGGTTCACGGGGTTTTTTAGATTTGGAGAGAAGTACATAACAGCATAGTAAAAATCTATCAATCGGAAAGTTGAAAATTAGGTCAAATCTAATATGGCAAATATTTCTACATTTTTGGCCAAATATCTCAGAAATGGTCAAATACACATCAAATGGATTATTCATGAGTAGGAAACCGACTATGAGGATTAGAAAAAACTGTCCGATTACTCTATGTCATCACAAGGACATCATCTAGTATAATATCATGACTTTATGTTCTGATTTTATTGAGAGCTATGTTAAGATTCATCCACAAATTTGATTGAATCTTATTTGAAATGAAACTAACCATTATTATGCTACGATGTTTTGCCGATTTATACTCAATAATTATATTATTTATTTACTGAAGTAAACAGTTCAATAAACATGTGATCACACATACTAAAATACTAGCTATGATTAAGCCTATGCACTTACATCACCACTGAAACACATATCTCACACTGAGTAAGGACTATTTTGTTAAATATCCTGCCACTAATTTGAATTCAAAAGAAGTTAATTTGAAAATATTCAACAACCTAACTGTATTATTGTCTTAAAATAGAAATTCTATGAGTTCAGTCGCCATTGGGTTGAACAGATCATCACCCGTATCTGTATGTCTTGGAATTCTATTACCTAAATTACATAACATCTTCGGTAAACTTTGCTACACTAAAAGAAAACTTGGGATTCCTGACATTGTTGGTGTCAGATAAAGCACGAGTTTTTGAAGGCATCACTCTACACCTGATTGATGGAGCTATCGTTATTCCTCGACACCGTCGCTTCAAAAACTGCTGCTGATGCTACTACAAGACCAAGGCTACGCATTGTATAATGATGAATCAGTGGATGATTCCAGCTTATCCATCCACTAGATGACATGATAATCAACTGCATGACCTTCATGATGACGTTATAATCCAGTTTTAATCGCGTTTTATGCCTTTACTATTTAATACATATGCTGGTGAATATTGTAAAACGAATTTAACTGGACACTGTTACTGCTATAGGCATCAGCTGTGTCCAATCAAATTTGTTCTAAAATATGCAACAGGGTACCTGTATAGTTTTCTACAAATTGAGATTCAGTGAGTTCATGTATCAATCGACCACAACATGGGGAAAAGTGTCGGTGGAGTTTACCTATAGATGGGCGGGGCATAGCTAAATCTGGATTCTATATTAATGGTTCTTGCTAAAGACAGGAATCGGTCTGCAAACTCTGAGATGAGTTAAGGATTTGTGGTGGTTTAGATAGAGGACAAAAAAAGCATCTCTCTGAAAGCATCTATCTGATCCTGATACTAATGAGGGTATAATTCTGTAATGTTTTTGCTGATATTAAACAGCGATTACTTAACCCATGTTGCTAACCTTCAATCATTGAAATTCTAGTTTCTGAAAATTTACAGGCAAATGATTGGTTGTTTAGAAAGTTGGCTGAGACAGCTCCCGGGCAAATTAATTTTAAAACATTCGATAAAATGGCAGCTACATCATAAACATTGTTGTTTGTTGTTTGTAAGATTTAAAGAGATAATAATGTGATTAAAAGGTCTTGGGCTCCAAAACAACAAGTGTGCTGTCAATCTCTGGCTTGTTCTGACAGCATTGCAAGTATTAAGTGAACACTCTATACACATCTTACCCGGGGCTTGAATGTGTTGAAACTAATTTAACTGGGAAACATTGTTTTAAAATACACAATGGCCTACACGTAACATTACCATAAAATTGTGATTCTTTTAATTCGGAACTCAAAGTATATAAATCGTTTCCCAAACGTGTGAAGTATGAACATGGATTAACTAGAAATGGGCCGGGCTTAACCTGAAATAGATACCACTATTTGCAGTCTAACCTGCTCAAAAGATCACATATCTGTCGGGACGAAAAGGCACTAGTTCTTTATCGCAGGTGGCCGTAAAAGCTCCTCTCTTAAGAAACCACGGTGGTTTGACCTCCGATAAAGGCATCTTTATTATGCAACCATCATTCATTATTGACGACCCCTGTCGCCCATAAGATGGTCGGATAACACAGATATGTGTATAGCTCAGTGTTCCTGGGATGATGATGATGATAATGGTGGTGGTGGTGGTCGTGTTGATGATGATGACGACGATGGTGATGATGATGGTGGTGGTGGTGGTCGGGTTGGTGGTAGTGTTGTGGTGGTGGTAGTGGTGGGGTGATGGTAGTGGTGGTGGTAGTGGTGGTGGTGATGGTGGTTGTGGTGCTGCTGCTGCTACTACTGCTGCATCTGCTGCTGCTGCTGCTGCTGCTGCAGATGATGATGATGATGATGATGATGGTGGTGGTAGTGGTCGTGGTCGTGGTCTTGATCTTGGTAGTGGTGGTGGTGGTGGTGGTGGTGGTGGTGGTGGTGGTGGTGGTGGTGGTGGTGGTGGTCGTGGTGATGGTGGTGGTGGTGTGATGATGATGATGATGATGATTATGATGATGGTTATGATAATGATGATGATGGATGATGATGATGATGATGATGATGATGATGATGATGATGATGATGATGATCATGATGATGTTGGTGGTGGTGGTACACAGTTTCCAGAACAAAACCAAAAACATGTTAAGTAGAACAATGTTGAAGGCGATGAATGAACATGTTCTGTTGAGTATTTTGAACATGATTGAATTGGAAGGCATTGCTAGCTTAATACAGAATCTGACAAAATAGGCTGTGATTAGAAACAATATCGATATCCGAGCGTGACCTTGATTTAATTGAAAAGATATACATCGATTAGCATCGGCGTCATTTTTTAATTTTCCAGTCAGTGAAGCTCACTGTACAGTGCCTCGCGAATCGTGTGGTTTCGAGGGGGAAAGACTTGAGTGGACCATAATTGCTGAGCTATAGCTGCGCATATCTTATAGCCATCTACGAGATCCTATAGCGACGGATACACAATTATTGTGTATGCACTATAGCGATTGACACGCATAAACCACAGCCACAAATTTCGAGTATTAGCTGTAGTGAGAGATGCATAGTGGTGAAATTATAGACGTACATTTATCGATTAGCGTTATAGTGATAGATGCACATGTGAGTGGTGAAACTATAGCGGCACAATTATCGATTACTTCTGCAGCGATAGGCACACATTGTTGAAATCATAGACACGGATTGTATCGATTAGCCATGTATAGCAGACGTTCATAAATTACATCCACCTGTTGTCAATATTGATTAGTGCCTAAGTGCCCACTTTTCGTGGCCTGTTAAATTATTGCAATGGACAAAACTGACATACACATAAATTGACAGAGTGAACCGATACACAATCAATTATTGAATAATGGCACAAAATGTTATTGTCACATTTTGTCACCTCTCCTTACAATTATTGATTGTTGGAACAGGCACAGGTGGCAGACATTTGATTAATTAGTAATATTATTTTATATCATGTTTTTCTATACAAACTTCCAAACAATACAAACACGCTGCTAAATATGTAGACATAAGCTTTGTATCAGCTTGTAATAACTTTCCAATCGCTACCAACAGTGTCAGTTTGCTACCATAGTTGTGTACATTCCGTAGTAAACAATATAATATTAAACTTCCGTGTTGCTAGATTAGAAAGTCTTAATGAAATGGCAGCACGATTCCATAGAGCATTTTTCAGGCAAAACATATACAAAATTTCGCAGAAATGGTCTGTGTTACAAGCACTACTAAGTCTTCATCTGGTGTTGATTCGACCCAGCCATACCACTCTAGCTAGTGTTACTTAGCTCACTCGAGGCACAGGAGCAATGCATGTCTAGCAAAAACCGATACATTGTAGTTAGTACACCTTTGAAAGCGATATAAGAAAAGTACTTTTGAATATTTCGAAAATCATTTGCCTTTGGCAGCATTGTCTTCCAATCCAATAGAACTTTCCATTTTTTAGCTACACTACCAAAGATTATTTTCTCAACTTAAGGAAAAAAATTGAAACAAGAAAACTTTTCTAGGCAACGGGGTGAGAAAATGTATCTAAACTAGTTTCTTGATATAAGAAAGCCAGTTTAAGAAAACATTTCTTAACACAAGAACACGTCTAAGAAAAGGATTCTCGGGCAGTCAGAGAAATTAATTCTTTCTTGATTGATCCTAATTCAACAAAAATATTAAGAAAATGTTTCTTATACAATTATTTAGTCAATGTGCTAATAAACTTAAGAAAACTAAAAGCTAATAATTTCTTAATAAGAAACCATTTCTTATATCTGGTAAGAATATTTTTCTAATCAGATATGAAAATGTTTTCTTGTTAACAACATTTTTCTCGTAACAAAATTTTTTTCCAACTTAATATGAGAAATATTATCTTCTTACGAACACTTAGTAAACACTTTTCTATACCTTAATATGACATATTTTCTAGATAAGCTAGGGATGGGCGGTATTGACATTTACATGATGGTACCGGTATCTCACTAAAATACTGCGGTATCACGATATATCGTCATTTGGCTGGGGTGCATGTGGGGTTAGGCCGCATACTGTAGACCTAGAATAACATGTATTTCAAATTCGTGGTGTTTACAGGTTATCTTTATTAAATTCGTTGCATTGAAACTGTAAATTGAGATCGCCGTGATTTCACTATTCTTCCGCATATTTAATACACGCAATTCCACAATTTGAGACCCTTCAATACACAGTTTAAAGCAACGAATGTAATGTAACGTATTCATCACAAATAAGAAAAGTAAAGAATGTTCTTCTGTTCTTGTGTTGTATTTTGTGTTATCTTTACCTCAAGACTAACTGTCAAAACAGCCGCAATTACAGAGAGATTCGCACGCACGCACGCACGCACAGAAAATACACAGACAGACGGACATATAATCAGGCAGGCATGCAGGCAGGCAGGCATGCATGCAGGCAGGCAGGCAGGCAGGCATGCAGGCAGGCAGGCAGGCAGGCAGGCAGGCAGGCAGGCAGGCAGGCAGGCAGGCAGGCAGGCAGGCAGGCAGGCAGGCAGGCGGCGCTGGCAGCAATACTCGTGCCAGCCGGCGGCATGAGTGACAACTATGACGACTACGACGATGACGATGACGACAACGTAATAAGAACATCACAAAATAATGACGAACACAAATGATAATAAATTAATGCTTATATTAATAAAGTAATAATACAATTAACATGATAAACTAAATCTATGCATTCCTGCAAACGGGCAAATCATTGCAACACGCCCCCCACTCCCGATTTCCAATCTATCTGGGCTATACTGAGGAAGACGCTAATCGATGTAGGCATACACGATTTGAATGGCAGACTCCTATTATCCATTATCGATAATGTTTCGAATCACAGCCTGTTTGTCAGTTTATTTTTTTTATGAGCCGGATAATTGCTGCGCTTGTACAAGTGTGGCATTAACTAATGCGGAAGCGGCCGCTGGATAAAGACTGCAATTAGATCGCTGATTGGAAAGGTCCAAATGTAACATTTGTTATAACTAAGCGGTCTATCAAACACTTCCGGTTTCAAAATGAATGCAAGATAAGCATGACCCGTATTTCGTTTCATTCTATATGTAGGCCTATACGGATTCAATGTCAGACTCTGACAACGGTAACGGATTATCGATAACGTTTATAATCACAGGCTGTTTGTCAGTTTATTTATTTTATGAGCCAAATAATTGCTGCGCATGTACAAGCGTGCCATTAAACAATGCAACGGCGACCTCTGGATAAAGACCACAATTCACCTCTCCAGAGTATCCATCTATCATCTGACGTCATATGACGTCATAATCAGCTAAGCGGCGTGAATGATGACGTTATAATTATTACGTCATTAATGATTCCATTTGAGCCGTCTTTAACTCTTAATAGTCCAACACGCTGTACGATGTGTCTGTCTCTACTATTTAATAAACATGATGTTGAATGTTTTGAAACTAAGTTGAATGGACGCTGTTGCTGCCATAGGCAGCAACATCGCCCAGTCAAATTAGTTTCAAAATATTCAACAGCTTACCTGTATAGCTCTCTGGAAATTGATAGTCAGGGAGTTCAGAGATCGATCGATCCCAACACGAGCGAGATGCAAGGTCGAGCTTAGCTAGAGATCGGTGGGCATACACAGCCAAAAATAAAAAAAAACCTTAATATAAGAAATATATTCTCAGTTCAAGAAAATATTTAGAAAAATTTTCTTACATCTAGTAATTTTTTCTTATTAAATCAAATTCCGCCATGTTGTAAAGCAGCACATTACATGATAATTTACAAAATAGTTTGGCAAAATTACAGCCGTCTGAGTAACTCACAACTTGCTGACAAATTATTGTTGAAAGGTGCTGCGTGTGTGCTAATAGAAAATACTGATGATTATTTTGAGAATAATTTGAAAGAAATTTTTTGTCAAAATTTGTCAATCAAATATGTATAAAATATGTAGCATGTAGTACGCACATTGCTTACTAATTATTTTGAGAATAATTTGACTCAATACTGTTGCTGTCAATGACAGCAATAACTTTCACGCAAATTATTGTCAAAGCATGCAAAAGCTTTATATCGGTTGTTCACTTCTAACTACATAGTCTATCTTCATTTAAGTAATATTTACATGAGATATGTCTCATATCTCGCTCAAATATTACTTAAAAGAGGGCACGAGAACTTTCAGGGTTTTGGTTAGAATGTTAAGTTTGTTAAATGTACATTTAATTCATCAAGGGCGTATCCGATCTCAATAAAACTTGACAGATTTGTTCTGTACTATCATGGTACTATCATAGTATGTAACTTATTTTTAAAAGATTATGACCAGAATTACCTACCTAGATTTTTCACGCCAGTCATTCCAGTTGTAAATTTTCAAGAGAGAGAGAGGAGGGGCGGGAGAGAGGGAGGGAGGGAGGGCAGAGGGAGGGGGAGAGGGAGAGAGGGATAGAGGGAGGGAGGGAGAGAGGGAGCGAGGGAGGAGAGAGGGAGCGAGGGAGGGAGGGAGGGAGAGAGGGAGGGAGTGAGGAGAGAGGGAGAGAGGGAGCGAGGGAGGGAGGGAGAGAGAGAAGAGAGAGAGAGAGGAGCGGAGGGAGAGAGGTGGGAGGGAGGGGGAGAGGGAGGGGGAGGGAGGGGGGAGAGAGGGAGAGAGGGAGGGAGTGAGAGGGAGAGAGAGGGAGAGAGGGAGGGAGAGAGAGGGAGAGAGGGAGGGAGAGAGAGGGAGAGAGGGAGAGAGAGAGCGAGAGATAGAGATAGAGAGAGAGAGAGAGAGAGAGAGAGAGAGAGAGAGAGAGAGATGGCGTAATAGGAAGATGACAAAATAATTGTGATAACAATGATAATGAATTAATGCATATTGCTACTGTATTCGGAGAGCTAGGGAATATTCTGAAACATTCCCAAAACAAAATACAAAATTAAATGTTTCATATTTTGAACTTAATTTGATAGGAATACATTGCTGGCTAAGGCATCAATGTCTTCCTATCAAATTAAGTCCAGAATCTTCAACAGAACATTTCTTACATAGTGTTCAGTATTGTACTAACTACCAACTAACATGTTTCTGTTTAGTATTGAAAACAGGTTAATTACGAGTTGTACGCCTATTGTAGTCATGCGTTTTCATGATTTAATATTACTTATCATTTGCTTGCGTTCCATCCTCTCAGCTTCTACAATCACGCGTATCAGTGTCCTGTTTACTTACAATCAATAATGACGTGATCCTACATGTCACTCAATTATATTACGCCATACATTCGCATCACATATAGGCGTAAATCATAATCATAATGATATGATACCGCCTCCATAACGCCTGAAAAGTCCGCCAAGTAGACGAATTGTATGACCTTGATGAATTTACAATATAATACCCATCCGATTGAATATTTTGAAAATAATTTGACTGGGGGCTTTAGCTTCCGTAGTCAGCACACATACCCCTTTTAAATGGGTTTAAAGATATTCTGCAGTTTGCATATAAAATTACCTTGAAATATGAATTCTGGGATTTCGGGATTTCAAAGTTTAGACATCGATCCCAACACGCGCAAGCTTGGACTTCGTTCGTTAGAAATGGGTGGGACAAAGCTAAAATGAATCACTATATTATATTGTATACTGTGGCGTAAAACAAACAGTTGATCGCATTTTCTAAGTGGCTCGCTACGATTAACTGTCTGGCTGCTGAAAGCCACCAGATAATGAATGCAATGGGCAGTAATACTGGATATGCTGAATATTTCGAAAACAAGTTGACTGAAAGTTGCTGGTGGCCTAGCCACCAACAACTTTCAGTCAAATTGTTTTCAAAATATTCAGCATATCCAGAGATAAGATAAATGAAAAATGTAGTCAGGAGAAATTCAGCTGTCAGTTAGTAACACTTATGAACATGAATGCACAATGACCACAAATCCTAAATCTAATTTTAATTTCTGGGAAATTAATTTCATAACATTCAACAGCTTACCTATACGTTTATCGTAAATTTGAAATTCCTGGTCTTCAGGCTTCCGACAGTTAAAACAGATCACCTCTATATAACACACGATCCACGAAACTAAACGAAAACGAACGTTTGCTTGAGAACTGTATTGCTTAAAATATAACTTCTCTGGTAAACTTTCCTTCGCCGATATATAATCCTGGATTCCTGATGTCAGATAAAGCATCAGTTACTGAAAGCGTCCGTCTGCGCTTTACCAATGAAGCTGTATGTTAGGTCTCGGCACTGCTCTCTTCGGAAACCGCCGCTGCAGTTGCTCCTACAAGACCAGAGCTAAATATTGTATAATATTATCTGTCATCAATCATTTGCTTGTTCGCAAAAGTCAGGAATCGGTCTTCACGTTA
>CM067361.1:25120742-25122283 GCA_034401795.1 Chaetoderma sp. LZ-2023a | reverse complement strand
ACGACACGACGATGTTTCCTGATGTCAGATAAAGCATCAGTTACTGAAAGCGTCCGTCTGCGCTTTACCAATGAAGCTGTATGTTAGGTCTCGGCACTGCTCTCTTCGGAAACCGCCGCTGCAGTTGCTCCTACAAGACCAGAGCTAAATATTGTATAATATTATCTGTCATCAATCATTTGCTTGTTCGCAAAAGTCAGGAATCGGTCTTCACGTTAGGTAGCCGGGTGGGGTAGGGTGGTGAATTAGATATAGAATAAAGAAAGTCTCTGTTTTATATCTGGTAACCCTTTCAACGACAAATACCTGGGAAAGTAAATTCTTTACGATGCATAACCATAACGTATTTTTTAAATATTTTGAAATTAATATATTTGGAAACCATTGCTGTGTAATTTAATTTCAAAATATGCAACCGTTTTCTTGTTTGTTTTGTCCTAAGACTGAGCCACGTGGGAATTTATCTCTGAAAAGATTATCAGTAATAAAGATGGTCTAATTAAGCAAGTTATTTACGATGTATACTATATTCTGTTGAATATTTTTGAAATTAAAATGACTGGAACACTTTGCTGCCTAAGGCAGCAACGGCTTCCAGTCATGTTAATTTCAAAATGTCCGACAGATGTCCCGTTTGTTTGTCCCAAGATTGAGATACTGAGAATTTATAGGTGAAATGGCTAATATTGGTGGTCTAATTAGAAAATCTCGTCGTTGATATCAAATATTGATTAGGTAATCTATTTGCTAAGCTTTAACCACTGAAATTCAAGTCTCTCAAATTCAAGATTACAGGACTATTTTGAATCTGCGTCAACAGCAACCTGTTGCTGTTCTAGTTGATAATGGAGGGTCCCAGTTTGTCCATCGCTCATATGACATCATAATCAATTACGGTATGAATTACTTAGCTAAGTTCGCCACAACCGCTTAATTGGTGACGGGCAAAGCATTTTTTCACGAATTGTATGTCATTACTATTTAATAAACATTCTGTCGAACATTTTGAAACTAATTTGTCAGGGCACTGTTGCCGCCGTCAGCAAATCACTCAGTCAAATTAGTTTTAAATTATTCAACAGCTTACCAGGCCAGTATAGCTCTTTGAAAATTGAGATTCAGAGAGGGCATGGATCTATCGATTATGATACAGGCGAAGCCTTGGTGAAGCTTGGCTAGAGATTGGCGGGGATTAGCAAAATAAATTGATTCCCGCCATTGTATGTATGATTACTGTATTCGGCGGCTGTAGTAGTAGAAACATCCCACAGCTGGAATCAGTCCTTCTTCGCTTTTGCCCACTGTGTCTTGTCCTCAGCCAAAATCCTTAGCTTCCTCCGGTCCATTCTTGACTTGAGTGTACCGAGTCCTGCTTTCTTGAGGTCACCTCGCAGCAGGCTTAGCAGATTTATTAAATGACGTCCTCTCCTAGCTCTGTATTTGCTGGCTCCGAGTAGGGCGAATTCCAAGGCTCTCTGTGCTGGTGTGTCTTCTGGCATCCTTAGCACATGGCCAAACATGGACCATCTTTGCTGGGCGAC
>CM067361.1:24953242-25118242 GCA_034401795.1 Chaetoderma sp. LZ-2023a | reverse complement strand
CCCTATGGATTAAGCCGGCTATTGACTCACAATATTGAATTTGTTAATGGTTCACGAGGACTTTCTGATCAATGAAGGAACAGATGTTCCGGATATTACTTCACTAGTTACATCTGATCCAATCGGGGATTGCTGAAAAATCGAAATGGAGGAATCTTGTTTTAACTATGCCCCGGTCATCTCTAGCTAAGCTCCACCCATGTTTCACCCGTGTTGGGAATGATCCACGAACTCATTGATTATCTACTTCGAGAAACCCATAGAGGCAATCTGTTGAATATTTTGAAACTAATTCGACTGGCTGCCTATGGCAGCAACAGCTTAGTCCGTCATCAATTACACCTTCGTGACGAACTTATCCACATCATTCATGACGGCATTGATTATGAAGACTCTTTAGTATCTTGGTTAATCAGCTTGGGGACAACAACAAAAGCATCCCAATGACCAAAGCTGCCATGGCGTTTAGAAAAGTCCATTTGCAAACCAAGACATGACTACAGTTTTGAAGACATTGGGCTGGAATGCTTGGCTCAATTCTCGAGCCAGTGAAAAATTTTCAAAAATAGTAAATTTGTCTGCAAATGGACATACATTCATTGAGCAAAATGCCACTTTTCGTGAACGATTTCAATAAAAAAAAAAGTAATTAAGATGTTGGAATTGAAAAATATGTTAATCATGACAAATTATTGACAATTGTTCGATTACATAATTTTTAATCACATAAGTTATGATTGATAAAATTATCACGATTTCAATTTAATCATGCAATCGTGCAGGTCTATCTTAAGGAATGTCCTATTTGCCGGCCAAGAGAAGATTATTTTGAAATTTAACGCTGGAATGTCTGGCTCAATAAATGATTAATCAATCAATCAATCAGTCAATCGATCAAGTGATTAATTGATCAGTCATTAAATCAGTACATCAGTCAGTAACTTAGGGAGTAAAGCAGCCTGCCGGTCAATACGTTATTACGTAAGTTGTACAGTCATTTGCCTGTCGATTGTTTGGCCAGTTAGTCGATCAGTTGGTACGTCGATCAGGTGATCAGTCGGCCATTCCTTCAGTCGGTTTCTCATTGTTCACTTGTTCCTTCAGTCGGTCTGATGGTCGGTCGGTTGGTCAGTCGGCCGTTCTTTCGGTCAGTTGGTTGGTCGTTCGGCCAGTCAGTTAGTAGGTCGATCGGTCGGTCGATTCGGCAGTCAGTCACTCAATCATTCACTCAGTTAGTGGCTCAGTCAGTTAGTCAAACAACCAACTATTCAGTCAACCGACCAATCGATTAAGTGAATGCTCGATCAAAGGCTTACATGATCAGTCATTCAATTTTGCCTAGTGCCACAGTGAGCTAGATATTTGACGTTTTGACTTAAAGCCGAGAGTCCTCCTAACGCGCTCCAATGCGAATGGATGTGCTAAATTTGGATCTTCGACTTAGCTGCATGTCAAAGGTATCGTCCAAATGCATATTTGATCTAGTGACCTAGAACTGTGCCCTTTGAAACATACACGTTCGCAAAATTGTTGAATCTACTTTCCGGAGTTACCCAAAAACGTGTATTTCGATATGAAATCTGTGACTTCGTGACCTAGATATTGATCTTTCGATCTGAACCTTCAACCCTTTCCCCCACCCCACCCCACGCCTCTCTCTCTCTCTTTCTCTCTCTCCCTCTCCCTCTCCCTCTCCCTCTGTCTCTCTCTCTCGCTCGCTCTCTCTCTCTCTCTCTCTCTCTCTCTCTCTCTCTCTCTCTCTCTTACCCCCTCCACGCTTCCCTCCCTCTCTCTCTTTTTTTCTATCTATCTCCCTCCCTCCCGCTCACGCCCGCCCCCCTCTCCTCTCCCGACATCTCTCTCCATCTCGCTATCCCCAGCCCTAATATAAATGTATCTGTCAAAGTTGACGACATACCTTCTCATGTTCGGAAAATATCCTGCTCACAAACTGGCAGATAAATAGATAGACATACTACGCCAACCACAACTGCGTAGTTTAAAATTCTTTAGAATTTATCTTTCCCAGCGAAGTTTCCTACATTAATATAAGCCTGAAATCCCTAACGCCGTAGGTGTCAGATAAAGTACGAGTTTCTAAAGCCATCACCATATACCTGACTGAGAGAGCAACATGTTATTCCCCGACACTGCCGCTTCAGTTACTGCTGCTAATGTTACTACAAGACCAGGGCTAATTAATCAATAATTTCATCATCAATGGATGGCTGCGTGCAAATGTCAGGAATCGGTCTGCAAACTTTGAGGTGGGTTGAGGATTGGTGGTACTTTAGATAGCGATGGATAACAGTATTTGTCTGATCCTGTTAGCAATGAAGATACAATTATGTAATGTTTTACTAACCTTTCAATCATTGAAATTCGCGTCTCCCAAATACAGGACAGCTATTATATACGAAAACGGTAGAATATTTAGGAAATAATTTTGCTGGAAACTGTTGCTGCCATAGTCACAACATGTGCCAGTCAAATTAGTTTTCAAATATTCCACAAAATATCACCCACATCAAAGAAATCGGAGCGTGTGGTCTGCAATAGTTGAAAAGCAGCACACTGGTAGGCATAGCAATTTTGAACACCATGTAAATACATGTTCTGTTGTGTAGTGTAAACATAATTGAATTGGAAGACATTGCTGCCTTAGGCAGCAATGCCCTCCAAACCAATTATGCTCAAAATATTCAATAGTGCATTTTATTTTGTTTTGGAGACAGGTTATGTTCTTTCTAACCTCAACACTACACGGGTAATAATTACATCTGATGTTTATCTTTGATCTCTGTCGAAGCAGCATGTCTTTCATAGATGCCTAATTGCGGCAAATGATACATTTGGAAATTCCCAATCAGCAATCTAATTGCAGTCTTTATCCAGATGTCGCTGCCGCATTATTTAAAGTCACGCTTGTACAAGCGCAGTAATTATCTGGCTCATAAAATAAATAATTTAACAAATGGGCTCGACTAGAAACAATACTGAGTTTGACATTGAATTGAATCGAAAAAGGTATACATCGACTAGCGGTCTCTTCACTATTTTTTTCACACACAGCTCACTGCCCAGAGATAAACAGGGGCGGCTACAAAGATTTAAATCTATGAGAACAGGTCTCTCATTTTGAAACCACTTTGACAGTCAGCTGTTGTAGTCTTATGCAGCATCAACTCCTTGTGGAATTAGTCTCAACATATTTTATATCGCTATCTAATAAAGAATTTCTGTTTCTGTTCTCTGAATCCTATTACTGCTATGTGCTGTTGTCAAACTCTGGCTTCTGATGCCATCAATGTGATGAGGAAGTGAACGCTGTATAAACTTGGGCAGCGGGATACATTTCTAGCCATGTCCTGCCCATAGAATTAAGGGGGTGAGCTAGAGATGTATCGTGGTCTTGTGGGGTGAGTCTGGGGATGGGGTGTAATTGCCCATATATGCAGTGAGTAATAGTGGTGTCTTCTAGTGCCCGCCCTTGTACAAACAAACGCGCACCAGAACATGTATTTTTACATCTCCATATATGGGTATGTAATCCTCGCCCAAACCCTCACCCACTCAAATGCACGTGACTTCCGATGCCCCATGAAAAGTCACATCTATCGCATCTGATGGTTATGAAGAATGGATGATCATGACGTAACAGACTGCATGCATGTAGTTGGCCATTCTTAAAATAAACTACTATTCATTTTTACTACTTTTTTATAAGACATTAGAACATTCTCTAACACTACTTATTTTCGTGTTTCCTTTTTCAAATCTGGTCAATCTGATGGTATTGCTCTAACGTATAGGTCTTGCTACACCGACACACTTCTAACAACAGTACCATAATTATTAGTACTAGTTCTAACAATACTATAACCATAATGAAAACACCCATTGCTATGAGTATAGAGAGATGTTTGCTCTAGCTTGCTCTTCGTCAAACTGGCTAGCAGAAACAGCGTTTGATATTTTATATCACCTTCATTTGTCAATCAAAACAGCTATTATCGAGTATGGGCTACAGTGGAAGACGCGCACTCCGAGTGGCTGATTTATAGATGCATATGTATCGACTATGGCCTATAGCGATCGATGTTAGAATTGGCAACAGATCCACTTATCTCACCCCAACTTGGTAAATGTAATCTTTCCCGGGATTGGTTTGGCAAAAGGTCATCTCTCATGGTATGACATTTGCAAAATGCCATATTGCAAGGATCAGGATTGGCAACATATTATCCTTCATTGTTCAGAAGTTGTAACAAATCATATTTCATGGTAGAAATATCATTTTCAGCAGTAAGAATTAGCAAATTATACTCTTTCAGTACCTAGAATTAACAGCAGATCAACTTTTCTTACTCACAATTGGTAAATGTCATCTTTCAGGGTTAGGTTTGGCAAAAGGTCATTTCTTATGGTATGACTTGTGCGATTCCACTCTTTCAATAATCATAATTGGCAACATATCATCCTTAAATGTTCAGAAGTAGTACCAAATCAAGTTTCAGGGTAGAAATATCACTTTTTAGCCCTAAGCCTTGGTAAATTACTTACCTTCAGTGATTAGAATTGATAACAGATCAGCTTTCCTCACTCACAATTGGTAAATGGCATCTTTCATGGGTTAGGATTGGCAAAAGGTCATCTCTCATGGCATGAAAATCGGAAAATGCGATGTTGCAATGCTCAGCATTGGCAACATATCATCCTTCAATGTTCAGAAGTGGTAACAAATCATGTTTCATGGGAGAAATATAATTTTTCATCACTAAGAATTGGTAAGTTATTCTCTTTGGTAAATTATTGTCATTCAATGCTTGGAATTGACAACAGATACCACTCCAGGTATATTACATTTAAGTGAAGTGTATCAGGGTATATAAACGCACATTAAGTACTGCCGCGGTTCAAATTGAATTTGATTGCCATTTCATCTAACTGTTTGATTATGTTGTTCTGTGATGTCATAATTGAAAAATTGATTTAATTCAGGCACACACATGTACACTTCAAGTTGCCTACATTTATTTGAATAAATGTATGTTTTGGTATATGTAAATACATTTCATTCAATAAAAACGAGGGTTATATGTATTAATGAATAATATACCAAATGCGTGTGGATTATCACCTACCACACCAAGCTAAGGTTACGCTATCATAGATTAATATATTATAACATAATTTAATAATTTGATCACAATACTCATACTAATGGCGGAATATCTGAAGAAGAGGAAAACAACAAAAGGAAATGACAGAAATCTTAGCTCAGTATATTATTTTAAACTATTCGCTTGTGATTCTCCTCGAGCAGATAGACGCCCTCTGCACCACAAATAAAACGTAAGAAGAAAATTCGAAATCCGGTTGCACGGTTGATAGTTTAGTAACCTTTATGCAAAAGAACGTTCATAAAGCATAGATTTACACATACTATAACACTAAAAAGCTGTGCCTGTTTAAAAGTAGGATATAAGGAAGAATAAAGGAAAAATAAGAGATTTAAATTCTCAAGTGACGACCCCTAAGAGAAATTCAAATCAAGAATAAGCGTGACACAAAAGACTGCGGGATATAACAAATAAATTTATATATTTCCCTCTGTCAGAATTGCTTCTTCGCCATAAATGTACTGACATAAATTCTGTTGCAATTTTGCGCGGGTGCACCTAAGATTTGTCTTAGATTTTGCTCGGGTGCACCTAAGATTTGTCTTAGATTTTGCTCGGGTGCACCTAAGATTTGTCTTAGATTGGCTGGACTATATGGCTCCTAGATGTTTCCAAAACAAAAAAAACGAAACATGTTAGACACAATTTTGAACATGATGTAGGAAATGTTCTGTGGACCATTTTGAAAATGATTAGAGTGGAAGACATTACTGCCTTATGCAGCAATGTTTTCCAATCCATTTATGTTTAAAATATTCAACAGTATGTTTTATTTTGTGTCTTTGAAACATGTAAAGTTAATTCTGAGCTGTACTACACATATAATGGGCATAAAGAGATCTAATGCTTTTCCTGCATTCTTGTTGTAACAGCGATTGCTTGATAGACCCCTTAATTATAACAAATGTTTTATCTACAACTTTCCGATCAGCGATCTAATTCCAGTCTTTATCCAGAGGTCGCTACCACATTATTTAATGTCATGCTTGTACAAACATAGACATTATCTGACTCATAAAATAAACAAAATGGCAAACAGGCTCTGATTAGAACCTTTATCGATAAACGATAATAAGTTAGCGTTGTTAGAGTCTGACGTTGAAACCGTATAGGCCAACCACGATTAGCGTCTTGCTCACAGTATAGCCCAGATAGATCAGAAATCGGAAGAGGGAGGGGTGTTACAAAGATTTTACCGTTTGCCAGAGTGCATGGATTTAGTTTATCATATTAATTGTTGTTATTATTACTTAATTAATATAGGCATTAATTTATGATCATCATTATCATCATTATTTTCTCATCTTCCTATTACGTTGTTGCTGGTATTGTTGTTGTCGCCGTCCTTGCTGTCGTTGCCGTCATCGTCAACATTGTTGTTGTCCCTCACACTGTCGGCTGACATGTTTCTGACTATCAATTTCCAGAAAACTATACAGGTAAGCTGTTGACTATTTTGAAGCTAATTAGTGTTAACTATGGCAAAAAGATCACCCAGTTAAATTAGTTTCAGAATATTCAACAGAATATTTATTAAATGTTAAAGACATGCAATTCGTACAACAACGCTTAGTCCGTCTTCAATAATGTGTTCGTGATGTACATATATATGCCATTCATGATGCCATTGATTATGAGGTCATCCTACACGTCACGTAGCTAATTATGACGTCATATGATGGATGGATAAACTGGAAAGGACGATTTGTCCGATACGTCACTATACGCATACCGGAATATATATTCTTTGCCATACCTCTGGAACACAGGGAAGTAACATAGCTAAATGTGACATATGCAGTGAATTCGCTAGTCAGTAGAGGTATTTTAAATCTCGGGTCAAATGGGCAATTTGTTATATATCGAGGTCATGACGTTACTAAATGCATACTAGAAAGCACATTTTGACCATAGATATGAAATGCCAGAGGGTAGGATCGCTAAATTTGGCATGTGTAATCATATTTTGGCTGGTTAGAGATACTTCAAATTTCATGGTACAACTCCAAATATCTATGTCACTGTGCCATTAGATGGCTACCATAACCATATCTTGTGACGAAAAAATGTAGAATTTCAAACTTTGTCACATACAATGACATTGTGTGTGAGAGAGAGAGAGAGAGAGAGAGAGAGAGAGAGAGAGAGAGAGAGAGAGAGAGAGAGAGAGAGAGAGAGAGAGAGAGAGAGAGAGAGAGAGAGAGAGAGAGAGCGAACGAGAGAGAGAAAGAGAGAGAGATTGAACACAAGCTGTTTGTGTCATTAATTGAGAACGTTTCAAGGGAACCAGTGTGTATTTTATGAAATATTGACGCATGTGTGATTTATTTAAACAAAGTTATACAAGTAAATTCTAAAACCAGGTTAAATACCATCACTGTCATTTCATAAACACGTGTGTTGCTGGTTTTTGTCAAGTCGACTCTATGATGTGTTCCAGCGATGAATCTTATGTGGCAGATAGATCAGGGGTCAGGTAAATGCGGTCCCTATGTATGGCCACACGCTCTTGCCTATTGGCGACGGGATCGTCAAGCCGAAGCGAGAACCGTACACGCGTTTGACCGCATTTCATCTTATCACAGGAAAATCCCATCTTTAAATTTCGCATTCAGAAATATCAGTCATTCCTTTATCGGTGACTCCCATGAGAATACCACACCCTCCCAGATCAATGAACACAGCATGACATAATAATGATATAACACAAGATGTTATGGTACATTAGGACATCCCCTACAAATTATGTAATTTCCATAAGTGTCGTCAAACCATCTGGTTTCCAAGACAAACACATCCTGTCTATACCGGGCATTGAATGAAGCATAAAGGATAATCCCTAATAGGCAACCAGTGAGGTGATTCTGCGTTACTAACTATAGAATAGGAAATCGCTATCCATGGATCGCAGCTTGATTATGCAAATGCGGTCAATGAGGTCACGCGAGTCAGTATTTTAACCCACGTTTGGGTGGACGGGGATATTGTCTGACCTCTCTATACTGTATGTAAAACATAATCTTCAACAATGTGGTGCCAGCAGCTACTGTCTATACTGTAATCAGTTCCTTCAGCTGCAAACCTAGTATGGTATCCGTTCAACAGCCATTGCTCTTCTAAATAATAGGGTAATTATGCAAATGGTGTCACGTGATTCCATAGCCCGTGTTGGCGGTGCCCGCTTGTATATAGTATACCGTATGTGTGCATATAGACACAAAACAGATTTCAGTAGTAAAGTGGTGTCATGTATGATGTAGTGTTGTGCCTTATTGTTCTCTCGGCGTAAAGTATAGAAAATCAATAATAACATGTGCGCGCGTTCGCTATTTTTGTTTACAGATGCATAAAGATAAATGTGTTTAAGTAAAGCTATTTGCAGTGTTCTGGTTAACGTCAAACAGTGGTAAGTGCAATGAATTATGGGACGTTGGCTGGAGACCGAATGATTCATCATTCACGATAAGGCTACATTTCAACAATTACGCGCCACATTACGAGGATAAAAATATATCCTTTTGGACTACACAATAGTGTGACCTTATAACCAGGTTTTTACAGTATAATTCAGTCAAATCTGCCCTAAGCGACCACCTCATGAGCCACCATTACGTGGTCGCTATAGACATGTGGTCTCTTGACCCTTTAATCCACAAATTTCTTCAAGAAAATTATAATTTTCTCTTTGAAAATGCCCATTTGCAGAGCAAGAGAAAACGATTTTTGACATTTTACCGTTGGAATGACGCGCTCTGCTGGCTAACACTTTGTCGAGACATTGCATCCGCAAAAAACCTACCATCAACCACCACCACCCATCACCACCAACACCACGACCACCATTATCATCACCACCACCCCCCAATACTCCTCCTCCTCCTCCTCTACTCGTCCTCCTACTCCCGATCCGCCACGACCGCCGATGCTACGACCACAGCCACCACTACGAACACCACCACCATCACCATCACTACAAGCACAACCACCTCGACCCCCACCCCTGCAGATCACCACAAACCCACCACCACCAACCAACCACCACTAACACCCACCCACCATCCGCCAACACCAGTGGCACCACCACTGTCAGCACCCCTGCCACAACCACCATGACCATCACGCACCACCCACCAGCAACCACCAACCTCACCCACCCACATCAACCACCACCCACCAGCACCACCTACATCCACCAACCATCAACCCGCAAATTCACACGTGCGTCCGCAGTGGTGGTTCTGGTGTTGGTGGTGGTGGTAGCACTGTCAGCAGAGGTTTACACAGGCATGTTGTTGTTGATGTTGTTGTTGCTGTTGTTGTTGATGTTGTTGTTGTTGGTGGTGGTGGTGGTGGTGGTGGTGGTGGTGGTGGTGGTGGTGGTGGTGGTGGTGGTGGTGGTTGTAGTGGTTGTAGTTTTGGTGGTGGTGGTGGTGGTGGTGGTGGTGGTGTTGGTGGTGGCGGTGGTGGTGGTGGTGGTTGTAGTGGTTGTAGTTTTGGTGGTGGTGGTGGTGGTGGTGGTGGTGGTCGTGGTTCCTGTGATCCTGGCATCAGTGGTGGTGGAGAAGGATCTGGAGAAGGAGGAGTAGGTGGAGGAGGAGGAGGGCGGTGGGGGCCACGGATCGCCGAACGGCTGCCAGTTGATGGAGGTTGTATCATTTTACTCCCGGCACTACTACTAGGCAAAATGATACCACCGCCCTCAAGCCGGAGCCGTGGCCACCACCACCCTCTCAAGCAGCAGAGACTGCGGGGTACCACCTCCCTCAACTGGCCGCCGGATCTGTGGCTCCCACCGCCCTCTCAATCAGCGGAGACCGCGGGGGCATAGGGTGCGGGGCCACCACGTGCCCAGACAGGCATCCACAGGGATATACACCACCCACAGGTACTGATCGCAACACATAATAGGGTCTGAACGCCCATTGAGAGACATGCATCCACAAGGATATACACCACCCACAGGTACTGATCGCCAGCACCACACATAATAGCTCTGAACGCCCAGACAGGGGATATACACCACCCACAGGTACTGATCGCCACACATAATAGGGTCTGAACGCCCATTTAGAGACAGGCATCCACAAGGATATACACCACCCACAGGTACTGATCGCCAGCACCACACATAATAGGTCTGAATGGCCAGACAGGGGATATATACCACTTACAGGTACTGATCGCCACACATAATAGGGTCTGAACGGCCATTTAGAGACAGGCATCCACAGGGATACACACTATAAGTACTGTTGCACAGATTCGCGCTATTGCAAAGCAATTTGGCCTTAGAGGCTACGCTAAGGCCAAGAAAGCCGACCTGCTCCAGATGATCGACCAGGTCAGTGCCGAGGAGTGGCAGAAGCGACTCACCCTAGCAATAAATACGGAAAGGTTTCGAGCGCTTACCGAGTATCTTTGGAATCCCCGTGATACGTGAGTTTCGTCAGTTGGACGAGGAGGTGACTGCTGGCTTGCGAGCCAAGGCTGTAGGGATGCAGATGGAGGCCCATCTACTGGATCGCTTAACTCTGAAACGCAGGATCGTTAAGCAATGCCGAGGTCTGAGCCCAGCCCGGAGCATAAGGGGGCCGAGGTCTGAAACCTTAGCCCGGAGCATAAGGCGAGAAGGTGAACACATTCTCAACCAGTGTCTCGGCGAAAGGGAGACAGAGGATAAAGGACGCCGGTCAGTATGCTGGACATTCTTCAGAGGTCTAAAAGGAGACCTCACAGGCCGGATCATGCAAAAGATCCAGCAGACTGTCCAGAACGCCTTCAACTCCGCTACACCCATACATACCGCATCCGTAACAACGAAGACGGTAGGGTGATGCTCTTCCACAAGAATGCTCCAGGGAGCCCGTGGCTGAACACGATAGGAGCAGCTCAGGACTGAGTGGCAGCAAGAGAGCACGACCACATCGACACAGACAATATCGATCGACCCAACACCAAGTGGGCTTTCGTTCGATCAATCAACGTTGAGGTCAGGGCTGTCATCGACCACCAACCTCTGTTTGGGACAGGCCCCCTCCCAGACTGGCTACGACAGAAGAAGAGTATGACTGCCCTCGGCACCTACAGGGACAACATGTGTCTCTGGAGATGTCTAGCAGTCCACCGAGTAGCGAGAGCAGATAGAAGTACAGCTCCTGCACGAGAGCTTGCCACACAGTTCTGCGGCAAGACAGTACCTGATGTCCGCAAGACCTCGGTGGATCAGCTGGACAAGGTAGAGTTCTTTGCCAAGATCGGGATTTGCGTGTATGAACCAACCGAAGAGGGCACCTGTCACTTGATCAGGCAAGCTGCTCACTACCGTGTCGCCATGCCCATCGGAGTGTGGGACCACCATGCCTTCTACATCAAGAACATCTCCAAGCTGGCACATACACTAGTCTGAAGTCACTGTCAGCAGAGGTTTACACAGGCATGCCATCTTCAGCGCCACGCACAAAAACACACAAATCGTGTGTCCTGGCGAGAAGGTTGAGACGCCACAGTCTGCGTATGAGAAAGCCTTCTATCCGCCCCAACCATCCAGATCAGTGGCTACTCGTTGGGTCGAGCATGAGTCGAGAAACAGAGGCGTACACATCCACCATATAGAGTGTGGGCACGGTGGCGAACGTTGGATCGAGGGCACTCCCATAGATGGTTATAATCCGACCACCAACACCGTTTACCAGTTCCATGTCTGTCACTGGCATGGCTGTCCACAACACCAGCGAGGTGAGGATGCCGAACAAAGATACCGCAAGAGAGTCCTGAGAGAGGAGAAGCTGAGAGCCTCTGGATGCACACAGTGCTGTATAAAACGCTACCCAAGCGTCCCTAAACGAGTTCGGACTGTCCCATACCAACACTTCATAGTTTACGACTTCAAAGCACTCCTAGATGGTATCAAGACTCATCCTACGGAGACTCTCACGATCGAGAGTACTCACATACCTATCTCTGTGTCAGTTGGCTGCTCCTTAGAGGGCGCCACGAGTGAGCCCACTCACCTCTGCAATCGTGACCCCAAAGAACTGATCAGAGAGTTCATGCTGGAGATCCAACGGCGAGAATCTCTAATCCACACAAGGGTTAGGGCACAGTACATACCGACAGACCTGGACAAGCTCCCAAAGCAACAGCAGCGACTCATCAATGAATGGTGTGACCAAGTGCCTGTAATTGGGTTAAACTCTTGGCGGTATGACATGAACCTCATCAAGTAGTACTTTGTCGATGAGCTGATTGACAGTACAGGTGCAGTGAAAGTCACCAAGAATGCTACTTAGACCATGTTCCTCATAACACCTGAGCTACGGTTTCTCGATGTGCTGAACTACCTCGGCCCAGGAGTCTCGTACGAGGTATGGGCCAAAGCTTACGGGTGTACACAGCAGAAGAGCTGGTTCCCATATGAATGGTTTGACACACATGAGAAGCTCAACTATCCAGGGCTTCCGACATCTAAGCTCAAGGGTGGCTACCTCCTGACGTGAACAGAGTGGGAACAGTGTAACCAGACATTCAGCCAGCGAGCATGGAATGCGAACATTCGCCGACTGGCTGCGTTACTACAACAACCTGGACGTCAGCCCATTCATCGAAGCCCTAGAGCCACACAGAATGAGAAATAGACATCCTCAAGGACATGGTGTCTCTCCCAGGTGTGTCACTGCAGTACCTCCCATCTGAACCCGCTCAGCACATGCTGGATGTTAGCCTCTATTCACCGGACAAGGAAGCCTATGAAATGCTGAAGGGTGCTGTTGTTGGTGGTCCCAGCATCATGAACAGGTTCATCGAAATGTGCACACCTGATGTGCCATGGACGGGGTCTGTATATCTGCTACATCCCCTGGCGGCTGAGCCACTGGCTAACCATCTCCAATGTGAACTTGTGGCCCTTGCGATGTGTGAACACGAGTAACTGGTGAGGCTCACGATAAAATCCACCAGGCTGGTAGTAGAGCTCCTCAAGAGCGGCAGTTGATGAACTCCCGGATTTCATCACTAACGTCGACTCCTGTTCTATTACATATGGCCTGGGAAAACTCCAGACAGGTGAACAGATGACCTTCGTTCATCTGGCCATCGATGAACACCTCTTCGAAAACATGTGAAGACTGCTGTCTAATCTCTGCAGTGCTGGTTCCGTCACTGAAGGGTAGCTTATCGACAAAGGCTTGCCAGTTAAGGGACTTGACCAGGTCATACAGAGACGCCATCCTTATATAGTACGGCTTAAATGTTCGGCAGCCCAGATGGCCGTGAGTGCTATGGCAACGTACGGTAGCCAAGGGCCTGAGACTCCGAAGAACGTACCTACTCCTGAGGCGATGGCTGGTATGGCTTCAGAAATCTTCTCCACCACATGGAGAGCAGTGTTGGTGATCTTGAGGACTGTCTCGCCAGCCTTCATTGCTATCAGAGCCCCAACTGCTGCCAGTGGCCCAATAGATCCTTTTACGTAAGTGCGATAGATTCCTTTCGCTCTGTGTACTAGCTTGCAGGATTCAGGCGCAGTCTCCACATCATACTCACCCACGGGCTCCACTACATCGTAGTCATCTGCGTCATAATCCTCCTCATCATAGTCCTCCTCATTGTCCTCATCATCTATATCCTCGACTGGAGCAGCCTCTGGTCCATACATCGCGCCACCGTGGTCCTCACTGCAGCTATATAGTAGCTTTAAACTGTAGTCTATATCATGACATCCACAATCTTGAATGCGGCGTGTTTGCCTTAGTGAACTGGGGACTCAACTTCGCCGACAAGAAGGTGGCATAGGTCGAGTGTGAGCATCATAACCAGGCGATGACGAAGCTGTCTAAGGAGAGGTTTGAGTACAGTAAAGCCCTCGAGCATATGCGCCAGAGGGAGGCACGCCGACAACAACTCCGAGCTCAGGCCAACCAGAGCCTCAAAGAGGCAGATGAGTGTCTCGATGAGTACAACAAGGCTGTAAAAAATATCTGAGCCGACGCTCGACTATGAAGCATCGACAGGTCAGAAGACAGCTGAGCTTATAGTAGTGGTAGCAGCTGCAGTGGGGACCACGGCAGGAGTTGTGCTCTATGCATGCTCAAGCTGAATGCCTGATGTATTCGACATGCACTCCTTAGCATGGCCAAAGTAAAGTACCGTCACACCTAATGAGCGAGTTCCAGCTATGAGGTTTCCGATGTTGAAGCTGAGCCGGTTGCCATGATTAGGTGGAATGTCCCTGCCCCCGAGGTGGTGACGGCCCTCGAGTGCCGATGCGAGGTCGTCGCTTCCACTGCTTAGGCACAGAAGTGCATAAGACTTAGTTTTCTGTCTGTAGGGTTGCCAATCAGCCAGCTCGCATACCTCACCAAGAACATTGGTCCCAGTAACCACAAGCTTGAAGTCGTCTAGCTTATCCACCTGCTGGATGGCTCCTCCCTTCTGAACCAGGACCGCAACAGCGACACAGTCCAATGCACCACGATGCAATGTCAGCTCTACCCGTTGGTTAGCTGTGGCTTGGACCTGCTGGTGTTCTCGCTCCACATGCACAATCTGCTGTTTGGAACCCGTTTGCTTCGGCTCCTGGTCATTCTCGTCATGCCAGACATGAAGTCAGTGTACACCCGGAGGAACAGCCTATCGTGCATGGCAGCCAGATTCACGTGTGTGTTCTCGAGGGTGTTAAGAGTGAAACTGCCACGGGCTTCTCGACACCTGCCCGTAGTTCGAATTCCGTGAACCCCTCATTGCACCCCACAGTGTAGTACCCCTTTCCCTTCGCATAGAAAGTTGTGCCACGAGCCAGCGAACCTGGGACTCGGTACTCATCGTTCACGTAGGTCGTGTACATGGTGCTGTTGCTCTGCACGATCTCCCACCTGTTCAGAACCTGCGGGAGCTCTACCGCCTGTTCTTTTGTGTTCTTGAGCTTGAACTCGAGTGTCATGCTCTTGATCTCGTGGATCTGTGCTGAGATTGCAAAGTCTATGTACTTCCCAGCAGTTGATAACGGGTTCTCATCGTATATACTGGGTCGAATGACCATCAGGCAGTCCTTCTGAGGATCAGTACGGTGCGATGTCGCAGGTTTAATGGCCCCCATCTGGATGTTGCCCATACTGCAGCATGCTTAAGGTCTGGGTATATAGAGGTTTTAAACGGCTGCCATGTTTCGTAAAGTTCTCCAGCAGATTGTCTATAGGCAGCAGGACAAGTCGGCAGGACAGTCAGCACGACAGCCATGGCGTGCACTGTCCCACTGTGACAGGGTCCGCGGACTGCTTCGTGACACCAGCATTATCCACGAGCGAGCCAAACTCACACATCCATCTGATGCGGAGATACTGGCCTCCATAGAGGAAGAAGCGCCAGCTCATAGTAAAGAAGAACTCCTGACCCGGATACTCTACCGGAAGTTTGACAGTACGGAGGGCAAGTTACTACCCAACCTACCTGTGACCCCAACCAACAATCCTGTTATTCTAGCTCGCCAAAGGGTGAGGGTCGACCCCACAGATCTACTAACGGTCGGGAAGTGGGCTGCCGTATTTAGACTCCATAGCCAGGAAGAGCGAGAGATGCTGGATAGAATCCAGTCTGAAGCAAATAACTACATATGGGAGGCGGTCAGTGACGCTGTAGCAGAAGGTACACAGGAGGGTGTCGCTGTTGGCCACAAGGAGGCTGTTGAGCACATCTTTAAAAAAACAGGGCACAATAAATTGTACAGTGATCTGGAAGCCTTTCTGGAATCCTCAGAAAATGACCCGCACTTCCTGGACTACCTCGTGAAACCAGCCCCCTCCCTGCCAAGTCCGCTGCTAGCGCTGCTAGTCGTGGGCTCACATGGGAAAAGTGGTTTTTCCGTGAGTTGTACCAGCTGAACAAATTCCCAGAGAATGACCCTCAGTGGGAAGCATTTCAGCAAAATTATCGTCTAAAGGAGAGGCTTCAGGAGAGGCTTGAGAAGAGGCTTCAGGAGAGGCAACGTCGTCAGAAGGAGAAGCTACTTCGTCTGAAGAAGAACCCACAGGCTTCTGCCAAAACTGGCGAAGTAGCAGCGGAGACCATGAACAAAGTAGCAGCGGCGACCGCAGCCAAAACTGGCGAAGTTTCACCGGAGACCATGGACGAAGTAGCAGTGGAGACTGCGGCCGAAGTAGCGGCGGAGACCATGGGTCCCCAAGCAGCTGTGGATGAAGTAGCGGAGACCGTGCAGCCTTAAAAAAAAGTTGCAGCGGAGATCGCCGCAGTCTCTGCTCAATCTTTCAGCGATGACGCATAGAGCAGGCAGGTTTTCTGACTGGATTCAGCATGTAGGTGAAGGTCTGCACCTTTTCCAGAGATGGCTTGAAGTGTGACAGCTCGCCTGTCTCCTTTTTGCTGAAGATGAAGCGGTACAGCTCAGCTGTCCTCTGTACACCTGTGATAAAGTCCCCTTTGGTCTCCTTGAGGGTTAGGCTGTCGTATATGGTCTCGAGCAGGGTACGTCTACACTTGGGGCTGAACTATAGCAACCGGGCATTGTGGCAGATGTCCATTTAGATCTCGAGGGTGTACTTCTGAAAGAGGATGAAGACAGTTATCTTTGAGTGCCGGATACGCCTGGTCATGTTGCTGAGGTAGGTGACTGTCAGCTGGTCCATTGCAGGGTCATCGATAACTAGAACAAGTGGTTCTGTCAGTCGGGCTGCCAGCAGCTTCTCCATCAGTGCTTGCAGGTCTTGGTGGTTGTGCCATTGTACCATTGATTATTACTGTCAACTGCCTCGGCCGCGGAGTCAGACACCAGAAGGATGCATTGAGAGTGTAGATGATCGGCCAGGAGAGCCTGCAGCAAGATTTTTTTCCCAATGTCCTGATGTGGCAATGATCAGCACCACCTGGCCAACATCGGCTGGCCTACTGTCGAATGGTACAGACATGCATGCGGAGGATGGTTAGCACTTGGTCGGCGGTAGCCTTGTCTATATCTTGGAGACTAAACGGCAGTACTTCCTGCACCCGCTCTTTCGCCTGCAGAGCGGGGAATCCTGCACCTCTGGTGGATACGAAGGATGCGATGGAGGCGTCAAGTAAGAAATCCCAGCAGCAGCTGAGATAGCGTAGAGGGTCTGTGTCAGCACCCACAGTGTCTAGTACATCCAGTATATGTATGATACATGCACGGGAAGCCATGACTATCCTGTGGTCTTAAACGGCAAACCAAAGAACCCGGACTTCTTCACCTCTGGTAGCTGGAGGCTGGTGGTAGCACCTGCTTGGCCATCTGTGGTTTCAGGAGATCCTTAGCCAGTGCATAGGACTCAGCCATAACCTTGATGGCTCCGGCCTCATCGACTCCGGGCATACCGCGCATCGTCGCCCTCTCCTTGATGCCCATCCCCTTGTATACAGTCTTGGCCATGTTAATGGGCAATTGTCCTACCATATCAGTGCTCCCGATAAGATCTCGGGCTGGGATGCTACCTCAGATCTCCCGCCGGTCTCCCTTCTCATCAAAGTCTAGGAAGGAGATAAGGGCAACAGTGTCCTCTGAACTGAGATGTGCCTCGCCCAACTGAGCAAGATCGCCTATCTCTTTGCATTCTAGGTCTGTGAGTGACATAGTCATAGTGCTATATACAGATGGCATAAAACTACTAGTCATACCCACAGTGAAATAGTTGGGCATAGGAGGACCACGCAGTCGGCCAAGGGAGTAGGTGGCAGTACTGACCCTCTCTGCAGGGGCACGCCTTGTGAGTGGTCCACCATTCCCAGGCATTGGCAATCCTCAGTCCGCATGCTTGACTATGGGATACCCACCGCCCTTCGGCAGGCCATGCTGCAGTGGTCTCGTGATCTATATCTCACTATTCAGAGGTGTTGTACATAGGCAACGATGATCTCAGCCATTGCACTCATTGCTAGCCGTAGAACTGCAGCATCCATTCGTGTAACACGTTCACCCATGATCTTGGTGGCAACAGTGTAGGAGACCCCATGAGGGCGATCTTTGGGATGGGGTGAGTTATTCCGAGACAGTGCCCAGCCACCCCACTCACCACTGTAGCGAGGACAGCCGCAGTGATAGCAGGAAGAACCTCATTTCCCCCTGTGATCTTCAACATGGACTGCCAGAGGTTTTGCTTTGGTCAGTAACTTCTGTGTCTTGGTTCGCAGCAGGTTCTCCACCTTCTGAAGACTCGTCTGGCTCTCGGGCAGTTGCTTCACGGTCTGTACCATTGACGTCATTGTTTAAGCACTGAGTATATACAATGCAGTTAAACGTCTGCGTCCCCTGTCGAGAGAGCTAATAAGATCTTCCCAGTCTGTGTCTGCCAGGTGGCCGGGTTGGTACTCAGGAATATTCATCTCTCTATTGAGACATCTTAAACATGTCCGGGCTCACGCTGTACGAGAAGTACTATGATGTCCTCCGGAGGGAGTTGAAGGACTACAAGAAGAAGACACCAGATGAGCTAGCTCAGCTCTCCGGTGCTGAGCTGACAGAGGAGCTGACAGCTGTGAAGCTCTATCTAGGATTTGGCAAGGGACAGATCTGCTTCCTCGAATACCTTATCATTGGCGGGAGTGTCGTCGAGCAGCTCCTGCGAGCTAAAGGTTTCTACAAGGATCGGGAGTATCTCTCAGATGTGTTCCAGCAGTTGCAGACCGCCATGGCCTCACCGGACTCAGAGCTGAACAAGGCTCTGCGATACTACAAGCTGGAAAAAGGATGCGCAGCAGAACCCTCCAGCCCTTGGATGTGCATGTTGGCAGCGGGTCTAGGGGCTGTAGGGCATGCCAAGTTGGTTCAGTGTCTCACCGTGGTCCCAGCCGAGACCATGGTCCCAACTGCTACTGTGGAGAGTCAGGATAGTCTTATAGCTTATTTGCTAGCGGCCGAGTAACCTGATCCCGAGCGTCATGATAGCTAGGCCTGACAACACTCATAGAGCCACCAGGGGAAGCGGTATCGTGTCGACTGGCTGCAGTGTCGGGGCGCCTGGAGCTGCTGTGTCGACTGGCTGCAGTGTCATGGTCGGAACAACTGCATGGCCTGTACTACGCGTAGGTGGGTTGATGTCAGTGTTGAAGCCGAAGTGGACACCAGGGAAACTCCCCGCGACTATCATGTTGGTATAGCCCCTGCCTTGGAGGTCCTCGATGTTCACGATCATCTTGCAGGGAATCAACCATAGGTGTGGCAAAAAAGCAAAGTCAAGTTTGCGACGGGCCTTCTGAACCCCCTGCTGGAACTTAGCAATAAGACTACTGGGGTCTGCCATGATGATCATGTCCTCAACGAGACTGATGAACATGGCCTGGACCTCTGCTCCACTGACACCAATTAATGGAATGCTGCAGCTGGGTCTGTGCCGTAAGGAGGCAGTAGCACAGTGCTTCCAGGGACTGGTTGATCCGAACGACCCCTGCTGGTGTGAGGTCTGAGGTGATGTGTGGGACGAAGTACTTCCACACATCTGGATAGTCCTGCCGCAAGCCAGTGATGTGCATATTTTTCACCAGCACTCCAGGGTCGGAGTCTGGATTGACCGAGAATGTCGCTGACTTCCGACGGCCTACTCATCAGGGTGGTCGATAGGGGAATCCTGAGTAGTTACATCTCGGGTCACCATACATAACCCCATGACCGCTGTTGTCACCACCATACCACCGATAGTCTGGGTGAGCGCTGAACTCTCTCTGTAGGCGCTGAACTCTCTCTGTAGTCTGCTGGCTGCTGAGCCGCTATGAATGTTGAGCTGTGGGTCGAAGGCGTTTGTATCAGGGAGGCTTGTACCCAGCTCATGGAGGATTCACTGCACCGTGAAGTACACGTGGAATCTGAGACAGCTGGCGATGCGCACAGCTTCAGGAGTACCAGAATAGGAGTGATGCAGGGTGGAACTTACTCCACATCCTGCCGTGGCACACCACATGGCAAAGTGCATGTGATGATTCGAGTATGAGAGGCTTGGAGCAGCCATCCAAGTATGAGCTTGCTTCGCATCCTTGATGGTAATGGGGCGGTTGGTCAGCGGTCGTGGGTTGACGGAGAAGCTGGTTCGGGACCATCCATCCACTGTGATGGAGAACGGTGTTAGCTCTGGTATATCATCCAGTAGACCAGGCCATTTAGGGTGTATCCAGGAGGGCCGGTTGGGTCTGGATGACTGTCATGAGGTTCAGTGGGAAGGCCACCTATACTGGTGTTCTTAAATCTACCATACAGGCAGCATACTATTTGTAGTCAACTCGACTCCAGAGACCAGCGTGGTGACCTCGCTGTAACATCTCGCTTTTTAACTCCTCCATATCAACCCGCCCGCTGAAGCCTTTGAGGTATTGCTGTCACACTTTAGGTTTCTCCGTGTGGTACAGGGGTTGGACATTCAATATATGGTGGTACTCTTCATCGGTGACCTGGCCATCCTCGAGAGCTTTGCTGACAGACTCGTAGCATACTCTGTGCCAGTGCCACGCTCTTAGCATGCTTCTCCAGCCTCCTTGTGATCTGCCGCTGACCCGTGGCCAAGACAGTGACGACTAGTGTCACGCCACCCAACTGGATGGCGACGATGGCACCCACCCCTGTAGCGAGAGTTGCTACAGCTGCCACCCCAGCACTGGCTCCAGTCACACCAGCAGCAGCGGTTGTATGCGCGAGGACGTTGTAGGCTGTCTTATATCGCCTGCGTGTTCTGCTGTACCTTTCTGCCTCATGAACGAGATTCTGTCTGAGATTCTGCATGATGGTATCTATCTGCTGGAGTCGCCAGTCATGGATGGTACCGCCCTCGTCAGCCATCAGGGAGGGGTATAGTTCTGGTTGCTTCCGCCACTCTGATCTTGCCATAGTATATCTGGAGGCTTAAACGGTATCACCTGCAGAATCTGCTCATGAGTCATAGAATGGTTCATTTTGGAGAGCCTGGCGAACCATGCCAGCTTGCTGGTGTCGAGACAGACGTCTTTTATACAGGGGTCATCGAGCACTATGTCGGGTGCCAGTAGCTTTCTGAGATGTGACATATGGAACTTCACCTTATGACCAAGATAGTAGATCCGCCGCTTGATGGCTTTCTTGTTTTTACACTTCTGCGCCATCTCCTCTTCCCATTGTATGACATCTGGCTCATCATCATCCATGGTTTCCACTGCATCATCCACAGTCTCTGCTACATCTGACTCACCATCGTATGTGAAGACATCGTCCCGCTTACTCTCCTCCAGGAGGGCCTGACAGTATCGGGAACCTTCACTGTTCCTTCGCCTCCTTGCAATGATCGTGTTCTGTTGATACCAGCTCTCCTACTATAGTCGCCCTCCTTCTTGTTGACAGATCTGTGCGAGCATCTGTGCAGGGGTCATGAAGGGACAACCCTGTAGTGGGCTCTTCATCATCTCGGCAAAGGTCAGATATTCCTGGTGTGATATCATGTCAGGTCAGTGAGTAATAAGAGATAAACTCTAAATGGGCATCCGATACCTCATCCGTGCTGGCATATATGTTAATCGAGGGGCTGTCAAAAAGGTGATTTACAGGTGTGAACAGGCTAGGACTGATAACTTTCCATAGGTTGCTGTTGGCACCTGGGAGATACTCTATCAAGTCCCGGCCGACTTCTACCAGTGAGCTGCTGTGTGCACTGCCCGGAGGTTGATGTAGCGCATCGGCGTGTATATATGTTGTGCCTCACTGGGGCACCTCGATGAGGACCCATTCTACACGGTACTGTACCACCCATCTCCCCTCTAGAGAGGGTGAGATTACGTTCTTACCACTGGAGAGCAGCAGTCGGACACTCAGCATGGTTATATGTCCTGTTTAACCTCTCCTATAGCATGCTAGCGAACCCATATTTGTTCACTCGACTGGTTTTGCTGACATGGCAGATGTGTACGCAGTTGATGCTGCCAAGGTGGAAGGTAGCCATGGTAAGTCATTCAGCCTACAGTACGAAGCAAACTCGAAGGCATTCTTCCTCCACCCCATTGGTGGTGATGGGGTGGAGCTGCTCACAGACCTCAAGGGTGTGTCGAGGGAGCGCCTGAGTCGCAACATAGATGGCAACAAGATCGTGATTCGGTATAATCTGCAGAAGAGGAAATACATCCTCGAGCCGTTGATTGAGCTCTCGGATACAGAAGTGGCAGACATCAACACCATAAATAATGACCTCAGCTTTCATCTGGTCAAACCCTATTCGAGCGGTGCCCCGCCGATGGCCCATGCTGGCCTGCTATTGACCCTGGCAAAAAACCTATGGTTCATATTGAGAAGAATGAAGTGTGGTACCGCGCTGGACCTGGGGGTGACTGGCAAACATGGTTGCCCCTTTATAGGCCTCCCGCAGTCATTAGCATAGAGGTTATTCCCCTCTCCACTGTTGTGAAAAAGGATGGAACTGTTCGAAAGCTCTACAATCGGTGATCATCCTTCCTCACCACATAGGTGAAGGTGTCTCCCTGACGAGGGTGGGTCACCGGATCGGGGTTACAGGTAGAAAGCTCCTGCTGCGTCGTCCATTGGATGGACCAGAAGAAGCTGTTAACCTCCAGAAGGGCACCCTACGGGTGGATGATGTGTCACATATCTCCAAAAGTCAAGGGTGCTGTTAAACTGATTCAGCGAGTCGGACTCACTAGCCCACAAATGACTCATATAGTCCTAGAGCAACGTTTCTTAGCCGGTGGCAGAGTGAAGCCCCTAGCCCTTCCCTCTGAGGGGATGAAGATCACTATCGATCCGGATGGAACAAGGCTCAATCTGGCACAGATATGTCTAGAGGGGTTTACTCTGTTCAGTTTAACCCTTCATATATAGCCATGATTCTCATTATACTGCTCGTGCTGGCGTCTACAGCAGTGGCACAGGGCGCTGAGACTGCCATGATATTGGATGCCAAGTGGGCTCACTTCCGGGATGAGTCCCAGTACAATCCTTGGGTCGACCCCTTGCAGAGAAACATTTACGATGGCTTTCACGCACGTAAAGAGATCGAGTCTGTCTGCCATTTCTCTGGGGTGGGGAGGGTAGAACGTGGATGTCTGCTGGAGACCCCTGCTCAGCACCAGATTCTCTGTGTAACATGTGGACATGCCAGAGTCCGTGGTTCGCATGCTAATCACTTTAGCCTCCTCCCAGGTGAGCGTTGTCAAGGTAGATGGAAGCCACTACGGCATCATGCCGATGCGACTCTGGCAGAGACTACGTGTTTGTCTGAGCCTATACAGAATAGAGAGACGCCGGCCCTGTGGTTGATGGCGATCTGTTGTATATATCACAGTGGAGGCATGTCTCTAAATGGGCGTTCAGACCATGGTAGTAGTAGTGTGATAATACCTCCCTCTCATCAACCTATGCCCCAGGGATTGAGAGGGCGGTGGGGGCCACGGATCCGGCGGCCAGTTGAGGGAGGTGGTACCACGCAGTCTCCGCTGCTTAAGAGGGCGGTGGGGGCCATGGATCCGGCAGGCCATGCGGCCGGGCAGTGGTATCATTAGTAGTAGTGTCGGGATTAAAATGATACAACCTCCATCAACTGGCCGCTGTTCGGCGATCCATCGCCCCCACCGCCCTCTCAATCCCTGGGGGCCTCCATCTTGAGGCATACCCCAACCACCTGCAACCATGGGGGCCTCCATCTAGAGGCCTACACCAACCACGTGCAGCCAGTTGAGATAGGTGGTATCATTTTAATCCCGACACTACTACTACCTCCCTTGATTTTGAGCTCTTCAGCGTCAATAATGCCGTAATAGTGGAACAAGCTATTATACCGTAACGTTGAATCCATGCAGCTTCGTTCACCTCCAGCAGGAAATAAGTACAGTTTGGTTGCATTTTCCCGATCAGGCAAAGATAACAATACTTTGTTCAGGTCTTATGCCAATAAAAATAATAGAAGGTTATACGTTGATTGATTTTAACCCTAAATAAACAACTGACCATAGAGTCTAATGCGCGCTCTTACTTAACATCCATAATATAGCTCACATAGATTGCGGAATGACAGTTTTTTGTTGCTGAATTAAATACATGTGCATACATAACACAGACACACGTAGGTCAGCTAGATCGTCCTTATCTGTCTAAAACAAAAATTGTATGAGATTTCAAGGCGTTTTCTTTAATTCTTACAATTTTGCTGCGGCTATGTAGGCTACATTGGTTAGGCCTAGAGGGTGGGTGTGTAGTTAGAATCACGCAAAAACGGCAACAGACGTGTACGAAAAACCAATGCGGTAGATTTTATCTCGCTTTTATGTTCCCAGACATGCTTGAGAACATGATTGCTTCAATGGCGATTTTGGCTCGATAGAAAGTGTGTGAACAAAATTAGCCTGTAAATGACAAGATAATTTACTGTACACGTGTGTGAGATTTTAAAACTTAGCATATACTCATCATTCTCGAGACGAAATGTTTGTAGGTTTTATCAGACACCCTTCTGGTTTTACCCAACATGCATGGGTCTGTGCCACTAGTAAGATTACAGTTGAATATACAAAGGAAAATAATCGACAGTAGCAATGGTTGGATGGTGGGGCGGGGGCGGGGGTGGGAGATGTATGGGGTGGGGGGGGGGTTGGGTGGGCAGGGGCTACCAGTTGGGAAATCGACGGGCCTGCACATTTTCACGTTGATGCAAAGCATATTATTTTGAGAAATTACCACCGGGCTTATTGAAAATTACCACCGGGCGATAAAACAAGCAATCCGTGCGATGGACATATCGGTTATCGATCGTCTCTCTTTCAGTTTATGCGGACGTCAATGAAAGCTTATAATAAACGAACAATTTTGACTGTCTGACGCGTAAGCTATCCAACGTAAATGTGTGCACTGTTAATAAACGTATGCCTATCTAAATATGACAAGTTAGTTCATCTTATCCACCTGTCATAAATTATTAGTGTCACGTTTTTTTGCGCATCTTCACTCATATATGTGCTTTTTCAGTAAACACGACAATTGTACACACTCAGGGCCAGCATTTGTTTTTAGTAAGTAAACCTACAAATTACTCCAGTACAAGCGTGGGACAGTGAGTGTCGTTATGCACACATGTATACGTTAGCATTCAAAGAAGTGGTATAGATATATACCCAGAGTTTACCTCCTCGGCCACATACATATAGGATACGCACGCATGTGTAGGCCTATGTTTAGAATGACAGGAAACATAAGTGGCAATGTGTAGGCCCGACCACAGGTATTTTTGACATCATCTTTGCAACTGAATGCTGTGTTATTTGCTTGTTCAAGTAGGTTAATCACGTAGCCTATGAGAAGTCCACCCTCCCACCCCCACCCCTGTCACTTATTGCTGGCATAATGTATATCCCTAAATGATATTGTATAATCAATGCTTGTTAAAATTGATGTTTTAGATTGTCACAAATAGTTTGGCTTAAGTCTACAGGAGATTTAATTATATAGGCCTATACAATGTATCTAATATGGGCCTAGCTTTCTCCAGTCCTTAAACAAATCAATTGATTGCGATACCTTAGGCAAATTCGCAAATTCGGATCTACCGGTGGACTTTGCATTTGGTGTGTGTGTGTGTGTGTGTGTGTGTGTGTGTGTGTGTGTGTGCGCGCATGCTTACGTGTTTGCGTGCATGTGTGCGTGCATGTGCGGAGGGGTGGGGTGGGGTGTGTGTAGAGATACATCTGAAAACTCATAACAGATTCTGCTGAATTATAGGCGCAGTTTGGATACAAAATAGATATGTTGTTTATTAAATGGAATGCAAGAAATGACTTCGCATAGCATCAGAATTTTCAGGGAGAGTAACCAGCCCGCCCATATCTCCTCAAGCGGCCATTTGGAGGGGACACGACCTCACCCACAGAGTGAGGAATTGTCCAATAGTTCGTTATTAGTTAGTTGAGTTAGTCCAATATTGGACTAACTCAATAATAAAATCCTAGATCTGCGCTTGACAGCCATTCCACCAATACTGGATGTAACAAGATATAGTGTCGTAAAAATACAGTATATAGAGAATCAGACTGAGATATTTTCTCTAAGCAGATCTCATCTGATGAAGATGCTTGGTTTCAAATAGTTAGACCACTAAGCAGCTGTGTAAACGTTAGCTCAAAGTTAATATTGGACGGGTTATGCATTACTACTATGGTTGAAGAACTTAAACTAACTACAGTTTTAGATGGTGGGGCGGTAAAGACTAAGGATTACATATTCTCGAGAACCTGTATGACTCGATTACAGAGATTAACGTCTAGGCAACCAGTCAATGACGTCAATGTCACCGATTCTGATTCTGAAATAGACCGAGCCATTTAGAACTGTATCGATGATGTATCCCCAGAGGATCTCTGTGTGTTATATATCGCTATTCAACCGGGTTCTACAGATGTAGAAGAAGATGAAGAAGACGAAGAAAAAATGCATTCGGGATTCGAACCTTTGCCGGCTACTTTGCGTTCTAATGATCTATCGGATTATGAAGACATGTGTTTTAAAATCGCCCGACTTGTCCAGTGATGTTGACATTTGCACTTAACCGTATACCTCTGATATGCTTCATCAAGATATAAATGAATGCGAATATTTGAGTTTTGCCTCCAAAAAACGTTCCCCAATCTATCAGAGACAGTGCTACTGCTATTTTCACAAACTTATTGAATTTAGTGATCTGTAAACTAGCTGTTAGTGAATGCTACTGTTGTCAAAATGACAGTCTGCGTGAACACCAGTGTATGGTTATCAATTATTTCTTAAAACCTATTGACAATGTAAAACTACATTACATAAACACATTAGAACATGTGCCTAAATTGATTTCTTTCGTGCATTGTCTACCAATCAGAATTTTATTGACATGTCTATGAGTTATACAAAGCCTGCAAGACTGATTGGCTAAACCATGTACTATGCGCTGTTTATAAGCTGCCAGAATAATGTAGTTATAGCCTGAAATTATTGACATAGTTATAACCTATAATTATTGAATTTTTCGATTCGATTTCGCTTGTATTATAGCTATTAAAATATTGATATATGACTCACCTTAAAAAGCAGTATTTCTCTATTCGCTAATGCCCCGCCCCCACCAGCCCCAGCCCCATGCCACTCGCCATGCCCATGCCTCCACAACCCGCATACCACCCAGGAGTATGAATAGCGATCAGCAGCCCTCTCAGAGGCGTAGTTAATTCAGACCTTTAATTCGGTATTGGGCCTTAGCAAGCTGTGCCAGACATTAGTGTAACACCAGAAACTATGTCAAAATTATGATTCTGGAAATATATGAAAATAGACGTTAAAACGTGTTTTAACTCACATATGTTAAAAACAAGCTTAAACCATAGTGTTAAAACATCTGCAGACGAATAACGTGTAAAACAGAGAAACATTTAGGCGAAAGGAGTTTTTATCACAACATTCCATGCTGAATAGCTATAAGGATATGGTTATGGGCTAAACCTATTCTACAACGATTCTATCGGGGTTTTTTAATCGAGTAATAACTCTATAATTGAAATCATGGTCAGGCCCCGATCCCTATGATTCCGAAAACATATACAGAACTCTCCGCAATGATTTTGATAATGGTGGCTACGCAGTAACACCATTATATATATAACACATCATGCTTCCTATGATTGGCTATATAAACAGGTATCACTTCCGGAGCATATGCTGCCAGACCGAGCCAATGTCAGTATGTACCTCATTCATAATCACACAGTATCTGAAATGTGATCACACACAGATCCTGAGTAGGATTATATGTGTAATGAGTTATGATTCATATTTCATGCAAAAGATCCTGGTCAATGGTGAAGAAGTAGACACGCTGTCATATGTGGCCTGGTCGAAAATGAGGGTTGGTGATTCGTATTTCCAGGTACTTTTATTTTGACAATGTTGGCATTGCAGGTGAAGGAACACAGAAATTAAGACAGCCAGTCTTCGGCAGAGACAGCCAATTACGTTTGGGTGTGGGGCATATGTAAATACCAAATCACTCCTGCGGAGACAATACTTTGTTACTATATTTGTGTATTCCTTTTTCACAAAATTAGACAAACTGAACAGACATCAATGGCAGAACAGATTTTGAGAGATACTTATCTGACATATTAGTGACCAATGGACCTTTCCAGTTTTACTATGTCAGGCCCATCTCTAGCTAAGCGCCTCCCACACCTCGCTCGTATTGGTATCAATCGATTCCTGAAATCTCTGACTATCAATTTTCAGAAGACTATACAGGTAAGCTATGGCAGCAACAGCGCCCAGACAAATTAAATTCAAAATATTCAACAGCTTACCTGTATAGTCTTCTGAAAATTGATAGTCATGGCTATTAACCGTTAAAGACGGATTAAATCAAGTCATTCAGGTCATAATTAATCATGACGTCATCCTACATGTAACTTAATTGACTATGACGCAATTTGACGTCAGATGATGGATGGATAAACTGGAAAGGTTCATTGACAAGAAGTACATTGACAGAGCCATTGCTAATAGTATAATAGTGGTGATAAGAAGTAAGATTACTTTATCATCTTTAATAGATGGGCAAGAAACATAGTCTTTACGTTTTTCATGAATTAAGGGGTGAGCCAATGAATGCATTGAAGAAAATAATTGAACTGGGCATACCACCTAGCAAGATAAATCAACATATTAACTATGGCAACGGTTTTATAAACTATTGGGAAATATCAATTCAATTTTCAGACAATAACGGAATAAGTCACAAGCGTGTGAAACCCTCAAAAGATGTCATTAACCCTTTAAACGTCGAATTTGTTCAAGAAAATTTCAATTTTCCCATTTAAAATGTCAATTTGCAGACCAAGATAAGATTATATTTTTAATTTTTACCACTGGAATTACTGGCTCGGTTATCGAGCCAGTCATTCCAGTGGTCAAATTGTCAAAAATAGTCTTGTCTTGACCTGTTAAATTTGAACAATAAGTCATGTAAGAGTGGAAAGAGACTCGTTCAATTATCGACTTTTGCCACTAGCATCAGCACATTTGATGCTAGCATTACCACATGAAAATTAGACACACGCACATGATAACTCCTCTTCTTCCTTATCTCTTGTTTCGAATATCCACTATGTTTGGGGATAGTTAATTTAACGGAGATCATAAACGGGAAATAGATTTCAACAAACGAAGCAAAATGTAAAAATTTGTATCATATTTTATAGATTTAAAAAGACGTGTTCAGATTTTCACAAAGCTATCATTGATGGAATGTTGGGTAAAGTGAATTTTAACACGCCATACAATTAAGATTATGACATCATCGCGTGAATAGACGACCACGTGGAAAGAAATGTTACTATTGTTTTGATGCTTACACTCACACAAAAAATAATTAGAAGCCCTCATTGGCTAACCTTTTCAATTGCAAAATAGTCATTGCAGCAATGAGTATCCATAGATTTCTCGCATACAACTAAACGTTCATTGAGAAATTTTAGTTTTAAAAAGTTTTAAAAACCTGAATATATATAACATGTGACTACGCCATAGTGAGTGCTGTCACGTGAGTCGTTTCTGCAGTAGTAATTGGCCTTTTCCAGTCTCTCCATCCGTCATCTAATGTCATATGACGTTATAATCAACTAAGCGACGCGTAGAATGACGTAATACTTAATTATGGTATGAATGACTCGATTTAGTCAGTCTTTAACATTTAATAGTCTGCTACGGTGTACGAATTGCATGCCTTTGCCATTTAATAAACATACTGTTTAATATTTTGAAACTAATTTGACTGGGCGCTGTTGCTGCCATAGGTAACACCTTACCTATATTGTTTTCTGGAAATTGACAGTTAATGAGTTCAGGGATCGATCCCAATACGAGCTAGGTGTGGGTAGAGTTTGTCCAAAGATGGGTAGGGCATAGCTAAAACTGGAAAAGTCCATTGATGGGCATTTGTTAATACTAGCGCTGAAAACTTATCCATTTATGACGTCATAATTACGATCAGGGAATGATTTCGGCAAACGAAACTCCTCGTGACGTCACGCTGAGATCAGCGACACGCGTGGCGATGGCTCGTATTAAATTGATGCCCAGTTTTCCATAAGAAACAGGGCATGCAGAAGATTTACCGCATTTGAGCTTAGAATACGGTGCTCGGTGATGCGGTGCATTGATAAAAATTACAGAACTTCTTAATGTACGTATTATTTATACCATGATCATAGAACCCTTAAATTAAGGACTGTAGCTTCGACTTGGATCTCGAAACGTTGGTCCTATGGTATTGTTAATTAATTCTAATGTCCTTTCGTTCTTTCTTGACTGGTTGAAGCCAACCTTGGATAAAATGTTCATACTGGCATTTAATATCAACCTTGTGAAAATCAAATCTATTCGATGTCACATGCCAGAGTTATGGCACTTAGAAATTTTGTGTATTGAAAGCAATTGGGATAAATGAATCTTTGGTGGACGCCTTCGTCATATTTAGATTGTTTGATCCCGGATTTGGTTGGTGTGTACCTTGGGGCACACCTACCAACCACATAAAATCTAGTTCAGTTTGACCTACTTTCTGGAGAATAGAAGAACATCAGACATCAGATTGTGTCTTATTTTGAGGTATTTGTACCAAGCCATGTCCAAAAGTGCCTATAAGTGCACTTTATATCAAGACTGTTAAAACGAAGTTTACACCACATCAAATTCCAGAGTTATGGCTCTTTGAGGTTTTCTACTGTATTGAAGTCATTTGGGAAATATAACACTGTCGCTACATTTAGAGATGTGAATCTTTATCCTGGCTGGTGGCAACTCGAAATCTAATGAAATGCACTACCGAAATATGATCTTTCCAAAATTCCATCAATGCTTTTAAGAAATTATAGGAGCCATCACTCAGGGATCTGACGTAGTATTAACTTCTATCAACTTCTATTTCACAATGCTGATAAAAAATGTTTATAGTAACATGTTGACATGACTTGGTACAAATAGCTCCAAATAAGACAGAATCTGATGGCTGACTATTTTAATATAGATTCCAATGGAAAAATTTACCATTGACCTTATTCTCCAGAAGATAGGTCAGACTGAGCAAGTTTCTTATATGGATGGCAGGGGGTGGCCCAAGATACACCCCAGTCAAACCACAGGTCATATGCGCTAATACACCTTTCCAGAGTATTCATATATTATCTGACGTCATGTGACGTTATAATCAGCTAAGTGACGTGTATGATGACGTCATAATCATAAGGTCATAAATGATTCCATTTGGCCCATCATTAACACTTAATAGGCCGACACGTTGTACGAATTGCATGTTTCTACTATTTAATAAACATGCTGTTGAATATTTTGAAACTAACTTGACTGGAGGCTCTTGCTGCCTATTCGGTTGCTGCCAGCAACAGCGTCCAGTCAAATTACTTTCAAAATATTCAATAGCTTGCCTGTATAGTTTTCTGGAAATTAATAGTCAGGGAGTCCAGCGATCGATCGATTCCAACACGAGCGAGGTGCGGGTGGAGCTTAGCTAGAGATGGGCGTGGCATAGCTAAAATGAAAAGGTCCATGATGACGACCCGTCCACCACTGTAACATGTCTCGCCATTGGTTCCAATACTTCAGAAAATCTGCAAGGGACATACGTCTGCCATTTGACATCGAATAAACTTAATTTGCATAAGGCTGATATTAGATGTCAGTAGGAATATTTTGACCAAGCTTGGTTTCAATCCGTCACCCGAAAACGAATCAACATCAGAATTTATTACACCTACCATAGGACCCAAGTTCCGAGACCCGAGTGTGAGCGCATACATTCCTTACTTTAAGGGGTTTTAAGACCTAGATGTAAACACGGTCGGAAATTTTTAAAGCATTGCTGGCCACCTGTAAGTCACCTACACTTATTAATCAAGTTCATACAATTTTATTTTAAGAGCAAATATATTTCTTAATATAGAGGAAATCGCTAGTTAGTGTTTTAAACTTGGCGGAGAATATAATTCTTATCATCTGGTGACCTTTGAAATCACAACCTTGAGATCGAGGGGTCACAACGCTTCAGCCGGAGTCAGTTTATCAAACAAAATTTAATCAGCCAATTACTGTCACTTCATTTGACGTCATAATAACACATCACACAATCGTATGACGTCGTGTTTTGTCTAAGTATGTATGTATGTATGTCGGATCTATATAGCGCCAATTCCAAACTGAATTGCTCAAAAGCGCTTTACAAAATTTAGAATGCTCTTTGGAAAAGATATGTTTTTAGTAGTGATTTAAATGAGTCAATTTTAGAGCAGTTTCTAATTTCAGGTGGAAGAGAGTTCCAGAATCGCGGGCCGGCTCGAGAAAATGCACGATCTCCAGTAGTTAAGTTTGATTTTGGTATGATACATAGTAATTGTGTGCTAGACCTAAGAGACCTTGGTGCTGCTCTTTGCTGGATTAAGGATTTTAAGTACGGTGGGGCCAGATCATGTAGGCACTTGAACACCAACAAATCCACCTTGTACCATATACGTTGTCTTATAGGCAACCAGTGCAGCTCCAATAGGACAGGTGTGATATGAACGAATCTTTTGGTGTGTGTAATCAGTCTAGCTGCTGTATTCTGCGCTCTCTGTAAACGATCTAATTGGCTAGATGGTATGCCTATTAACAGAGAGTTACAGTAGTCCAGGCGTGACGTGATGGTAGCATGTACGAGAGTGTTGACCGTGTTTTCATCCAGGAAGCTGCAAATTTTGCTAATGGTCCGAATGTTCATGAATATGGAACGGCAGACAGTGGTAACATGAGCTTCCATCGATAGGGAATTGTCAAATGTTACGCCTATGTTACGGGCACTTGCACTGAAAGATACGTCAGCCTCCCCAATGTGCAAACTGGTGATGTCAACCTTATGTCGTAGGTGCGGTGAGGTTATTATCAGAATTTCAGTTTTCTTATCATTCAACTGCAATAAGTTGCTTAACATCCATAATTTAATGTCACGAACACAGTCTTCAACACGCTCACGAGCATTCACCTGCTCATTTGCATAGAATGCGAGATATAGCTGTGTATCGTCAGCGTAGAAATGGTAACTTATGCCATGAGACTGCAATAGCACTCCAAGGGGTGCTGTATAGATTGTAAAAAGGATCGGTCCCAGGACCGACCCCTGTGGCACACCTGATGTTAATTCATGTTCCTCTGATTTGATAGTATTCACAATGATCATTTGATGGCGTTTTCTGAGATATGATGAAAACCAAGCAAGAGAAGTGTCTAAAATGCCCAGTTCTGCTAATCTAGATAACATGACATCGTGGTCTATAGTGTCAAATGCGGCAGACAAATCCAGGAGAACTAGTAAAACACACTTGCGTTCATCCATGGAACATAAGACATCATTTTGTACGCGTAGTAGGGCTGTCTCAGTGCTGTGAAGTTCGCGGTATGCGCTTTGAAAAGGTTCCAGAAGATTATTTCTTACTAAGTGATCATTGAGCTGCTTGGCGATAACTCGTTCTAATACTTTTGATAGGAAAGGTAAATTTGAGACAGGTCTGTAGTTTCCAAGCACATTTTGGTCTAGTGATGCCTTTTTTAGTAACGGAATCACGTTTGCAGTTTTGAACAGATCAGGGACATTGCCACTTGTTAAGGACAAATTAATGATTTTGAGTATCGTAGGCAATAATTCATCAACACAACCCTTAACAATATTTGTTGGTATCGGATCTAGTGAACAGGATATTCGAGACGATTTGCGAATTATTGTCGATACTTCTTCAGAGCAAGCCGGTTTAAATTCTGTCATGGTACATTTTAAGTTAAGGGCGGTGCGACAACTAATTAGCGGTGAGTAGTGTTGGTGATTTAAAATGCAGTCACGAATTAAACCAATTTTCTCCGAAAAGAAGTTGGCAAACTTGTTTGCTAGCTCAGTTGGGTCAGTGTGTTGTGGGAGATTGCTCTTACTTTTGTCCTTGTGATGTAGGTCGCTGAAGATGCTGAACAGCTTTTCTTGGTTGGATACATGTTCAGCTACTAACGTGGAGTAATACGATCGTTTTGCTGATAGTATCATATCACTTACGAGACGAACTTGACTTGCATATACTTGGTGATGGACCTGAAGTTTGGATTTACGGGCGACACGCTCATGTTTACGACAGAGCTGTTTTGCTACTTTTATTTCACAGTTGTACCATGGTGATTTCTCTCGGACAATGATTACCTTTCGCTTCATCGGGGCATGTTTATCGAGGATAGATCGCATATCGTTATTGTACTGCTCAACAATACGTCATCAGATGGATTCATGCACACCTCAGAGGACTGAATGTCGGACTTAAACGATTGTGTAGGGAGCGAATGCAGATTTCGATACGTTAATTCCTTTCTCGGTAGTGCTGGTTTCAGAAGCGATATATCAAAGGTAATGGTAGCGTGATCAGCTGTAATAGCACCAAGATCTACATTCACGTTTCTAATCACTGATTCGGTTGTTCGAGTTATGATTAAATCCAGTAAGTGACCCTTTGTATGGGTTGGGCAAGTAACATGCTGTTCTAGGTTTAATGTATCAAGGAGTGTTCTTAGAGCAAATACACTACTGTCCGATGCATTCTCGAAGTGCACGTTAAAGTCACACAATATTAACAAATTGCCACTACTTAGAGCATATCGGTCGAAAAGCAGAGACAGTTCGTGAAGGTACTCTGTCATATTACGTTTATGATTTTTTGATGACGGCGGGCTGTAAATCACAACGATTCGCAGTAAGCTAGAGTTCTGTACAATGTCAAATTCGAAGTTCTCAAATGTGTGATAAGAAGAAGCTTTTGATACAGAAATCGTAATTGTCTCTTTTAGTGGAATGGCTATACCACCGCCACCCCTGGATGTTCTAGGGACATGCTTGAAAGAGTATCCAGCCGGTGTGAGATCGCCTGTTGCTATGTCATCGGTATCAGCCTTAAGCCATGATTCTGTTATCGCTATAATGTCAATGTCATTTGAAATAACATAATCTACGATGTTAATGGTTTTATTTTCGCACTGATCTTGCATTCAGTTGACAGCCTTTACACATTGCCTGATGGTCTGATGCTTTGGGGCCAGGACATGTGGAATTAACTATTGCAGAAGTAGTTGGTATCTTAATAAGATTGTCAGTACATGCTGCGGATTTGGATTGACGCTTTTTTCTCTTGTTGAGTGGTGTAGCGTGAATGGGAATAATTCTCTCTTTAAATCTCCCACCTCGACACCCGCGGTGCGTAGGACGAGTATTGCTTATGCCACACTCACGAAGAGTTTTGAATACGTCATAGTCCAGTCTATGTAAAAAGCCACAATGGAGTACTGATTGCTGAGTTCTGTTCAGTTCCGCCGCCGAGTATGCAATCATGTCGATTGTTAGACAGTTGGTTTTTTCAATAGACCTTGAATAATGAGCACAATCGATATACACACCTATGTCTAATGGCCGTCTGCACACATATTCTATATTTCGCAATCCAAATCTTTTTCCACTTATGATCGATTTATTACAAATAAGAAACAAATTTAAACGCAGCAGACACAGTTCTGCAAACTTATTTGGCATTATGCTAAAAAACTTTTATATAAAAACTTTTTGGAAACTATGAAACTTAGCGAAATTGTCAGAGCAAATTTTCTACGTGCTGCCACTGTCGGCGCCAAAAAAAAGATACAGGTAGTAGTATATGCAGTTAAGAAATGGGTATGCTATTTGGGAGATGATAATAATAGCCTGCTAGACAACTCATATAACGGAGGAGTCAAGATTTAGCTATGCCGCGCTCCACACACACACTTCGCCAGCGTTGTGATCACTCGATCCCTGAATTACCTGACTATCAATTTCCTAAAAACTATGCGGACAAGCAGTTTACTATTTTAAAACTAATTTGACTGGATGCTGTTGCTTTGAAAATATTCAACAGCATGGTTATTGAATAGTAAGTCCATGCTATTCATACAGCAACGCTTAGTCCATCATCAATTCAGCCTTCGTGACGAACATATATGCGTCATTCATGACGACATTGATTATGACGTTATCATACATGTCACATATTTGATAACAAACATTTGCTGACCAGAGTGGTCAGCCGACTCCTTGGAGATGCGTAGGTCTGGCTGGACATTTCTGACGCGGCAGTGTGTCTGAGTTCGACGCAACCAGAAGGCTGAGCGTTCCCCAGCAGTCGGGGTTCCGGTCTTGTCTCCACTGTCAATGGCCAGAAGGTCAGAACTTGGCGCGGCCACATTTATCCTTCGCTGTTGACATACGATCTACCTATTGTCTACTTCCTTTTTCCTTTTCGTCCGAGTGGAGGAGGGTCATGCTGATGTGTATGTTCAATCTGGCAGAAGCCGCTTGTGCAGATGAAGCATTCAGTGTCGTGGCAGCGACTGTTGCTGCGGTGGTTATTCAGGTGGTGCTGGTTCCTGTAGCAGTGGTTTCCGAGGTGGTGATTCTTGTGGCGGTAGTGTTGGTCGGGATTTCGGTGGTGGTGGCTTTTGAGGCAATGGCGTTGGCAGTGGTTCTCTCAGTGATGACGGAGGCGAATCTACCTGCCATGCGTGCAGTCGAGAAAACGTCCCCAGGCCGATGAGTAATTTCTTCCGAGAAGAGGGATCCGTCTGGGATAATCCTGCGGGGAACAGAATTGGAGGAAAGGGCCGCAAGTGGCTTTCGATGTGTCCAGCCAGCATACGAGGGGTGCTCTTTCTGAGTGTCTCTCCCTCTCTCGCTCTCGCTCTCTCTCTCTCGCTCTCTCTCTCTCTCTCTCTCTCTCTCTCTCTCTCTCTCTCTCTCTCTCTCTCTCTCTCTTGGACGACAATGCGTAGAGGACGGTATCAGGAGCGAGGGAGGAGGTATGAGGGCAGCATTACTTAACACTGTAGGTTCCGTAAACCTCCACACACAGTATTTTTATGTCGTCGGAAAAGCTGATGGAGTAGTTTAGTTACCTAAGATTTTGTGCAGTTTAACGTCTCAGGTGGTCACTGATGGGTGCGTTCTGTTAGACTAAGTGAGAACCTCTACCCTTGCAAGGTCAACCGAATCTATGGCTTAGAGCCTAGACCGACTGGCGCGATAGCAAACAGGATTTGATGCAGTCCAAGTAGTGGTCCTTCCGAGTTTCAGAAACACAAACTGGCCCATGTAATTAAAGAGAAAAGAGTTTAGTGGAATCTCTGTCAACGACAGACTGAGAAGGCACGGCAAACTTGATGCAGCAGTTAGCTGGTTCAGTCGGTAGGAACCATTGTCAACCAGAGTATCGCTTAACTATGTGATGCGTTTTATCCTGACCACTGGCAAAGCAGTCTAAAAAGAAAAACGTTTGCTAATTGACAGAGAAGATTAAGCCGCGGTGTTTGTTCTTTCCTAGGGGATATGCCTAGTGCGTCATAGTGAGTAGTGTGGGACCTTCTCTATAAGAAAAAGAGATACAAGGGTCGCTTGATGTGTAGGAGCGGTCGGCAGGATGGCGGAGGTTATCGAATCATTAGAAAGAATGCGTCCGTGGTGAATGGTTTCATGTGGCATGATGTAATTTTGCGGTGTAGAGACGGTTCACTATGGTGTGAAGAGTCGGTGATGGGAGTTTCAGCCGGGAGAAACACAAGCTGAGAGGTGCGGTGAACCGAGGGACTCAGCTTTCCTAAGCCTAACAGTATTTCCTACTCCACGTGGCTCATGGCTAGCCGAAACAGCTGTAACTCGCAACGTAGTGTCGGGCCATTCTGGTGTGCAGTGTCGTCTCACCGCATCGCATGTACACGACGAGTGATGGCGTTGGCTAGCACCCGGTCTCGGGGTTACGGATCCCGTGCGAAACTAGCAACAAAGACCAGCTCCTAAGGCCAGTGGAACTCAATCGTTCCGGTGGGGCTGTGCGACCATTGTCGCGAACATTAAACACAACGGTCTCATCCCAAGAGTTTGTGTCACTGGTATGCCTGTCCATCGCAATTACGTGATCTATGGGCTTACAATATCTGATTTGGTGACATAACTAAAATAAGTCTATACAATAGTTTTACCTAAACAGACCGTCAAGTATGCTATAGATAATAAAATGAGCATACGAAAATACAAGACATAGAGACAGTCTGATGAACTTTTAATTGTACCACACAGACTCCTAGGTCCGCAGAATTATCCCGGTAAGGGAGGCTCCCGTATACGGGATCACTAATTAACTTAATATAAACTATTATACCTCTAAGCTGAAAGGAAAGAAAATCATCTTTTATAGTGTCGAAAAGCTATGTGCCTCACGCGGGCACTACTTCTGGTGCTCGTTTTGGGTGAGAAGTAGTAGCCTCGCGCAGGCCGTCGTCACTGAATCCTTGCGCCACTTAAAGCGGGTGAAGAGTATTTGCCAGAAAGGGCCCACTCTAATATTCAACCAAAATGCTATAAAGAAAAGACCATACCTAGTGAAATTATGACTATAATATTGCGTGCTGTGTTACGTGAAGATGGGACGAGTGATTCCCAAGAGATTTCCACGCCACCGTCTTATGGAGTTTCAAGTATGCTGAATTAGTTGTTGCTGCTTTTATTTATGCTGGCCTTCTTCTATGCATAACCTAACATTTAGTTTCTAGAGACAAGGACTATTTTAGGCCGCAAATGGCGGGCGCCTACCTAGCTTTTAGATATGGCTGTCATTGACAGCGGATGTTCTAAGACATCAACACTCAAGACAGCGTGCACACATGTTATTTCGCAAGATCCCCGAGCTGGGTGAGCATCCGGACATCTGGCTCCATAACCACATAAAACGTCACAGGACAAGGGTTACTTTTCACATAAGCAATTTTAGGCAACTGATCTATCGTTACGGTGGGGTAAGTGAGACGACGGCATGTCAGATCCTAACATCTTGCCCAGACATTCTTACAGAATTCGGGGGGGATGCATATCTCGCCCGTCACCAGGTCCTATGGAGCTAACCTTTTAACCTGATGTTATGTGTAAGCGCAAGTTGACCAATTATGTACTGCGGTGCGGGGGAGACCTTCTTAGAAGATGAAAAAGAAATTAATAATTATAATATGTTTTTGCAGTGCTTCCTACATTGGCAAGGATAACTACGTACTAGGTATCCGAAGATACACGGGAAATGTATGTGATACCAGACCCTGGCCATCACCGCTCGGAAACCCCAATAGGTTCCCATGGTCAGATCAGTCCATGGTGCGGATAGGGGCATCCGAACAATTAAAAAGCCATAAGGGTTAGTGGAACATGAAGCGAGACAATAACTTAATAGAAAAAGCGGCGTGCACTATGTGTCTCTTGACGAAGAAATTGTCTCTAATCATATTAAACCTATCCTATAGAGCTAAATAGAAAGGCTTTTTTGTCGGCAGCATGGCGGGCTAAACAGAGTTATAGCACGAACAGCGACCTCAGTGAAGAATTGTTGGTGGCGGGAGAACGTGATGCATATATAAATGTTGATGTATAGTGTTTCCTACGTGCACTGCAGTCCTACTTTTTCTGCAAATAAACAAAACATATGAGCGATCGGCTGCTTGCCATATATAAAACTAACCAGTACAAGTAATACAGTGTGAAATGATTATAATAATACATATAGTACAGGTTGTTGGACCTACTACGGTGCGATTAGTAAAAAACACCTTACAGTAAAATAAGAATAACTATAAAGAGATAAAGAAATTATAACTAGCGGTCCTAAGACCGTTACGGTTCCTTTTAGTTATCGGAACTGTTTATACAAATAAAGTATACTAATTACAAATGTAACTAACGGAATGATTAAGATGTTAAGTGTAGTTACTTGAATAATCGGTAGCCATTCTTAATGACAGGCTATTGTGTTACTGAAATTGATACGTCACCCTTGGTGTGACGTGAGTTGACGCATTCTCTGGAAGCTGCAAGGTTCCCGCATGTCAGTTCCCGCAAACAGGATTCCTGTATGCAGTCCAGGACGGGAGCGGATCGAATTCATGACATAATCACAATATAAGAATGTCTAACGAGCAGTCAGTAAGTGATACATTAACATTACTGCTAGGAAGAAAGTTCCCATACACCGATTGTATTGATGGAAGTTAAGAACAACCCGTTCATAAGCGGGGATTGTTGAAGATGGATGAAGATACATAACTAAGCTTACGGTGTGGGGTACGTCAGTTACTCTTAAGACGTACCGGCAAAGTTTACTTGCTGCCGTCAAGAAGTTTAAATAAACCTGCACGACATCACTTTTTGGCGTGGCCGGCAGATCTGGCGAGTCATCCACCTAAGAACATCGCTGCCTCTACATCTGTAGAATCACATATTCAGGCTGGGAAAGGCCTCACCACAAGTTTGTGTTCTGAGTTAGGTCTTGATTTAGTCGTGAACAATATTCAAACGTTCCAAAAATGCTCCGGAACAATCGGGAGATACAAAATTGCTTTACGTGCGGTGGGTTGGGTTGCTGCTGCTGGGTACGGGAGAGAAACTGACGGAGACCGAAGTGATCTATTTAATACCCGTCTCGCTGATAGTAGCTGTAACAGATCCAACCTATTCGGCCCCTGGCCGATAATGCTCTCGAGCTCTGGATTTCATCTCCTTTTATACTACTCGTGACGTCATAGGCGCAAGCTTCAACCAATCATCGGTCGAGCAATAGCCAATCAGTGCGCAGCTAATAATGACGCAGTCGAATGTTCTAGAACATTCTAGAATTTCTGCGTACACGTGGTTACGACGTCAAGGCAATATTTTGAAGATAATCAAAGGGGTTTTCCATAGATAGCTCAGTCATTTCTTTACCGATTTTGAAAAGGTTTACAGATTCGGATAGCCCGTCGCATTCTGGTCTTGATTGATGCCAGATTAGGCGAAAACAAGTAATTATAAAGGATTACACAGAACCTACTCGGTACACTAAAAGTGCCATCCTATCTTGGTCGTGAAATACGCGCTCTGTCAAAGCAGTGTTAAGCGCGCGCATGCGCGCTACATGCTTTAACGAACTTAGTCAGTTTTATGATGCAATCTCACCCATAGGCCCATATACGCTTATAGCTCTACCAAGGGGCCGTGTTCAGGGAACGAATCCAGGATGGGCGGCACGTATCCAGCTTAGCTGGTACGGCCGGCACCAGACCAGTCGATCTGGACTACACAGCACGGATCGATGTGTCAAAAGACAAACGCTGATTGCGGGAGCTTCGGATGCGAGCCAAATGGGGGAAAGCAGCAAATCCGTCTGATGGTGACTCTACTATTTAGGGTAGGTCTACATGAGGTGTGAGGGATCTACAGAACAAGCAAAGAAATAGTCTTTTTGGTGGTGGGAAGTGCGCCTGCGAGATTAAGATTTAACATGCAGTGTTCAATCCTAGACGGTTGGCTCTGAACCAGGCTTGGCAAGTATATTCCCAGGGCATGGTGACATAATCATCGACGGCCAGAAATCACAAAAGCTGGGCAGATGGAACTTCTTATGGTGTATCAAAGTTCGAGCAGATACCCGTGGAGAAGCGGTCACAAGGGCGATATGGTGGAAGCTATTTTTCACAAGGTGTTTCTGTCATGAGAGCAGCGCAGTGGAAATTGGCTTTCACAAGCTGTCCTTTTGTTGCGGGAGATGTGTCCTTCAGAAGAATACAAGGTTTTGAGTAGGGCCTGATGGCACACAGTTTCCAGAGGAGAGAATCGAAAAAACCTAACACAACACAAGTTCGCCCGTTTAAATCAACTTATCAACAGCCGTACCAACGCCACGCTACAGTCGATCCAGTCACCTATTAGAGCGGCACAGCAAAAGTTCGACTTATAAACAAAGTAAATTATAATCTTGGCTTACAAGGCGGTGATGGGAAAGGTAGCATATATCCCACCCCCGCATGTGGATATATCTCATCAGGTTCAATGGAGCAAAGAGAATCATGTTTGTTTGCTTAAGGTGCTGTTTCATGTGAATCAGATAATGATGCCTTCATTTTTTATTTACACAATGGGATCTGGCACAAGTTCTTATAACATATAGTTACCCTCTCCCTACAAATTGATATAATCAGCCAATTATTGTGAACCACTAAAGTAAACAATACATTAAGAGGTGAGAACGAGAACGAGAACGAGAACGAGAACGAGAGAAGGAGAGAGAGAGAGAGAGGGCGAGAGGATGGTAGATGGGCAGAGTGAGAGAGAGAGAGAGAGAGAGAGAGAGACGGAAAGAGTGAGATAAAGAAGGATGCGTGAGAGAGAGAGAGAGAGAGAGAGAGAGAGAGAGAGAGAGAGAGAGAAAGAGAGAGAGAGAGAGAGAGAGAGAGAGAGAGATGAAAGAAAGGGAGAGAGAGATGGGAGAAAATGAGAGAGAGATTGGAGAAAGTGAGAGAGAGAGAGAGAGAGAGTGAGAGAGCGCGAGAGAGAGAGAGGGAGAGAGAGAAAGAGAGAGAGAGAGAGAGAGAGAGAGAGAGAAAGAGAGAGCAAATGAGAAAGACAACCGATTTATATAGATCTATGTTTTGACTCATCTATGAAGTAAAGTATAATCTTGGCTTTCAGGACGACGACAGGAAAGGTAGCGTGCGTCCCATCAGGCATGTGGATATATCTCGTTAGATTAAATGGATCAAAGAGAGCCATGTTTGTTATCTTACGGTGTTGTTTCATCTGAGATGTAAACGGGACAATTGCTGCGACTAGCTGCCCGGTGTACATTATTGCCTTTAGATCGCCAGGACAATGTCTTGCGACCCAGAGCAGTTTTGGGCACATAGATCCTGGAAGACAATTCATCTTTTCCATCAATGGATCCAGAAATTGTTGACTTACTCTAGTAAAATCCATACCATCATGAAGACCAATACCAATGACTAACATTTTCTTAAACGTCGACGGCATGGATTCCATTGTATTAATTATTCTTCCAGTTGCATTTGGCAAATCTACTTTCCAGATTTCGAGAAACTGAAGTCGTGTTTTACTGTTGCATGCTATTCGTGTGCTATCTAAGTAAAACGGACATCCTTTATCTGTGAATCTTTTTCTGCCAGAACAAGAAGTCTTCCATTCTAAAATAGAAAGTAACATTTCATAATAATATTATATTAGTAGAACGGTTAATTTTAGACACCGGTCCCATCTGGGTATGTTTAGACGAGGCAAGTCAATGGACCATTCCAATTTTACCTATGCCCCGCCCATCTCTAGATAAGCTCCACCCACACCTCGCCCGTGTTGGAATCGGTCGATCCCCGAACGCTCTGGGTATCAATTTCTTGAAAACTATACAGGCAAGCTGTTGAATATTTTGAAACTAATTTCAATCAAATTAGTTTTAAAATATGCAACAGAACATGTATTAAATAGTAAAGACATGCAATTCGTACAACGTGTCGGGCTATTAAGCGTTAAAGACGGACTAAGTCGAGTCATTCTTGCAGTAATTGATTATGATGTCATCCTACACGTCACGTGATTCACTATAACGTCTTATGATGGATGGATATACTGGAAACGTCCATTATCCTTAACCCTGACGAAACTGGTATTACCTTACAACTTGAATTTTACAACAAATCCGTGTATTCAAACTTGTAGATCCTGCCATAATATCCGTGGTCAATATATTGGGAACGTGTTTTGAATATGGTTTCCATATATGTCCCCAGGGTCCACTGAAGAAAATGTGTCGGGGGATACTTCTCAAAGGTTTGGGGAGCGGCCACTTGTGGGTATTTACTAAGATGACCAATGGTAATATCTATTTTCTTGCTATAGAGAAGGTAATTATCAAGCAAACCATGGTGTGCTTCATATTAAATCGAAGCCAATGAAAATGCATTGTTGGAACGACCTCTAAGATTACGTTTGATCTATATGTGGCAGGCAGTACATTGTTACAGGATAACTTTAATTTGCAATTAATGTTTCAACTGTTAATAATTGTAAATATGTTCCCCAAACCATTAATGTAATAACCCATACCCTTATATCTAGCACTCCTTATATATATATATATATATATATATATACACAACATAGTTAACAGAAAGGATTCAACTTCCCAAGCTCTGTGAGCAACCTGGACAATGGTCCATTAGTTTTGGCGCAAATGACACAATGCCATTTGCTAAGCACCCGTTATATATATATATAAGGGGTGCCTAGCAAATGGCATTGTGTCATTTGCGCCAAAACCAATGGACCATTGTCCAGGTTGCTCACAGAGCTTGGGCAGTTGAATCCTTTTTGTCAATTCATTCGGACAAAACGTTTCAATCGCGACAGTATCTTACGTGTATAGCATGCAGTTTTACAGGGTTTTAAAAAATGTAATATATCTTGTGTGCATTTCGAGTATCGTGTATCAGGAATACTTCGCTACAGTTTTCTGGTAATTATAAACATAATTATATTAACACTTGTATATATGGGAAATGGATACTATTTTATTATCCAGTAGGAATGAATGAAGCAAATGGATGAATGAATGAACGGATGAACGGATGAATGGGCGAATGAATGATTACACTGACGCATGATTGAATGGGCGAAGGTTGAAGGGAATAATGAATGGACGAGCAGGTGAATTAATAAATGATTGAATGAATGAACGAGTAAATGAATGAAGGAATGATTAGGTGAATGAAGTCATGAATGTCAGAAGCGCCGCCATGAATGAAATTGATGATGAGTGCTGCCGCTGCTATTAACCCCTTTAACGCCAAAGTTAAGACCCTCCTCATTATTTGCAACTATGAATGCTCTGTTGGATATTTTGTAACTGATTTGGCTGAAAGTTATTGCTGCCTTCGCTAGTGACAATAGCCTGTCAAATCAGGCACAAGATAGCCAATAATCTGCGCATACGGTTGTTGTAGTATCGTCATGTCGTGTCTTCGTATGTGTTAAGTATTAATAGCCATTTACAACCAGGTTAATGAACGCACGCACGAATGTGATTGAAAGTGCCTACGAGTTAGGGAAGAACGTAGTATTGTATTTTTATTTTATTGACGCACTGGCAACGTGCGGCTTCAATTTCCATGTGCTAACTTAGCCGACAGTCATGCACCCATTAGTTTAATTTGTTGATCACCATCTCCCGGTCGGGGGATCGAACCGCCATTTGCAACTCCGCATAGCATCAGCAACCAGGCATCTTTCCACTGGACCACCGCACCACGACTAAAAGTCAAGGATTGGCCGACCAGCTTTCACATGTCTGATATACTGACACACTGACGATTCATATGGGACTATCTGTGGATGCACCCGCCACAATTCAATCCTAGGCTTTTACGCCTATTGTACTCTGACTCCAGCACGGCTCTGGCAGTATATGTATTTTTATTTTATTGACGCACTGGCAACGTGCGGCTTCAATTTCCATGTGCTAACTTAGCCGACAGTCATGCACCCATTAGTTTAATTTGTTGATCACCATCTCCCGGTCGGGGGATCGAACCGCCATTCTGCAACTCCGCATAGCATCAGCAACAAGGCATCTTTCCACTGGACCACCGCACCAAGACTAAAAGTCAAGGATTGGCCGACCAGCTTTGACATCTCTGATATACTGACACACTGACGATTCATATGGGACTATCTCTGGATGCACCCGCCACAATTCAATCCTAGGCGTTTACGCCTATTGTACTCTGACTCCAGCACGGCTCTGGCAGTATATGTATTTTTATTTTATTGACGCACTGGCAACGTGCGGCTTCAATTTCCATGTGCTAACTTAGCCGACAGTCATGCACCCATTAGTTTAATTTGTTGATCACCATCTCCCGGTCCTGGGATCGAACCGCCATTCTGCAACTCCGCATAGCATCAGCAACCAGGTATCATCTCACTGGACCACCGCACCAAGACTAAAGTTGTTGTAGTATCGTCATGTCGTGTCTTCGTATGTTTTAAGTATTAATAGCCATTTACAACCAGGTTAATGAACGCACGCACGAATGTGATTGAACGTGCTTACGAGTTACGGAAGAACGTGGTGTTGTAGTTATGTATGTATGTATGTACTGAATGCTTGAATTCGTGAGCCTGGTCTAATCGAATGCTATTGTGATTCTTTTTAATGCAGAATTGTGTATTACGAGGCATTTTAGGTAGGGAAGTCCGCGTCACCAATCCTTCTACCTCAGTGCCACCCACAGGGTACGAGTATTAACTTTATCGTACCAATTTAAGCACAACCTGTAAGGAGTTTTCGCCCATGTGTCTGGATTAAAGACGGTTTTGTTAGATTTTGGGTTAGATTTTGACTCTACTCTTTGCTAGAGTTTGGTTAATCTTGTTTAGCACTTTCGTCAAATGTTAGCATCAGAATAACAATAATAATGTCCGAGTACGTGTGTGTACGTACGGATGGGCGCACGCACGTACGTTTTTTTACAATTTTATATTTCATCCGGAATGTGTATTCCGCAGTACAAGACATGTCAATTACATGTCGAATGCCTTATACTGTTCACCTTATGCATTTTAAAGCTTTATTTTAAAATGTATTCCATGTCTCGTATCTATATGTAATTGTATGCTATTACTTATTTACTTATGCTATTATATTCATTTGTATCATAGGATTTTAATCGTTGGGTTTGGTTTGTGGATGAAGTCAGCTAATACAACACGAATCCCACCCATAGTCTGCGCTGAGTTATTTCTTTGCTGCCCCGCAACCCTGTTACATATATTTGCTAATTCCATGTAAACTAAGTTGTGCAAAAGGGCAAAAATCGTTAAAATAGGACTCGCGATTATTTTATGGCAAATTTGACTATGCTACATATCAAAACAAAGCTTGGAAATGCATATTTAGAAAAATAATTTACTTTTCGTTTCCAGTTTTCGATGACTTGTTATTCATTGTTAGATCTACAAAAATGTGTATAATTTGGAATCCCAAATACATTCCAAGAAAAATTGATCACAGAACCCATGGCATACTATTTCTTCATATTATTTTTTTAACATAGGAATATCAATCTAAATCGTAGGATATTTGAGCAATTTATACCTTATTAAATTATCATCATTTTCATAGATACATTCCACGTTTCTCACTTTTCGCTCACAAGAAAGCTGTTGACTCGTTTGAACTTAATCTGTGTGGAAGACGCGACTGTAGTAGGCAACAATGAGTTCCAATAGATTAATTTCAAATATTCAAAACAATATGCTTTACATCTTTTCTAAATGTGTTTATCTAGGAATGGTTGTTGAAGTTGATAACTAAACATAAGTTGACCTTTTGTCGAGTGCTTGTTGCTGGAGGTAGCAACTGTTACACATTTTTAAGACATCTGAGATCATGATGTTTTTCGAACCCAGTCTTAGACGGAACCATTATGTTTCAATACCAACATCCTATCTATTCGGTAAGTAGCATAATCACAGAGCACTGTGACAGCAGTAACATCTGCAGCAATCACAGCAATAGCTTTAGTTCCAGCTTTCCTCATTTGAGAATAAATGAACAACAAGTTAGTATCAGCTTTAGAACGTTCGCATTCAAATGCATCAAGGTTGTTGGAGGTTGCTGAGGAAACAGGGTAATATTCTATGTATGGTGTCTTTAAAACATATATCTTTGGAAAACAATATTTCTTACATAGAGGTCCAAATAAATTGTTCGCCACCAGTGACTGCACTCTCAAAGCCTCAAACCCGAGTTTTAGATGCAATCAACCCAGATTGGATGGAGCGAAGAGTTGTATTGCTGCGATCAAATCGTTCGCATGAACATTTATCAATCAGGCAATGCATATCCTGTACATCTTCCTCGATGTGTAGACAGACGCGATTTAGTGTTTTCCTTGTGAAGGGTTGAATACTATTAGCATTTGCAGCAATATGAAATGAATCTCGTTCACACTGTGTGCATTCTTTGCACGTGTGTGCACTATATTTGCATTCTTAAGCAACTATTTCGAGCCAGCTTTCATCTTGTATCCCTCCTCCATTGTAAACTCAATTCATATCTGTTAAATATTCTGAAACTAATTTAGTTTCAAAATATTCAACAGAATGTGTATTAAATGGTAAAGACATACAATTCGTACAACATGTCGGACTAATAACCATTAAAGACGGACTATATCGAGTCAGTCATGACGTCATAATTATAGCATCGTTACACACGTCACGTAACCGATTATGATGTCATATGACGTCATATGAAGGATGGATATACTTGGAAAAGTCAAATGATATTCTCTATCTGGAGAAACCTCCTAGTCATTAGTTCTTTATTAACCACGGTGTCTGTCGGTCAGTTTGTCTGTCTCATCCACGCTCATTATAGCTTGAGAGAGAAATACATAATCTATCTCTCACATAGCCGTAGGTATGGTTGGCTGATATGGTTATTAGATCATAGAAAGTGCTTTGGGTGGAGATATGTGAAATTGATGTGTAATATTTATGAAATTACTTCAAAACTTCTCAATTTTTCAACCCATTTACAGAATGGACTCTACGTATACACACCTCTTTTCACGTGCATGAACACGTGGGCAATACGTTGCCAAAATGGCCACGTTGTGTGTATGGTGGCTGGCTTGTAGTTGCTGGTAAAGTGTAATTTGACGACAAGCTGTTGCTGCCATATCCACGTCAAACTTGTCTCACCATATTCCACAGCTTAGCTAGTTATCGTGAAACTGAGATTCTATGAGTTCTTGATTCAGTGTTAAGGTGTGCATACCTTTGCATAAATAAATCACGCATGTGTCAAATATTTAATAAAATACACATCGATTCGCGTGAAATGTTCTCTGTTAATACAAAAAACTACTTTTGTTCAATATATGAATGTCTGCCACCAACAGGCTGGTCGATTCCCAACTTGAAATGTATCACCTGTATGTGACATAAATCACGCTAACTTATTTGTTCAGACGGTTCTTTTAAAGCTCCATCTTACCATAATTTCAGTAACAATCAACATGATTTGTGGAATTTTTCAAGATCTCTGTTATATCTAATTTAGAGACAATCAGTCTGTTTAATAACAGATTAACATGTACGAGCGTATTCCATAGGAAAACTGTACTATAACCGAGTACACATATCGCGCGTACTAAAGGTAATTTCGCGACGGCGCTTTCGACATCTGTCTTATGTACTATTGATTCCTATGCAAGGCTCTGCCAGCCGTAACTGGGGTGCCGTATATATGGTAGGCCTATTGATTGCCGGATTTGAAAAAGTTGAAATCAGAATTCCAGTTTTGCGCGTTTTCAAATTTGCATTTCCTGCTTATTTCTTACTGTATACTCACACAATTTATGTGTATGAGACGGATTTTGATTGCACTTCAACTACATTGTATAATTGTCTACTAAAATTGTGTTTGCATACGGACTTTAAACTCGATTTAAGCACGCAATCAAAGTGGGCGGAGATTAACTGGTAGAGTATGGGTATAGCTAGAAATAGGATGTGTATAGCTAGAAATGGGCTGTCTATAGCTGGAAATGTACTTGTAAAGACAGAAATACGTTGGATTCAACTGGAAATGGGCTGGGTATAGCTAGAGATGGGCTAGAAATGGGTTGTGCATAGTTGGCAATGGGCTGTGAATAGTTGGAAATGGGCTGGATATAGCTAGAGATGGGCTAGAAATGGGTTTTGCATAGTTGGAAATGGGCGGTGTATAGCTAGAAATGGGTTGTGTATTGCTGGAAATGGGTTGGCTATAGCTGGAATTGGGCTATTCATAGCTGGAAATGGATTGGTTATCGCTGGAAATGGGCTGTGTATAGCTAGAAATGGGTTGTGTATAGATAGAAATGGGTTGTGTATAGATAGAAATGGGATGTGTATAGATAGAAATGGGTTGTGTATAGCTAGAAATGGGTTGTGAGTAGCTAGAAATGGGTTGTGGATAGATAGAAATGGATTGTGTATAGATAGAAATGGGTTGTGTATAGATAGAAATGGGTTGTGTATAGATAGAAAGGGGTTGTGTATAGTTAGAAATGGGTTGTGTATAAATAGAAATGGGTTGTGTATAGATAGAAATGTAGTATGCATAGCTGAAAAAAAGTTTTGCATAGCTGTAAATGGGTTATGTATAGCTGTAAATGGGTTATGTATAGCTGTAAATGGGTTATGTATAGCTGTAAATGGGTTATGTATAGCTGTAAATGGGTTATGTATAGCTGTAAATGGGTTATGTATAGCTGTAAATGGGTTATGTATAGCGGGAAATGGGCTGTGTATTAATGGAAATGGGCTGTGCATCGCAGAAAGTGGGTTGACTATATCGGGAATTGGGCTGTTCATAGCTGGAAATGGATTGGTTATTGCTGAAAATGGGCTGTGTATAGCTGGAAACTGGCTGTATATTGCTAGACATTGGCTGTGTATAGTGGGAAATGGGCTGTGTAATGATGGAAATGGGCTGGGTATAGCTGGAAATGGGCTGTGTAGTGATGAAAATTCGCTGTGTATCACTGAAAATTGGCTGTTTATCGCTGAAAATGGGCTGTGTATAGCTGGAAATGAGCTATGCATAGCTAGAAATAGGTTGCTCTACGATACAGGGTGTGGGGGGGGGGGGCTCTCTTGCACACGGATCTGATAATTACATTACAGTGTATAATATTGCAACATATGGACTGATTATGAAGTTGACAGTTACGAGATTGCATAATATGTATGGCCATGCATGGGTTAATAACGCTAATTTCAAGAATATATGCATTTCCCACATTGACGTCATTTCGCCAAAATTCCATTAAACACATCGTGCATATTTCCTCATTGGTAACGTTCTATGCGGGCAGATGGTTCACATTGTGTTATTATTATACCAGAAAAACACCGCACATTAAACAGTTTCTGTTATAAACAACAATCGTACTATTATTCAAATGTGGCATCATTAGAAGCCTCAGCCAATTGTCTAAAGATTTATGAGCTAATTGGATATATAAAACACATCATTGTACCTAGCTTTTGCAAATCAAGCGGACAAGTGGGTGTATTTTATAAGTGTACAGCGTACCAGTCATATGTGTTGAGCGCAATGCATTGTGAGGAGGTATTTCCCCAAAATACGTCAATGTGGGAACGGTATATTGCGCCACACACTAATTTGTACACATACAGCGGTGGATTTCGTCATCAGAAGTGTGACATACCTTTAGTAATAGTAGGGTTTAATACACCAAGATCTGCCCAGTCACCAGATGCCATCCATAGAAATGCCATATAAAGGTTACGCATTAACGAGTCACCTACAAACAGAATACTGACTTGAGACAGTGTTGAGCAAACATCGCTTGGAGCGTCGTAGATAGTAGCGTGCATTGCACACAACGGATCAGATGGCGTCCAGATTGCTTCCTCCGGAAACAAGTGTCTGCGTCCATCCAGGCATTCAGGGCATTGGCAGTCATCCATGCTAATGCTCGTACACATGTTCTGTATGATAAAATACGCAAGAAAATTACCTCCTTAGCCATGTAAGTGCTAAAGACCGAATTCGATAACGAGTTTAGAATTTAATAAATATTCCTTTTGAATATTTTGAAACTAATTTGACGGAGATCTGCCTGTACATCCAAAACTATGTCCATGTCAAATTAGCTTCAAAATCTTCAGCACGTTTCTATATATTTTTCCTAAGTTCAAATTGTTAAGTGATATGTACGATTACTGTATTCTGCACCTGTAGTAGTAGAAACAGATTAAAGCTGCAATCAACCCTGCGCTTTTGACCACCGTATCTTACCCTCAGCTAAAATCTATAGCTTTCTCAGTTCCATTCTTGATCTTGACCAGATTGACTGGAAAGCTATGTGTCACATGATTCGGCGTGCAGCAATGTCAGCAGAACTACAGAGCAGTGCGCCAATGATTTTTCCGTTCCTCCTTGATTCGCTGCTACAGTAAATTGTAAATTTCTGTGAGTAGATTTATGGCGAAGAGGCAATGGCATATGACCAATCTAGCTAATTTTGACGGTGGGGAATATATAATTTTATTTGTTATAAAACGCACTCTTATCATACTTCAGTGTTCAGAGGTGGCAACAAATAATGTTTCAGCGATGATATATCATGTTTCAGTACTAAGAATTGGTAAATTATTGTCTTTTAGGGCTTAGAATTGATAACATGTCAACTTTCCTCACTGATAATTGGTAAATGTCATCCTTCAGGGGTTAGGGTTGGCAAAAGGTCATCTCTCATGGCATGAAATTTGTAAAATGCCATGTTTCAATGACCAGGATTAGCAACATATCATCCTTCAGTGTCCAGCAGTGGTAACAAATCATGTTTATTGGATGAAATATATTGTTTCAGGACTAAGAATTGAGAAGGAAAACAAAGCAAAACTTAATTTAGGAAATTGGTTAGAATTTGTCAGAGAGGAATACATTGCATAAATGAGCCACCATTGAGAACATATATGATATACCTTGTACGTCTGCTCCCAGGATTATATTATATTATACGGAGGTGTCCTTTATATGAAGGTATCCGTTGACCTAGGCTTAACTGTATACCACCCAATACGCTACATTGCCTTTGATTGAAAGCATTGTATTAATATATGTAAATGCAAATTAAACAATGGCATAATTATTCCTACACATTAAACCACTCCAGAGGGGTCAAGATATTGCAATCGCCTCAGTCTGTCTGTCCATCCATATGTGCATCCAACTATATCCTCTGTATGGTGGAATTTAAACAGATTCTTTGTGTGGGTTTACCATATGCTTGCGGAATGCAAGACAACATTTACATTAGGCTCTACCCAGACGGCGGATGGGTGGCCAGCTTGAAGTTAGAGGAAGGGGGCGGGGCAGGTCAAAGGTGAAGGAATTCAATCAAATTTGTAATGCTACTTACACATATGATTCCGATTGCCAGACATTGTTTACATTGGGCTCTGCCACTGGATTGAAGATGTGGGCGGGATGGTGGAGAGAGGCAAAGTTGGTAGAATTCAACGCATTAGTTATGTAAGCTGCACATGGTTGCTGATTGTGAGGCGATGTCTACTTAACGTTCCTCCCGCAGGGTGGCAATGGGGTGGGGTGGATAAACATACGGGGACGCTAGTAATGCGTGTAGAAGTAGATACTTGGTACGCATGGGCATAACCCAACATACAGACTGCGACCTCTTTTTGAAAAATGAAGGGAGAATCTCCCAAAATATCATCATGCGCAAGCGCACAGTATCTGGAGTAATGTCAAAGTTAGAGTGAAATAGGTGAGGTGGAAGCGGCTTACTATGGCTACCCCTTAACGCAGACAGAGCTCAACAATCAAAACAAACAGCTATGCTCTGCACTGGAGTATCACGGGAATGTTCAAAGAAACTATATTGGAATTAGATGTCTATGCATTTCTGAATTGTTAGAATGACTGACCGTGGAGAGCTTAATTCATTCATGAAGCACACCTATCCTCCCGCCCACATCTACGCGCACGCACACACACACACGCACGCACACACGCACGTACGTACGTACGCACGCACGCACCATCCAAAGGATTCAAGGTGTCAATGATGCACACGGCATTGTACTAATGACCATACTGTAATCAAATGCCTTATATTCAGGGCCTATGGAATCGTGCATCCAAGATCTGCTCAAGCAAATTCGATCAATCCTGACCACACACACTCATGTACACAAATACGTCTACACATAGCTTTGTACACGTACGCAGAATACACACGTACACACTCACGATTACACTCACTGAAACAGACACGCACATCCGCGCACGCGAAAGCACGCATGCATACAACATGCACAACGGTGCTTGGCACATCACGTCAGTAGTCCGACAGCCCAGTACGCACGCACGCACGCACGCACGCACGCACGCACGCACGCACGCACGCACCATCCACATGATTCAAAGTGTCAATGATGCACACGACATTGCACTAATGACCATACGGTAATCAAATGCCTCATATTCAGGCCATATGGAATCGTGCATCCAAGATCTGCTCAAGCAAATTCGATCAATCCTGATCACACACACTCATGTACACAAATACGTCTACACATAGCTTTGTACATGTACGCAGAATACACACGTACACACTCACGATTACTCTCACTGAAACAGACACGCACATCCGCGCACGTGCATGCACGCACGCATACAACATGCACAATGGTGCTTGGCACATCACGGCAGTAGTCCGACAGCCCAGTACGCACGCACGCACGCACGCACCATCCAAAGGATTCAAGGTGCCAATGATGCACACGACATTGCACTAATGACCATACTGTAATCAAATGCCTCATATTCTGGCCATATAGAATCGTGTATCCAAGATCTGCTCAAGCAAATTCATTCAATCCTGACCACACGCACTCATGTACACAAACACGTCTACACATAGCGTTGTACACGTACGAAGAATACACACGTACACACTCACGCATACACTCACTGAAACAGACACGCACATCCGCGCACGCGCAAGCACGCACGCGCACAACATGCGCAATGGTGCTTGGCACACCACGTCAGTAGTCCAACAGCCCAGTAGTCCGACAGCCCAGTATTCCAACAGCCAAGTAGCCCGACAGCATCAGAATAATGATTGACTCTTAATGTATTTACGCGTTTTGCCTCTTCGTTTTCAAAGGGCTAACAATATGCTGGACACATTTTGTAATCCATGATATCCGCTGAACCAATCCAATTTCTCTTAAGAAATGTCGAAGTCTACCACATTAGAATTGTTGTCGTTGAAATTATGCCATTGATAAAGGGGGCCATAACTTAACTAAAGAGTTTCAGGATAATTTTCGGAAAATCCAAAATGGCCACCAATTAAATCAAATTGACTAATTAAAATTATCGTTAGATATGTTGAAGCGCACCACCATATATATGATCATTCCACCTACATTTCGGTGGAATTGGGGACAATGATTAGGCCTAATGTGGAAAATAGCGTTTTAAAGAATTTCGGGAAGATTTCGGAACAACCCAAGCGAGCCACCGAATAAATTGAACAATCAAAATGCTGAATATCTGTTCTAGAACCTTCCACAATACGATCTTTCGAGCCGAAGTAGCGATATAGGAGGAAATGATTTACGGAGAAATTTCTGAAAGTCCAAGTCCAAATCATACGCTCCAAGAAACGTTTAGAATAAACACGTAGAGAAATGTTTAGGTTATGCTCGTATCGCTCATAAGCTGATTAAAATCCGAAATAACGCGTATCTACTAAATTACCGGCTTTCACATGCCAAAGCCCTATAAATGCGACATGGCCAGTCTTTGCAAAATGACACAGATTTGACAGCCCGAGCAACTGACAGAGAGACACGCAGAAAGAAGGATGGATACTATTTACGGACTCTCAATTAAAAATTGTTTAATAAATGCAAATTCTGAGAGATGCGTGAAAATACAGAGAGATAGATCTTTGAGAAAATTCATCAACATCAGTGGGGACTGGGTGGGTGGGTGGGCGAGTGGGTAGGAGTAAGTGATCTAATTACATTATAATGGATCACCTATAAGCAAAAACATATATTGCTATGCTCATATATTCTTTATTCATGCATCTAACCGCGTTATCAATATGATAGATGTGGTGGTGGTGGTGGTGGTGGTTGCGGTGGCGGCAGCGATGTTGGAAGTGTTGGAAGAGTTAGCGGTGGCGATGACGGTCTTGGCGTTGTTGTTGTTATTGGCGGTGATGGTGGTTGTGGCTGTTGTGGTGGTCTGGTGGTGGTGATTGTGGTGCTGGTGGTGGCGGTAGTGGCAGTAGTGGTGGTGGTGGTGGTGGTGGTGGTGGTGGTGTTGGTGCTGGTGCTGGTGGTAGTAGTGTAATTTCTAATGCCCGTCATGGTGGTGGCGGCGGCGGTGGAAGCGTTGTTGTTTTTATTGTTGTTGTTGTTGTTGTTGATGTTGTTGTTGTTATATATGTTGGTATTGGTGGTGGTGGTGGTGGTGGTGGTGGGGGTGAAGGTGGTGGTCGTAGTGGCAGTTTGTAGTGGTAATAGTGGTTATATGATTAAACGCACTTTGAGGGGTTCTTTCATTTTATCCTGCAATTTATGATATTCATCTTTCAAAATTTCAGAAATTTCAACATTTTTTCGATTGTATGTTAAACTGAATGGAATGATTTCACGTTGATCAGCAAGACCAGGGTCCACATTCATGCCTCTCGGCCATTTTGTTTTCAGTTGCTTAATCCAAAATGATTCTCGAAGTTTTCTTTGTTTATCAGTTTCTTCGGCCGTAGCAGAAAGAGGCAGTTGCTCAATAGGCATAATTTCAAAGTGTCTATTGACAGAATGACCAGAAAGATTGAAATGTTGAGCTACGTTGGTGTCCTCGTCGTGTCTAATATCGCAAAGGTGTCTAGTTGCTCGCCATCTTAAAGGGCATTTTGTTTCACCGACATACTGCTTTTGGCATAATTTGCAAGATATTAAATAGATAACATTTTTAGAATCGCAATCTAAATTAGACTGAAGTTGGAATTTGCTTTTGTTCTGATAACTGACAAATGTTTTCTGATTAGGTAGATAGTGGTCTAATTTACACCTCTTCTTTCCACATTTCCGAGAGTGTCCTACGCCTATAATCGGACGATTGTGACGAATTTTAGTAGGCTTTTGATCGGCAGCCTTATCAGTAATAGTTTCCAAATCATGTAAAGTTTCGGACTTTATTTTGCGCAAAAATCGTGTTGAATATCCCCTCGGTTTGAGGGCTTTAAATAAGGTGGAACACGCAGATTCAAAATTCTTTCTATCACTAGAATTTCGGTGAAATCGGATAGTCTGTGATTTGACAATACCTTTAAAAGTATGAGGTGGATGGAAAGATTTCTTATGCAGTAGATGATGGGAATCGGTGGGCTGAAAGAATACTTTGTAATCAAGAAGCCCACTCGTGCTATAATTTACACCTTTGTAGAGAGTAACGTCCAAAAAGTCTACGGACGACTGGTCGATGTTGGCTTTATGTTTGATGTTAGGATCGTGATTGTTCAAAATGGTGAAAAATTCATCAAACTCTTCCCTCGAATGATTCCAGATCATAAACATCTCATCGAGGTACCGGCGGTAAAATAAGGGCTGCTTAGGACATTTGTTACGCGCATCTTCTTCCCACTCAGCTACATAGATGTTGGCAAAACTAGGACTACAACGTTTACCCATAGCGCATCCACAGATTTATTGGTAGATTTCGCCAGCGAATTCGAAATCATTGCCCTTTAAACTCATCTCCAGGAGAGCTAATATTTCGCTAGTGAGCCTATTGTTATCAGGATATTTATCAAATGCTCTGCGAACAGAAGTCAAACCCCTTTCGATGTCAATGTTTGTGTACATAGCATCGATGTCGAGGGTTATCAAGAGTGAGTTTGGAGGAACATAAATTTTGGAGACCTCGGATAGGGAATCCTCAGTGTTGTTCAAAAAGCTGAAATGTCTATTCGCAATTGGTTGTAGGTGGTAATCAATAATTTCACTAATTCGATAAGATTCAGAGCCGCAATCGGAGATAATAGGTCGACCCGGTGGTATCATAGGGTCGGACCATGACTTAATAGGTTTATGAATTTTTGGCAAAAGGTAAAACGTACGTGGATTTGAATCTCGTTTAGCAGTAAGGTATTTAAACTGCTTTTTCGTTATGGCCTTGTTGGTGGCTTGAGAGGTGGTGAAAGTGTTGGTGGTGGTTGTGGTGGCGACGGTGCTGGTGAGTGTGGTGATGATGGTGGTGGTGTTGGTGGTGGTGGTGGTAGTGGTGGTGTTGTGGTGGTTGTAGTTGTGGTGCCGGCGGCGATGGTGGAATCGTGGGTTGTGGTGGCGGTGGCGATGACGGTCTTGATGTTGTTGTTGTTGTCGTTGTCGTTGCCGTTGTCGTTGTCCTTGTCGTTGGCGGTGGTAGTGGGTGGTGGTGCTGGTGGTACCGGTGGTCATGGTGATGATGATGATGAGTAGGAGGAGGAGGAAGAAAAGGAGGAGGGGACAGGGGGTAGGAGGAAAAGGAGAATGAAGAAGAGATGAAGATGTGATGATGATGATGATGATGATGATGATGATGATGATGATGATGATGATTTTTTTATATGTTGTGGTTGGGAGGATACATGGATAAGGGCGCAAAATTAGATAACACTTTGGGATGTTATTTCCTGTTTTCGAAATCTTAAAAAGTAATCTTTGTTTTTAATTCTCCAGAAAAATATCAGATGTCAATTTTTCCCCAAGCATGATAGCCACACCATTCCGTGGCGCTTGTTATTACCCTTGCCCCGTAAGGAGAATGGGGTATTGCGATCGTATGTGTACGTGCATGTGTGCGTGTGTACGTGTGTGTCAGTCTATGCCGTAATCTAAAAAAAACACGGACCCGATTTCGCTAATATTTTAAAACGAGGAAGGAACTTGCTGTGCAAGAGGATTCTCAGACTTTGACGTGATCCGGTTGAAAGAACCCGGAGTCGCATCAGATCAAAGGCTGGATATAAGCATATCTCTGAAATTATTGATACGAGTTTGCTCAAATTTAACATAAGAAATAGCGAGAACATACATTAGGATTCCACAACTTGTGGCGTGATCTGAAGAAATCCGGGAAATGTGAAATAAATGGGGGGAAATCCAAAAATGAGAAGGCGACGGTCTTCAATATCCTATTGCTTTTGTTTTACGCTGTAGACCGCCCTTCCGCCCTCCCTCAATCATCCACCCATCCATCCATCCATCCATCCATTCATCCATCCATCCATGCATCCACCAAATCAACGAGGAAATCAATCGATCGACCGATCGATCGATCGATTAATCAATCAATCATTCACTACCACCACCCCACATCCTACTGTGTGAGATATGGGTGGAGACATGATGATGGTTCAGTCAGTACGTCGGTTGGTCGGTCGGTCGGACGGTCGGTCGGTCGGTCGGTCGGGCAGGCAGCCAATCAAGCAGGTAGGCAGGCAGGCAGGCAGGCAGGCAGGCAGGCAGGCAGGCAGGCAGGCAGGCAGGCAGGCAGGCAGGCAGGCAGGCAGGCAGGCAGGCAGGCAGGCAGGCAGGCAGACAGGCAGGCAGGCAGGCAGGCAGGCAGGCAGGCAGGCAGGCAGGCAGGCATACAGGCAGGCATACAGGCAGGCAGGCAGGCAGGCAGGCAGGCAGGCAGGCAGGCAGGCAGGCAGGCAGGCAGACAGGCAGGCAGGCAGGCAGGCAGGCATGCAGGCAGGCAGGCAGGCAGGCAGGCAGGCAGACAGGCAGGCAGGCTGGCTGGCTGGCAGGCAGGCATGCAGGCAGGCAGGCAGGCAGGCAGGCAGGCAGGCAGGCAGTAGTGGTTAATAGATTAAATTAAATATAACAATTAGAGCCTACGATTTTCTTTAGCAAAAAGAACGCATTGTGTGATATATACATCACGGATGCTATATTGTTCTTTAATTGTACGGAGTTGCCGAGGAAGTTGGCATAGCTTATGCCATTTGAAAGACTAATAATATAGGCAATTGACCTTCCCAGTTTTAGATAGGTCCCACCCATCTCTAGCTAAGCTTCATCCACACCGCGCTCGTGTTGGGAAACACCGACCCGTGAACTCCATGCTTATCAATTTGCAGAAAACTATACAGGTAAGCTGTTAAATATTTTTGAAACTAATTTAAATGGGTGCTATTGCTGCCATAGGCCATTATGAAGAATGTTGGAAGCAGGAACAAGATAATCATAAAATTGGTTTCAAAACGTACAACGTGTCGAACTTTTAAGCATTAAAGATGGACAATTTCGAATCATTCATGACGTCATGTGATTGATGGATAAATTGGAACGGTCAATGTATTTAAATGGTGTTTTGCAGGTGAACATAAAAAATGCAAAATATATTGGCAGGTTGAAGTGCGCAAGTTCAATTATCAGGAGACAACTCTGTGACTCTGTATGCTTTCCTAAATAGCTGTTTGCAACAAACTCTTAAACAACATTCTAACGTGCATTTATTTAACCCAAAATAACCGTATGCGTTTATTGTTGGGAAATGAACGAAAAGAATACGAATTCAAACAATCCAACTACGTTTGTATGCCTTTTAGTTTTCAGAAGAACACACATTTCCAACGTCACATGTGTACGTGTGCGGCGTAGTATTTTTAAAAAAGACGAAAAACTACAGGCCCGATTTGGGTTGAACTGGGATTTGCAGACTTTGGCCCCTGATCCTGATAACAAAACCCAGATCATGATCAGATCAAATTCTGGATCTATTGCTGTTATTGTTGTTGTTTGCATGCCCTTCCCTCGTCTGTATATTTCCCATGCCTGCTTTGTCTGATATAGGCTACAGTAAAATATAAGTCTATATAAAAATAGGTATTAGGTCTTTCTGATGCCGACGTGCCCATCTTATCCTACTTCAACATGTGCGCGGTTTTGAAGCAATTGCACCTTCTAATACAATTACTGTTGTAGAACTATTGTGTTGTCGGACTACTGGGTTTATAAATTTTCTGTTCGCATCACATACTGCTCGAAACGGAGGGTCGACAGGAAAGTTCACATCGCCACAGCGGCGATCCTCTCTCTGCAGTGGGAACGGCAGTTTATGATATACGTCGCGATATATTTGTAGAACAGGCCAGTAGTTAGTCTCTTTTCCATTGACACATTTACTGGTAGCCATCGTCCATTTGTCATCCCGTCTAGTACACTCGGGCACACTAATTTAGAGCCATACTGGTACCTTGTTGCAATCTGGTTATTCATGGCTGTATACTGATAATTCTTATTTATATGCTGGTAATCGTGTATTGTAGATTGGTAATAAGTTGTTGCAAGCAGAAACAAGAAAATCATCAGCACAAACGCTCCTAAGTAATAGATCCAAGTTTGGACAGAACCACAGCGTACTAATACCAGAAAGTAAGACATCCCTCTGTTCGCGTTTAATGTAATCCACCTTTAAAATTAGAAAAAATAGATCGGTTTTTAAAATGTAGAATTTATGAATGAGTACCAATTTCCAATCCAGATCGTGAAAGTTATAAGCATAGTATATGTATATATTACGATTTAATCCGTCTTAAACTCTCAATAGTCTGACACGTTGTACGAATTGTAGCGCTTTGCCATTTAATAAACATGTTGTTGAATATTTTGAAACTGGTTTGACTGGGCGTTGTTAGGCAGCAACAGCACCCAGTCAAATTAGTTTCAAAATACTCAACAGCTTACCTGTGTAGTTTTTCTGGAAACTGATAATCGTGGCGTCAGGATCGAACCATCCCAACACGAGCGCGGTGTGGTGGAACTTAGACAGAGATGGGTGGAGCATGGCTAAAACCGGAGAAGGTCCTTTCAATGCGATCCCTCATAAACAACACAACATAACTGAGCTACCATGACCTGATGTCGTCGAAGCTAGAATGCGTAGATGAGTTTCAAGTCAAGTCAAGATACCTTTATTCTCTCAGCCTATACCTGTAGCATATGAGGTGTGCTTTACATTTATACAACTGACGGTAGAGATATATATAGTAGTAGTAGTAGCAGTAGCAGTAGCAGTGGCAGTAGCAGTAGCAGTAGCAGCAGTAGTAGCAGTAGCAGTAGCAGTAGCAGTAGCAGAAGCAGTAGCAGTAGCTGTAGCAGCAGTAGTAGTAGTAGTAGTAAAAGTAGTAGTAGTAGTAGTAGTAGTAGTAGTAGTAGTAGTAGTAGTAGTAGTAGTAGTAGTAGTAGCAGTAGTAGTAGCAGTAGTAGTAGTAGCAGCAGCAGTAGTAGTAGTAGTAGTATAGCTATTCAGATGTTGCTGTTGTTGTTGTTGTTGTTGTTGTTGTTGTTTACTGGCCAAACGTGCAGTAGTTTTACAGTTTAGACCCCTAATCTCATATCGAAACATAAGATGACAAATTGATTAGAAATCAAAACCGGAATACCTTAACTATGACACACATATTTAGCAGATACAAAACAATTCTTGAAGATATGTATGAGGTGCTGAATGATGACAGGCTATGTCACATGAATGATTTGCTTAGCCGGATTTCAATTTCTGTTTTTGCCGATAACACCTTGTTATATCGAACTGATGCAATATACCGTTCAATTTTAGCTATGCCCGCCCATCTCTACCAACACCTCGCTCGTTCTGGGATCGATCGATCCCATAAACTCTCTAACTATTAAATCCCAGTAAACTATACGAGTAAGCTATTGAATATTTTGGAACTAATTTGACTTGGCACTGTTGCTGCCCATGGAAGCGACAGCGTCCAGTCAAATTAGTTACAAACTTTTCAACAGCATGTTTATTAAATAGTAGAGACACACAATTCGTTCAACGTGTTGTACTATTAAGAGTTAAAGACGGGCCAAATAAAATTATTTATGACTATGACGTCATCCTATACGTCACTTAGCTGATTATGATCTGTACTAGTTTCGAAAGAAAGTCTTTAGTATTTTTTAAAAAGCGTGAGTGCCTGTTAGCGATTTTTAAACAATGATTCTATTTGGCCCGTCTTTAACGGTTACTAGTCCTACACGTTGTACAAATCGTATGTCTCAACTATTTAATAAACGCGCTGTTGAATATTTTGAAACTAATTTGACTTGATGCTGTTTCAAAATATTAAATAGCTTGTCTGTATAGTTTTCTGGGAACTGATAGTCAGGGAGTTCACAGATCGATCGATCCCAACACGAGCGAGGTGTGGATGGAGCTTAGCTCGAGATGGGCGGGGCATAGCTAAAAATAGGAATGTCCATTATAAAATGAAATTGTTCGAAAAGAACACCCTTGTCACCCTGAATCATGATACACCTGGTTTAACCACGATGGTGTCAACTTAACCCTTTAATGACCAAGTTGGTCAAAGATGGCATTTGCAGTGATCTTGAGAAATGTCCGTTTGCAGGCTAAGAGAAGAAATATTTTTGAAAATTTACCACTGGCGGGACTGGCTCGGTAACCGAGCCAGTCATTCCAGTGGTAGAATTTCAAAAATACTGTTCTTGGTCTGCAATTCGACACTGGCTAAGCAGAAATTTTCTTAACCATTACACTTTTGATGCATGTCCGTCCATTTGAAAGACAACAGAAATCAATTTTTTTGTAAATTTTCGTTTTAAATTTGCAGAATATTCTTTTTGGCCGCAAAAATCAAAATTTCCTTGAAATGCATTGGCAATTAAATGGCTAATTGAAATAAATAGTATTTTGGGTGCTTCAATGCGCTGTTGACACAAGTGGAGTTAATGGGGGTGCAAATGAAATCTTTAGAAAATGTTGAATCAGGCAGCGATAACTTTCAGTCAAATACTTTTCAAAATACTCACTTGATTTTGTCTGTATTATGCAGCAAATATCATTAATATACTAATGACTCTTAGTTCCAGTGTGTTCTATGCTTGGTGTTACAGCATGTGTGATCTCTATCAGATCCGAAGGTTTGCAAACAACTAATAACCCATCCTTACTAGATGTTTGTTGTTGGGATAGATCACGTTCAGTGTGACTAAAACTGCTTGTTGTTCTATCGCCTCTTACTACCATATATATGATATATATATATATACATTTTTTCTGAGCGAAATGAAAAATAGTGAAAGAATAAATAGCTTGTTTATCATTACAAAAACAGTTTTAATAAACTTCACCAATATCATCCATAATTTGAATAAACCTGGATTCAAAGTACCTAAAACAAAATCCTTAGATTTTGAAAATAATTTCACTGAACTTTGGGTGAAATACTTGTCAAAATATTCACATCTTTTCTGTTTTAATGTAACAAATATTAACCGTACCTATAAAACAATTTTACTTTCAATTCAACATTTACTTGCTGTTTGCAACACTGAGAAATGTGTGACTACACGATAAAAACTGTCTATTTTTAAAACTCAAGAAAAAATACTCAGCGACAGAGGCATTGCATTGTGTGTTAACTGCACATTTCTGTATTAGATCAAGTGAGTTTAAACTGACTAAGACTACTTTTAAATCACGAGCATAACTAAGGTATGAGTCGTGCATGGTATATATCAATAATGAGGCTATACGACAGATTTATCTTTATGATATCAAGTGTTCTTTCTGAAATCAATATTTCCGCCAGATAGGACTATACTAGAACACAAGAAGACATTCACACTTACTAAGCAGCGTAATAAATCTAGTTTCTGGCAGTTTTGAATTGAAACGTGTAACAAAACATCATGGAGCCTACCCACATTAGCAAAGAGAGTCTTGCTATTTGGAGCATCCAAATTAAGTAGGATTAATATGGCTCCTCATCCAGTTATAGATGTCACCTGTTTTCTTGGGGCACAAGTGAATGAAAAATTTGTAATTAATGAAATTCTGGAAACATCACGGGAAAATGCGAATATTAATGAAAAACAGTTTGATTATCTTTAGGCGAAAGGCAGTGCTAAACCGCGTACTTTCTACATATTACCAGAAATCCATAAGCCGATTGATTCTTGGGAAAACCACAGTGCAGACCTATTATCTCGGATTGCAGTTCCGAATCATACAGAATAAGTGAATTAATTGATTATTATCTGCAAAGAAATCGGTAACAGGCAACCCAAGCTTTCTTAAAAATACTGAAGACTTTCTTTCGAAACTAGCACAGATCAAAGTGTTGGCCCAGACTGTAAGCTAGCCAGTTTATGGCGTTCCTCAGTAGTGTGGACGTTGAATGCACGGTACCACTTTCCGCCTGTAAGCAGATCCTCAAGCTCCACTTTTGCATTCCGAAGAGTCAGGATAGTTTCGTTCATTATGTGTAGGCCACTGGCCTGATAAATCCAATTGCGTCATCACTCGTAAACACATTGATAAAACATGCAAGTAGCTGGTGCTCATGCACATGCACGTACACTCGCCAAAACACTTTCATATTTGATAAAACTAAGCGGCAAATTTAGTAAAAATATAGTAATGCAATAAAGGATGCACTTGATCGCAGAAAATTAATACAGGTGATAGGTTCTTGATAACCAATGGGATTTGATGCCACATTTACAGCTCTTATCGCGATAGGGATATATTAATTCATCACAAAATCAACCCAAAAACACATTATTCTTGAACTGATGTTCATTGATACTGGCATCTGATGCTTAAAACATATAGATGCGTTATATCTACTTGGGTCTCAATGCGAATGATCAAGGTATTCCTGGACCTTGGCATGGGCTACACCATAATAGATACATTACCTGACATTGTAAGTTCATAACCCTTTACACGCCGATATTAAATAATAGTAGATAATAAAACGGGTAACATTTGTGAATGCATACTTGTAAGGCTGCGCTTCCATAGAGGTTCACATTTCACGATTCATGATTCACTTTTCGCGTCTTATGATTCACGTTGCACGTCTCACGCTTTATGTTGGTTTCCATTAATACCATTTTAACAAATTCACGTTTCATTTCTGAGTACGGTTGTGTAGCTATAGGTTGGATTCTGACGAAGAAACGTTCGCCCTGGTGCTACTTTTAAAAGACAAAGATTTAAATGCTTGCTATACAGCTCTACTCAAGTTTCCCTTCACAAAGAATGAACATGCTCATTCCTTGCCTCATGCATGACACGTGAGTCGAAGGATAAAGTGGCACGAGAATACCTATTATGGAGACTGCCGTATTGATATTGATATGTTTATTTCTCTGTTCACATGTGAGACATGAATTGTAAATCGTGAATCGTGAACGTCTATGGAAACGCAGCCTTAAGGCAGGATAAGTGGTCAACGTGGTAAGCCATATACAAAAATAAACATTACGTCCCATGCTTGGTGGCCATGAGCTATTCAAATATGTTCAAATATGTGGTCGCTGAGAATTTCAATATAATTGCAATTAAATCCAATTATCATTAAAAATCCCATTCTGGGAGCATGTGTCTGGCTACTGTGTTTAATATTCGAGTCGAAATAACTTAAAGTCCTTTATCTATTCATAAAAGAAAAAGCCTAAGCGATAAAAATTTGATTTGTGGTTCCGTTCAACATACCATGTAGAAAATATTTTATATATTTGTGTGAAACACTATTGTAAGGAGATTAAGGAAACTTATGTTATCAAGCTTTTTCCATGGCCAATTTTGAAACATAGCCTTATTTATTTGTCCACATTTTAATTTGTTCTTGAATTTTGACCAAGGTTACCATGATAGACGTTTTATTTGATGTTACTTGCTACTATCGTTTAAAAGCAGTTAGCTATAGTGCATTGGTGCCATTTTTTGGTTTCTTCATCAAACTATTTATTTGGATCAAGTTATTTGGTGTTACAGCACATTATTATCGCTTAGGATACCGTACGGAGTTACCTCCCTTTTTCCCAAAAGACACATTCCCATGAAAGTCGGTCAATCACCTTATAATTAGGCAACAATTTGATAAAGTTTATGCCTATGAACACAAAATGCCGAATTCGAAACTAATTGATAATTTAATGAATAGTCTGTTGAATATTTTGAAATTAATTTGACTGAAAGCTGTTGCTGCCTACAAGTAAACTTTCTGTAGAAAGAGTAGATATATTTGCTGAAGCATTTGCAAAACTAATCATTGAAATTAAAGATGTTTTTTCGCAAGGTGGTGCATTTGACATACAATATCCACTTAACCTATATAAAACTTACCTTGTCGATTATGGTTATCAAAATGCTGAATCACATAGTGCACGGAGACTGAAAACTAGGATTGAAAAGTACTTTGATGGAAAGGTTATCTTTCACAGCATGCCAAATAGGAATACACCAGAACTTGTATAGAGCACGTGTGTTCACGTAAAGAACACAATCAATAAGATATGTGATATGAAGTCACCAGTTAGAGATAAAGCCATCGAATCCGATCTTACTGTCCCCAATTTAGAAGAAGACAAGCTCGCATTATTCAATGAGCAATGCTATCAATGGTGAAATGAATTTCATTATGTGCATGTATTGATAGTGCGGACATCTCTGACAACAAAGCAGAACAATTAATCCCTGATGATTTATGTACATATTTATATCTTCTTGCTGTAGGCAAAACAACGGGAGATGTAAGTGAAGAACCTCGCCTACATAAGGGGAGTAATGACAATTACCGAATATATAAGCTTTCCGCTTCACAATCAAGATGTAAATCACCTAAGCATATTGGTGTGTCTATTTCTCTAAAATACTTGACTGGGAGTAGGCAGGTCAGAGACTTAGTTCACGGGTAAGGTCATTCAATAGGCTATGACGACGTGTTTAGGACTGAAACCGGCAATAACAACTAAGGCTATAAATACAGGGATTCGAGAAATCTTCAACTACCAAATAAAGAATTTAGATATACATCTTGAGTGCCAAAACAAATTCAAATGAATTTCAGAGCTTCAACATTTGCTAGGGAAAGTTAACACAAAATGTTGGTTTGATGTTGGCCGATTTAATATGTCACTTGATAGCTGTATAGTGTTTGGCCGTGTATGTCCCATACACATATATGAACTTGACTTTACGCCAATTTATATAGACCAATAACACATTCCAAGCTGGAATAGATTTCACGCTGTATTATGTGCCATGTTTGGTGAAAAATCCAAGCAAAACACTGATAGGATACAATCCAATTGTGCCGGGTATACCTACTGAATGGAGCAATATCTATACAGGTCTAAATATAATCGAACGCCAGATGTGGCAATAGGACAACAAGTTCCTGTTACAACATTTGATTTCCAACTATACATTAGTGCCCAGGAAATACGCTTACGAAATTGGGATGTGTTTCGGCACCATGCCATTCGATTGGATGGATTCCATATTATGGAGTTGTTTCAGAAAATGTTTGGCAGGCGATATAGTTCATTTGGGATTGAAGACTTCTCAGGAGAAGCTGACTTATTTGAACAAAATGCAATGTCGGTGATCATGCATGGTGTAAACTACAAACGGCGTACTCCATCACATACACTTATGTTTGAGGTGATGTGCATGCTTCAGTTCATTAGTTTCCTTTTATGGCTTGTACAGGACCACGCGATCTCTGAGGAAGAAGTTTCTACACTCGAAGAAGATTGTTTGGGAGTACAGGCAGACATGGAATTCGACCCCATAGATTATGTACGCGTTGTGGAGAGCATTCAAACACGTCGAAACAGGTTGCAAAAGTAAAGTCATTGTATGAAGAGTTTCTTTAAAAAGGATATAAATCTAAACTTAACTTTGCTTTTTGGGATCAATATATGCAAGATGCAGATTTAGGAATTGACTACATTGCAGCCAAAAGAGGAGCAGACTTGACAACTCACATAAAGTGTTTAGGGTAAATAGTGTGTGCTGCCTATGCATACGACCAACAAAACTCAGCCCGTTGGAGACCCGTGTACATCTCTGAGATGATGCTTCTCCCAGAAACTGCTCCAATGAGCTCACCAAATTTCAAGCAGGAAAGCATGATGTTCCAAGATCAACGTTAACGTCGTTCAACACTATATGGTCTGATCCTGGCCTAGAGCAAACTGTAGATAAATATACAAAATTCAAAAAGTTGGTTTTATCGGGTTTAGTAGACAAAGAGAGGCAACTATGAAATGGCATTTAACAGTCCATGAGTGAAGCGCTATCCTTAAAAACTTCAAAATGGCGCGTGATATGAATAGCTTGGAACAGAGTGCACAATCTGATATAAAAGGTGTAGCGATCATAAAAGATGATATTGACATTCAGAACGTACTAGCTGTAATTATGGATCAATTTTTGTAATCCATTTATTCTAGGCATTAATGCTGACATGAAAGAACCGGAACCGTTAACAAACATAAGGAATAATCAGTCCAACTGATATTGCCCAAAGCCTACTACAAGGTAAAGAAATTGGTAAAAAGGCAATGATAAAATTCGGTGAAGAGCGCCTGAATACCGAGTCAAACCATTAAGTGCACCTATCAAGAGACTTAAGTTAAAAACTTTTGCTAGTATTCCTAGGAAGAATACTAAAGGAAAAGGAAGAATTAGTTATCTAGGATCAGATTGTGGCCTGTCTAGAAGTCTGGTAGTAATCACTGTAATCCAATATGAACGTTCTAATATTTCACAGATTATACAAGATTTAGAGAGAGAAGCAGCATCTTCACTGTATCCCTTTATGCTCCAAATACTAACATAGACGACACAAATATGCTACACTATAAAACGTTTTGCAAGAAGCCAATCCAAACCGAAGTTTACCTTCCGCCATGCAAAGACAGTCTTATGTAGCATATTAAGAGATAAAACTATAAATACGCGGTCGGGGAAAGATCACTGGTAGCAAATTCAAATCTTGATAGACCCTATTGTGATGGCTGAAAAAAAAATCGGAAAATTGTTTGGAGCCAGAACGGATGACACAGGAGGCTGTACCAATAGAGAATACAGAACTAACTACATATCAATATCGTGAATCAAACTGTACAACTCAAGCATGTAGATGAGTTAAATCAGGATTAAAATGCACACTTGCATGTCTATGTGAAGGAAATACTGAAGCGTGTATAAACATAGATTAGTCGAGTGACGAGGACGTAATTGTTGGTGATTTAACTGATTTATCTGACAGTGATTCTAATTAATGTTCTATCAACGCCTTCAAATACTTATCCCAGTGATTTTTTATGAAAGTGTCTTTTATTAACGTGATTGTATATACTTTTTCCTGGTGGTTGTTAAAATTATTTTAAACATATTTTTTCTCAGGTGAAAATATACGTCATGGTAAGAAAGCAGGATTTTCTTCAAATTGACTACTCATGCAGCCATATAACATATAGTTCAGCATATTATATAGTATTACATACAACATGAAGCCTTCACACATTTTCTGCATGATATGTTGAACGGAATTCATTTTTCTGGCTCCTGCAAGAATTACCGCTTAGTCTAAAACATTCCTAGCTAAATTTTGGACCATTTGTTACTTAATGGACACTTTAACTAACCGGGACTGTAGCCGCCATTTTAGATAGATATTTGCGAGCGCCATTATTTCAGCTTCTATTGTCTTCGCCGGTGAGCAATTGTTGGTATAAAACCTTTCTCGTAATGCTAATGCTGGCCATTCTTCTGCTGGCTTCTAAGATGAGCACATAGTAAGCATGGTATAGTACAATACTAGATGTATATGTCCTATGGTGCAAATAAAAACAAATACATCTAAAACGGGTTTACTGAAAGCTGTTGCAACAACATTCCGTCAAATTGTTTTCAATATAATTAGCTGATAAAATAATTGTCACTAGATACAAATTTGATAACTATTTGGCTGAAAATCTTTAACGCAACAACTTTCAATCCAATTGTTCTCAAAATAATCAGCAGGACAGTCAACGTTGCAAGACTTGCTTAAGATATTTTGCAAATTTTTTGAGAAACATTTCTGACTAATGCAACAATAGCGTGGTCAAATGTTTCTCAGAGTAATCAGAGGGGTTTCTAAGAAGTGCATACACAATTATTTAGTGTAAAATATCTTCGCAATGATCAGCCCACCATCAGCACGTGCAGGATTGCCTCAGATATAGGTCTACAAGTGAATAGAAAACGCTTATCTTCTGATTGGCAACGAAATTAACAGAATTTTCGAGCATATCTAACACTGGGACTCTGTTCCGTATATCATATAGGCATAACTGGTTTTAAATGCACGTGCTAGCTAACAAAACAGAAAACTCGCTGATTATTCTTAAAAGAATTTGGCAATGCTGTTGCTGCCTTATAGTAAGAAATGGCTCAATAAAGTTGATCGAAATATCTTCAACAAGTCTTGCAACATTGACTGCCCTGCAGAGTATTTTGAGAATAATTTGTTGGAAAGCTGTTACTGCTATAAGGAGCAACAGCTTTCAGTAAACTTGATATAGATATATTTGCTTGTATTTGCACCATAGGACATGTACACCTAGCATTGTACTATGCTATGCTCGCTATGCGCTCACCGTGGAAGCCAGCAGCAGAACGACTAGCATCAGCATCACGAGAATGGTTGTATGCCAACAATTGCGCACCTGCGAAGACAATAGAGTCTGAAATAATGGCGCCCGCACATACCTATCTAACATGGCGGCTACAGTCCTGGTTAGTTAAAGTATTCGTAAAGTGGAACAGAGTCCTAAATTTAGCTAGGATATGTTTCTTATATAAATAGATGAGAACTTTAAGAGGCATAGGTTGGGTGGTAAATCAGAACTTGAATTCGCCACGCGTCAAGCTGGCGTTTACGAACAAAGACCTTTGATCAGAACAACGCGAACTTAGTAGGAATGAGTAAACAATTAACCATTCATGGTCTGCAGCTAAGGAATATAAAAGACAGTAATATTGGCTTCATTCTGTCTCGTCCAAATTTAGGTTTTTAAAAAAATAAAATTCCGTTATCTTTCCAGGGCACAGTCGGATGATTAACAATTTTTGCGGGAAATTTTGACTCGAACATAATTGCACTTGAAAATTAAACAACATTTGTATTTTGCCATTATAAATTGCTCTATGCTCTGCGCAACCCTAGTATTGTCCATACACCAGTTGTAGGCGAGGCTTTCAAGGTATTTCATCCGATCTGTGTTTCATTATGTCTATAATGACATGATTTTCTATGCACTAACAGGGATGCAATACTTTTAGGCTGATACAACATGGTACAATTACGTTTAACTTATTTTCGTCTATGAGTTTTGAGATTTTCGAGACAAACTTCATTTTTTATTAAATTGGCTTAACCCCTCTTGTGTCAGCTTAACTCTTTTATTGTCACGACCGCCAAAAACCGGTCAATGTAGTGGTCTTGAGGAATGTCCATATTCTCATCCAAGAGAATATAATTTTGAAAATTTAACACTGGAATGACTGGCTCGGTAACCGAGCCAGTCAGTCCAGTGGTAAATTTTCAGAAATAGTTTTCTCCCGGTCGGCAAATAGACACTAGTTAGCAAAAAAGTGATTTTCTTGACCATTTTCATGGCCAAGCCAGCCCAAAAACAGCACCTGTAGTTGTCTTGAGTAATGTCTATTTGCACAACAACAGAAAGATATTTTTGTAAATTGTATTGTGAAAATTATTAGTTTCTTGAAAAAATTTCACCATTAATTGATATAAGTAGAATTTTGAGCGCTTTGAGGAGCTGTTGATACAACAGAGGTTAATACAAAACATATCATAAATACTCTGTAATAATCTGTGTAGGTAGCGTTAACGCTCTCTCGCCCAATAGCCAATTTGTATCAAGCAGAGAGGACAACAGGATCTCAGCCGGTGCTGTAACTTGATGTAGTTGTCATCCATTCCATCTCTCTCCGATTATCGTCAGTCCGGCCTATGTAATACGACCTGTCATGCGACTGGTCAAAACATCTGTTTACGATTCTGCGCAGTCTCCCTCACTTGATTTTCCTTCACCAGCTTCAATCTAACGTCAGATTATTGCCAATGTCAACAACTAATTTATGTACTTGATATTCCATCACAAAGCAAAGAGCTGTAAATCATGATAAAGCTGATAATATGGTCCCGTTCTAATGTGTTCTATGTCGCAATCACTAACCGCATTTTGATGTGTAGTTTCTAGAACGTTCGTCGACATACACGGTACTACATTATTAAAAAAAATCCCACCTTATCTTATACTAACCATTCAGCTGATAGAATTTGCCACTCATAACCCATCCCTGACATTTTAGCTTTTTTGCATGCCGACAACGAAAGATATGAAGGCTTTGGTAGCTAAAAGTTGCTAAATTCCTAAAGCCTATGATGGCTGTTATGATTTCCTTTTCAACCAATCAGAAAAAGCCTAGTGTATATGCATCAGGGTATATGATCAGTCATAGAGGTGCACGCTCTAGTTTGGCAATGGGGTATAAAAAGCAATCATACAGGTAAGCTGTTTAATAATTTGAAACTAGTTTCCATTGGCAGCAACTTGACCAAAATTTGGTCACTAAAGACACATAGTCTGTAAAGAATAAGGAGTTTAAACTTTCGGGGCTGCAAGGTGACAGTTCTTAAAGAGGACCGACCGCGGTAAAGCACGTATCTTGTGGCCCCCAAAAGTAGGTGTCTATTATAGCCATGTTTTAATGTTTATGAATCGTGGAAATACGTTATAAATTGAACATGTTATTGATTTTGAAAGAATGTAAAAATAGGTTTAAAGAGATCTGCCGTTATTGAGATATTAATATGATTATTCACCTCTCTTCAATAAGTAGAATCATGAAGTCCCATGAAAATCCTTTAACTCTTCGAACCCCGTAGTCCAGAATTTCGGTTTTAAGACAAGCGTAGTTGTGGAATATTGATATTGACCTAGAACGTGTTTCTGCTATTGTTGTTGTTGTTGTTGTTGTTGTTGTTGTTGTTGTTGTTGTTGTTGTTGTTGGATTCGGATATTCCTCCTCTTCATAGGAACACCATCTAGACCGACATCCTAGCCGCTCAGTGTGGTCCGTTCTGCGTTATACAGTGCACTATTTACAGGTTCAGATATGGAGCCACTAGCCGCTAGAGCTGTTGACCGAGACGTAGATACAGTACAGTAGCTTAACTTATTTACAGTACTATTTACACTATTAGAGCGTATTAACAACTGAGCTACCGATACATGGCCTGACGTGGCCTGACACTCAGAGTGAGTTCGGTTACATCCCTCATGGCACAGACACCGCGCGAGACAGGCCGCCGGCTTTACGCCTCCTCTGAAGGACGTGTCATGTGAATGACGTAGGAATGGCGCATGTGTTTATGCATTGATCACATGCCTGATCACGGGATCGAAGCCGGCTCTTTTTGGATTGGAATTCCGGGCATGTGCGGGACAACGGTTTTGCCGACCGAGTCACTGCGTCTGGTCTACTGCTCAGCTCTGGCATGCATTGTTTCGTTAGCACGAGTTAAAGTTTCTAGAGTCGTTTCGCTCTTTTTTAGAGCTGTAGTTACGTCAGAAATTATAAGGCCCAGTACCTTCACTTGTTTTCCCTATATTTTAGAACTATTTCCTTAGGTTTCTGTTCCGGATCACGAAAATTAGTAGAAGGCGGAGTGGAACCACACTTGCAAAACAACTGTTAAGCCAGCCGCAGGCAAAGCAGAAGTTTAAGACATTTACTAAAGAAAGAAGTATTAATGCATATTTCTGTGAAAAGTAAACAAACAGAGGCCTGCGCCTTGCTCCGGCAAGGATCACCGCCGTGAACATTTCATTTCATTTCATCTCATTTCATTTATTACACCCAGACTTATACAAGTATGTGGGGGAACATATAAACATATGTACATGTGACCAGCCATAATACGAGCATAATACGGTACCACAACTACTACATTATATTATCATAATAATAATAACAATAACAATAACAACAATAATAATAATAATACTTATTTTTATTATTATTATTATTATTATTATTATTATTATTATTATTACTATTATAATTATCACCATTATCAGTATCATTATTATCATTATCATCATTATCATCACTATCATCATCATTATCATTATCATTATCATCATTATCATCATTATCATCATTATCATCATTATCATCATCATTATCATCATTATCATCATTATCATCATTATCATCATCATTATCATTATCACCATTATCATCATTATCATCATTATCATCATTATCATCATTATCATCATTATCATCATCATTATCATTATCATCATTATGATTATTACCATTATACAATGGTTATTACTGAGGTCATCAGGCGGGGGTAGGGGTTGGGGTGGGGTGGGGTTGATGTCGGACATTAAATGTTCAGATATACACTGCTCATTATAATAATATCTGTATATTATATATCTATTCGCCACATAGTGTCAGTTACGCGCCCACCCACATTCCCACTCAGCGACAATTCACATACTCGGCCATCAGCGTCATACTGGGTGGCTTCTTGTTGTCTCCCCCCCCCCCACCACCACCACCACATCCAACCCACCTCCTCCTGCGACCATAAAAAAGCAATTAAAACTAATTTAGTTTAACATCGATATATGAACATAAAAATCTTTATCCGCATTTGTTCAGCAATATTCCCTATATATTCTCCATTAGTCACTCAACCCTTCCATGTTATCACGAGTAACCTTTCGTTCGTTCTCCTTGATTCCGCGAAAAAACGAAAGCGAATCGAGGAGTGGGGCCAGGTTTGCAAAATTAAGTATAACATCCCCTCCCCCCTCCCACCATTTCACCCTTCCCTGCCATCACGAGTAACCTTTCGTCCGATTCCAATTCAGTCCTCAAGTGCTGTTCTATAATTCTTAACCCCTAACACACCTATGCCAAAATTCACACCTTTCAAATTAAAAGACGAGTTGATGATCATTTTCCAACAAATCCGCTGGAAGTTGTTGCTGACGTAGACAGCAACATCATCCACCAAAACTGCTGAAAAATGCACACCACCTTCTATGCAATTAACCCAGTAAACGATAGAATATTGGCATCAGAATGTGTAAGTCTCTCTTCTCTAGCGCCTGAAACAGTGGCGTACCAGTCTTATTTAAGCTTCTCGTGTCCCATTAAATATAGATACGTTTGTACGCGATATGAGATGCTTGATGATTTTTTTTCAATTTACCCAGCATGTCATGCTACCGAGCATGCAACGCTCCACGGTATGAAATTCCCTGACTCCATAATCGTTGCCACTATTGGACGCCATATTCGTTTAGTCTATTTGTCTGTCCGACCAGGATTTCTCAAACAAAACCAACACGGCAGTATACTCGACAGCCAGCATTTCAATAATGTTCAGCAAAAGTGTATCAATTTCCAGATAATTGGAGAAAGCGTGTATATTGTTTGATAACAAGTTGCGTGAAAGGTGCTGATATCAATGCCACTAAACACCATTCAGTCAAATTATTGTCAAAATAAGTAGTAGGTAATGTGATTACTACCTGCTACTACCCGCTACACATTTGATACTTATTTGAATGAAAATTGTTTCTGTTACAATTTAAAATCAGTCAGGATGTTTGGACTAGCCGCTGGTTTCCACGGTTTAGATATAGGTAATCATGTGATTTTACGGGATTGTGATGAATGAGCACACGGCATGAGACTCATCTATTACACGTCGTCCGTCATGTATACAAGAATTAAAGAAAGAAATCATTGTATTCGTAATTAGGTAATGTTAATATGCTATGTTATGTTAATATTAGGTTATGTTTAAAAATCAATCATTTACAATTTTATAAATATTATCGAGTAGTATTTTTTTTAAACGTATTGTATTGTAGCATTATACTTTATATTACAATAAGATTGGGTACGAGTGGTGTCAACTTAGAGACGCTCTCTCCCTACAGAACTATTAGTTGGCGGCAGAGAAAGAGAGCGAGAGAGAGTGGGAGAGAGATAGAGAGAGAGAGAGAGGGAGGGAGGGGGAGAAGGAGGGAGGGAGTGAGGGAGGGGAGTTGGAGGGAGAGGGAGAGTGAGAGAGGAAGATGGAGAGTGAGGGAGAGAGGGAGGGAGTGGGAAGGAGAGGACGGAAGGGAGAGGGAGGAGGGGGAGAGAGAGGGAGAGAGAGGGAGAGGGAGGGCGGAGGGAGGAAGATAGAGAGGGAGGGAAGAGGGGGAGGGAGGGAGTGAGGGAGGGAGGGAGCGAGCGAGAGAGAGAGAGAGAGAAAGAGAGAGAGAGAGAGAGAGAGAGAGAGAGAGCGATGCGCAGTCAGATGGGTTGCCTTTTACAATACCTATGCTTTGCCTAGTAATAAGAGAGACATAGAGAAAAAACAATGACATGAATAAAATTAACAACAACAATAATAATAATAATAATAATAATAATAATAACAATAATAATAATAATAATAATAATAATAACAAATGTTGACAGCGACTTCAACGAAACAACGTGTGCATTAATGACCATTTATTTTAAAGTACTATTTCCAAATATTGGAGGAGACTAGCAGAAAGTTGTTGACAAGATTTACATTACATTTAAATCTTCATTTAGTTGTCTCTCTCTCTATTTCAACAGATGATGATTTTGAGCAACATAGCGCAGTGTCATCGACATATGATCTCAGAAAGCGTTCATTCTCCTGGGAAGGTGGTGTGTTTGCTGTTGGTGTATAGTGTAACCTAAGCGAAGTGCGGTCCAAGTATTTTTGTAGAATATAAATATCTAACTAAACAAAAAGTATTAACTTGGATGGCGACTGCCATATTACATAACTATACAATACAGTAAAAATAATGAGGTCACATCAGACCTTGCGGTGCCTGTTAGTCATCCGCGTTTTACAAATAAAATAAGTATATACAGTAAAATGATAATAAAAGTCACATCCGACCTTACCGATGTTAGTCATCAACACCTTTAAAGTGAAAATGATACATAAATGAAAATATATATAAGGAATAAGAGAGGTCCAAGCACCGAACCCTGTGGGACCCCAGCACCAATTTGTCTCAAAGGCGATTTGTCCTGGTTAATTATAGCACACTGCCGCCTAGAGGAGAGATAAATAATAATAATAATAATAATATAATAATAATAATAATAATAATAATAATAATAATAATAATAATGATGATAACCATATATCATTGTGTATCTTAGCCGTGTCTACTAAGAATTGTGCTAAAGGTTTCTTTTTTTGTATGTGGTTGAAAAAAAATCCGGATATTAGATAGGATGCCTGGAAATAGAGAGTTTTGTTTAAAAATCCGCATTTTTCAGATAAATCCGGAGAGAGGGTCGGCATGCCACGGCCAGTACCATTACCAGAGTCTGGCCTGCAGCACACCATTACCGTCGCCAACCTTACATGTTCCTATCATAACACATATGTATAATGTGTTTATATTTATTACTTTGAAAATTGTACAGCTTACAAATCCTAAATATGTTCTGGGAGTGAAGACCTCCAAATTTCTCTGTACCTTTGCGAATTTCGTCTGGAGGAATTGGAGCGCTTCACCCCTGGGTCGGTCGCACTCATCATTTTTGCTACGAACAAACTTTACTTACCTGCATATGCTAATTAACTCCTCGTCTGTCAACAGCGCCTCAAAGCGCTCAAGATGCTACTTTTATCAATTAACCATTTAATGGTCAAGATTCTCCAAAAATTTTAGAATTTTTAAAGTAAAATTTACAAAAATAACTTTCTGTAGTCGTGCAAATATACATTACTCAAGACCTCTACACGTTCTCTTCTTGGTCGGCTTGTCCATGAAAATGGTCAGGAAAATCTAGTTTCTTTATTAGCTAGTGCCTATTTGTCGGATGTGAGAAAACTATTTTTGAAAATTTTCCACTGGAGTGACTGGCTCGGTTACCGAGCCAATCATTCTAGTGGTAAATTTTCAAATATCACATTCTTTTCGATGAAGAAATGGACATTCCTCAAGACTACTACATAGTCCAGTTTTTTGGCGGTCTTGACCATAAAAGAGTTAAGTTAACATAAGAGTATTTAAAAATAATAATAATATTAATAATAATAATAATAATAATAATATTAATAATAATAATAATTACTATTATTCCATGTAACCGCCATTGATCATGTAAATCTATATATTGTTGGCCTGTAAATAAATTGAATTGAATACACCCTGGTCCCAGATCATTAGACATCGATATATGGGTAAATTGCGTCGTGATTATCAGCAAGCAGAAGTGATTTAACAGCGTCATCCAAGTGTTTTCAAAGAGCCTACACTGATTATGATATCACCGTGAAACCGGTTGACCTTTAATATCGGTATGTTATCGCAGATGACTAATCTAATGCGTTAATCATCCGCTTATCTTAGACGTTATCCAATATGCCTTATTGAGCGCTTTGAGGCTATGTTGACACAAGAGGGGCTCTTGTTTCAACAGCGCCTCAAAGCGCTCAATATACCACCTATATACCTATGACGTCAATTACTTGGGTGACAGCTTGGATCCCTCCATTAGCAACTGTACGTATTTTTGAGACAGGTGGTATTCGGACCACCTGTCTTGGAGAAGCGCCATCCTCTGGCTTCCAGAACTATGTGGTTAGTCGCAGAAGGCTGCCTGTATATATTATGTAATTTCATGTTCGTTCGAATTATGCTTTTATTTCTGTAAATTCTAGTTAAACTGTTATATTATGCCAACGTTGTATGTTACATTGTAGATCTCTATATGGTCAAAACGTGTAATTTCGTTCAGTACCAATAAATGTTCTAAAATTTCAAAATTTCAAATTAAAAAAAAAAATGTATATAGGCATATTAATTACTCATTTAATGGTCCAGATTTGTAAAAAAAGAAAGGAAGAAAGGGTTGCTCATTGAATGCGATCCACTTGAACACCAAGAGAAGACAATTTTTGAAGGTTTTTCAATGGAATTTACAAAAAAGTCTCAGTTGTCTTGTAAATGAAGGCTGTGTGAGGATTATATGGCCAAGAAAAATCGAATTTATGCATAATCATTATCCATTAGCAGGCCAAGAGGAGCCAGTCATTCCAGTGGTAAATTTTCCAATATTAGTCTTTTCTTGGCCTGCAAATGGGCATTCGTCAACACCACTAAAGAGACTGCTTTGGCCAGTTTTACCATTAAATGGTTAACTTGACACAAGATGGGTTAAAATGTCTCCTGAAACCGCTGTCTTATCAGCAATTTATCGCAGATGACTAATTTCATCCGTTTATCATGTCATCTGATCAGTGCAGAAAAAAGTACCACTGTGCATGTGAGCAGGCCTTCTCTGTATACGCGCGTGTGAGCGTGCGTACGTGCGTGCTTGCTTGCTTGCGTGTATGTGCGCACGCGCGCGTGTGTGAGCCCCTCCCGTCAGTCGTAGGTGAGGATGTGGTGAAGGGTGGGTGTGTGTGGTGGGGTTGGGGGTGGGGATGGGTGGACGGGGTGGGGGGGGGCGGGGAGGTGGTCTCCTTGACAGATTTCTAATCTAGATACGATGAGCGGCCATATATACCAGTTCCGAAGGGCAAATATGGATAATTTATTGACTAGATTACATCAAGCATAAACAAATTCCATCCATTCGTGTGTTTGCGAGACGGGTGGTTGAAAGATTACGGAAAACACAGCTTTACGTACACGGCAACACCGATGTGGAATTCTTTACCGATTAATGCTAAAGATGCCCCAACTCTTAGGTCATTCACCTCAAACATACAAGATAGATAATAATAATAATAATAATAATAATAATAATAATAATAATAATAATAATAATAATAATCTTGTTTTCGCTTGTCATATTCTGTAGATCACTGAAAACCTCACAAACACGATCTGACATAACAATGTTAAGTGTTCTGAGCCACCCAGTTACAGTCACTCCCACACCACTCTTCTACGAGGATGGAGGTATGTGAAAGACTAACAAGGCAGAACTCGTGAACATACTGGAAAGTAAGATAATGTCAGACTCAGAAGTCTGAACTCAGAACTACATGTAATCACAATTGTGTATATATCAGAGATGCTATAGCCGAATTACAATCGATGACAGGCATTAGCAAAACATTTGGCGACCTTGCACATATGTATATAACCCGACTTATAATGTGTAGCCATCGCGCAAATATTGTAATATATGTTTTCGATCAGTATGACTATAAAGACGTCATTAAAACTGAGGAACGTAACAAAAGGTTACGTGCAGCACGCGGTGCAAGACCCTATCAAGTTACTGCTGGCCGCCCTGTGCCACCGTGGCAAAAATTCATGGCTCTCTCGTCCAATAAAGCAGCCTTAACATACTTCCTTTGTACTTACCTTGAGGAAAATGTACCACGACTACCTGATATAAAGTCACAACCTCAGCGGAAAATATATCTGGCTGATGGCTATAGTGATGGAGAGAAAACAGTTTTCCTATCTGCTGGCGGAATGTCACTAAAGCCAGCTCTCTTCTGTTCACAGGAAGAGGCTGATACACGGATGATTTAGCATGCCGTAAAATCAGACGACGGCTTTGCTGAACACACAAACACTGTACATAGAAAAAGGAAGAACAACAACAAATGTTGATCCCCAACGCGTTATTCCTGTACATCAAATATGTGAATCTCTCAATCCTGCCAAACCACGCATTCATGCCTTAACTGTATGTGAAACCGTATCATCATTCTTTGGCTATGGTAAGAATAAAGTTTGGATGGCAATGGAAAAGTTAGAAAAGAAAGAATCGGTTCCATTACCTGATGCTCTTGGAAGTTGCGAGGCTGGATCGGGGATAAATCAAGCAACGGAATTTGTTGTGTCTCTCTATGACCCAAAAGATCTTTATAAATAGGCCCATGTTGATTTGAATATCTTGCGACTTAGGTTTGCTGATAGAGATATTCTACTCCATAAACTTCCACCTTCAGAAGCAAGCTTTCTACAACATGTTAAGCGTGCATCATTTCAATCACACATATGGATGCTATTCCATTTAAATAAACCAGATATTCCTTCCCCTGAAGGAAATGGATGGCAGCGTGACGGCGATGACTTGAAATTGAAACTATTCGATGGACCTTCTGCTAGTGAAATGTTGGATGAGTTTGTGTGTGCATGTCGTGGTCGTGATTCATGTAAAACCAGTTGCAGTTGCTCAAAGAATGCTATGGCATGCACATATCGTTGTCTCTGCAATGCCGAAGAGAACTGCATGAATGAACACAATGTTCATCAAACAAACTGTGATTTAGATGAGAGGGAATGAGTATACCTAAGACCAGTGCATTGAATCATTGTTTGATTTTGTAACTGACTTATTAAGCAGATAGACCGAATGCTTTTGTTATAGCCCTGATGCATATGTTATATTGATCATTTAAGTAATAATCTTATTATAAAGCTGTTCTGAGTAATTTTAGAATGTAAATACATACATATCTTTAAAATTATTATAAAAATCAGAAATCATACTATTGTTTTTGTCAAATTTACTTTAATGTGGTAGTTGACATACGATAGTAATCTTGTATATATAGCAATTCTATAATGTGAATGTGTATTTTTCTCTCGGGTTGGAAGCTCCAGCACGAGCAAAATATCGCGCTGTTACCTATATGACCTATACAGTAGTCTGCGTTTATGTATGTCTAATGATTGTCCATGTTTATGCGAGACTATCGTCAAAATCAGGAATAATCACGGAAATAGTTGCTTGTATATATGTATTATTTTCACCATCTTAGCACACCGAGAATTGTCTACCAAAAGACAAATCATTATCTCCTGGTATTAAAGATTAATTTAGGACATGTCATAGATTTGTGTGGCGGAATTAAACCCGAAAAATAGAGCACTACATGGGGTATCGCCGCTCGCCTAGCTAGAAAAAGGAAGCTGTATTTCTATTTTCTTATAAGCCGATGTTTCCTAGTGATTTGAACAAGAAAACAGCTATATATGTAAAACGAAGCAAAAGCCAAAGATCCTTACAACGCCAGCTAATCTGAGTAGAATATGTTGCTGCTAATTTGACTGGAGGCTGTTGTTGTCTAGCGAGTGTGAGTGTGAGTACACTTGGTCCTGATACACACGTGCGTGAGCGTGCGCATGCTTATCTTATCATAAGATAATGGTAAACGCAACAGCTACCAAGCTGTAGGCGATTTGGCAAGAGTTGACAAACATACCGACCGACCGACCGACCGACAGAAAGACCGACAGACAGACATAATTATAAGAATTGCTGGAACGACGACAGCGACGACGGCGATAATAATAATGATGATTATAATAGTGATAATAATGGTAGTAATAATAATGAGAATAAGTGATAAGTGATAATAAATTAAAGATATTGATATTAGTCTACATCCACTTTTTAGTATTTATATTTCCATTGTAATAATCTGTAGATACATATATATTTTTGCACATAAATTATTATATTATTATTATTATTATTATTATTATTATTATTATTATTAAAGCCACTCTGGTGAAAGAGGATTTTAGTTCTCTGGATGCTGGTCTGGTGGTAGAGCACTAGCCTCCCAGACACTAGGCAACAGGTGCCGCAGAATTGCCAGGTTCGAGCCCAACTTTGGTCGAACAATTGCAAAAGGTAAAATTACATTCCATATGGTGAATGAGCTATATCCAAATGCCATCATAGACAGGGTTAATAGAACATATTCTTGGCAATAATAAAAAATACATACTTGCGAGTGCCTAGTGCTCTAGCAGGAGGGCTCTCAGAAATGTAAAAGTAAGAATATCTGGAATGTACACCATAAAAAATGTCATTAATTCGTGTGGTTGTGAGACGGGTGGTTGAAAGCCAATTGGTACAAGAGGACATTTTACCTCTGGATGCTGGTCTGGTGGTGGAGCACTCGCCTCCCAAACACTAGGTGACAGTTGCGGCAGAATTGCAAGGTTCGAACCCCACTCGGGTAGAAAAATGTAAAAAGGTAAAATGAATGATGATGATTGAGCTACATCCTAGTGCCAGTGCGTCGTCAAAGACAGGGTTAAAAAAAATAATGCGTGACAATTATAAAAACTACTACTACATCGAATCGTTCATTCCAGTGGTAAATTTTCAAAAATTCCATTCACTTAACCTACCGGTGGGCATTTACTAGTGTAAGATTTCCATTTAAGGCAGCAACAGCACCCAGTCAACTTAGTTTCAAACTATTCAACAGCTTACCTGTGTATTTTTTCTTAAATTGATAGTCAGGGTGTTCAGAGATCGATCGATCCCATCACGAGCGAGGTGTGTGTGTGTGGAGCTGAGCTAGAGATGGGTGGGGCATAGCTAAAGCCAGAAATGTCCATTATTACAGCGAGTAGACATTCTGGCTACGTGTTATTAGTTTTCATCTAGTCAATCCACTCAAACGAATACAGCTCAATTAACATTTAGAACCTAACTAATCCCTCATATAAGGGCGATTTTGACGTAGCAAAGTGCTACACGACTGAGGGGGTCATGTTCTATGTTTTACAGATGACAGAATGGTGTACACTTTGAAAGAAATATTGAAAACGGCTGTTTCTTGGACAGAAACACGTTAGAACAACCTTATTTGCTAAATATATACCAGGGTGTCGTTTATGGGATTCATAAACAAAAATTAGCAAGTGGTGCGGCAAAGGATAATTTAAAAGTGTAACGGAATTATTTTCCTTCTAAAATAGATGATGGTGATGATGATGATGGTGGTGGTGGTGGTGGTGGTGGTGATGGTGATGGTGATGGTGATGGGAGTGGTGGTGGTGGTGGTGGTGGTGGTGGTGGTGGTGGTGGTGGTGGTGGTGGTGGTGGTGGTGGTGGTGGTGGTGGGGTGGTGGAGGTGGTGGTAGTGGTGGTGGTGGTGTGGTGGTGATGATGATGATGATGATGATGATGATGATGATGTACTCAGCTTTTCTCCACTGTGTCTTGTCCGCAGCGAGCATCCTAACCTCATCTATGTTCTTCCTCAAATGTAGGGTTCCTAGATTACGTTCTTCCAGGCCTGATCACAATACACATAGCAAGTTGATGTTTGGCGTCATTGCGTGTCTGACACGTGCTTGCACCTATGACTGCAAGCTCTAGTGTCCAAACACAGCCCATCGATCGATCTTGTGCTATCCTCAGAGAGTTACACAGTTTGTAGTAGAGTTCTGCATTTGATATTACAGTGCGTTGCCAGTGATTATTTGTAATGGTTCGCAGATGTTTGATGTGACAAGCATAAAGATTGTTCAAGAGTGCTTCTAGAACTGCCCAGCTGATGCAATTGCATAGCATTATAGAAACACATGTAGCATCATTTTGTTGCATCTTGACGTTCAGATGGATTTTAGTCCCACGAATCCTCAACTTCCAAAAGAACTGGAAGACGATATTTCATGTTACACGTTGAGTTTCAATGTCGGTGGAGCTGTAGAGGAGGGAGTGTTGCAGCAAGATAGCAAGCTAAACGCACTGGTGATACAGCTTCACAGTGTGGGGATCTTATTGATGTTTCAAACTGCGTGGTGTGGAAAGCAATGATTTTACGCTAACGTTTAGTTTTATGTTTGTCAATAAGAGTCTCATTAGTAGTTCGTAATCATCGCAGCCAGCTTGGAGAGATTGACGGATAAGTGAGGTAATCTTGATGGCACCAAATCCACGCGACATGACGATTCCCACCTTGTAGAGGTCCCATTGCGTTGATAGTAGTACTGATATCAACATTCGTTGTGTCCAGTGCAGCTATTCCCCCCCCCCCCTCGTAAGTCCAATTTGCCAGTTTCCAGTAAACCTGTCAATCTCATCTCTGAGACGAGATAGTGCCACATTTAATAGAATCTCGTGCATGCTGATCTAAGCCCTATCGGTTTCAGGTTGGATAAAGGTCCGGGTGGTCTCCTAGGTTTTGGGAGTGCGATGACTGTACCTTCTCCCACAGCATCGATAATGAGGTATTGTTGAAAGGCAGAATTGATGACGTGTGCGATTTCTGTTGAGACTGTATTATCTGCATATTTATGTAAGCTTTTGCAGGGGCTGGGGTTGGCCTTCAACCCTCTGCAGATATTCGTTTTCTGTGTCAGTGAACTGATATTTGAATCATTCAGCCTTTCCCTTGTCGAAGTCGATGCGGGGCCCATCAACGTTATGTACAGCAAGTGGTTGCTGTGAGGTGCTGCTTTTTAATACTTTGCTTAATCTTGTATATCAGGTCATCTAATCTAAGAAAAGAAGGGTAAATGAATTTGGTGTTTGTCAACGAATAGGCTTGAGTTTCACAATCGTGATTTTAGATGCTTAGAGGAACATTTTGACACGATTTGGTACAAATATCTCTTAAGATGGAAAAATGTGCCACCTGAATATCTTATTATTGACTCCAAAGATCTTTCCCAAATAACATAAATCAGATGGCTAATGCAGCACTATCATCGAAAGAACATTTCTTACAATGTGTTCAAAATTGTGCTTATTAACATATTTCTGCTGTTGTTTAAAAAATATGTTTATGGGGTTTTTCTGAGATATACTATACCTGTTTTAGGATTACTAACATATATGAAATAAATGTGAAAGATAAAATCACACAGAGTTCAATAGAACACCAAAATACTAAACATATATAGAACTCAATACCAGCATCATAATTCAATGTAAAATCATAATGACAAATTGTGAAAGATGTGTTATCCAGTACATTTGGATGTTTTATATTGAATTGTTACAAGGGCAGTGGGTTTCCGTTTCACAATTTTTCATTATTATTTTTCAGTTCACACAATTATCATTTACGTATCATTTTTGTTTAATTAACTTACTCCATCTAATTCCACCAAACGCGGTACATTTTGATTGGACAGATTGGTCCACGGTGGTCATGTTTTTCTCTATGTATTAACTTCTCTGGAACAAACCCTAATGACGCTTGGTGCCTAATCGCATCTCCCAAATATCGGCCCGATCCATTCAGCAGTTCTGGAGAAGGCATTTTCTAAAAAGCTAGATCATCCAAGACGGCCGCCAAAGCATGAGCCAATACAGTTCCCTCAAATAAACTTTCAACTCTTGACCTAGACAATGTTTCGCGAGTTTTGAATAGATTCCCCAAGCGACTTTGCAGATTTTTCTTTAAAATTCAGACAAAATCCAAGATAGCTGTTGGCCAAATTGGCCGATCGACATCGTTTGAACAAACTTGAATAATCTATGCCCTAAGAATATTTCCTGCCACATATTATTGAAATCGGCCCAGTGATTCACGAGAAGACATTTGAAATTAAATTAATATGGGAGTCTTTGGCGGGAAAAAGATCCCCAAGACGTTCCCAAACCGTTTAGCCGATAGTTTCGAACGTGGCAGATTTGAAAATCGCATATGGGCGATACCATTAAAGAGTGAACATTCAAGCACAGTGGACCTTTCCGGTTTTAGCTATGCCCCGCCCATCTCTAGCTAAGCTACCCCCACACCTCACTCGTATTGGAATCGATCGATCACTGAACACCGTAACTATCAATTTCCAAAAAGCTACACAGGTAAGCTGTTGAGTATTTTGAAAGTAATTTCACTGGGTGATGTTTATTAAATAGCAAAGAATTACAAGGACATACAATTCATACAACGTGTTGGACTCTTTGAGATTTGATAACGGTGTCTATGGAATCCTTTGTGACGTAATGATTGTGACGTCATCATACATGCGCTGAGCTGATTATGATGTCATACCAGGTCAGATGATGGATGGATACTCTGGGTATTGCAGCAACGGCACACAGTAAAATTAGTTTCAAAATATTCAACAGAATATTTATTAATAGTTACGCCGTATACTTCGTACACCTGGCGGATATTTAAAAGAGCATGACGAATTTAGCTACGTCATTCATTGCACATTTTGATTTCACCTTAAATGCGACGTTCATCCATTTTATCCAGCTCAGATAACAATGACTGCGCAAACATAAAATTATCACATCAAAGTCGCTTTGACAGCTGGGCTCTTCCACCAAATGATTTTGAAAAGTAGATGCTTTGAGAAACAATCGCCTGAATTCTGAGTGAAACGTGGCTTATATATAACAACTTTCATCAGGCATACTAATTCAAAGAATTGTATTTAACTAGAAAACGAACGTTGAGTGATGCACTGCCAATACGTAATGCACAGCCTTTTTCGGTTTTTGTAAAGACGTCTGAGTCACACATAGTTAAGGATTCTATGCGGTGAACATGTTGTAACAACTGTAACAGTCGCCGTTCGGTTGTTTAGATTAAGCATGTTTAATGCTAACGACTAGTTGGCGACTAGTCGCCGAAGATGTTAGTTGAAAGGATTTTTTAAATTTATTAACCAATCAAAATAGTCATGCGCTTTTTCAGGATACAGGTATTAAGCAAACTTCAACTTGCCAGTTTATCCGAACTGTACGGGATTTAGGAGTTTTAGTCCAGTCGGAGAAGAGTAGAATTATGTGCAATAACTCGTACTGGCGAATTCGAAAGTCAGTTTTTGTGTATGACTTTTAAAAAGCCTATAGCAATATCATTCACGCACACATTTATTTACTAAACTGTGTGTGCCTAGTCAAATATTGATAATCAGACTCCTGGATCAAAACCGGTCTCTTAAAACAAGTTGTCTCCTAATAGAAGTTCAAATATCTTGCATCATTTGTCTTTTAGATCAGATGGGCGCGTAATATAACTGGTCTTTGGAATGCACGTGGGCGTCTCTCTTTCGACATGCTTCCGTTTAAAGAACTGCACAATCCAGGCCCCTATAGGCAGAGCTTTCCTCTTGTGCTGTGAAGAACGCATCATAGTTTCGTTCAATTCTTATCAAATGCTTTTCTCATATTCCGGCAGATGTACGCAACTTCCGATAGATGAATTACAGAGGTACCCGAACTATAGCTTGAAACTCGTTACACGTACACACATATCCAAGTATTTGCCGGGACGAGTTAAACAAAAAGTCGTTATATGTACACTTAGGCACAATGGACCATTCCAGATTTAGCCATGGCCCGCCAATGACTATCTAAGCTCCTCCCATACCGCGTTCGTGTTGGGATAGATCGATCCCTGAACCGCATGACTATCAATTTCCAGAGAACTATACAGGTAAGCTGCCAAATATGTTGAAACTAATTTGACATAGGCCAGCAAGAGCGTCCAGTCAAATTAGTTTCAAAATATTCAACATAATGGATATTAAATAGCAATTACATACAGTTCATACAACGTGTTGGATTATTAAGCGTTAAAGACGGACTATTTAGAATCATACACGACGCCATGATTATAGCGTCATCCTACACGTCGTGTCGCTGATTATACAGTCATGGATGGATACACTTGGAGAGGTCTATCAATGGTTGACGACTTGTTTGCAACTAGCAACTAGTTGAACAGCTAATCATTTTATGCACGCCAGGTATAATACATCGCCGCTGTCCATAAAAGTCGTTAAATGGATGCTAATCTCATTTCAAATGTTCTATTGTACCCATACGATAGACTATGGTTTAAATATTCCATATCATTCATATTCTGTCACATTGACTAATCTGTATCACAATTCTCTGCTTTGTAATATCGTGTAAATGTTGAACAGTGATTCCCACCATTTAGTTTCCTGAAGTGATAATGCGTGATGGCATGTAAGTGCCAATGTATTACATTCTTTAATATGTAATAATCATCACATTAGTTTCAAAATATTCAACAGCGTACCTGTATGATTGCTTGCAGCGTTATACCACATTGCCAAACTATAGATGGCACCTCTATGACTGATCGCATATACCGAGGCAGACACACTAGGTTTTTGCGTGCCCGCTCTAAAGGGCAAGCTTCTATTTATTGCTGTCTAGAATTGCCTATAGGCTTTGCCATTTCGCGCATGGGATTGCGGGGCTGTGTCTCGCGAGTTCTCCATCGATACGCGATCTAATAATTCTCGGCGCGAAGACACGGCTCTATTTTTAGATTGCTGATTATCTCAATTATGATCTTCATGCGCGTGATTCATGCCAAGTTCTCTTATTTGTTCGGGTCCGACTGTAATAGAGTTTGCGCGGCGATGACCGCTTAATTATTTTAATAAACAGCCAACAGAACTCCAAATAACTACTCTAAATAAGCTTCTTTTGCTGGAGGACTGCGTACAAAACATGTTTATCATTCCTTCTGCAGATGAAAGTACTCAAGCGCACGCCCACTCGCGGCGTCCCTTATATGTCCACTTTAGCACTCTATCAAACTGACCACTAATGGCTTCTTGCGGTGATCGTATGTCCATTTGCATTAGCTACTCGCCGGAGAACTTGTTTTGAAAGTTTACCACTGGAATGACTGGTTGGATAACCGATCCTATAATTCCAGTAATAAATTGCAAAAGAAAAACCATAATGGTCTCTTGGACGTCAATTAGACATAGGACATTTTCTATGATAATGGCTTTTTCTGTATATGACGTCATAATTATTTAGGTCAGATGTAGCTGGACCGCACAATCAAAATGTGTAATGAATGACGTATCTAGCTCCACCAGGAACATTGAATAGCCAGTCAAGTATGCGAATTGCACGTCTTTACTATTCAATCAACACGCTGTTGAATATTTTGAAACTAATTTGACCAGACGCTGTTCGAATTGTATGTCTGATATTTATTCAACAGTCATTTTCTATGATAATGGCTGGGTTCGATCTGTAACTGAAGGATAAGCTGTCATAATCAATTACTTCATATACAGGCTGACATCACAATCCAAAATGTGTAAATGAATGGCATATCGAGCTCAGTCATGAACATTGAATAGTCCGGCAAGTGTACGAATTGTATGTCTCTACTGTTTAATCAGCATCGTGTTGAATATTTTGAAACTAATTTAACCTGGCGTTGTTGCGGCCAGAGGCAGCAAACCTTTAAAAGCACACAGTCAAATTAGTTTCAAAATAGTCGTCAGCTTACCTGTATAATTACCTTGAAATTGGAAGTCTGGGAATTCATTATTCAGCGTATATATATACGTCGATTCCAACATGCAAAACGGGGTGGAGCTTAGCTAGAAATAGGCGTGCCATACCTAGAAATGGATCTCTCTATTGAAATTGTCATGAGCAAATTACATGGCTAATACCACTTGGTAATGCGTGGCCCACACACTATGGACCACTTGTATTAAGAGACCACCCATATGTATAGGTCACATATCTTAACGAGGCCAATCATAGATTGTTGCCCTGAATACAATGTACTCGTCCTCTGACGGAGGGAGGATAATTAATACCACTTGCTAATTGGCATTTTCATGTTTTCTATCCATCATATTACGTCATATGATGTCATAATAAACGTCGTGACGTATAGCATGACGTAATAATCATGACGTCATGACTGACTCAATTTAGTCCGTCTTAAATGCTTAATAGTCTGACACGTTGTACGAATTGTATGGCTTTGCAAAACATGCTGGTGAATATTTTGAAACTAATTTGACTGGGCGATGCTACTGCCACAAGCAGCAACAGCACCCAGTCAAATTGGTTTCAAAATAGTCAACACCTTACCTGTTTAGTTTTCTGGAAATTGATCGTCAAGAAGCTCAGAGATCCATCGATATCAACATGAGCGCGGTATTAATGTATTGAGTGACCGATTGACTAACGTTAGGCCTATGGAAGTCATTTCAAGCAACCACCACCATGATGTGACTTACTTGGGCACACTTGTGTGTTTTTCTAACATAATCCTTTAGAATGTTTAACACCGAAATTGCAATATCTCAGATAAAGACAACTATACGAATATCTTTTTAATACTTTGACTGTTAGGCCCCCCCCCCTACCCACCTACTTGTTGCTATCATGGACCTGTATTAAGTATTGCAACGACAACGACTATCCATGTAAGCCTATCATCTTCTCTTAATGTATTTTAACCCCTTCATGAGGAGACCACCAACACCGGCCTCTACAGTGATCTTGAGGATGTTAATTTGCAGGTCAAGAGAAGATCGTTTTTGAAAATTCACCACTGAAATGACTGGCTCGATAATTGAGTCATTCCAATAGTAACCCTTCAAAACAGTCGTCTATTGGCCTGCAAATAGGCACTCAATGACCACATTTTTTAACTATTCCTGACTCAATTTAGGTAATACAGGGTTAATAAATTATGAGGACGACGATGGTGTACCATGTATGTTTAACCTTTCCCGTATTGTATTATAGTTTGATTCACATTTGTTGCATTCGAGATAGGGTAAAAATTACAGACTTGTTACAAACAGTCTTGAGGCGTACTATGTGCATAGTAAATTTCAAAAGAAAAACATGCGTAATAATATTGTAGAGGGCGAACAAGTAGACAGAGTTCGCTAACAATAATGGATCCATCTAAAAATAAAGGCTTGGCTTCTTCGAAACTACATCTCTAATGTAATGATCGGTCATCTGCTTACGTTATCACAACGACTAGACTGTTACACAGACTCAACTTCGGATACCAGACAGACAGGACCCAGTCTATCTCCGTAGCAGACTGTAGAAGCAACACTGTGGATCGTGAAATCGCTACGCCAATGGCAACTCAATAGGCCCCTACATAAGAAATACATTTCTCGATCTAGTATCGAAAGAAACTCGCGGGATACGAATGATTAATGGATGTGTGATTATCAGTAGTATCCTTTTGTCTGTAATCCATCCATGGGAATAAATCCATGAAGGGCCAATACAATTATGTAGCAGTATTGATAGACTACCAATGTTCCAAATTTCCAGTCAAAACTGCTGTCAATAATATTGTAGCAGATTGTTGAATACAGAAATCAACCGAAAGTGTAGGCCTATGCATGTGCTATGTTAAGAACGTCTACAGGAAATTCGGCCACATAATTTCAACCATATAGTTAGATAGGTATATCAATACGCTAGTGAAGTAATGGATTGAGGTTAAAAACAAATGTTAGTGCCCTATTGTCTGTGATATGTTTAGCCCCATAATTTCACCTACATAGACTTGAGCCTTAACATACTAGGTATATTCCGAATCTAACAAATTCTAGATGAAATAATTTTATTAGTCAAAAATTGGCTTAAATGTTGGTGTTTTCGTGCTTTTCGGTGCCCTACTGTCTGTATGTAATATGGTCGGCTCCAGAAATTCGCTCACATAGACTTAGAGGGATTTGAATACGATAGTTATATTGGGAATTCAAAAAAATTCGACCGTGAAGTAATTTCGTAGTATACGATTTCATCGCGTAAATTCGTTTCAATTTTGGCAAATCTGCGGGTTTTCAATGCCCTACTATTACCTGTCTGCAATAGGTTTGGCCACATAATTTCAGCGATATGGTTAGATAGCGATATGAACACGCTAATGAATCTTGAGTTTTCTACCACGTAGTAATTTCGTAATATTCATTTTACTAGCCACGGACAGTTGTCAAATGCCAACAATTTACTATATTTGGTATCAGAATATCTGTTCTCGTTTGTAAAATTTTTTTTATATATGGATGTATATAACTCAATATGATCTAGTGCGTGTGCACAATTCTACCAGCAAGTAATCTCATCGTAGGTAGTTACATATTCGCCGTATGGCCCCATTATAATATGGATGGTTCACATTCACCACATTCAGATAGGTGTCGGTATGTCCTGGCACATCGCTCAGAATGGGTTCGGCCCCAGAATGTCACCCATATGTTTAGATAGGTATAGGCATATGCTTACGGAGTAGTGAGATTTAAAACTATCTACCATGAAATAATTTCGGCTCAAATTTAGGCCGGTTCATGTTTTCGTTGCACCCCGTCAAATTAGTTTCAAAATAGTCATCAGCTTACCTGTATAGTTACGTTGAAATTGGAAGTCTGGGAATTCATTATTCAGCGTATATATAGACATCGATTCCAACACGCAAAAAAGGGGTGAAGCTTAGCTAGAAATAGGCGTGGCAGACCTAGAAATGGATAACTCTATTGAAATTGGCATGAGCAAATTGAGCATTACAGGGCTAATACCACTTGTTAATGCGTGGTCCACACAATATGGACCACTTGTATTAAGAGAGCACCCGTATTTATAGGTCACATATTTTAACAAGGCCAATCGTGGATTGTAGACCCCTGCCATCCCGAACGCACGTAGGCCCGAATACAATACACTCATCCTCTGACCGAGCGATGGTAATTAATACCACTAGCTAATGGGCCTTTTCAGGTTGTCTATCCATCATATTACGTCATATGACGTCGTAATTAATTAAGTGACGCGTAGGATAACGTCATAATAATAACGTCATGACTGACTCGATTTAGTCCATCTTAAATGCTTAAAAATCTGACACGTTGTACGAATTACATGTTTTTGTTATTCAATTTAAAAAATGCTGTTGAATATTTTGAAAGTAATTTGACTGGCCGCTGTTGCTGCCATATGCAGCAACAGGACCCAGTCAATTTAGCGTCAAAATATTCCACGGCTTACCTGTATAGTTTTCTTGAAATGTATCGTCTAGTAGTTCAGAAATCCATCGATCCCAACTCGAGAGTGGTATGGGTGGAGTTTAGCTGGAGATGGGCAGGGCATAGCTAAACTGGAAATGTTCCTTGTATTAATAAACTACCACAGTTTTCAGTGCCCTATTGTCTGTAGTGTGTTCAGCCAGATAATTTACCCCACATAGACTTGAGCTTTAATAAGCTAGTTATATTCCGAATCTAACAAATTCTAGATGAAGTAATTTTAATACGCAAAATTTAGCTTAAATGATGGTGTATTCGTGGTTTTCGGTGCCCTACTTTCCGTAATATGGTCGGTTCCAGAACTTCGCTCACATAGACGTATAGGAGTTTGAATATGCTAGTTACATTGGGAATTTAAATGAATTCGAAGCTGAAGTATTTTCGTAGTATGCGATTTCATCCCATAAATTTGTTCCAATGTTGGCAGATCTGTGGTTTTCAATACCCTACCGTCTGCAATATGTGTGGCTACATAATTTCACCCATATGGTTAGATAGGGATATGAATACGCTAATGAATCTTGAGATTTCTACCACGTAGTAATTTCGTAATATTCAATTTAGTAGCCACGGACAGTTGTCAAATGCCAACAATTTACTATATTCAGTATTAGAATCTCAGTTCTCGGTTTGCAATCATTTATACATATAGCTGTATATAACTGAATATGTACTACTGCCTTTGCACGATTCTACCATCAAGGAATTTGGTAATATGTAGTTACATATTCGCCATATTGTAATATGGTTGGTTCACATTCACCACATTCAGATAGTTGTCGTTATGTCCTGATATATCGCTCATAATGGGTTCGGCCCAGAATATCACCCATATGTTTAGATAGGTATAGGCATAAGCTTACGACGTAGTGAGATTTAAAAATTTCATAACGTAAATAAGCTCAAACTTAGGATAATTCATGGTTTTCATTGCAATACGTTCACCCCCAGAATTTCACCCACAAATACTTATAGGAAATATGCTAGTTGTATTCCGAATTTTAAACAATTCTACAGAAACGTAATTTCATAGTACACAATTTCATACCGAAAATTGGCGCAAATTCTGTCAGATCAACGATTTTCTGTACCACACTGTTTGCAATAGGTTCGACCCCAGAAGTTCACCCATATGGTTAGATACGTATATGAATACGCTAATAAAGTTCCAATAATGTACTATACTCGGTACCAGAATATCTGTACATGCCTTGTAGACAGTTTTCGAACATAAGGCTATGTAGAACTCACTATGTTCTTGTGCTGTGCGAAATATTGTAATAATTCTACCACCAAATATTTATTATAGTAATGTGAAACTATTTCTATATATCCCATATTATTAGCCGCGTGTACTGGTAGAACCTGACTTATCAGGCTAATACCCTAACATTTGCACATATGGTCAACAAGATCGTCATCATTACAACGGTTGAGGCTGATTTTGGCCTTTTTCTCGAGCAAAAATATTTGATTTAATAGTTTGTCACTGTTTCCAGTAACGATATCGTTTAATAGATATGATAGCTAAATGAAACAGATCACGATTGTGGCTGTTTCCCACTGGGTCTTGTCAGAATGTTTTCTACTATATCATTTTCGTTGGAGAAAACTAGGTTCACGGTAGTGGTTCTATCCTGGCCACTTAACTTTGTTGAAAACTTTAGCTGTCGGTACAGATCGGGGTCCTGTATTGCATCAAAAATATACTTGCTTTGTGCATTTCACTAGCATTGCAGTGTATATTTCACCAATATATTTCCGGGTAATAAGCTCTTAACGTATGTTTAGGAAGGTATCAAGATTTAGGTTAAAATTGTCTTTAATATGTTTGAATGGGTGTCAGGGTCTGTACTGCTTGTTGCGCTGATTTTCTACTGACTGGGTTGCCAGTTCTGTTGATTTCTTTATCTTTACAAGTTGTTGATACCAAATGACCCAAATTTGATATGTTACTCCCTGTTGATGCAGTAGTGCAGTTTTCTCACCACTGGCTGCTCTTAATGTTGTCTGTTCCTCTCTCTGTTAAGGAGTTTGGCCTGGCGAAAAAGGATGGATGGAAAAATTGTTGGACTGACCAAAAATATAAGCTGCTTTTCCTAGCCATAGCTAATACTGCCCATATCTTTTTGCAAGTAATATTCCTTCTTTTGTGTTTATTTTCCGCGTATATTTTTGTCATAAGTGGCTTGTATGCCTTTATATAACTTCATTTTTTCATGAAACAGTTGAGTTTAATCTCAGAATTATAATAACCTCTGGGCACGCTATTTACCATTGATGCCTTGCATCAATATGTGTACTTGTTTTCTAATTGGTTGAAAAGTAAAGCATAACAGCCATCATATGATGTAGAAATGTATCCATATTTAGCCCCTAATGTCTGAATATCTTTCGTTCTCGGTATGATAAAAAGCTTAAAATATCACGAATGGATTATTTGTGGCGAATTCTATCACATGAATGGTTGATAAGGTGAGATTTCCTTTAACACTTTTGATTACGCGTCGCGCCCGTGTCCCATCTGCTGAACATGCTTGTTTATGATGTCCTATGGCGGGGTGCATAAATAAAAGCCTACCTTTACGCTTTATGCTGTTGTAGTTATTAGAATATGAGTCACGTGGAAATCTTAGCTCGTCATGGAGACCCTTTTTCAAACATATGGATTTATGATGCAAGGAATAAGCAGTTGAAGATTTTGGTGATGATTTGAATGAAAGTTGTTGCTGCTATGGCAGCAATGGGTTTCTTGCTGAGCCACTATCAAGATACCTTAGCTGCTTATCTGTGTGACTGCCTACCAGCTCGTTTAAAGGAAATACATTGCTATCCTGATTACTCCCATTCGGCATTAGACTTCATAAACTGTTGATCATTTCATACATTTAGGGGAGATCACTCCTACATAATTATCACACACCGAAGCTTTATTGAATTACTTCCCTTGATTTTGACTGCTACATAAGACCATGTGTATAAAGATCAGGAAGTTATCCCCCCAACGCGAGTGATAGAGAAAGGTTATAAAGAAATAAAGTGAAGAACTGTTTATTTAAATGTGTTCGTCTGTTTTACATTCATAAGGGTATTTATGAGAATGGAGCTCGCTAAGCTACAACAATGCATTGCATCCAATCGGCTGAGGCGATATGTCATATTTCCTTCCTCAAAGCTTTCTTGAGAACGTAAACAACGCCGCAATATAAATAGTCCAGGAGCTAAAGCTAGGTCAGAATCGTGACGTAGCACACCCAGTATTCGGAAGGTCTGACACTTGCTGTGGCTTGGGGGACATGTCCCACATATTTTAAGCCCTGTTGTACAAACAAATTGTGGTAGCACTAATTAGTTATCCTGATTTCTTTGCATAGGTGGTCTAGGCTGTGGCTGTATCCACAGTGCACAACGATATAAGCATGATCGTGTCATAACTCAAAGTAATATCGTATTAGATTCACCATATATGATATTTAGATGTGCCGAAGCAGCATTGACGACTTAGACGCACTGCAAGAAAATTTCAAAGAGGTGTGTATGTACGTGAATAAATTGCAACAGCTGTTCAAATCCTTTAAAGTTGAGTCAAGCTCGAAATCACACCTGTTCGCATTTTGGAACTCATATATTCATATGGTAGAGCTGCTGCTTGGATTCATAAGAGCTGAGAGAACTGGAGATTGGCAGGCACACCTATCTGCTACTGCTGCTATGGCGCCATATTTCTACAGCATGGACAGAACCAATTATGCAAGATGGCTGCCAATATATCTTGCGGACATGAAGATGCTTCCATGTACACATTCCCATGTACATGAACAATTCTTGAATGGAAATCATTCCGTAAGTCGCTCAGACCATCCATTCATTCAAGTGTGGACAGATATGGCCTTAGAGCAATCGATTAAATTGGATTCCAAAAAGCGAGGTGGTATTATTGGAATAACACAAAAGCCAGGAGCTCTGGATAGGTGGTTTTTAACTAGCCACGAGAGGGCAGCCATAACAACGGTCACAAAGCAAATGTATGGGTTACAATATAGTCACATGTTTGGAGTACATAAGGAAATGGGGACTAACCGAATGAACAGGGATGAAACCGATGTGCAGAAGATACTTTCGATGTTCTCATCAGATATAATGACCAATCCCTTTAATATTGCGGAAAACGACGACAGCGAGTGTCTTCCGCTTGTAAACATTGCAACTGGCGTGGTATTGCCTAGTGAAATCGCCAAGAGACTTATTTCCGCCTGTGACATTGGTAAGGAGATTATGGAAAATTTTGTTCAGGAGCGGCTGGACACCAACACGAGAAGCTTTTGGGATACGTTGCCACACTTAAAACTTAAAACTTTTGCCAGCCTAGCACAGAAGAAAAAACTCAAAACAAATGATGAAAAAATTCACAATGTGAGATATGACCGCGAACTATTTGGTCGATTAATTATTGCTGCAAGGTCCAGAGATGTTGATTTAAAACTAGTGATGACGTATGAACTGTCTGCTGTTCCACTATAATTGTCACATACGGATGGGACTCTAAGAAAGAATGTGAAAAGTGTTTTGTTAAGTGAACTAGAAAAGGAAGTAAATGTTGATGGACAGCTTCCACCTGTTGACAAGACAGGCGCAACAGCTTGTGTAGTAGATGGCATGGCAATTGTGCAAATGTTTAAAACTGGAGGTACGTCTACATTTGGAGAATTGGCTGATAAATACTGGCACATCTTTACAGTTCCACTGAATCAAGAAGACTGCAACAGAGTAGATATAGTTTTGACAGATATGATAGACTGGAATCTCTCAAAGCGGAAGAGCGGCTAAAACGTGGGTCATCACCAGCATTGGAAGTAAAGATTGCTGGAGATAATACTCCCGTTCCAAAGCAATGGGCCAAGTACATCAGCAATCCAAGCAACAAAAGTAACCTGGTTGCATTTCTCAGCAAGCGGTGGCGTGATACTGGTCCAAATATGCTATCTGCCGACAATTGCGTCATTCTTGCTGGTGGCTTTAACGATGGAATGGATGTTGTTGTCATTTCAGCGAACAATTCGTCGTATTTGGAAGAACTTCGATCAGATCACGAGGAAGCAGATACGCGTATGATGTTGCACGCGCTACATGCTTCAAAAGACCACATGCGTGTTGTTATACAGTCTCCTGATACAGACGTGGCAGTACTTAGTATATATACGTATCGTTCGCTTCACTGTTCTGAACTATGGTTCCGTACGAGCACAAAGGACAAATTGCGATACATACCAATACATACAGTTGCTCAAGTACTGGGCCCAGCTATCTGTCTGTCTTTGCCCGGGTTTAATTCTCTTACAGGTTGTGATAGCACTAGTGCATTATTTGGAGTCGCTAAGCGAAAAGCATTCAATCTCTTAAAGTCATCTGAATGTCATCAGCTTAGCTTAGCCCAACTCGGCGAACATGTTGACTTATCACCGAATACTGCAATTCTATGTGAGAAATTTGTCTGTGAGTTGTGTACCACCAGGGATGTGGGAAAGACAGCTGATGAAACCCGTTATTGGCTCTTTTGTCAAAAGAGACAAAGAAATGAAAATCTTCCACCTACATCGAATAGTCTAAAGCATCACACCGAAAGGGCCAATTTTCAAGCTTTTGTTTGGAGAAGTTCATTGCAAGCTGTTCAGAATCTTCCATCTCCAAATGGACATGGCTGGAGTATAGTGGATTGTCTACTCAAGCCTGTCCTAATGTCAAAGGATCCTGCTCCATTTGGATTAATTGAACTCACATCATGTAGATGTCAAAAGTCTGCCTGCAAAAGAACAGATCTCTGTCACTGCAAGGCTAACAATCTACTCTGCACTGAAGCATGCCTTTGTATGGGAGGTGAAATGTGTGACAATGTTCAGCATACAATTGTCGAAGATGACTCTGACACGGATGAGTAACATTATCTCATTTGCTCACGTGATAACTATGTCCTGCCAGCTTGTGTAGACATGCACTGCATGTCAGTTAAAAGTTTAATTATGAAAATGTAGAAAACATGGGCATTGTTGTAGCTAAGGTATTGCTAGTCACAAGAAGACCTACGTGCCCCAATATGTACAAACCAACATACGGGTCTCTTAAACGAGGGTGATTATGTATAAATCTGCGATATACGATCACTCCTTTCCATTTTGGTTAAGATTGTATTGATATAACATGCGCTTAAGTTTGTGAAAAATTTACCATTGTGAAAATTGTTTGAGAGCTACATTCAACACCTATTGTAAATGGGCTTCTCACGGGTTAGTGATACCACACTTTTCTTGTACAACACGGCTCAGAATATACCCAAGACATCGGTCTAGCAAAATATAGAGACAAACCTTCTGAATACTGGGTGTGCTACGAAACCATTCTTCTAGACCCCTTTTGAAAATTGGCTCCCGGACTAAAAGTGCCTAATATAAGTACAGCGTTGTCAGTGTCGGGGCCTGAATGTGCAAATGTCGTTTGTCCATTACAATATTTAAATTTGATTGTATATTGTATCTATGCTACAGACTGCATTGTCTTTTCTTCGATGAGGGAAAAGTGTATGCATTTATCATTTAATGAATAGTCTGTTGAATATTTTGCAAATAATTTGACTGGGCGCTGTTGCTGCCATAGGCAGCAACAGCACTCAGTCAAATTAGATGCAAACTATTCAACAGCTTACCCGCATAATTTTCAGGAAATTGATAGTTAGGGCATTCGGGGACGATCAATCACAACACAGCGAAATGTGGGTGGAGCTTAGCTAGAGATGGGCGGGGTATAGCACACAAAAACAAACTGAACATGTCCGTTGTCTATGGTATGTATCCTACAGTAGCCCTTCGTTATTGAAATCCAGTTATCTTGTATCTGGATCTACACACATTTCACAAGTGTCAGTCAATGACTTTGACACTCACCATAATTTAATGGACTTTTCCAGTTTTAGCTATTCCCCGCCCATCTCTATCCAAGCTCCACCCAAACCTCGCTCGTGCTGGGATCGATTGATCACTGAACTCACTGACTATCAATTTCAAGAAAGCTATGCATGTAAGCTGTTGAATATTTTGAAACCAATTTGACTGTGTGCTGGGCAGCAACAGCGCCCAGCCAAATTAGTTTCAAAATATTCAAAAGCGTGTTTCTTAAATGGCAAAACATACAATTCGTACAACGTGTCGAACTATTAAGAGTTAAAGACGGGCTTAATCGAATTATTCAAAACGGCATGATTATGACGTCAGCATACACGCCGCGTAGTTGATTATGACGTCATATGATAGAGTGAGGAAATGAATTCATGAAGTATCTTATTTACTCATAGATCGAGCATGTTGTTATGCTCGCACATAGCCAACCAAACTGCAACGCCATGCATTTACTAGCTGTCAAAATAAGTATAACAGGCTGTCAATATGCGTCTGGGCTAGCTAAATTAATACCGTCATTCCTAGGAATCTATGACAAGATAGCGTCACTGCTGCGTATATATTTCAGAGGCATGATTGGTTAGTGCAGATGGTTGAGCAAGTTGGGTGGATGGGGTGCACGCACGCACGCACACACGTGCGCAAGCGCACACACTAGCACATACGCACGTCTATAGCTGAGATGCCATCATCAGAATTCACTTTTTCAGAGTATCCATCTATCAATCTGATGTCATGTGACGTCATAATCAGCCATAGGCAGCAACAGCACCCAGTTAAATTAATTTCAAACTATTCAACAGCATATCTGTGTAGTTTTCTGGAAATTGATAGTCAGAGATTTCAGAGATCGATCGATCACAACACGGACGTGGTATGGGCGGAGCTTATATTGAGATGGGCGGGGTATAGCTAAAAGTGGAAAAGTCCATTGTTATCTGATCTCATTGGTCTCGATGCAGCGTACTTAATCACTGCACGAACTATTTGACGTCGATGCCGCCTTTCAATGGGTGTACGAAATGTTCGACGTGTCTGCAGCCTGTCCAATGACTGTACGGTATGCTTAAGATAAGATAAGATAAGATAAGAATCTTTATTTATCGAGGGTAAATCTTCAGAGCAATACCCTGCTCTCCCAGAGGCCCTCACCAAATAACTATACACCTGTGCAAAAGTTAAGCACCAGCAAAAACAATAGAACGTAGAAACATGATGGTACAACTAGGTTGCCATACTTTTTGTCCCCGCGTTAGCTGACATAATTCCAAGTACGAAATGCACATGCATGCATGACTTCACGCCGCTTGATGTCCGTGCGTGGCGGGAAACAGCACACGTGTTCAGTTATGTAAAAGTCCAGTTTGAGGTGTAGAACATTACATACAGATTTAGGCGACAAGATTAGGAATTTTGTGTTCATGACCGTGGTTTATTTGTACAGAGAGAATTAGCTCTTGATTGTGAACCGCTATGGCAAGACGAAGGTTAAGTGATCGTGTGAAATGGCAAATCATAGGCATGCATACCACTGGTATGTCATGCAGAGAGATTGGCAGACAGCTGAACATTAACCATACTGTAATCAGTCGTTTGATTGCAAAACATGGGCAAACTAACGAGGTAAAGGACAGGCCTAGATCTGGAAGACCGAAGAAGACTACTGCCCGTGATGATCGAGCCCTAGTACGCCTTGTTAGGAGATCTCCATTCACCAACAGCAGAGTGCTCAGCCAGCAATGGGAAACGCGCAATAGAGTGTCAATGTCTACCGTCAAAAGGAGACTGTATGCTGATGGCATGAAAGCTAGGTGACCTGTCAGACGTCCTCTCCTCACTGCACACCACAAAGAGGAGCGTCTGAGGTGGTGCAACGAAAGAAGACACTGGAACATGAGATCCTGGAGACGGGTACACTGGTCCGATGAAAGTCGGTTCCTGCTTCATGCCACAGATGGTCGAACTCGTGTATGGAGGTCCAGACGCACGGCGTACGACCAGCGTAACATCATGGAAGAAGTTCCATTTGGTGGAGGTTCCGTTATGATATGGGGGTGCATCTCATTTGATTGTAAGCTGGATCTGTTGACTGTACCTGGAACACTAAATGGACAAAGATATCAAGATTCCATACTGGATAGAGTTGTGGTCCCTCATTTTGTAAATCATGCACCTGGAACCCACCCTATATTCATGGATGACAACGCCCGACCACATCGTGCTAGAGCTGTGCATGAATACCTCCGCCAGAATGCCATCGAAACCCTACCATGGCCAGCAAGGAGCCCTGACATCAACCCTATTGAGCATATCTGGGACATTCTGGGAAACATGGTGAGAAGGAGGGATCCTCCTGTGCAGAACCTACAGGAATTAACAGACGCACTCCATCTTGAATGGCAACGAATACCACAATGGCGTATCAGTCGGTTGGTGACCAGCATGAGACGTCGTGTCCAGGCCGTCATCCAGGCACACGGTGGATATACCCGGTATTAATAATGACAGTCTCAAACTCGTGCACAGATGTTAAACTTCGTTTTCAGACACCATTAATGACAATCTAGCCACGTGTGTCAACTGTAGGGCAATAGTTGTCAGTTGTGTCAACGTAACCATATTCAGGCCTCGTTTTCAAGTTCAAACAAAAACATACAGTGTTTCCCCACCATCATAATCAGCATTCCTCTAGTTGCATTATTACCTCTTGCACTAAGATGGATGGGTACATAAATGTTTATGCTATTGCTTTCTTCATAGCACATGAATATACCCTCGCATGTGCGTAAAAATAGGGTGGTGCTTAGCTTTTGCACAGGTGTATATATAAACTAATTAGAACTATATTTACAAAATTTACAAATCATGCACAAAATATATACAAAACTATACATAATTGTTGCAATGAAAACCTATTTTCAACCATTTCAATATCAAATATCAAATGGCGGAAAGACGACAATAATAAGTATGTATTTGTAATTATATGCTAATGTAATAAACATGCTGTTGAGTATTTTGAAACTAATTTGACTGGGTGTCGTTTCTGCCTTAGGCAGAAACAGCACTCAGACAAACTAGCTTCAAAATATCCAATAGTTTATTTAGTTTTCTATAAAATGATATCCAAAATCTTCGGAGATCGACCGATTCCAACACGAATGATGAGTAGGTAGAGCTTCGATAGAGATGGGCGGGGCATAGATTAACCCGGAGAAGTCCGTTAGTTTCTGGAGATTAATGAACACTGGGGCCCAGAAAGTTATTAGCCCTGGGCCCCGAGCAGGTTAAATTCGCCTCTTATGGTTAGATACTATTATATTTTGCAATCGATAAATTATTATTATTATTATTATTATTATTATTATTATTATTATTATTATTATTATTATTATTAGTATTATTATTAATTATTATTATTATTATTATTATTATTATTATTATTAATGCAGGTACGTTGAAACAAAGCATAAAATCATTGAAAGTGTGTGTGTATGTGCATGTTGTGCTTAAAAGATGATAGCGTTTCTGAATTTATAACATACGTAGGAAGGGAATTCCAATTTTGACTAGCTCTGTATGTGAAACTGTATTTTCCATAGTTGGTTCGTATTTTCGGAGGCTTCAAATGGCTATTAGTTTTAGATCGTAGATGTAATGGGTGTGCTGTCTCTATGGGTGTAAGCATGTCGCTGATGTACTTAGGTGTATGGTTGTTTAGTGCTTTGTGTGTCATAATGTTTGATTTAATAGTTATACGTTGTGATAGTGGCGTCAATTTTAATTCTTCATATAATTGCCGTGATGGTGTTCTATGTGGGACGTCTAAGATGATTCTCGCTGCACGTTTTTGAAGTTTTTCTAGTTTGCTCAACAATGTTGGCATACCTGCGTAATATATGAGAGAACAGTAATCAATGTGCGAAAGTATGTATGATTTGTAAAATAAGGTTCGTTGCTCAACATTCATGTACCGTTTATTTTTCTTTAACATAAAAATTAGGGAAGATATTTTGCTACAAATTTTGTTGATGTGTTGTTGCCAGGAGAGATTGTTGTTAATATTTAAGCCTAAGAGTTTTGCATTTTCTACACTTTCTATTTCTCCATCGACGATAGATATTTTAATTTCCGGATTTATCTGTTTTAGTTTGAATTTAGTGCCTATCATTAGTAATTTGGTCTTGTCGGTATTTAAAACCATTTTATTGTTTTGACACCAATCATGGACGGATGCCATATCAGCTGTTAATTTTTCAGTTATATTTGCTACATTATCGAAATGGCAATGCATGGTTGTATCGTCACAATACATATCGACATTACAGGTAAGATTCATATGGAGGTCATTCACGTAGATAATAAATAGCAAAGGTCCTAACACCGAGCCATGCGGTACGCCCACCGTGACTGGTAACATGCCAGATGTTTTGTCCGAGATTGAAACATACTGCTGTCTGTTTTCTAAATACGATCTAAACCACTTTTGCGCAAATGCATCAAACTTATAAATGCCTAGTTTTCGTAGCAGTATGTCGTGGTTTACAAGGTCAAACGCTTTTCTGAAGTCTATCATAATAGCTCCAACGAATTCTCCATTATCGACTGCAAATCGCCACGTGTCTATTAATTTTAGCAACGCGGTTTCGCAGGAGTGTTTGGGTCTAAAGCCGGACTGAGATTCGCATAATAGATCATATGTAGTCAAAAATTTATATAGATAATTGTGTACATGTCTTTCCAGAATTTTCGATAAAATTGGCAGAATAGAAATGGGCCTATAATTACTAATTTCGCTTTTATTATCGGACTTGTGTAAGGGTTTAACTTTTGCGCATTTCCACATGGTAGGAAATACTCCTGTATCAATACTCTTATTAATAATGGCGGTGATTGATGGTGCGATAACTGGAGCGGCCAGCTTTAGGAAATGCGCGTTCAAAGTATCATACCCTGCGGATGTATTAGATTTTAAACGGGAAATGTCAGGGTAAACATAATCTACTGTTATTCCAGGTATTTTATACTGGACATCGTTTGGAACTCTACTGTTAACATGCATTACAAGATCCTGTGAAATCGCGTGGTTTTTATTTTGTATGGCATTCGCAAGGTCGGATGCAACAGTATCAACGTATTTATTGAACATCTCACAATGTTGTCCGGTATCGCTAACCTCGTTTCCCTGGTTATCTAATAATATTAATGGCATTTTGTTTGTTTTGGGGCTGATGCTTTTTAAGATCTTCCATATATTTGAAGGATTATGCTTATTTTCTGTCAGCTGTATACCGAAATAGTGCCGCTTCGCGTTTTTTATCAATGACATTACCTTATTCTTCAATTCCCGGTATTTGACAATATTTTTAAACTTTTTGTGATAATCCCGGTCTTTCATCGTTTTCAAGATGTCTTCGTTCATCCATCCAGGTTGGGAGTACTTTTTAACTCGTCGCTCGACAATCGGGGCGTGGTTATTTAAAATATTAAGGAATGTTTCATGCCAAACGCTTAGTGCTTCGTTTGGATCGTTGACAAAATTAATTATATCCCAATTATATTCTAATAAATTTTGAATAAACTTGTTGCTGTTAAATTTTTTCTTACATCTGTATTTATTGAATGATGACTATTAGTGTTATTAGTGACACTATGCCGCACTGCAAATACGGGGAAATGGTCGCTTAGCGCAAGCTCGCCTACACTCGCAGAAGTAAGCTTGCTTTTTTCAGTGCAATATACATGATCTATTATTTTAGCAGTCGTTTCTGTTATTCTGGTCGGTTTATCTATTAACTGCACTAAGTGAAATGCATCCATTAATGATTGCCATTTTGCTATTATGGGAACATTAAAATCTATATTAAAATCGCATATCAGTACAATATCAGTATTATATAAATATACGGCCTCGAGTAAAGATTCGAATTCGTCTATCCAGCTAGACGGTAAATCCGGCGGTCTATAAACACAGCCTAATAAAAATGGTTTTGTTTTGTACGGCTTAACTTCAATCCATAGTGCCTCCAAAGTCTCAGATTCTAGCTCCGCCCTCCTAAAATATGATTGGCTCTCCTCAATGTAAACTACAACGCCGCCTCCCGAGCGATTTGGCCTATCTTTTCTCTCGATATTATAGCTATTAATTTCGATTAGGTTATTAGTCGAGATACTGCTAAGAAAAGTTTCTGTTGTACCAGGAATTTCAATTTGTTTTATGCTTGTTTCCATCATTATTTTCAATTGGCTTATTTGGGGCAACAAGTGCTGTACGTTTAAGTGGCCTATGCGTATGCCTTTCGCATTTGAATTGAACAATAGGGAGTCATATTGTTTTGTTAATTTGATAAAAGCATTGTTACATTTCCATTGATCAAGAGGTGACCTAACACTTGCATGTGTTTGTTGGTCGGTTATCTTTCCAACGACACAGTATGTAATCCTCATATTACAATTCTCTCCACTCATGGTATTATTTGCAAAGGAGAGATTATTATTATTATTATTATTATTATTATTATTATTATTATTATTATTATTATTATTATTACCACCACCACCACCACCACACTTATTATTATTATTATTATTATTATTATTATTATTATTATTATTATTATTATTATTATCATAACAAAGATTAGCACTAGTAGCGGTATGTGGAAATGTGGTAATATGAGCACTATAATGAACGCGTGGAGATGCGACAACTGGGTTGGCGGGTATACAAGCATTATCAGGGGTGCATGGGTTTGCGGGTATACAAACACTACCCGGGGCGCATGAGTTGGCGGGTATACAAGCGCTACCAGGGGCGCATGTGTTGGTGGGTATACAAGCGCTATCAGGGGCGCATGGGTTGGCGGTAAGATAAGCATTATCAGGGGCGCATAGGTTGGCGGTAAGACAAGCACTACCAGGGGTGCACAGGCTGTCTGTAATACAAACACTAACCGGGGCGCATGTCTTGGCGGGTATACAAGCGGTACCAGGGGCGCATGGGTTGGCGGGTATACAAGCGCTACCAGGGGCGCGTGGAACATCATTTGGAATGGCAATAGGTATATGACTTGTATCATCATCAAGACAGCACTTTGTAGTAGGTGTCATAGAATTGACATTAGCGATAACAGTTACTGCATTAGTGACAGCACAAGTAGCACTAGCAGTTCCTAATACAACAGAAGGAGACTTTGAACAGATAGGTGGATGGTCATAATTTGATGATATACGGCTATTATTCTCATCATCGACATTTCTTAATAAATCATATCTGTTACTGGTTACAACATTATACATATATTCAGTGGAATAAATACACGTAAAATTATTATTATTATTATTATTATTATTATTATTATTATTATTATTATTATTATTATACTTTGTTTGAGAAATATTTTTGTTAATTTTACACAGTTTGTTTACAATAGGCGCTCCTTCTTGGCCGGCCATAAAGTGTCCAAGGCACCGATTTGATTTATGACCGTAGCCGTAACAGGAATAGCATTGAACCAGTTGACCATGACCACACATGGATGATTTGTGATTGGGCTCACCACAAAACCTACACACCGCGTTTCGAAGAATGGTCACGTAATCATTTATGCAACGTACCAGTAGGGAAGATCCGGTTTTGTTTATATGCACTTTATCTGCACGACGGCCCATGTGAGGATAATACTCCTCACCCAAACTAGCACTAGGAGTAGTGCCCGCATGAAGCACATGGCTTTTCGACGCTATAAAAGATAATTTTCTTTCCTTTCAGCTTAGCGTTATATTAGCTTATATTAAGTTAATTAGTTATCTCCTGTACGGGAGCCTCCCTTGTGGGGATAACTCTGCAGACCTACGAGTCTGTGTGGGACCTCTGGGAGCCCCATGTTTAAAGGTTCATCAGGCTGTCTCTATGTCTTGTATTTTCGTATGCTCATTATATTTATCTGGCATACTTGATGGTCTGTTTTAGGTAAAATCATTATATAGACTTGTCTTAATTAGGTCACCAATCAAATCTTGTAAGTCACGAAATTGCTATGGACAGGCATACTGGTGACACAAACTCTTGGGATGAGACTGTAGTCTGTAATGTTCGCAACGATGGTCGCATGGCCCCACCGGAACGATTGAGTTCCACCGGCCTCAGGAGCTGGTCTTTGTTACCCGTACGGCAGTATCGCATGGGATCCGTAACCCCGAGACCGGAAGCTAACCAGCGTCATCATTCATCATGCACATGCAGCGTGGCGAGTCAACACCAGACACCGGAATGGCCCGACACTACCCCACGAGCATCATATTTCACCAAAACTCTGTTTACAGGACACTGTTGGCCGTTCGTGTACAGGAGTCTGGAGCCTATCAGATATACAGGCCATGGATGGTAGTTTATGTATGTGGCATGACTTTTCGTGAAAGGTTGCATTCAGTCTATAATACATATATATATATATATATATATATATATATATATATATATATATATATATATATATATATATATATATATATATATATATATATATATATATATATATATATATATATATATATATAGAGAGAGAGAGAGAGAGAGAGAGAGAGAGAAAGCTAAGAGGACTGATTTAGACACTTTTAAGATGTATAGTATAGATATTAGTTTGACCCAAACTCAAATTTGTTTATCAAAAAGGTCCCTCACTTGTGATACATATTAAACATACTACAGTCATATAAATTAAACCAGAAATGTGGTTACAATGCAACCGTGAACCTCGACATAAAATAAATATAGAAGGCTTATCAATACCCTTATGAATAAGAGGCCAAACTATCTGTAATTCTTCTCTGAATCATTATCATTTGAACCAATTGCTTTTACATATCGGTAGATATGATGGACATTTTTCAAAAGATCCAAGATGGCCACCAATGATATTGACCAATCACAATTCTATAAATTGACCGAAAAAAAATTCTATACGCTATCACTATAGAATCCTTTCAGGCACATTTGGATAAAATCCAGCAAGGTGTTATGAAGGTGATGCATTTTATCAATTTCTGGTAAATTGTTCATAAAATCTATGATTTTCACTAAAAAAATTAACCCATTAAAATTCTGAATAGATGTTCTAGAGCCTTCCGTGATAGGGTCTGTCAAGCTAAGTGGGTTGAAATCTGTCAAGTGATGACAGATGAATGATGAGTAGCGTGTTGACTCATTCCGTTAAATCTTTCATGAAACCTAAGATTTCACTGCTAAAATGACAAATCAAAATTAGGGAATCCTTCAGGCCAAAGTACATCGAAATCTGTCGAGCGGTTAAAGAGGAGTAGCATTTTGAGAATTTCCAGTACATCTTTCATAAAATCAAATATTGTCACACATAAAAATTGACCAATTACAATTCTGTATACCTGTTCTGAAGCTGAACACATTAGGGCCTTTCCAGCCAAATTAGGTTGAAATCTGCTAAGCTGTTAATGAGGAGTAGTGTTTTGACAATTTCCGCTAAATGTTTCATAAACACTAAGATATTCACACACAAAAATACCAATCAAAATTGTGTATACACGATTTGTATTTCATGAGCCTCTATTTCAGATTTATTTGGTTTCATTACATATAGACATATAATATAAGCCCATAAAAGAATACAATTTTAACCATTTTATTTTCAAGCATCCTGTTGTAAATATGCACCTTTAACCCTTTTAGAGCATACACAGGAGCTGCCCTTCTATTAACTCTCCAGGCACTTATGTTTGATTGTGTTAGAACTCTGTATAATCTCACAAACTTATGTCTCTAACAGTTTCACATATGCTTAATTACACATTGCAATACATCGACATTCTGTAAAAGTTAGCGACTGTTGAGGGGGTTTGTTGATGACATCAGCTCATTTGCATATTAGGTCATGCCCTTTTAATCCTTTCCTATCTCATTAAGCCTGTCAAGCTTCAAATACACTTGCTGTCAACAGATCTACATGTCGAAAGAAGGCAATGGTATGGGTGGCTTTTCTTGGTGACTGTAAGGGCAGCTTTCCTGGCAACTGTGGGGTGGCTCTCTGGATTGGCAATGATTGGTCACGTGACCATATCCGCACCCCTCATACCTCCATTCACCATTGCCCCTGTCAATCATCAAACCTATCTGCTGTCAATAGATCTACAACTACGTTGGTGACCATTAAGGCAGCTGCCCGGATTGGCTGAGAGGGTCATGTGACCCTGGTTATGCCCCCTAAAACATTTATGCCTCATTACATCTGTCAATCTTCAGCACATCAAAGGATCTACATACCAATAAATTGGTGATGGTATGGGCGGCTTTCCTGACTCACTAATACAACAATGAAGTCATATAATTTGCATATTATGCCACGCCCATACACCCATGTATGGTCATATGGCGTGACCTCATTTAAAAAATATATAAGTTAGGCCACACCCTTATTCCCATATATGGTCGTGGGACATACATTTATAAATAGGTCACGCCCCTTGAACATATATGGACATGTAAGCCTGGCCTCATATGCAAATTAGATGATGTCATCACTGTATGAGTCAATCAGGAAAGCTGTCCATCCCATCGCTCTTCTACTATAACATACCGGGTGTCTGCATGCTCCACTTGTATTTGGACACCATTTCAAGCTACATGTGAAGGTCAAGAAAATATCTGTGGCCTGGCCTGATAATCGAAAAGCTGAAATTGTCGATGTAGACGTCAGAGGTCCATTGTTGTCATTTGAGAAGCTACCCAATAAATATGCATCAACGGAACACCTAGCCGCGATAAAGATTATAGCAAATATAAATATTAACAAATAAGTTATTTCCTGTTCAAGTGAGTCAACAGGACGTTAGGGGCAAGCTCATAATTCCATGATTTGATTGGGAGATCTTTCTTGCAGACTAACAGTGACCTCCTAAATATAACCATCCCTACAAGTCATGGCTTACATTTTAAATAGCTTGTTCCTGTCTTTATTCGGCTATATAAACTATCTTCTAGTGCTATGTAATGTGTCAGGTTTATAAAACAGTTTGTTATATGGATTAAGATTTCGATTATGTGGATAGTCATGTATTTGATTACCAATGCATGTGTGCATACACTCCTTTGTGATATACAATACTATTTGATTAAATGTGAACAAGATAGAAACCAGGTAAAAGTGACATCTGCTTTATGTGTCCAACCAAGGTTTGGCCAAACAGTCTTACTTCTGCCAAATCAACATGGCTGACTGCATGGTTGCAGGCTAAATATAACCATTCATTACCATTAGTCATCTGGCGCTGCAATTTAAATCTAAGTATGAATCCGCATTCACATCTTTATTAAGAGTTAGATCGTGCAATGACTTTCAAATAAGAGTGATCCTATTAGTCTGAATATTGTATTTTACCGGATTTTTCATATTGTTAATCTGCATGCAAATGCAGGTTATTATAATCGCTCATGGTCTTCTTCTTCTTCCTCCCCTTCTTCTTTGGTCGGACCAAAACTCTAATATCGTTACACTACACTTTAAGTTCCAAAAATGTATGTTCATGTTAGGGGAATCGGTCAAAGGTTAAGGTGTCAATGGTGCCATAGGTGTCAAAGTTACCCATTTTTCTCCTTAGCAGAAATGAACTCGCATCAGTCAGAGAAATTCAGCAGAGATATGAGAAGATACCCGATGTTGAGGGGTTCCACAATGACCTATTTTCAGTATTTATACCAATTTTCCAATAATTTTTATATTCTTTAAATGTATTTTATTTTGGGAACCCCAAATATAGGGCATAAGGAGAAAAAGGAAGGCATTCATGTTGTCTTTATTTTTCTATTTATATAAATAAACGCTGCCACCCCACCCCCACTGACCAATGACCTAATTTGAATATCACAAAATTTCAAGAGGAGAATAAAAAGCGGATATAAAAGAGCGACGGGATGGGAGCATTTTATGATTGGTTGAAAGAGTGATGATGCCATCTCAGTTCTCATTTACAAATTGGACCATGCCCACATCGCCATGGAGTGTGACCTACTTTTTATAAATTATTTAATATGTCACTCCCCAAGACCATGTCAAGACCGGTCATGTGGGCGTGGTTTAATATGCTCAGGAAACCCGCCCATACAGTCACCAACATTTTTCAATGTAGATCATTTGACATGCTGAGGATTGACAGGCATAATGAGGCTTGAAGGTGTTAGTGGGCATGGACAGTTCATGTGACCCCTTGGGCCAATCAGGAGATCTGTCCGAAAGGTTACCACAAAAAGACAGCCATATCATCGCCAACTTTTTATGCCAGCCACTGTAATGAGTCGTGAACATGCTAGGGAAGGGGGTCGGCCACATAAACCCTCGTAGCCAATCGTGAAAGCTGGCGGTGTAGTTGCCAGGAAAAGCTGCCCATAAAGTTGCAAGAAAACACCACCGGTATTGTCGCCAACATTTTGTAACATCAAATGGTTTGTCAGGTGAAATGAGTCATGAAGGCGTTAAGTGGGCGTGGATAAATTGAAGGGTAATGTGACCATTTGTGGCCAATCAGGACAGCTGGCCCAAGGGTTGCCAGGGAAACCCACCCATATGGTCACCAACATTTTTGTGACAGCATATCGCTTGCCAGGTGTAATGAGTCGTCACGATTTTAGGGGGTGGGGTGGGTCACGTGACACCTCGTGAATAATCAGCAAAGCCACCCCAAGAGCCAACCTTTTGAGCAAGCAGGTAGTATGAGTCATGAAGGTGATAACATTGGTGTGGTCTAATATACTAATGAGGTGACGTTATCAGCAAAGCGGGCCATACAGTCGTCAACCTTTTTTATTTGTAGGTCCATCGACAGCAGATGCATTTGCCAGTTACCCTGTGTAATGAGGTATTAGTCTGTTAGAGGTATGGGTGTGGGTCATTCTACCGATTTATTACACAATCATACATATGCCTACCTGTCTGAAGAGTTAATGGAAGAGTGCAGATCGGGAGTATGCTCTAAATCTTTAACATCAAAAACCCTTAGATATGGTGTGTGACCTAATATGCTAATAAGATGACGTCATTAAACTCGCTACAATCATGAAAGCCACCGCACCTGTCAACAGAAAAAGCCGCCCATACAGTCACCAACTTTTTACGACAGCAGGTGTAATGATGATATGAATGAGTGCGCTTTTCCATTCACAAGTTTTTCCTTATGGCTTTTTACTATGAACAGACCATAGGGTATTCTGAGGGTGTATGCGGTCAGCTTTCATCTCATGATATGTGCGCATGAGTCTACTGAGGGGGATATTCCATAGGGTGAGCTCACGGTCACCGAACATTCTCGCCCATCAGACTTATGTTAAAGAATAGTTAGCTTACATTGCCAATTGTGGCTAAAACTAGATCTGGACCCAAAAACTAACTGATAGGGTTGTTGAAAGAAATGGCACTCTTTTGGCTTGAACTTTAAATTTGTGTTATTAAAATGCTCTCGTACCTCAGCTAGATTGGCCAAGGTGTGCTAAACCGTGATACCAAACACGATAACGTCATCAAAATAACACAAGCAGATTTGCCACTGGAGTTTGGTCAGCACTTGTTCCATTAGGTGCTCAAATGTTCTAGGAGTGTTGCACAGGTTATACAGCATTTTTCGGAATTGGAACAGGCCGTCTCTGTATGCAGAAGCCATCTTTTCACGATCGGCACCCTTTTTGGCCACCTGCCAACTATCATTCGCCAGGTTTAAGGTGCAGAACCATTTGGCTTCTGCCAATGAGTCTAAAGCCTGATCGATGTGAGGTAGGGGGTATGCTACTTTCACACGTAGGTCGTTCCGGCGATGATAGTCAATGCAAAATCACAATCATCCATCCTTTTTACCTACCAGGACTATTGGGCTGGCCCAGGGAGAGGCAGAGTGTTTGATTACTCTGGTCCTTAACATTTCAGTGACCAGTTAGTGAGCTTTTGCTTCTCCGTGTATGGGTAGACGTCGGATGGGTTGGTGGACTGGCTGATTGTGTCCAGTGTCGATGGAATGGTATACCAGGAGCATTTCTCCAAGGTCTAGATCGCCTGATGAGAAACATTCGCGGTGTTTGTATAGTAAACACCATACATCGTACTTGTGTTCTTTACTTAAGCCCAGTGTGGTCCATAAGAATGGGTCGTGTAAGTGTCCTGGTAAGTTATCGTGAGTTAGCGCCATAGGTGTGGTTGTGTTTTTCCACCAAATCTACCTCCACCAAGTGAGCACAGCATAGCCGTGTGTGTAATGATGTGTAAATGTTGTGCAGTGGTCCAGAGTAGCTCTATTCGCCCTGGCCCTTTTATGTCTTCTATAGGCACAGAAGAAACAGCGCTGTACGAACTGCTTACTTCGATGTTTATGTTTGGTATGTTTTATCCATTTAGGCTGATGATCAGAATAGTCAGACAATGTGCTACTGCCACTGGTGGATGCCGTGGGTGAAGGTGGTTGAATGTTGGTATTACAGACCAATAGTTGGCGCTCAGGGTTTGGCACCATATTGGCTGGTCTTGGTGAAAATATAAACGTAGGTTCAGTGGAAGTCATAGGGCCAACTACTGCAATTCTGCATAGGAAAGAGGAAGTGGTGGTCCCGGCCTGGGCGGAGACAGCCGGTTCTGGGAGAGAGGTATGCATCAGTATATTTGGCATGATGGGTGCCGTAGATAACGGCGTAGTCGAAGCCGTGTGTGTGAGTGGATGGTGAGTGGCTGGAGCAGGCGAAGTGCGAGTGTTGGTCTGAATGAGGTTTTGGCCATTGGCCGGTGTTGAGCCGAGACAGGAGAAAGGACACTGAGTTGACTTGGCATTTGGTACCCGTATTAGTTTAATGCGCCATCTAGTTGTGGCATGGTGTGGCTGGGGACCACAGGATTGGAGGGTCGCCTATTTGGGCAACGTTCCCTCCAATGGCCTTGTTTACCGCATTGAAAACAGGTTTCTCAATGCGTGCCAGTTCGTGTAGTGTTTTGTGCCGCTACTGTGGTGCTGAGTATAGTGAGTGGGTTCGTAAGAGACGCCATTTTACTGGTAATCTGTTCCAACTGTGCACTTGTTTGTTGATTGATGGTAGCCATTGTGGTTGTTGTTGTTGTTGTTGTTGTTGTTGCTGTTGTTGTTGTTGTTGTTGTTGTTGTTGGGTTTGGGGTCGTTGTTTGAGGGCCCTTGTTTGTCATGGCCATGTTCTCTGCCTTTTTGGTGCTGACCAGTCTGTTGGATTTGGTTCAGTGATTGTTCGGATATGGTGCCATGTGTAAGTGACTCAGCTGATTCGGCTGATAGATCAGTGTTATTTGGTGCTGTTCTGGTTTGTGTCTGTTCCACCATATTTATTGGATGGGTCTGGTGCCATGCATTCCTTTCCCACTCTTGGGAATTTTCTATATGGTCTGCAGTGACAGTAAGGGTTTGAAGGCTGCCATGCTCGAATAGAAATAGCTTCTCCTTGAGAATGGGTTCAGCGCTTAAGGCATCAATAAAGGTATCCAGTTGTAGGTGGTTTACTCCTTCTACAATAGTGTTTGAATATGACCTTGTAACCGGGCGCCAGATTCGGCTCGTTAACTCGGGGAGTGCCTCATGATGGTGGCGTTTTTGAACTGTAGTCAGCTGTCCCTCGAAGAGCAATGTCACTGAACCTTTCGGAGAGGGTGCCTTCGAGGAGGTCGACCAGGACAATCTAGCTGCCATGTATTCTCCCATCTCTTGGTCGCTCCAACAATTCGTTCATGATATTATTTCGAATTGACAGCGGTAATTTTCCCAATCACCTTCCCCGCTAGATTCAGAAGGAAGGATGATTCGGGTACTGGCATGGGTAGAGACAATTGGCGCAACTCCTGGTGGTACGGACGGTCGTACATTGGTACGTCGGCGGAATGAGCTGGGGAATGCGATGGGTGGTGGGATGGCAGGTACGGCGTTGGATATGGTCTATCAGGCTGAAGTGGATCATGATGTGTTATACGTGTCCACCATTTCCCATGTAGTGGGGGCTCATGAGCGGATTCTGGTGAGTTTGGACCATTTAATGCGATAGGTCGATAGATTGGCACCTCATCATACCGCAATTGGTTACAGACGTGGAGACTCAGGATTCCTCTGTGTTGTGCGCTCTCGGTATGGATGGGGCCTGGAGATTACCTACGGTTGTTTGTGGTGCATGTTGGCACATGACTCCATGGCGTGTGTGTTGGTATTATGTTCATCTCTCGCCACTCATGCCATGGGACTGGCAACTCTAAGGTGTGCCTTAGCACTGGCGAGGATGTGTAGAGAGGTAGTGTCATGGAACGCACATTACATATTATTTCACGTTGAAGCCTTAGCCGCCTCATATCATGTATCTCACTTTTTGCCGCTGTGAGAATGGTGAGGTATGGTGCCCCATAGGGGGCTGGTAGGTCGAACCTCATAGTCAGGTGTAGGTGTTTGGTGCCAATCATGAAGTTCGGAAATATTTAAAAGGGGCATGTTAGCCTCGAAGGCATCAATAAAGGTGCCATCACTAATCAGCGAATATAAATGTCGGTTATATGCGGATTGTACAGCAAAATAGTTCAGGGTGATAGTGGGTGGTTGGTTCAGCAATCCGAGCCCCACATCAGGTATCATTTGTAGTGAGCCTGTTTCTACCTCCTCCTCGGACTCGACCTCGTACTCGTAGTATGGCCCTCCCGACGACATTGAATACGACTGTGTCATCCCAGCTATTCTTGCAGCCTGTGTGATGGTGCATACTGTTTTAATTTGGTCTAATAGTCGCCTATCTAAAGTGGGTGAGAGCTCAGCGAGTCGAGGGCTGGCTTTTTAGATAGACAGTAAAGGGATGAACCTAAGTTTATATATATATGTGTGTGTGTGTGTGTGTGTGTGTGTGTGTGTGTGTGTGTGTGTGTGTGTGTGTGTGTGTGTGTGTGTGTGTGTGAGCGTGTGTGTGTGTGCATGGTATCTGAGCAAGGGTTAGCCCTGTGCGCCATAATGTTTAATATAAACTATATAATGCCGCAGACTGGCCAATAAATTGGTCTTGTGAGAGGAAAGTGCCTCGCACAGGCTTCCGTCACAGGAAAATGCCTACAACGCTGAAGCGGATGGGAAGTGTTGCCAAGACCGATCTCTCATTAAGAACACAAATTTGGTGGTTCTTCTTGAGGAGCTAGACTCCCCTTTAGTTTTTAAGGTCCAGAAATATACTCGTTAGGCCTCAAATGGCTTATGCTTAATTAACTTTAACAGCATTTGTTTTTTTGTGTAGCTCGCTCTAGCCCCAATCTTGGGTCTGACTTATTGAGCAAACTGGTCGATGAGTCCCGAATCCAACTTCTAACTACGTGCCAGCAAACCCACAGATAACAAGACAAAGATAGGACAGTACAACCGCATTAAATAAGCCCCTTATCTAGTTACGACGACGCTGAAGAAGCCGATGGCAGACTATGGTAACCTTCCAGGAAGGTGTGAAGGACCCACGTGGCCCATCTAGTCACGGTAGAGTTAGTCTGCAATCAACGTCTTTTCCAACGTCTGAGTACCGAGAATGAGCCATATGAAACTCTGTCAATGGGAGCTAACGTTTAACTGTGCTAGGTTTATGTAAATTCCCAAATGTCCACTGCTAGGCTGTTACTACTATAATTATTATTTCGCAGTGAATTCCTACTTTGTCTTAAAGACTATCCTAAGATGTACAAGGGAAGGGCTATGGAGGGTGCGTGAATCGTCCTCGTTTAGATTATAGCCGTCGAGGATACTCTATGATTCCAAGGGTCTGCTCTAACCTAACCGAAGGAGAAGTTACCAGATTAACATAAGGCCAGGTTGGCCAGAGTTTTGACGCACAGAGAATCAGCTGCTAAAGTAACTAAATGTTCTTTCTAGGGCCCGTGTCCTGTATAGACTCTTTTAAATGGTGTTCCACTAGTTACAATGTGTGGCGCCGAAAAGTGAACTTTACAACATAACTGCCTCTGTTTGCTACAATGTTCTAATCAAAATATCTGAGCTAATAATAAGTTTAGTGTATGTCGCTGTGTCTCGTGTCTATTGGTGCAGGCACGAGAATCGGTCCTTAGTGAAAAAGTGTTGCCATTTAGAAAGTTATGTGGTACGTTTATTGAAAGTCTGTAGTATTATATATGCGAGTGCGTTTGTAGTTTTTAGAATTAACCTAACTTAACTAGAAAAGAATGGTCTAAGTACGGCACTCGCCGTATAACAAATATACAGTGTAAAACAGTAAGGTCTAACTGGGTTGTTATGCAATTGAAGGGCGCCTATTAGTCATCAGTTCAAAATGCCAAAGAAAGCACAGTTGTTGGCGCCTGATAGTCATCAGAGTATAGAACAGGTCAAGAAGATTCGTGCAGTCGATGTTGGTGCCTCTTACTCATTGGTGCAAATGATAACACAGTAGAAAGTCAGAATCAGTGAAGAATTTGCAGTATTTGATGAAAACAGCTGGACGTCCTGGTGCAGATATCAGGATAGTATCAATCTGTAATACAGTTGGTGTAGAGATTAGAATGGTCACAAGATGATCGTCACCACCAGCTCAGATGAGGAGACGAAAGAAATGTAAAACTGTGCACTTTAAAACGCTTAGAAGATGGCAATAGAAGTATGCGTTTAGTTCAACCACTATTCAGCCTGGCTCGGACAAGGTTTGACCAGATATCACTACAGCCAGAAACGCGCCACAGTTGAATTACGGATGTTATAGTTCAAAACTGGTGTCAGTATCAAGGTTCTTAACGAGACTGCGCCACCAGTAGTCTTTGGCGCAACTTCTAGGAACCGGTGAGTCGACTTTAGAAACCGGTATATTATTTTAGTTTATTAGTCCACAGAGAAATTCAGCTGGCGCCATATGATTCTGAGTATGAGTCTCTCAGTTATTGCGTTGGTGCACTTTTCCACAGCTGCTCAATGCAGGGCTTGGAAGAGGCTTATGGCAACGACAACTGTATCCCACTACCTCTGTGTCCCGACTGAGGAATCATAGGTGATACGGGTCCTTTTATACTTTATGGTGACCAATCAGTGGCCATCACCGGCAATTTCTCAACCAATCAAAGCATGGTCATATTGGAGGAATGTCAGGCTGAAAGCACGTGGCAGTAATAGCACGGTGACCTTCACCTCCCATCCTCATGGAGCATGCGTAATACGGGACTACACCAGTTTGGGAAGAAACGTGACAACAATTTTAATTTAACGATGTCTTAGCCATCTGTTGGCCGATTTTAATTCTGTAAACGGATCGTGTTTCTGAACGACTCCAGGTTATGATTCGGACATGGACCTCGTATTAACGATTTGAGAGTACGGGCGACTATTAACATAAATGTTGCCATACCCACCCTCTTAATGCAGCATGGCCATGCTATCTGGAATGGGGTGCATGCATAGTGGGCTCACTTACGGACTTAGTCATTTCACACGTTCTGATTCTCCCCATGTGGGTGTCATTGTTGTTGCAATTGTTGTTGTTGTTATAGTTATTGTTGTTATTGTTGTTGTTGATGTTGTTGTTGTTGTTGTTGTTGTTGTTGTTGTTCCAGTTGTTGTTATTGCAGTTGATGGGGTTGCTGTTAATGCTGATCTTATACAGACATGCAAACAAATCCCCACACATGCATGCAAGGTCGCACGCACACAAGCACGCACTCACGCACGTGCGCGCGCGCACGCACGCACGCACGCACGCACGCACGCACGCACGCACGCACTCACGCACGCACGCACGCACGCACGCACGCACGCATGCATGCACGCACACACACACACACACATACATGCTCGCTCGCCTGCACGTGTCATGAAGTGTAATAGAGCACCCGGTTTCGAGAATTACATGCCTTTACTATTTAACAAGGATTGGTTTCGAAGATGTTTGAAAGTGAGTTGTCTGGGTGCTGTTGTCGCTAACGCAGATCTGCGTCAACGATTGAGACAAAATAGCTTTAGGAAATATTTTTGAATGAAAATGAGATGAAGCTATGGGATACTCTCACACGCTCATATGGTTGAGTGTCCAGACAAAGTACATGATGCCGATCATGCTAACCCGCACTGAAAACCTCTGTGCACATCATAGCCCTCGGTTTATATTAAGCTTAGACCATTTCGGGCCTTGTCAGGTATAGCGTATATACAGGTTTTCAAATGCTGCTCAATAGATCGGACATTCCCGCAAATTTAGGGTTTTACTATTCATAAAATGTCCTGACAAATATTTTGAAACTGATTTTAACTGCTGCTGTGAACGTCGTTGTCATTGTTGTCAATGCATATTCATAAAATGGTGCAAGACTGCCTAAGACACCATCGTCCTTTGTCATTGGACTATGCATTATTAAGTTTATTAAGTTCAAGAACATTTTCGGGGACCAATCATGTGTATCGAGTATAGAGTCTTTTTAGAGGTCTGTAGGCTACCATTTGCATAAATCTGCTATTTAATAAATGTTTTGAAAGTGTTCCCTATTTCCGCAAATGCTGCAGCAACTAGGTAGATGCTTTTAAAGCTCTCCGGCACAAGTTGTTATTCCAGGAACTTGCTCGTTGTACTATTTATAAATGTTCTGACGAATATTCTGAAACAATTTTGAATGGCATCATAAATAAAAATAAAATAAATAAAATAAATAAACTTTATTTAAAGAGGGTACATCGTCAGTGGCCTGATCTACCCGAGGCCCTCTCGGAACAGTTATATTTACACTATGTACACTATTTAATTTAATTAAACTATGTACAGGATAAACAGCTAATTACAATTTGTACAACAAAAGCAACAGTGGAGAATAAATTATTAAAATCAGTTCGTGAAGGTATGTGATATTTACATCATGCAGCAAAGGTACAATGATTAGACAGATCTCATGTATGAACGCCCAGTGGGGTAAATATTCATATTATTATTAGTAGTAAAAATCTATGACTTAACAATGGCTGACTGTGTAACCCCTCAGAATGCCCCACGGTATATTCATAGTAAAGGGCATAGTATTTTGGTAAAATTTATGAATGGAAAGGCACATTCATCAATGGCATCATGCATCATTACACCTGCTGTCGCAAACAGTTGGTAACGGTATGGACATCTTTTCCTGGCAACTGTTGGGTGGCTTTCAGGATTAGCTGGGAGTTTAATTACATCTTCTCATTAGCATATTAGGTGACAACCACCCCGCCCCCTATTCAAAAAGTTTTGAATGTTAAAGCTTTTAGAGCTTACTCGCGATCTGCTCGCTTCCATTAACTTTTCAGAAAGGTATGCATTTGGTAGATTGTGTAATAACTTTATAGAATGACCCACACCCATGCCTCTAACAGTTTAATGGTGTAGCTCGCCGGGTAGTGTCGTGCCATTCTGGTGTATCATGTTGACTCGCCGCGCCGCAAGTGCACGACGAGTGATGACGCTGGTTAGCATCTGGTCTCTGGGTGAAGAACCTTGTACGAGACTGCCCTGCAGGAAACAAAATCCGGCTCCTTATGCCGGTGGAACTCAATCGTTCCGGTGGGGCTGTGCGACCATCGTCGCGAACGTTAAACACAACGGTCTGATCCCATGAGTTTGTGTCACCAGTATGCCTGTCCATAGCAATTTCGTGATCTATGGACTTACAAGATTTGATTTGGTGACCTAAACATATAAGTCTATACAATGAGTTTACCTAACAATTAAAAATATGCTAGATAAAACTACAACAAGAGCATACGAAAATACGAGACATAGAGACAGGTAGATGAACTTTTAAACATGGGGCTCCCGGAGGTACCACACAGACTCGTAGGTCCGCAGAGGTATCCCTGCAAGGGAGGCTCCCATACACGAGACTTAACTAGTTAACTTAATATAAGTTATTATACCTCTAAGCTGAAAGGAAGAAGATTATCTCTGACGAAAAGTGATGTGCCTCACGCGGGCACTACTCCTAATGCAAGTTTTGGGTGAGGAGTATTATCCTGGCGCGAGCCGTCATCGCTGAATCCTTGCGAAAGGCAAGTGCCTCGCATGGGCCTCCGTCTCGGGAAGGTGTCGTCACTGCTTAAAGTGGAAGAATAAAGGTAGGTAAAAATGGGCCTATCCTAATATTTCAATCAAAATTGCTTTAGAAAGAAAAGACCATACCTAGTGAGATTATGACTATAGGGATGCACCCTGCTTTACGTGAAGACGGGACGGAGGATTCCCGATGGATTCCCTTGTCACCGTCTCATGTAGTTCTTGGTGTGCTGTATTAGTAGTTGGCGCTTTTTTTCGGCGGGCCTTCGCCTTAATTCCTTTTAGTTGTATATAGAACGAGAATTGGTTTAGGCCTCAACTGGATTATTTCTACCTAGCTATTAGACACGGCTGGCACTGAGAACAGATGCCCCAAGACATCAATACTAGAGACTGCGCTCATACATGTTACGTAGCAGGATCGCCGAACTGGATAAGCATCCAGACATCCCACCCCACAACCACATAAAACATTACCAGACATGGGTTACATTTCACAAAAGCATTATTAGACCATTTCTCCTATCATTATGGGGGGGGGGGAGGTAAGAGAGACGAATTCCCACCATAAATGTCCTTCCCGCAAGGGCGTGGCAGATCTAAATATCATGCCCAGACATTTTAACAGAATTTGGTGGGAATGCGCATCTCGCCCTTCACCGGGTCCCATGGAACTAATCATTTTACCTGCCATTAGGTTGATACACAAGTTGCCAGTTTTGCACTGCGGTGTGGGAGGATTGTCAGTAAATAAGATAATAATTAATACATGTGTTTTCACAGTGCTTTCCTCCATTGGCTTAAAGTGCTAACTACTAAGTATTCGAAGATATACGGGAATGGGTATGTGACACCACACCCTGACCATCAACGCTCGGAAACCCCAATAGTTTCCCAGAGTCGGGGCAGCCCATCATGCGGATGGGGACATCCACACAATTAAGAAGCCACAAGGCTGAGTGGACGACGAAGAGGGACAAAATCTTACTTATGAGTCTTACCGGAGTGCGGGGCTGGATTTTCGCACTACCGTAAGAGAAGAGTATATTACACAGTATGTAATGAAGAAAGTGTCTCTAATCATTTCGAACCTATCCTATTGAGCTGAATAGAAAAGGTTTAGTCGGTAGCATGCCGGGCTAAACAGAGTTATAGCACGGACAGCGACCTCAGTGAAAAATTTTGGGGGCGGGAGAAAGTGTTGCATATATAAGTGTTGCTGTATAGTGTTTCCTACGTGCACTGCAGTCCTATATTTTCTATGAATAAACAAAACATATGAACGGATGGCCACTGGCCATATATATACATAATCTAACCAGAGCAATCAATAGGGTGTCAAATGATCTCGATAAATATAACAGTACAGGTTAACGAACCTACTATAGTGCGGTTAGCAACACATTGAGGAAAATGAGAATAATTATCAACAAATACAGAAATTATTGCTAGCGGTCCTAAGACCGTTATGGTTCCTTTTAGTCATCGGGACCATTATTGTGGATACAATATAATTAACAAAACCTATATAGAGAACTAATTAAACTGTGAAGTATAGTTACTTGAATACTTGGTAGTCATTCCTAAGTTAGGCTATCGAGTTACTGAAATTGATACGTTGATCCGTAGTCGACGTGAAATGATGCGCTCTACGGAAGCTGGAAAGTTCCCGCAGGTTGATTCCCGCAAGCTGTTTTCCGCAAACAAGACTTCCGCAAGAAAACTCATGGTGGGAGGAGTACATCACTTAATGCTGTAGGCCTAATAGAATGTTTAACGAGCAGTCAGTACTACGTGGTGAAGAAAGTTCCCATACACCGATGGCGTGGATGGGAGGTGTAAACAACCCGTCACTAGCAGGGGTTGTCAGTGGCAAACGAGGATACAAAACAAAGCTTCACGGTGCTGGGTACGTCAGCCAGCTCTGAAGATGCACCGGGCTGAGTTTACTTGCTGCGGTCGAAAGCTGAAAGAACCGACACGATATGTGTGTGGCGACGATTGAAATACCACTTTTAGGTGTGGCCGGCAGATCCGGCGAGTCATCCATCAAAGAACATTCCGTCTCTATATCTGTAGACTCACATATTCTGGCCGTAAAGGCCTCACTGGAAATTTGTGTTTCAAATGTAGCTGTTAGTATTCATGAACAATAATCAGAAGTTCCAAATTACTCCCGTAAGTTAGTTAGTTGTTTATAGAACGTGAATTAGTTTAGGCCGCAACTGGCTGATATCTACCTAGCTATTAGACACGGCTGGCACGGAGAACAGATGCCCCAAAACATCAATACTAGAGACAGCACTCATACATGTTACGTAGCAGGATCTCTGAACTGGATAAGAATCAGGACATCCCAACCCGCAACCACATAAAACATTACCAGACATTATTTTATTATATTTCACAAAAGCATTATTAGACCATTTCTCCTATCGGTAGGGGGGGGGGGGGGTTTAAGAGAGACGAATTCCCACCGTAAATGTCCTTCTCGCAAGGGCGTGGCAGATCTAAATATCATGCCCAGACATTTTAACAGAATTCGGTGGGAATGCACATCTCGCCCCTTCACCAGGTCCAATGGAACTAACCGTTTTACCTGTCATTAGGTTGATATACAAGTTGCCAGTTTTGCACTGCGGTGCGGGAGGATTGTCAGTATATAAGATAATAATCAATACATGTGTTTTCGCATTGCTTTCCTACATTGGCTTAAAGTGCTAACTACTAAGTATCCGAAGATACACGGGAATGTGTATGTGACACCACACCCTGGCCATCACCACTCGGAAACTCCAATAGAGTCGGATCAGCCCGTGGTGCAGATTGGGACATCCAAACAATTAAGAAGCCACAAGGCTGAATGGAACACGAAGAGAGACAAAATCTTACTTATGAGTCTTATATGTAATGCATCAGCCAGCTCTGAAGATGAACCGGGCAGAGTTTACTTGCTGCGGTCGAAAGCTGAAAGCCCCGACACGATATGTGTGTGTGGCGGCGATTGAAATACCACTTTTAGGCATGGCCTGCAGATCCGGCGAGTCATCCATCACAGAACATCCCGTCTCTACATCTGTAGACTCACATATTCTGGCCGTAAAGGCCACACCGCAAATTTGTGTTCCGAATGTAGCTGCTAGTGAACAATTATCAGCAGTTCCAAATTACTCCTGTAAGTAGGGAGTCTACAAAATTGTTTTTTACTGCGTTGGGTTGGCTACTGGTAGCTACGGAAACGTGAGGGACGCTGAAGTCATATGCGTAATATCTGTCGATCATAGCTAGTACAGTTCCAACCTGTTCGGCCCCTGGCCGAAGATGCTCTCGATCACTGGATCGCTTCTCCTTTTATACTCCTCGTGACGTCACCGGCGCAGGCTTCATCCAATCGTCGTTCGAGCAACAGCCAATCAGCGCGCAGCTAATAATAGTGCAGTCGAACGTTCTAGAACATTCTAGAAGCTTTGCGTCCACGTGGTTATGACGGCGCGGCAATATTTTGAAGAGAATCATGAAGAGTTTTCCCTGGAGAACTCAGCCATTTCTCTACTGATTTTGAAATGGCTTACAGATTTGAAAAGCCCGTTGAATTCTAGTCTTGATTCATGCTAGATTTAATAGGAAAAGGCAATCAATAAGGATTACAGGGTACCCTCTCGGTACACTAAAAGCGCCATCCTATCTAGGTCATAACTACACGCTCCATTTAAACAGCGTCCAAGTGTGTATGCGCATCATGCGTTTTAACGAACTTAGTCGTTTTTCGACATGCTATCTCTCCCATAGGCCTATATACGCTTATGGCTCTACCCAGAGGGGCGTGTTCAGGAAAGGAATCCAGGACGGGCGGCGCATACCCAGCTCAGCTGGTACGGCCGGCATCCGACCGGTCGATCCGAACTACAATGGCTCATTAGACAGGGCAACCGTCAAATGCATCTGCTATCAATAGACCTACAAGTTAAAAGGTTGTGGACTGTATGGACGGATTTGCTGATGATGTCACCTCATATCATATTAGACCACGCCCACCTTAGCGCCTTCACGACTCATTACACCTGCTGGCGCAAATTGGACCCAATTATTCATGTGGTCCACCCCACCCCTAATGTCTTCATGACTCATTACATATGGCAAACCATCAGCTGTCACCTATAAGTTTGCGACAATATGAGTGGCTTTTCCTGACGACCCTTAGGGCAGCTCTCATGATTGGCCATTAGGGGTCACGTGACCATTCGTATTGGCCACACACCTTTAATGCTTTCACGACTAATTATAGCTGACAAAACAGCTACTGCCACAAAGATTTAACAATGATATAGGTGGGTTTCCTTGGCAACTGTCTGTGCAGCTTTTCTTGGCAACCGATGTGTGGCTTTCATGACTGGCCGTGAGAGGTTATATGACCCACACCACTCCTAACACATTTCAGACTCATTACATGCTGGCACTAAACGTGTGTGCTGATGTGGGTGGCTTTTCCCGAAGAACCTTGGGGCAGCTCTCCTGATTGGCTACCAGGGATCACGTGACCTGGCCACGCCCCCTAACATATTCAAATCTCATTACACCGGGCAATCATGGCACATCAAAGGATCAATATTTTAAAATGTTGGCGATCAGATGGGAAGTTTGCCTGGTTGGAAGTGTGATGACCTCATCTCATTTTCATATTATGCCACGCCCACATGACCATGTCCCATCATTTAAATCTCGATAAAAATTAGGTCACACCCCATGCCCATATATAGGCCCAGAAATTCAAAGGGCTCTCATTCTATGAAGAGAACAGAATGGAGAGTTAGAGAGAGAGAGAGAGAGAGAGAGAGAGAGAGAGAGAGGAGAGAGAGAGAGAGAGAGAGAGAGAGAGAGAGAGAGAGTGTGTGTGTGCATGGGGTGGTGGCAAGAGGGCGAGTCTAAGAGAAACTTATTCTGTCTTCCAGGCATCTATGACTTGCTATCTTTAATATGCCTGTCTGTAACCTATAAGATGGCGCAATGGCCATTGCCATATATTTTGTGACTTGATTTGTTATAAACGTTAACATATTTGGATCAATTGATTATAATAACAGCTACGTTTCCTCTAGGCATTGATGACACGTCGTGTTTATTATGAGAAGTATCATCGTATTCATACAGGTACAATAGTAAAAAATCAGAAATCATGAAATGAACACCAAAAATAGAAAATTATGTGATGGGGTGGGGGCAGCCCGCCTAACATATCATTTATTCTACAAGGGTGACTGTGAGAATGGAGTAATAGACTGCTGCTTGTTGTTCCTCTTCATGCTCTTGTTCTGAAGACATTTTTGTTACAGTGACCCTGGTTCTATGGAAGGAATCGTTTCCAAACTCCGGTGGAAAGTTAAACATGTATACCGCTTACAATTTCTGTGTCAAGAGCTATTCTTCAGCAACATTGTTTTTAAAATGAACGCTTTGACGCATTTTTCAGTAACACTGCTTCTATGGGAATGATCTTATACAAACTGATGTGGATGTCTGTCCGTGGCTCCCGAAGGCATGCACCATTATGGTGTCAAATGCTAAAACGCAACAGCAACAGCTTTCGGCAACATCGTTTTCAAAATAGACACTATTGACCTCACGGCTGCCAGATTGAAAATATATCAACTGTGTGGGTATTTGAGAAAGTTGTCCTTGTATAGTGTTCCATGTGGGAAAGACAGCCTAGCTATTTTGGGAAGATTCATTCCAGGAAGGGAAATAAGCAATACCAGTTCAATATTCTGGTACTAGCGTGACTGCCCCAAGGAACGGCTTCCAGTCGAATTCGTTACACATAATGATACAGCTTACTTCTATCGTGTTTTACAATTCATTTTAAGTATTCGTAGCTAGGTTCTGTGACAAACATACCTACATTTTGGTATAGTATAGGTCATTAGACAACAGTTCTATAGATCCCAGACAGAAAGAAAATATGCAAACTGTAAAAATCGTCCACTGGACCAAAGACTCTCTCTCTCTCTCTCTCTCTCTCTCTCTCTCTCTCTCTCTCTCTCTCTCTCTCTCTCTATCTCTCTCTCTCTCTCTCTCTCTCTCTCTCTCTCTCTCTCTCTATCTCTATCTCTCTATCTCTCTCTCTTTCTCTCTTTCTCTCTCTCTCTCTCTCTCTCTCTCTCTCTCTATCTCTCTTTCTCTCTCTCTCTCTCTCTCTCTCTCTCTCTCTATCTCTCTCTCTCTCTCTCTCTCTCTCTCTCTCTCTCTCTCTCTCTCTCTCTCAGTCAATCAGGAAAGCCGCCCCTCCTCTCGCTGTTCTACTCGCGTAAGGGTTCATGGAGAACTATGTTTATAAGTAAAGTCAAGACGGACGCCTTGTGTCAACTTAACCCTATAACAGTTATATCTGCCAAAACGTGGTCTGCTTAGTGAATGTTCATTTGCAGGTGTTTCGGTTGTAAATTTAAAAAACTTGGCAAATAAATGGACACTAGTTATGCTAAAAAATGTGTTTTGACCAATAACCACTTCGTGGCAAGCCTTCCCAAAACTGCCTCTCTGGTGGTCTTGACGGATGCCGAATTTCAGGACAACGTAAATGAATGGTTTGTAAATTTAAGAGCAAAAATTATAACTATCCTTAACGAGCAAAAGGCTAATTGATATGATTTTCAACGCTTTGAGCCACTGTTGGTACACGAGGGGTTGAACTGCAAGGCACACACGCACGCAGGCACACACTCACGCACAGATCTGAATGCAATATCCACATCCGCTTACAGTGCGAAAGCAACAATTTACGATAGATCATGAACTACAACCATTTTATATGATTTATTATCATAGATTATGTCATGCTTAATGCGGCGGTAAGTACCTGTAGCGGCGATCTTTATTATGATTTGATCGCCAAGATTAACACCAGCTGGTACTACCCCACCCGCGGCATCTGTAATTGCCATTGTGATGTCAGTTGGGTTATTAATAACTTCAACTTCTGCAGGTTTAGTAGCAGCAAAGGTCATCGGACTAAAAGCAAAATATTAGTTAGTTACAATCATCACTTCGACAGTTTTAACAAGTTAATATGATGCTAAATCAAATATGCGGTGATTAGTTTCGCAATATATTGGGCATTTTATGTATCAGGCATCGTTTCTTGTGCCGGCCATCGTGCTTAGAATACAAATATAATTTCTTTAATTTTCTAGGGCTTTTCAAATGGCATGATCTTCTAAGGAAATATATTAATAATTAATGCGTCCAAATAAGTATGTCGATTTTTAGCTGCTGGTAGCAGCTCAATAAACCGTGATGTCCTTAGTCAGTTAGTTAGTCAGTCAGTCACAAAAGTATATTCCGGGCTCTATCTAAAGAACTGCTGATACGATTTGGCTCAAATTTTAACGCAATGAAGGAACAACGATGAGAGCTGATTTCCAGTATTGTGCAGTGAGCCAAATAACACAGATTGGGAACGAAATAAATTCTGAATACGTGGATATCTCAAAATCTACCTGGCTCGACAAATCAGATTAGAGTATTTTGTGCAAGAGAAAAATTTTTCAAATAGTATAGACATCATCCTTTGTAGAAGCGCGATGATATAGGCGGCTGCGCTGATTGGTCGGTAAGGTGATGACGTCATCTCATCTTCATAATAGATTACGCCTCGTTTTCACACGCCTAAAATGGGGAAACGGGCGTGTCCTATTGTGCAAATGAGATGACGCACATGTAGGCAAGTGTTAATGATTTACAGGTGTAATGAGCTGTATCCATGGCACACGATGGCTGTAGACTAATCAGCACAGCCGCACATCTCGTCGCTCTAGCCTAGGTCATGTGACATCATTTATGCTCATTGCCGGGCTCTAATGCCCTGGTGGGTAGGGTGGTGTTGGTCACATGACGCTAGCTACACGCGTTGCCCATCCTAATGAACTGTGCAAGGGGCGTGCCCTAAGGTCTGAGACGTGCCAGGCCACGTGACACATGCATGCCAATAGACACAGCTGCCTATCTCGTCACCCTAGCTTAGGTCAATTAATATGCTGCCAGCTGTCACATTACATGTCTAATGACTCATGAAGAAGTGGCATGATCTAGTGTGCGTCCATCTCATCGCCTTGGTCGGGTCACGTGACAGTCCTATTTGCATTGTTAAATATCCATGTAAGGGTCAGGGTCTAAGGCTTGAGGCAATGCCATTTAGTCAGATATAAAGCAACGGAGGGTCAAGGTCATGTATTGAAGGTATTCTAAAAAGCCTATAATCCAATTTTCCATGGCCAGGTCTGACTGATCCCAACTAGACAAAAGTAGTAAGGCTGTTAGCATGTCCAAATGGCCCCAGGCTCTAAGTTTTAACCTATCTTGAAATAATTAAAAATTATGCAAAAGGCTATTCTGTAAACTATCAAAACCCCAGGTATATGTGCATAATTGGCGGAGGTACCTCCATCTCCTTAATGCTTTGTACTGTCACAACTCCTACTACTACTACTACTACTACCACTACTACTACTACTACTACTACTACTACTACTACTACTACTACTGCTGCTGCTGCTGCTGCTGCTGCTGCTGCTGCTACTGCTGCTGCTAATTCTACTACTACTACTACTGCTGCTGCTGCTGCTGCTGCTGCTGCTGCTGCTGCTGCTGCTGCTGCTGCTGCTACTACTACTACTACTACTGCCAGTACTACTACTACTACTACTACTACTACTACTACTACTACTACTACTACTACCACTACTACTACTACCTATTTTTTTTTTTTTTAAACCGACGCTGACGCAGTCGGACAAACTTCATGGATGAACTCCTTTAAACAGGCTTGCAAACCCCCAGAAAAAAAAATGGTGAACTAGTAAGCCTGATTAATATTACACAAAACAAAATGATAAATAATGAGCATTAATACAATCTATAAATACATATGGCTTAAAAAAGTATAGATACAACACAACAGGCTGATAAACCTCCGATAGCAAAACAAAGCTTAACAAAGGCATTACTATTCAACCCAGGTGTAGTAGTAGACCCGTGTGGCGAGTGCAACTATCCAACAAATGAAAAGTGCCTCGTCAATCAATGACAAATTAGTCAATCATTGACGCCAGTGGGCTGATTCTTTAAACATCAGCGGGCTCAGCAGAAAATTTTCAGAAAAATAGATGGCGCTCTTGTTTACATTTTCAATTTACTTTATTGTAAGGTTTTGTAAATTACCATTCAATCCATGTGTGGTAGTAGGCCGTGTGGCGAGTGCAACTATTCAACAAATGAAAAGTGACTCGTCAATCAATGACAAATAAGTCAATCATTGTTGCCAGTGGGCTGATTCTTTAAAGATCAGCGGGCGTAGTAGCATTTGGGTAACATAACATATATAGTCAGCAGGAAAATTACAGAAAAATAGATGGAAATAGATGGCGCTCTTGTTTACATTTTTGATCTACTTTGTTGTACGGTTTTGTAAATTACCCGGGAACAAATAACCATATAAAACCCTATGCAAGTTCCTGAAGTTACCTGGGACAATTTTATAATTCAATGGCAACTTACTTTATCAATTGATTATTAAATTACCCCGGTCTGTTTATTTGTTAACATGAATTATTAAACATAACAATACCAAAGTGCAGACTAAAATGAATTAAAATACACAGATAAATCAGCTGTAGTAATTAAATGATTTAAGTTTGTGCGGGCTCATTTATTTTTACAGTTCCCAACTCTATTGAAACTGTGTTTGTTGTGATATGTCCTTGAATACTTTTTCTATACCATGCTGCTTTAATCTAAAATATTCGCAAGGAATATGATTCAGCAGCAATGAACGTAATATTGCCTTTATTGCTCTATTGTGATTGCCCATAGATGGATTTTCGTCTGTGCACACCGATGTTTCCAAATAGCCCAAACACCTACGGTTAGTATTGTTATTAAACTAGTCCTTTCAGACTTTATGATATTTACACCGCTTGATCCAAATTCTCTAAATAAGACTACATGCGTGTCTAGAACAAATGCTCGATTGTTTCCTCGTCTGTTTGACATAAGTAACACCTATCAGAAGTCGTAATATTGCACTTGTATGTCAAGTGTCCCGCCCATAGCCGTCGATGTGGTAATCGCCACAATAAATCACGAGCCATATTTGGTATGTATGGAGAATGTAAGATTTTCCATACGTTTTTCCAACTGGATGGTTTATAGCTTGAGTCATCCCATCTCCTAATTGCTATGGGAGGTGCTACTTGTTTTCGGTACCATTCCTTGGTGCTCATCTTGTGTTTTAACATCTCATCATCAGGTTGTGGAGTCAAACTATTATTATTTACATTTGGCAGACGAAACCATTCAATTGGTACAGAAGGTTTTATTTTCTTTAGCAACCGCTGGACATCTATATGCCTCATATGCTTTTTTCTAGCTACTTCTTGCATTGAAATCCATCAACGTGTTTGACGGTGTATCATATCAGATAAATGTTGAATGCCATATTTTGCAAAGGACGGTAGATAACGTACTGCATTGTACATATATTACTATTGCCCCACAATTGCTGTTCTAGTACTTCCTTCCAGCATGTATGTAGAGGCATGTATCTGTCAACTATTTCTAACTCCTTAACTTGATCTTTAATCTGGTATCATTTGGCTATTCGGAGGTGGCTTCTTTGAGGTAAAAACATGCTCCGCCAGAAATGGTTCTACAATTCTCTCCATGAGAGCTCGTGAAACACAAGCCCACGTCTCATCTGATGTAATAAGATCATTAAAAAATGTTAACCTTAAAGAAAACACATTTCACTTTAATATCAATTAAATCAAGTCCTCCTTCTAACTTAGCATTATTGAGAACACGATGGGAAACTAAACGATTCTTTTCTTCCCATATGAATGACAATATCAACTCATTAACCTCCTTTTCTACATGTTTGGCATGTGTACAACACATGCTGTATACAATAGCCCAGATAATGCCAAGTTGTTTACAACAAACACTCTACCAAAAATTGAAAGATGGCGATACTTCCAATTTGCTAATATTCTCTTAAGCTTAGATACTCGTTCATTCCAATGTTGTGTTGTATTCGGTTTCCTGCTAAAATAGATGCCTAAAATCTTAATGGTATCATTAGACCAATTGATTTCAAGTGGCTGGTCATTCCGCTTTTTCCATGGCCCCAAAAATAATCCTTTGGATTTTCCTTTATTGATTTTCAAACCAGATGCATTTTGGAACTTTTCTAGTATGTGGTTCAAAATTGCAAAATCATTGTTTGAACTGGCAAACATAGTTGTGTCATCAGCATATTGTGACAGCTTAAGTGGTCTTTCTATGCCACGAATACATATACCTTGCAAGTTATTATTTTGCCTCAATGCTATGACAAGGGATTCCATCACAATAACAAATAATAATGGCGATAGGGAACACCCCTGTCTAACACCACGTTCTAAGACAATTTCTCTGGATAATTGATTGTTCACTAAATAGCTACTCTTGATATCCGTATATAAAAACTTAAACCATTTAATAAAGTTTGAGCCTAACCCAAACGATTGCAAAGAATTAAAAAGTAAATCCCATTCCACACAGTCAAATGCCTTTTCGTTGTCCAAGGCAATCACAGCTGAAGGGATGCTATCCTTCTCAACCAATTGTAGAAGGTCTCTTATTAACATGGTATTGGTTAATATTGTCCTGCTAGGTACAGCACATGTCTGCTGTGCTCCAATGATTTCTCCTATAACACTACCTAGTTTCAATGTTAGTGCTCTGGATCTTATTTTGTAGTCTGCACATGGTAGAGAAATTAGTCTGTAGTTCTGAATTAGACGTCTGTCATTTCGTTTATATTAGCCTTACGTATGCCCTAGGCATAGTTGGTGGTAAATGGCCTTTCTCAAATATTTCAGTGGCTAATTCTTCCATTATTGGACCTAAAAGGTGCCAAAACGTTTGGTAAAATTCAACTGGAAGGCCATCACACCCCGGTGATTTTTCTAGTTTCATACCTTTAAGGGATTTAGTTAAATCTTGTAGTGTTACGGGATGATCACAACAGTCACTGCCTGTGTCTGACACCTTTTTGTCTATATTTGCTAACAAATCCAATTTTGCATCTTCATCAATTCCCTCTGACTTGTACAATGACTCATAGTAATGGCATACTATAGTACTCATTTCATTGTTGGTAAAGACGGTTGAACCATCCGGCATATTTAATGAGCACTTCACCTTATCTATTGCCCATGCTTTTTCTAATGTGCAAAAATATTGGGTTGGCTTTTCGCCTTCTGTGTGCATCTGGGCTCTTGCTCTAATTTTTGCACCCTCAAACTCATATTGCTCTATATCCCTTATTTTACTTTAAATTTTAACCAGTAATTCATAATAATTATCTTCACAATTATTTACTTTAGCATTAATTTTCGTCAGTGATCGATGAAGTGTTTTCTTGCATTTGCGTATTTCCCGTGCTTTTCTAATAGCATACTTTCGGGAAACATACTTTAAATCCAGTTTTTACATCCTCCCACCATTGCAATGTGCACTTATATGATGCTTTCCTATTAATCCAATGTTGCCAACAACTCTCTATATTATTCTTATAAAATTCTTCTCCCAACAGTGTTATGTTCAATTTCCAAAACCCAACCCCTTTTATTACCCAGTTAGCATTGACAAAGGTTACACACACCATGTTATGATCTGAGAATGCGACTGGCTTAATATTAACATCTCTCCAGTACCCTGTCAACAAACTATACACATAAATGCTGTCGATCCTTGAACCAACTTTACCATATGCCGAAAAACATGTAAGATCTTTACCAAGAGGTTTTGATATTCTATAGGTGTCAACTAAATTTTCATTGTCACATATTTCTTTTAAGAGTCTAGGTGATGTATCAGTATAAGTTGAAGTTGCATTCCTGCCATTTTCTTTGTCTACGACACAATTAAAGTCACCACCCATTACTAAGTTTTCAGTGATGTTATCTAATGCTGTTGTAGACATCGCTTATAGGAGGTTGCCATGGTGTTTTAATAAAAGAGGAAACCCATACTACTACAATATATAAGGGGTAATACAAATATATAATACCAAGACGTCATGGAAAGAGCTAAACACTAAATAAAAAGTGTCCCCTTTTGAAACCCTGACGTCTACCAACAAATATACGAATAGAGAGTACAGTCGTATATTTGTTAGTTTGAACCACTTTCTAAGTGGTTCACTAACACCTAACTGATTAAAGTGGTTTCCTAATGCATACTAACATATTACAGTCATATATTTGTTAGTCTGTTCGAGTTGACCGGGGACAGCCGACTGACTATAAAGATTTATATAATCAAAGTACTAGGCTTGCGCTTACAAATGACAAAGTAATAAAATCAACTCACTCAAGCGATCTTGCCAAAATATAATGCGCTAGCCAACGAACCATAGAAATAGCATACTGGCGTGGGAAGAAATGTATTGCATTGACCACAGTAAAAGGCGTGCTATTAAATGGCGGAATCCGCCAGCTAAGAGGAGTGCCATTAGCAAATAGAGACAAAAAATCAGCTCCGACCAAGGCAAGAATCTACAAAATCACGCTAGAAACTAGCAAATTCGGGCAGCTATTGCAGAGCTAAATAAACGCGTGCGTTCACTTCGACTACTACTATTACTACTACTACTACTACTACTACTACTACTACTACTACTACTACTACTACTACTACTACTACTACTACTACTACTACTACTACTACCACTACTACTACTACTACTACTACTACTACTACTACTACTACTACTACTACTACTACTACTACTACTAATACTATTACTACCTCTAGTACTACTACTACTACTACTACTACTACTACTACTACTGCTACTACTACTACTACTACTACTACTACTACTACTACTACTACTACTACTACTACCACTACTACTAATATTACTACTACTACTACTAGTACTACTACTACTACTACTACTCCTACTACTATTACTACTACTACTACTACTACTACTACTACTACTACTACTACTGCTACTACTACTACTACTACTGGCTAACACTGCTATTACTGCTATGGTATAATGGATAGGTTAATGCGTGTAATTACTCTCCATTATTATATAATACTAGCCTATGTATCAGCTCTATTGCCATAATAAGTATAGTGTTATACACACTTTTACACACATATGCTATTGTAATACCATGGACATAAAGCGAACTTAAACTTGAAGCTACAGGTCTGAGGCAAAACTTGCAGCTCTGTAAAATGCTACAAACATTCATTCCTCTCGAAGAGGTGTGACCTAAGGTCTGGGGCGTGGACTAATGGAATCTAGTTCGACTAACGCCGCTGTTACTACTATAATGTTATGGGAAGTTTAATGCGCATAATTATTCTCCATTATTATATAATACTAACATATGTATCAGCTCCATCACAATAATAATAATAATAATAATAATAATAATAATAATAATAATAAATATAGGTGCAAGCAGCAATGAATTGTCCCAAAAACTGTGTTGCTGTACTTTACCATGTCTTGTTGTTATGTTTTAGTCACCAACGTTAACCCCAACACTGCCCCCACCACACCCACATTCCGCCACGAAGCAGAGCCTCATACATGCATCTCCTCACTATCTGCATTCAAATGGTAACTCACATGGGATGGGTAACAACAGAACGAGAGGAGAGATCATGTGACAGATGTAGACCCTAATGCTGTTCTTGATGATAATCACAATCTCTATTTTATTGCCAACAATTGAATGCAGAACATCAAAATACATTCCAAATTTTAATATGGAATACAACAATGATCAACAAACATACAGACTATTTTCCAAATGCAGGCAACGTATTTTGAATAAATTATGTAAATAGATAATATTAGCAAAGAAAATGAATGCATAACCGAACAATTATAAAGTGTCGTCTTATGTGTACATGTTGGACTCCTACTAATAATAATAGGAATGGTAACCCCTCTTGTGTTAGTTTACATACTCCAGCTGGGAAAAACCTCAACTGCAGTTGTTTTGAGGAATGTCCATTTGCAGGCCTTGGTTGGCTCTGTGAGCGACCCAATCATTCCAATGTCAATTTTTTGGAAGTAGTCTCCCTAGACCTGCAAATGTGCATTCATTTAAGAAAAATATGAATTTCCTTGACTGCCCTTACCATTAAATGCTTAATTAAATCAAACACAAAGACGAGTCTGTCACTATGTGGTAAATTTCAAATGATGTTCGTCACTTTGCTTTCAAATGGGGTTAATGGAGACTGATGAAGATTCGAAAATTCTAATTCTAATGGCCAAGCCGCCCAAAAGGGATTCAGTAATAGTCACAAGAAATATTTATTTGTACAACAACATACATGTACAGTTGTTTTTGGGGAAATTCAGAGGAAATCTACAATAAAAGTCTTCTTGTGCTCTGCAAATAGAAATATAAGAGATAAGTTCAATTTTCTTGGGAATCCTGGCCATTAGAGTGTTAATTGATAAAAGTAGAATTTTGAGAGCTTTGCCGCACTATAAACACAAGATTAATAATACTGACAATAATCGGCATATTAGTAATAGTAACAAATATATATATATATATATATATATATATATATATATATATATATATATATATATATATATATATATATATATATATATTGTACATTTATGTTGCCTATGTGTCACAATGCGACCGAGGTTTGTAAACAATAGATAAATTGAAATTGAAATAGCCCATAGTATGTTTGGCCTTGGTTGGATGGGAGCAACAACTTCCTGTCACACTGGTTAAAAAGTATTCCACAGCTTATCACAATTTTGGAAGAGAAACACATACACACACCCATGCTGAAACCGTTATTCTTAGGAGCAATGCACATATTATTCCAACAATATATTGTATTACTTCAATGCCACTATATGATGTAAGTAGATGTGCCTCCATATGCCATTGGATAGCCTGAAAAAAATAAAGAGAACTTGAAATTTGGTCTCCAAATGGCCATTTATCAAGGCCACTGTAGATACCTTTGGCCAGCCGGAGAGCTATATCTGAGAGACGGATGTTATTTGTAATTGCAACCCCTTGGGGAAGCACCTCAAAGAGATCCTTTCCAGCTCCTCAACAACTGCCATTGAAAGAAGCCACTGTCGAAGCCAAAAGGTGGGGACAAGGAATCTCGATTACTGGACTCTTATTAGAGATTCTTCTACTATGACAGCATATATATATATATATATATATATATATATATATATATATATATATATATATATATATATATATATATATATATATATATATATATATATATATATGGGAAAGAGACATTAGTTTCATCAACCTTCTGCAAATCTGAATGGCATTCAATATCATATCCGCTCAGTTTCCAACCATGGGCAAAATTCATTATCACCCCATCTGTCAATAGAAATTCACCAGATGAATCGATCTTTGCACACCTCTTGAAGTAATCCATCTTGCTATGTGCGGTATGCCGAAATAATTCCTTTGTTTTTATTTGAGTGGCCGAGGGACACCGTCACGCTGCAAAATGGGGCGATATTATACCGGTCATCACTTTGAACAACAGAGAGAAAGACCTACAAAATACCATCTCGCCGTTGGACTGCTCGGCTTACCATCAGTCAGCTGAGACCCGTCTCTCTTATGGCCCAATTCTTGATGACTTGCCATCTGCACCGATTTACCTCTCAGCGTCATCACCTCCAGAGGATGATCTGTCGCCTGCAAGTTCAATTATACCAGAATTACCACGCCATTCCACCAGGGATCGTCCACTTCCTGCCAAAGCAGGGCAATCGCCGACTTACTTCATGTAAATGTTCTGTGGCTTCCGTCATCATCAGCCCTCCTGATGTTCTTCCGTTGATGACAGCTTATCAGCGCCATCCATATCTGGCCAAGTTCTATCACTATCTGCTCTAGATGAGAACTGGCCATCCACTTCAGTCGACTCCTATGGATTATCTGCAGGGCGCCCATGATCCTCTACCAAATCTCGCAGCCATGCCACACCCTCTTTGGGGACAAAGAGTAGCACTCAGGCTACCCTCTGTCTGCAAAAATTCTTCGCCCACTTCATCATCCACTATCTGCTTGGCTGGCCAATCAGTGACCAGCACAGCCACTTTATGTCTGCCACCTGCAGCTGGCCCATGTATCTGAAAATGGTCCCAGCCAGTTCTATTTTCTGGCAGCAAGAAGCCATCTCCGCTTGAACTAGACCTTAAACTGAGTGACGTCGGAAACGTTAGATATGGAGAATCATCCAATTTTTGAAATGCTGCTGCTGATAAGAAGAGCCTTAGAAAACATGGCAGGTGATTCCATTGCCGACCGTGTCCAAAGATTCTACCAAAAATCCCTACTGATACCCCATACAACCAGGGACATCTACAGGCATGCCATCCTTCGCCATGACTATCACCGCCGTCAGTCCATTTCCACTGGCGACTTGTAACATGACTACATAATTTTATGCCATTACTTCTGCTGTCGATTATCCCTCTGCCAGCAACACCTTTCTATCGTGACTTACCACCTTTCTGTTGAGAGGCTCCTTCGACATCGCACATCTCGCCAGCGTTCGTGTGCATTCCAGCTCAGGCAGATCATCTTCGAGTGTATCCAATGCTTTGGCTATGCAAGAACTAACAAAAGTTCATGCTGCTATAATAGCCACAGCCATCACCACCGCTGCTGCAGTCGTTATTAACACACACAAAGATACCACTGTCACAAGGCTCGCTGGTACCGCTACCAATGCTGTCACCAGTGCAGTTACTTCTCCAACTCCTGCCACAATACTAAGTACTGCCATCACTTCCAGCACAAGCACACCAACAACTCCAGCCACAATTGGGATCGCTTCCTCCAGTACCGCTGAACATAGCCCTCCTATGCCACGTTCATATCATGATCGCAGCTACACCAGCAAATGATCTGATGACATGGACGCAACACTGTCCGATGGTCATATGGTTGACATCACCATGAACGCAAACCTTGATGAACTACTCCGACAAATCCATATCTGTTCCACAACCGCTCTTAGGACCGTGGACACACACACATGCGAGCGTTTCTTCTCCAGAATGTGTACACTTTTACTGCAATCTTGGAAAATGCCTCAGACGTAGCCATGCCCTAGGAACCACATATGATCATACCTCGAGGGCAAACACCTCACCCATCTACTTCAGCTAATGTATTCTCTGACTGGGTCCAGACCACGTGCAATGGCATCAATTGTCCACTAGCCCAGATCTTACTGCCACCCAGGCACCAGCTCTGATTTAAGCCTGAGAAGACTCAGCAGAGCCCCCCCCCCCCCCCACACTCCTCATGCCCAAACTTATACAAACCTAGAGCCTACCGGTTCGGGCAACAAACTAAAAAGTATGCCACCCTTCCCTCCTCACACTATGAAAGACCCACATGACCCACCACCTTCCGTGGTATCACCTTCAATAATGATATTGATGGATGGGGAGGGGGGGGGTCGTGTGGTTGGGTAATGGAAAGGACTAGTCAACCTGGAACCAGTAAGAACGCTGCCTCGGGTTACGCTATGGCTACCCTGTTGGATGGCGGTTCCCTGATGCACCAATCCAGGCCAGATCAACAAAGTCTCGATCTACCTCTTCTGTGCATGGGCTGGGTCACTGGGAGTACCCCCATAATTGCCAGTTTTCTCATAGGGCAGGACATGGCCATGTACATGTGATGTCATTGACTGGATGGACAATTTTTAGGTTGTACATATTATCACTGCCCGACTTCCTGCTCGGAAATATGGCCTATGATCACACATGTCCCTTGGAGTGATCAGTATTTCTGAGAAGCTTGAGAATTCCGGATTTTGGAACAGACATCATGAAGTTATTTAACAAGAAAACAGCCATGACATAGCCCCGCCATTGATCGCCTGCCTCCAGCTTGGATTCAGCTAAGATCTCCTAGCTGGTCTAAACAACGCCTAATTGATCTAGAGCATACACAATGTGATAACCATTCAACAAAATATAATGAGATGCAGGGCTGAGCAGTATAAAAGCAGGCAGCTCAGAAAAAGCTACAACCAGGTCTGAGCATGGAGAGGTTCGACAGCGTCTCCAGTCGACAGTCTAAGTATTCCAACTTCACCAGCTTCTACTTGTGAAATCCACCACTGAAGAGACGGCTGTGAAGACAAGTCTGCCTCAGTGACATGTACAAAGCCTCCGCTCAGACCTAATGTTTGGATGGATCGCTAACTTGACAGTGGTCTAAACTAACAGCCTAAATTGTTCCACCATCCTAAGAACTTTATGCCACTCTTTGTGTTTCTCAAAGAGACCTGTGTACCGACAGACCATGAAGCCTTCCCCTCTATACAGAGGATGGACTGCACCATGACCATGCCCCACATTTCCCGGCACCAATTCACCTCCAACCATGATCACCAAACAAGAAACCCAACCCATGCCCACAGATGAGCGGTGCTCATCGCCGAACGCGGCCTGCTTTGTGCCACCGAAATTCCACTGCCTGAAAAAGGACATTTTCCGAGGCAGTATTTCACTGACTCTAACATCTGTTACGTCGTCAATGGTGTACTCACTCACTCACAAAAGTAAGCTCATCTGGCGTTAGGATCTTCTGCCTTCTGAGGACTAAGTCACTACGTGAAGACACGCCTTGGCAATATACCTATCAAAGCTAGTTCGAAGGCAGCAACATCCGCATTCGCAAAACCTAGACCCAGCTTTCACGGGAATTGTGACTGTTCGAATTCGTACCACGTGATAGAGACTCGAAATTGTGTATGCTACATCTACAATGTATCAATTTCTATTCGTACAGCTTCCTAGATATAGCGCCGTAAGTGACTGAATTTTCTCCAGCTCTAATATTTTACTTCGTCCTTCTTAGGAACATCTAAAAGAGATTGACCATCTTAGACTTTCTTTTTGGATGACAATCTCACGCCCCGCTTGATGTAAAGATATAAACTCACTGTTGAAAAAGATCATGTTCTCTTCTCAAAGGATGACCACCTTAGTCACTAAATTCGCGGGTCGCTTCCTAAAAGTGATTCACCCAGTGTGAGATTATGAGTATTGTTGTGTTCGAGTCCTCCAGTAAAAAGGCTTCTCTTGATTTACTCTTAAGCCCACGGCATGACACTTGCAACCCTAAATGCTAAATTCTAAAAGGCAGCAGTGGACATTATTTCTGCCACTTCCCACTTAGTTCCCATTCGAATCTCCCACAATCGTCGCATGTTCCCCGGCACCGTAATCCATGCCACTTCATCATATAAGATGAGACTATATCTTTCCACAGGACCTGAAAACTTGATTCTCCCGGTTTGCCACATCTTTCAGCTCCCATTCTAAAAACGCAGAAGTACCATCGCCGCCTCCCCACTATTGTAAATGATCTTAATACTGCAACCTTATTCATGCTATGTAAGCCTGCTCACCATGGTTGCTTTCGTTCTCAAAGCTTTATATTCCTTTGCCATCCTTTCTACCTTCCCCACCAGGTCTGTTGACCCTCGCACTGCTTTCCTTTTTGTTTTTTCTTAGAAAAGGTCTAGGGGCATAACAGTAGCACACTACATGCACTAAGCATGCTTCACACGCATTTCCTTAGAGAGCTACTGGAAACCAGTGCAGCTCTATCTTCTAAGTCAACATTTTCTTGTGGTCAGGATAAAACAACTTAATTACATGATCCAGCGGTTAACACCATTCTAGCCAACCGAACATGAATAAATGCTGCATCAGCCGGAACACTTTTCTAGTAGTCCACATCATCCTCCACCTGCCATTGCATTAGACTGCAGCGGTGCCCCGACTCAACAGAGATTTTCTAAACTCTACTCCATTAATTACACCAGCCAGTTTGCATGTCTGCAACTTGGAAAGTAAGTTCCTCAGACTGCGTCAACAGCTTTTTGATGTCACCCAGGCTGGTCCTTGTCTCCGAGCTAAGGATTCGCCATCCTTTGGGAGGTTAAGGCTTCTCAGGTAACGTAACCAATCACATCCTTCTGCAGCCCTTTATAACCTTAAGCTTGGATAACTAAACTACAACCTCGTGCATGATCCACTCTAAAAATCACTCAAGCTTAGGCACACTCAGAAGGACCACCTCTGGACATCTCTCAAAAACATCGGATCAACCACGCACCATCTATTAATAAACGATCTTCAGCCACTGATTCGTTTAAATAAAGACACTAAAGTAGGAAACTCATCCGATTCGACTTTAAGTGGACTTTCTGGAATTAGCTCTTAGTACTAAATGACTTTCATGACCGAAAACCCATTTTATAGACTGACTGAATGAATAGCGACAAGCAGCGATGTAACGACCACTGGGAATGCCCTCTGCTGTCGCTCACTCTTCTCTTGAATGCCCATTTCTTATTCCCCTTTCCCGTAAGCACACATGAGAGCCAGTAACCCTCTGCCACCGGAAGGCACTCCCGCCTTGCAAGTGATGATTTTAAAGGTGTTGGTGATGTTTCGAAACCTGGGCGATGGGGACGCAAATTGGTCCTCCCGCTGCTCCATTATGCACCTCTTTTTGGACGATGCTAAAATACAGTGCACAAAGCCCTTGTAGTAATAATAGGGCAGACTAACTTCGCCCTCACGCCTTCTCTTGCTACCCGCTCCCATGCTCACTAATGCCCTAGAGAAATCACATATAAAGGGCTTGGCTCAAAAGCATGCTGGAAAAAGACCGGACAATCATCCGCAGCTCTTTTTCACATTTCCAGAACACACCTACTACTCCTGCACACAGCTCCCATTCCCTCCAGAGCTAACCCGACCAGATCTCTCTTCTCAGAAGGAACTACTTGCTGTCCTTGAGATGACCTTTCGACCTCTCATGCTGGGGGGGATTCACCACCCTCATCATGGATAGAGCTACCGCCATGCCTCTGCCATCGACAGCGATACCACCGCCTTGACGACTGCAATTGCCATGACCACCATCACGACTACCGACATGATCACCACCACCTTCCCCATCACTTCCAATGCTGCAGCCATTGTGGGGTACCGCCAACACATTCGGCATGAATGTATACATCGGTTCCGGCCTCCTTTGCTCCGACTGATGGAGAACAGAAAGACTTCCACCCCCTACGAATCGCCACAGCATGCCCACCCCATGAGGAACAAGAACCGAGATGGCTGCCAGCGAGAAAGAGGACATCACGTCGACCACCGAGTTGGGCCCAGCCAGCTGGATTCATCAGGTTAGGGCACTCCACCTTGTTGGCAATGCCTGACCGGACCTGCGCATCCCCAAGGAGATGTCCGGCTGTTCCAGACAGAAAGAGTTGTAGGGGAGCCTCGAGAAAGTGACATTGGGAAGGCATCGTAAGACACAAGACCAGCAATAACCAACAGTCGGCTGGGAGGAAGATTCCTAGATGTGGATGACATTCACACTGGCGAACTCGACACATTGGAGCAGCACTCCGACCACACCACACCAACGCCCAACCACCCACCCAGCCCACCCAACCCCACAACTACCGCTCCCCATCCCCCAACCACAGCCCCCACCCCACCCCACCCCATACATGTTGTACTAAAGCTAGGGGATGAGATAAATGGCTGTGCTGATTGACCTACAGGTGTCATATGCCCTGACCATGCCACAGACCTTAGGCGACCCCCATTTCCAAGTGTCATTAGACCAACAACGCACCAGTTGACCTAAGCTAGGGTGATGATATGGCCGCACAGACTCAGTGCAATTGCATGGAGGCATGGTAGGCACCCACCCCCAGACTTTAAGCCATGCCCCTTTGTCTCACGGGTCATTACGCCCAGTAACGAGCATAGCTGGCATCATATGACCCGATCAGGGTGACGATATCGCCGCATGCCAGGACATTATACATTGGTGCACACCGTTTCTACATGGAGAGCATTAGGACTCGCCAATGGGCATAAAGGTTGTCACATGACCCGACCAGAGTGACGAGATGGACGCACACTAGGCCACATCACTTTTCATAGGTGATTTGGCCTGCAATGCGACAGCTGGCGTCTTAAACGTTGACTTAAGATATGGCGACGAGATAAGCGCCCATGCTATTGGTCTATAGATGTCACGTGACCTGGTCATGCACCTTCCTTACACCTGTCAATCGTTAGTGCATGCCCATTACATATGTCAATCATTGGCATGTGCCTATACCTCTACATTACCCAAAACAGCGAAGATAAAGGCAGTTGTTCGCTAATTCGATGAAAGGGTGGTGAGGTCATCAATATTTGAATTAGAACACGCCCCCTTTTTCCCCGCACAAAAATTTCGAATCTGACTGGTCGAGAGAGAATATGGGACTTTTTCTCTCGACCAGTCAGATTCGAGTATTTTTGGATGGACAAATTGGAGTGGCCTAATTCAAATATTGATGACCTTATCACCCTCTCGACCATTCATCACAGCCACCTTTTCCGTAGCCCTTCTACTGACTGTTGGGAAGCTGTGGAGGCTGGTGCCGCGGATTTCCTGATTGGCTAGGAGAAAGTATGTGACAGAACATGGCTAAACACGTTATATCCCTGTAGAATAAACGTTTGGCAACTGCTGAGGTGGCTGTGGCAACTGCATAGACGGTTTTCCTGGTTGGGATCGAGGTGTCACGTGCCCCTTTGTTTTGCTCAGGCCTCCTAGCACATTCACGGCTCACTAGACTTGTCAATCATCAAACACACTGGCTGTCACTAATCGTTGGTGACTGTTGGGCGGATTTGGCGCATTGCACCTGCCAATCAGCAAATACACCCGTTGTCAATAGATCTACAGCTCAGACGTTGTTGACTGTCGAGACGGTTGTGGTGACTGTATAGTCGACTTTCCCGATTGGCTGCGAGGGGTCATCTGCCCCTGCCCATGCCTCTAACATGCCCCATTACACCTGCCAATCATCGGCGCATCAAACGATCCACAAATTGGCGAGGTATAATGGCTTTTAACTGAGAGCTTCATGACGTCATCAAAATTTGATTTAGTTACGCCCGCACCCCACCCCACCACACACCTTTTTACCGGCAAAAATGTTCGAATCTGATAACTAGTACTCATGACTAGGATGTATTTACACAAAATCGGAAAATTTGTTTTAATACATAAGCACGATTTTTACTATGTATATTTACGGTACTTAATTCCAACAAATCAGCCATCCAAAACTTATGAAAAGGATATGAGGATTTCTCACCATTTAAATGCATCCAGACGTTTCTCATGCCTCATCTAAAAACTAATAGGGAATAATTTAACTAAAACTAGATAACTTGTAACCGTAAAATGGAGACAACCCAGCACAAATGACTACAAGCTCACACATCGCAGCACTAAAGAGAATTCATTTATTTCCCGAAGGATATTATTTTGAGATATACAACCACCATGTCTGGCTATGCGGCATAGTGTACCTCACATGGGAGTAGGCGGTATTCTTTTGCATATCGCTAATTGCCTAATTTTGTTGGTATCACACATAGCTAAAAGACACACGTGTATGTACGCACATAGGCAAAAAACCGCATGCTTACGTATTCAAATCACACGCACATACTGTAGTTCGGATCGACGGGTCAGGTACCGGCCATACCAGTTAAGCTGGGTACGCGCCGCCCGTCCTGGATTCGTTCCCTGAACACGCCCCACCCTGGGTAGAGCTATAAGCGTATATGAGCCTATGAGCGAGATCGCATTGTAAAAATGACTAAGTTTGTTAAAGCGCAAAGCGCGCATGCGCACACTTGATACTATTTTTTACAGAGTGCGTAATTTACGACCAAGATAGGATGACGCTTTTAGTGTACGGAGAAGGTACAATGTAATCCTTTTTTATAACTTGTTCCCACCGAATCTGGAATTAATCAAGACTAGAATTCGGCGGGCTTTTCAAATCTGTAAACCATTTCAAAATCGGTTAAGAAATGGCTGAGTTATCCACGGAAAACCCCTTTCGATTATCTTCAAGGTATTTCCGTGACGTCATAACCACGTGTACACAGAAGGTATAGAAAGGTCTAGAACATTCGACTGCGTTATTATTAGCTATGCGCTGATTGGCTGTTGCTCGACCGATGATTGGTTGGAGCCTGCGCATATGACGTCACGAGTAGTATAAAAGGAGACGAAATCCAGAGCTCGAGAGCATCCTCGGCCAACGGGCTGATTAGGTTGGATCTGTGTCAGCTACAATCAGCAAGACAGGCATTAAGCAGATCATTTCGGTCTATGTTGGTTTCTCTCCCGTAGCCAGCAGCAATCCAACCCACCGCACTAAAGCAATTTTGTATCTCCAGTTTGTGCGGGAGCAATTTTGGAACTTTTGTATATTGTTCACGAATATTTCACGAACTAACTCGGAATGGTTAGGCCTTTCCTGGCCTAAAAATGTGATTCTACAGATGTAGAGGCAGCGATGTTCTTTGGTGGATGACTCACCGGATCTGCTGGCCATGCCAAAAAGTGGTTATTCAGCCATCCCAGCACTGATGTCGTTCAGGTTTATCTAAACTTTTTGATCGCAGCAAAGTAAACTTTACCCGGTACATCTTCAGAGCTGGCTGACGTACCCCGCACTGTTGAGCTTAGTTATGTATCTTCATCCGCATTCAACATGCCCCACTTATGCTCGGGTTGGTGGCAACCTCCATCCATACCATCGGTGTACGCGAACTTTCGTCATAGCAGTAATGTTATTGTATCTCTTGCTGACTACTCGTTAGACATTCTATATTGTGATTACAGTCCTGAGTTCGATCTGCTCCCGTCATGAGCTGCTTGCGGGAATCCTGTTTGCGGAAACCGGCATGCGGGAACTGTCCAGCTTCCAGGGAATGCAATCAACTCACGTCAAACCAAGGGTGACTTATCAATTTCAGTAACACGATAGCCCATGCTTAAGAATGGCTACCGATTATTCAAGTAACTTTACTTGACATTTTAATTATCCCGTTAATTACATCTTTGATAATTATATCGTATCTGTATAAGCGGTCCCGATGACTAAAAGGCACCGTAACGGTCTTAGGACCGCTAGTTATAATTTCTATATCTGTTTATAGTTATTCTTATTTTCTGTAAGGTGTTTTTGCTAACCGCACCATAGTAGGTTCCTCAACCTATACTATATATATTATTCTGATCATTTCACATTGTAGTGATTGTTCTGGTTAGTTTATATATGGCAAGTGGCCATCAGTTTATATGTTTTGTTTATTTGTAGAAAAATATAGGACTGCAGTGCACGTAGGAAACACTATACAGCAACATTTATATATGCAGCACTTTCTCCCGCCACCAACAATTTTTCACTGAGGTCGCTGTCCGTGCTGTAACTCTGTTTAGCCCAGCATGCTACCGACTAAAAACCTTTTCTATTCAGCTCAATAGGATAGGTTTAATATGATTAGAGACAATCTCTTCGTTAGGAGATGCGTAGTGTACGCCTCTTTTCCGGTAGTTGCGATAATTTAGCCCCGCACTTCGGCAAGGTTGTGTAAGACATACCTAAAGGGACTCATATTTCTAAGTTATTGTCTCTCTTCATGTTCCACTAAGCCTTATGCCTTCTCAATTGTTTGGATGTCCCTATCCGCACCATGGACTGATCCGACCCTGGGAAACTATTGGGGTTTCCGAGCGGTGATGGCCAGGGTATGGTATCACACACATTCCCCGCATATCTTCGGATACTCAGTAGTTAGTTACCTTTGCCAATGTAGGAAAGCACTGCTAAAACATATCTTAATTATTATTTTCTTTAATCTACTGAACAATCCTCCCACACCGCAGTGCATAACTGGGCAACTTGTGTTTAAACCTAGCGCCAGGTTAAAAGGTTAGTTCCGTAGGACCTGGTGACGGGCGAGATGCGCATCCCCACCGAATTCCGTAAGAATGTCTGGGCATGATATTAAGATCTGCCACGCCCTCACGGGAAGGACATTCATGGTGGGTATTCATCTCTCTTACACCCACCATAACGATAGATCAGTTACCTAAAATGCTTTTGTGGAAAGTAACCAATGTCCTGTGACGTTTCATGTGGTTACGAGGCGATATGTCCGGATTCTTACCCATTTCGGAGGTTTTGCAAAGTAACATGTATGCACGCTGTCTTCAGTATTGATGTCTTAGGGCATCCATTCTCAATGACAGCCGTATCTGAAAAAGCTAGGTAGACGCCAGCCATTTGCCTAAAATAATTCTTGTCTCTAAAAACTAAATATGAGGTTAGGCATAGAAGAAGGCCGGCATAAATAAAAGCGGCAACTACTAATTCAGCATATTGATAATTACATAAGTCGGTGATGTGGGAATCTTTCAGGAATCGCTCGTCCCGTCTTCACGTAAAACAGCACGCAACCGTATAGTCATAATCTCACTAGGTATGGTCATTTCTTTACAGCATTTTGGTTAAATATTAGTGGACCCTTTGCGGCCAATACTCTTCTCCCGCTTTAAGCGATGGCAACATTTTCCTGTGACGGAGGCCGGCGTGAGGCACTTGCCTCTCGCAAGGATTCAGTAATGACAGTCTACGCGAGGATAATATTCCTCACCCAAACTAGCACTAGGAGTAGTGCCCGCGTGAGGCACATGATTTTCCGACACTACAAAGATAATTTTCTTTCCTTTCAGCTTAGAGGTATAATAGCTTATATTAAGTTAATTAGTAATCTCGTGTACGGGAGCCTCCCTTACGGGGATACCTCTGCGGACCTACGAGTCTGTGTGGTACCTCCGGGAGCCCCACGTTTAGAAGTTCATCAGGCTGTCTCTATGTCTTGTATTTTCGTATGCTCATTATATTTATCTAGCATACTTGACGGTCTGTTTAGGTAAAAATATTGTATAGACTTATGTTAATTAGGTCACCAAATCAAATCTTGTATGTCCATAGATCACAAAATTGCAATGGACAGGCATACTGGTGACACAAACTCTTGGGATGAGACTGTTGTGTGTAATGTTCGCGACGATGGTCGCACGGCCCCACCGGAATGATTGAGTTCCACCGGCCTTAGGAGCCGGTCTTTGTTACCCGTAGGGTAGTATCGTACACGATCGGTCACCCCGAGACCGGAAGCTAACCAGCGTCATCATTCGTCGTGCACTTACGGCGTGGCGAGTCGACACCAGACACTGGAACAGCCCGACACTACCCCGCGAGCTACAATATATACGCACGCGTACACGCACGCACTACAACGTGTACAGTATTCTAATGTTGTATTGATTGTTACGTTGTTGACTATTTTTCCAGTGTAAATTTGCTATTTTAATAGATTATTACATTCTGCGTCACGGTAGTGAACGTAATCATACGCATATGTCTACCATATAAATTCTTTAGTAAGGTTCTCTGATCTTTGATAAATGCCCGGCGTTATTTAACGTAACTGTATGAAACAGTACCGGTACAATACGTAAAATCACCTGACATTTTAGTCCTTTTTCATGTCAGCCAGTCTGTCAAATTTATGACATTTCTAACAAAGACGCCTACTTGGCAACTATTGGTATTGTATAATAACTGACATATATTAAATAGGCGCACCTGGGAAATTCCACATTCTGAATACATAACAGTGACGGGCACGATATCTGGCTGGCCGGTTATATTGCCGATACAGTTGGCACTAATAACGCCATTGATGGTCATTGTCGTTGGCCGAGGCGATACATTAGTTAGATTAAGGGTAATGACTGATTCAGTGGCAGAACAGGACGCTGCGGAATGAATATAGTACAGATCATAAATACGTTTCCAAAAAAAGGAACATGTTAATTAGTCTAATTGGGCTTAATTTAATTGAAGGTCATTGCTGGCTTTGGCAACAATGGCTCCCATTAAAATTATGTCCAAAAAATTCAACATCATATTCTTTTGTATTTAGTTAGTTCTTAGTTGTGCTGTGCACAGAGTAGATATATTAATTGAAGCAGCAATTATATGTAGATCATCTTTTTATATTATTCTTAGGTGATGGATGATTTTAACCCCACCTGTGTTAAATTAACTCTGTAATGGCCAAATCGACAAATAATATCTATTGTAGTCGTGAGGAATGTCCAGGTGCAGGCTAAGGGCATATTATTCAATAAGGAAATGTGTATAAACCACGTGTTTGTGAAAAAATTGACAGGCTAATCAAGGCAGGTCAAGTTTCCTACCGATAGAATCCAATTGAGGAATCAATATCTAACATTGCCCGCCCATTTCTAGTTATTCTCCGCCCAAAGTTTACCTCGTATTTGAATAGATTTCAAACTTTGAAAACTGAATACCCAGAAGAAGGGCGGTGGAATAGATCCAACGTGTGCAGGTAGATTGTGAAGGTGATTTGATCTCATCTTGGAGCCCAATGACTTATTTTCTGCATCTATGCTATATGTATGACGTCATGAGTTTTTTCACTAATTTTAATTTGTTTTTCGTTGCCAGCAACATAGGTCATAAGGATAAAAGGAGGGCATTCTTATTGTCTATATTGTTCTATTTATGTAAGTAATATCGCTGCCGCCCCGCCCCGCTAATGGGGGATTTCCCATTAACCTAATTTTGGTATCACTCAAATATGACGTCAGGAGGGAATTCCCAATGACATAATTTCTGTGCTCGAAGAAACGGGTATTCTCATAGGCAATATGTATCTCCCAATCCTGTGGACTTAGGAGTCAGATATTGAATGGGCTTATACTAATGGGCTCTCCTAAGTGGACGAAGATGACGAAGATGAATCGGTAAAAATGGGTGATGCTCAGGTAGGTGACAAATCAGTCTCTCTCTCTCTCTCTCTCTCTCTCTCTCTCTCTCGCTTTCTCCACCTCAACCCCACCTATAACAGGATCTGATCATGAAACTTCCACCTCACTCCCACAAATAACAGTCCCTTATTATGAAACTTCCCCCTCACTCCCACCTATAACAGGGTCTGATTATGAAATTTCCACCTCACTCCGACCTATAACAGGGCATAATTATGCAATTACCACCTCACTCCCACCTATAACAGGGCCTGATCATGAAACTTCCACCTCACTCCCACTTATAGCAGGGCCTGATTATGAAACTTGCACCTCACTCCCACCTATAACAAGGCCTGATTATGAAACTTCCACCTCACTTCTACCTATAACAGGGCCTGATTATGAAACTGAATTGTTAAAATTCAACCCAGAAAATTCGTACAGTACACCAAATTACAGCTTGAATATCCAGCAACTTGGTATGCTCAGAGTTAAAGGTGGGAGGGGAAAGGGGAAGATCACCATTACCATAAAAAGAGTTATTGTGACAAATATTCCCGCTTTTATCGCATTTAAGCGGCTCGCTTTTGCTTGGTCTAGAGAGGTGGATGGCATAGCTGGTGCCATAGTAACATCAAGCAAAGAGTACATCTAACGCTTCTCCATTTGTGGATTCTCAGCAAATACCTAACTTTTGCTTAGGCATAAATAATCAATATTCCAGCATTTACTTTTCCCTCTCTTTTCATCTAATCTATTGTATAGCTTACGCAATATTTAAATCCGTATTTCAAGGCAGGAACTATATGCCTATACATGCGGCCACCGTGCTCATTGGAGGTCTGCTGGCTGATACAAGATATAATCAGCACAATTAGCACATATATTTATACTATAAGATACTAGAAAATTATATTTTGAGGTCAAAAGCTCAAATATCGAAGTCACAGGGTCACTTAGTGCATACCGGAATACAGATTTTCGTCGATAACTTTGTTAAGCGAGAAAGTAGAATCACCAAATCTGCAACATACAGTTACATTGTGGTTGTCTAGAAGCAAACTTGTGTTTCACGCCAAAAGGTCAAATGCCAAGTTCACGTGTTCAATTATAGCACACTGGAATACACGTTTTCGTCGATAACCAAATTTCGTTTCGGATCAAACGACTCTGTATCTTCCCCGAGTGCATTGACCTCACATATTGGCATTAGCCTCCCATATTGCTGTATTATTTGAAGACTAATAACTACTGAAATTTGCCAAAACAGAGTTAGCGAATCACGCTGTTTTGAACATCGGATATATTCACTTAGGTACATAATCTAGAATGATACGACCATCTCTCAGAGAGTATCTACATGACTAGTTGGCCCAATTGCGCCTATATTGTTTATTGTGCCATAGGCACGAACATGGTTAATAAGGTCAAGATAACCAATTCACCTTTCCAGAGTATCCGCCCATCATATGCCGTCATAATCAACTACGTGATGTGTAAAATGACATCAAAATAAATGACGTCATGAATGATGTCGATAAGTAGGTCACGAACGCATTTTGAAGACGGTCTATGCGCTGGTGTACAAATTGTATGTCTCTACTACTTAATAGGCCATAGGCGGCAACAGCATCCAGTCAAATTTAGTTACAGAATATTCAACAGCTTCCCTATATAGTCCTCAGGAAATTGATAGTTAGGGCATTCGGGGATCGGTCAATCCCAACACGGCGAGGTGTGGGTGGAGATTAACGTGTGATGTGCGGGGCATAGCTAAAAATGGAAAGGTACATTGCCGGATTACGAGCAACAATAATTGCATTATGTTATGAATTATGCCTCCAACTAAAGTGAGTGGGCATCATTTATTATGACTATGTTGGCATATTTAACAGTAAGGGGTGAAATATTGTTGAATGAAATATCAAATGATTTCCATATCAATGCATCATTGGGATCAAGTCTATATGTTACCACCAGAAATAGCAAGAGCATCTTTAAAATTTATTTTGTTGGGGCGGTCATTGAACCTCTTATTGGGGCACTCACTCAGAGACAACTGCCGAATTCGGCTAGACCACTAAATCCAAATCACAGCTGAAAATGCCATATTTTAACAATATGCAATGTTCCCTCCTAACTTCGTCCGCCACAAGCAAAAGATTAATTCTGCACCATGGAATCTCACTTTTATTAAGACACAATCTATCTTCGCAATGTTTAGTACTTACGCAAGTGGTATCTTAAAAATATTCTTAACTTACCAGGTGTGACCATAGTATGACTAAGTTGAGCGGCCTGACCTAAACAGTTTACCTAAAATGCAATACATATTTAAGAAATCAAGTGAACGTATACATTGAGAAGTTTAACATAAAATATTTGTTAAATCACCTTGGGTGCAACAATGTTATGGACACGAGTTTGGAACTAAATTGCACAGATTTCGACACCACTATTACGATTTTGATCCGAGATTAATTTATGATCGTTGCAATCAAATATTGGCTCTGACTCAATGTTAAATTGCGAATTCGACAATAGATGTAACTTTTATCGAGGCTAGTGATGCATAGCCTACATTCTCATTCAGTAGTTCGAATTACACACAATAAATATACCATTTGTGAATATATTGAAAGTAAGTGGAATCACATTTGGTCAAATATGTTAGGAATACAATGTAATATTATAGTTTTACATTTAGATATATACTAGGAGCATACATACTGTAAGCAATATGGTGACCCATATCATAATGTGTGCCATGTTGTAGCAGCGGTCAAATATGAATCTGCAAAATAAAAGAAAATTTGGTCAACATTACTATGGACACCAATTGTCGATTAGAACCACAACATGTGCTTAGGACAGGTTGTCGTAAGGCCACCACTACTAAGCAATCACAACTGCGAACTCCAAAAGACATTACATTTGCCTATGCATCTGTATGAAGAGATCGTATGTTTCAGTGATAAAATAGTACTTCTGCGTAATGTAATGCATCGCAGTATTGACACTTCAATGAAATTTAGTGTCTGTCATTTTTACACATTTTAAACTCAGGAGGTGTGTTTTATCCTGGAGTATTAATAACTCCACAGTGCACAATGGATGGATCCAGTTTTATGTCTGTCACACCCATCCCTAGCTGGGCCCGTACTGTGCCCGTGCCCGTGTTGTGAGTTATCGATCACTGAACTCCCTGGATCTAAATTTCCAGAACACTATACAGACAACCTGCTGAATATTTTGGGACTAATTTGACTGGGTACTGCTGTTGCCTATGGCAGCAATAGCGTCCAGTCAGATTAATTTCAAAATATTCAACAGAATGGTTATTAAATAGTAAAGCAATACAATTTGTACAACTTGACGGACTATGATGTCATATTCGATTAGATTCCTCTATTGAGTTGACAGCTTTCATATTTGATATGACTAAGTAAAAACATTTAAACCATAATAGCTGAATCTCCTTCCCACGCCATGTCTATAGAACAGTCGTTGGCAATTTTATTCAATAGTATTACCATTTATATTGACGCCAGCCACGGCACTAACATCATGATCTTAGACACAAATATGCCATATCGAGGTACCGACTCTTTTTTTATCAAGTACAGTTACAATTACACAGATACTTGGTCCATATCACGTCACATTTCCATCGGTATATTCTTAGCAATGTTCTACTTTGACTGATAGCATGCTCGGTTGTATCCTTATTGCCAGTTGTATCAGATTCTTCTATACCATCACTGATACGGTACCATCCTCGATTATATTATCATGGATATTGGTACCAGGCTTAGCTATATCATCATTGATTTGGTACCGGTGTCAGTTATATTATCATGAATATTGGTACCAGGCTCAGCTATATCGTCAATGACACTGGTAGCAGCCTCAGTTATATTGTCATGGATACCAGTTCCAGGATCAGCTATATTGTCATTGATACCGGTACCAGCCTCAGATATATTATCATGGATATCAGTACCAGGCTCAACTATATCATCATTGATACAGGTTTCAGCATCAGTTAAATTATCATGAATACTGGTATATGTGTTGGATATATTCTCAGTTATACTGGTACCATTCTCTGTTAGATCACCATTGATACCTGGCTCAGATTCTAAATTATCCTTTCCAGAGTATTCATCTATCAACATCATAATCAGCTAATCCTAGCGTGTAGGATGACGTGGGAATCAATACGTCATAAATAATTTTATGTGGCGCGTCTTTAACTCTTAATAGTCCGACACGTTGCACGAATTGCATGTCTCTACTATTTACTAAACATGTTGTTGAATATTTTGAAACAGCACCCAGTCAAATTAATTTCAAAATATTCAACAGCTTACCTGTATAGTTTTCTGGAAATTGATAGTCATGAAGTTCAAAGAGCAATCGATCCCAACACAAGCGAGGTGTGGGTGGAGCTTAGATAGAGATGAGCGGGGCATAGCTAAAACCGGAAAGGTCCATTATGTAACATCAACAATTTATAGAGCTCTGCGTGCACCTGACAACACATTTAGTATTGCCAGTGATGGCGCACCTGCCATGCTCTTCATCATGTCCAGCAAACAGAATTGCGAACACATAAATTTAGAAGGCAATCTATCAAACATGCCTTATAGTCACTTTAGATCGGCGACAGAGAAATAAGGCCGACTGCAAGAAGGTGGAATCCAATGCCACAAGAAGTCTTACCATCACGCAGAAGCTTATCGCTACTAGGTTGGGTGTTCATGATGTAGTCTTGAAGAAAGTCTACCAAACGCTGTCAGGTGTCACCTAGAACATGCCGCCAGTGTAAGCGCAGTACCACATTCATGGGACATGGTTCTGAACCCAGAACTCAGAATGAATGCATTGACATTATACGTGGATGCAATCCACACCAATTGAAAAGAATGGAACTGCTTGTCGAAATACCAGCTCTCAATGAGAATTAAAAGACAGCGTTCACACCACGAAGTAGTTAATCAATTGCAGACCATTATAAGAAAAGGAAAGCATGGTGAAATATGTATCCATTTGCAAATAGATTTAAACAAGCAGACCTAAATTGTCTACGTTTGTACCACAGAGTAAAATAGTCATCGGCCAATATCCTGAAAGTCTTTTAGACAATGTGCACTTTTCTTACACTATACAAACCTAGAAGCGCGAGCCAAACAATAACACAAATATGCACGCCAGCTCATTATCTTACCCCAGAGGATGAAAACGGCAACATCCAAAATCTCCCTGCGTATTCCGACTGCATAATGTATAAATAATAGGCCTTCCGCATTGCCACTAGTTTCAGACTCAGCTATATTGTCACGGACACTGGTACGAAATCTTATGGGGTCCGCAAGGATATGGGACGGAGTTCGAGAGAAAAAGGTATTTTGGTTTACCAAATCTTCTTACTAGTCATAATAGAATACGCATCAAGTCGCTAGCGGGTTAGCGTCTGTTGGCCGAGCCATAAACGCACATACACGCACGCACGCACGCACGCGCCCATACGTACGCGGGCACACACGCACGCACATAAGCGCAGACAGACAGGCAAACAGACAAACAGACAACCCGATCGCAATGCCCTCTTCCCCTTACGGTGCGAGGGTAATAATTTCACAGCCATTTGAAGTTTCAGATTTACCACCAGGAATACATGATGAAGGGATCCATTTCTCGCTAAGCTCCGCCAATTTCTAGTTGTGCACCGCACATTTCTAGCTAAGATCCGCCCATTTCTATCTACGCTCCGCCCATTTCTAGCTATGCTTCGCCATTTCTATCTAAGCCCCGCCAACTTTACACGTGTCATATATATTCCGAATCCAGAATCCCAATTTCCTGGTAATTATACAGCTAACCTGTTGAAGATTTTGAAACTAATATGACTGGGAGCTGTTGTTGCATATGTCAGCAACAGCTCCCAGTCAAATTACTTACACAATGTTAAACAGAATGTTGTTGAATTGTAAATGCATCAAAGACAATATCGTACACTCATGCCTGACTTTTATATATACATAGGATTGTGACGGATTTTAGGATTGTGACGTTATCTACGTAGTGAATATGCTTGGGTGACAGATCCTATCCCTCAATAAACTCAGAAAGCGAGATCAACCATTTGAAATTGGGTACGCCAGATGAAAATATTGAGCTAAACCAGCCTATCACGGCAATCGAAATCTGAAAAGCTATCAAATCCCTCAAAAACAATAAATCATCAGGCACCGACGATATTGTAAACGAATACATCAAAACAGCAGAAGAAATTATGATCAATATCTACCCGCATATTTTTAATAGAGTCCTAAACACGGCAGCGATCCCAGAGCTGTGGATAGAGGGCATCATAATTCCAATTTACAAACAAAAAGTGAGTCCCAAAAACCCAAAGAACTACCGACCGATAACGCTATTGATCTGTTTGGGAAAATTATTCGCTTAGATCATCTGCACTAGAGTTAATAAAACGCTAAACTCCAACGGATTGCTCCTAGAAAACCAAGCCGGGTTTAGAACAGAATATTCAACATCTGACCATATTTATACGTTATTCCAACTAATTGAAATGAAGAAAAAAATATACTATACTTCATTGACTTTGAAAAAGCATTCGACACAGTTTGGAGAGTGGGACTTTGGGGGAAGCTGCAAACACACATAATAAACGGCAAAGGATATACACCAATAGTAAGTCAAAGATAAAGCTAAACAACGAACTCTCTGGAAGTATAAGATGCAGATTCGGTGTCAGGCAAGGGGAAAATATATCACCTGTTCAATTCTCTATATACCTGAATGTCTTGGAGAATTTTCTGATAAATAATAATTGTAAACCAATCCAACGGGAAAACGAACTTTCTGTATTTCTCAAGCTTCTATTATTGTTATATGCGGACGACGCGGTGATCATGGGAGACAACCCAGTAGATACCCAAAAGTCAATTGACACCTTCGCCGAGTACGTAGATACCTGGAAATTACGGGTTGATATCGCATTAGTGTTCGGAAGCACAAAGTGATGGTGTAGCAATCTAGAATTCAAGATTAATGGAACCCCCTTAGAAGTCGCTGATAGCTATAAATACCTAGGTATCTATTTTACACCCAATGGACGTCTCATTACTGCTCAGAAACACATAGCCGAACAAGCTAGCAAGGCTATATGCTCCCTAAATAGAAGAGCCCACCAGCTAGATCTACCAACGGATTGCCATTTAAAACTATATAGAAAAACCATGGAACCAAATCTTATTTATGGCAGTGAAGTGTTAGGCATTGAAAACTGCGCAATCCTAGACATATTCAACATGTTTATTAAATAGTAATGCCATACAATTCGTACAACAACGCTTAGTCCATCGCCAATTATGTATTCGTGACGAACTTATCTACTACGTCATTCATGACGGCATTGATTATCCCGGCATTCTACACGTCACGTATTTGATCATGACGTTCATATGATGGATGGATAAACCGGAAATGTCTAGTGATAACCAAGTAGTCTGCTGCCGAATATTTGATTTTTCATGAGAAACAGTTCTAGAAGAAATCGTCAAAGACGCGTAGTGTTACCTTCTCAATTTAACTGTCATCGAAAAATTAGTAAACAATTAAATAAACTAGAAATTAACAATGATCATACCTGTTGCTCAATTGTTGGTTATCGGTCGCGCTTCGAATTATTTGTTCTCTTCGATTGTGGAATTGTGACGAACTGGCAGACGCTTATCTAGTCCCGACCCTATATATAGCATAATATTAGACTATTGACCCTTGCAAAACAACAGTATAAATGTGATGAATTGGTTTTCAAAAAGGAGATATTTTGTAACATATTTTGATATTACTTTGACTGGATATCATGGTGGTTTGCCGTTTGCTTGCTGTATCAGGCAGTAATGCCTTCCTGTGAAATTATTTTCTGAATATTTAACACCTTTCTAGTATGGGTACTTTGAATAATAAAAAAAGTATTTCATTAAGACCAAAACCGATCTATGCAGTGGGCACAAATAATACCCATTCGCCTGATAACATGATATTTTTTATATAAATTAAAGGAGTAACTCTAGCTAAGCTCCACCCACGCCTCACTCGTGTTCGGATCGATCCATGACAATCAATTTCCATAAAACTATACAGGTAACCTGTTAAATATTTTGGAACTAATTTGACTAGATGCTGTTCCTATGGTAGCAACGTCGCCCAGTCAAATTAGTTTCAAAATATTAAGGACATACACTTCGTACAACGCGTCGGACTATTAAGCGTTAAAGATGGATTTTATCGATTCATAAATGACGTCATGATTATGACGTCATCGCACACGACACTTAGTCGATTAAGATGTCATATGACGCCATATGATGAATGGATCTACTTGTAAAGGTCCAATGGAACTTCACTTAGCAATTCAAATATCTTTTGGAGCAGCAAGTGTGGTTCTTTAAGACACGTGGCATTCTAACCACCCTCATTAAGAGAGGTGGTTTTATTGGCAGATCGATATAATATTCTGCTGCTCACATTGCGACTTCATTTGATCTCTCTTCTTTTCTCTTCTAAAGGGAAGCCTGTTTTAATTGTATTTGCCAATTACATTCAGTGACCAATTGAATCCGAAACGAAGACATCTTCTGCAGAAGGTGATAAAAGAACACGTATATAATCTCCTCCTTGCGCTATTTTAATCATCGAGAATAATCAACGCACTTCACGACCCTTGTTTGAGAGTTTATGAGAAAAATGCATAACATTTTTATCACATATATACAAAACCAGGCACTGCGCATCATCACTGGTTGAATGAGATCAACACCAATAGAAAAAATGGAGCAGACAGCAGGCATCCCCCCCCCACATAGTAAAGGAAGGGAATGCAAAGCACTGATCCAAGCTGCAAAGTTCAAATTGTTCAACAACCACCCGATGAAGATCAGGCAAGCACAGCTGTCATCAGGAAGACTTAAAAGATCAAGTTTTGTGAAAGAGACAAAAGCACTTCAAAGGAAACACCAAGAAATGTTGCCAGCACAAATAGAAGACCCAAACCACACCCTTGATCCTCCACCCTGGGAAAACAAACTAGAGAGCATAGCTATTCGCACCACAGTACCTCATCTCACAACCAAAGATGAACACAAGATGTGAGCAAAATATTCAACAGCTTACCTGTAGTTTTCTGGAAATCAATAGTCAGTAAGTTCATTCATCGATCAATCCCAACACGAGCGAGGTGTGGGTGTAGCGAAATGGCTAACCCTGGACAGGATCATTATGTTAAAAATATTCAACAGGAACATTTCTGACATTGTATTCAAATTTGTTGTTTTTGGAAACATCTTAACTTATATATGAGCACCACTGTAAATGAGAACTTAAGCTCTATGTTGCTAAGACATGGCATAGTCCTTAGTAAAGACACTTAAACATTAAGTTATACCAAGAATTATCAAACTGCGAAATCATGTCGATGTTACCCAGTACGTGCGCTTTGAGCAAACACTTAAACGTGTTGTTTTAGTTTAAACATGATTTATTTTTGTTCAGATGGAAGCACGATAAGACTTAGAGTCTTATGCCCGTTTCTCCCATACACATACAGATTATACAAAACTTTTTTACAACAAAATGGCGGATAATCATAATAGTTTAATTAATTGTAGTCGATTAGTGTGCATACGTGTGTGGATGCTGAGTGTGAGGTGGGGGAGAGTAGGAAGAAAGACCGAGAGAGAGAGAGAGAGAGATAGAGAGGGGTGGGGGAGGAGGGGAGAGAGGGTGAGAGGAATAAGATCAAATGGAAGAATAGCAGAGGTGAGCTCTAGGTGCTGCCTTCGGCCCGACCTGTACGTATTGGGATGCTGTCCTTTTTACCCCTTAAACTATAAGTTCGTGAACGGGAAGCTACTGAAAGCGGTTGGTGTTAATTATATATTGACATACCGTATTACAGATCTGTTTGTTTATTTCCATGTTGGCAGTGTAAGTCCCGTATAGAAGCTGGTTGACCGTAAGATTAGCAAAAGAAATATCCTTCAAGGCAAGCTGATTTTGGAAAACGACCCTTTGCTCGTTAAAAAGGGCACAATGTAAGAGGTGGTGGTTTGTAGATTCATCATTGTGCCCACAAGAACAACTGGCAGATTCCGACAGAAAGCTGTCAAATAGATGTCGGTTTAAAGAACTACAACCGTTTCGGAGCCTGATTGCATTATGTTGGCAAACCTCGGGCCTACGTAACACCACGCAGGGGGTTGTCGTATGGTAGGCATACCCTTGAGTTTTCTTTTAAATTCTAGAAGAGTGACAGAATCTCTCACCGGCACAGGAAGCATATTCCAGGCGCGGACGGATGCTGGGAAAAATGATCCATAGAAGAGCTGAGTACGGCAGTGGAATGGAGTGAGTAAATTTGGATGACGGATATTGTAAGGATTTCGTGCTTGGGATAGTGTGGGAAGATGGTTGACAAGAAACCTCACAGGTCATCCAGTTAATAATTTTAAATAGCATAGATAATCTATGAAAATCACGTCTACTTGACAAGGTTCCGATGTCTGTTTCTAAGTACAGGTCTTCAGTGCTCGCACTACGTGTCATTCCACATACCGTTCTGAGAGCATCTTTTTGGATGTCCTCTAACCGAATTACAAGATATTGTGGAATATTGCATATTCTAAAGATGGGCTAATAAATGTTTCGTACATGATCTCGAGACATTTACGGTCTAGGATATATTTGAGACCTTTAAGTAAGGAGAGTTTGTATTGAGCGTTTGCTATGAGAGTACTCACATGGTTATGCCAATTTCCTTTGTTATTAAAGGTAATGCCGAGGTGCTTATATCAGTTGACGGTAGAATTTCAGAATCTTTGAAGTTGATTGAAAAGGATGTGGGCTGGTTGCGCAGGGAAAACAATAGATATGTAGTTTTCAAGGCATTAATCTCGACGAGCCACATGTTTGCCCAATGCGTCATGGTCAGTAGATCGTAATCGAGTGTGGCAGTGTGTTCTTTTAGATCATCTGACATTACATATAGGCACGTGTCATCAGAAAAAAGTCTAATATTGTGAAGTATATCGCTGGGCATGTCATTAATAAAAACAAAGAATAACAAAGGACCAAGCACAGAGCATTGTGGCACTCCAGCATGTAAACGAAGTTGGGTGGACTCATTGCCGTTTATAACTACTCGCTGTTATCGGTTTCCAAGATAATTTTCGAACCATGCAAGTAGATTTCCACAGATACCAAAATTCCTAGGTTTCTGTAGGAGGCTGCGATACCATACTTGATCAAAGGCTTTAGATATATCGAAGAATAGAAAGATTATTTCCTTTTGATCGTCAAGGGCTTGAGTAATATCAGTGTAGATATCAAGCAGTTGATTTACTGTAGAATGTGATGGAAGAAAGCCAGACTGATATGGTGATATCGTGTCTAATATGGTTATAGATATGTTTAAAAATGGTTCTCTCCATAGCTCTACTAAGACAACTGAACAGTGATATTGGTCGATAAAATAAGCTCTTGTCTCCTTTCCTGAATATAGGTGTTACATTAGCGATTTTCCAAGAAGTGGGGAACTGCGCACTAGAAAGTGAGTAATTAAAGAACTGCGCTAGTATTGGGACCAATACTTGTTGGCTCATGAATAAGAGTTTCGGACTTAATTTATCTGTACCAACAGCTTTAGACGTGTCCAGATTGGACAGTACATCGGAGATGTCAGTGTTTGATATTGTAATTGAGTGGAGAGTATTGTCCGTATACATAGATAGAGGAGGTAAGTTGGCATTAGCATCGTCAATATTGGTGATGCTAGAGAAGTACCGGCTAAGAAGGCTTGCCTTTTTTTAAGAGTCGTAAGAGAATGAGCCGTCA
>CM067361.1:24910742-24940742 GCA_034401795.1 Chaetoderma sp. LZ-2023a | reverse complement strand
TTTAAAGATATTTACAGAGAATTGTTAATAGAGGCTTGTTACATATCGAAGGGGGGGGGGTGCATTTTGATTTTTTCGATCGGATTATTCAAAACAGAATCTGGCATATATCCTTTTCTTTCAGTATGGTATTTTAAACAGTTAAAAAGCAAGTGTTTTTCGTCGTCTAGGCAGCTGCAATTTTCACATACCCGCTCACTTCTTTCAATTCCGCCCACCTCCCAGCTCTAATGGCTAAATTGTGATTTAGGGTTCGAAAATGACAAAGGATGATAGTAGGCCTACCTCGGTAGGGAAAAATTGTAAAATACGTTTCGAATATGAAACCAGTCTTTATCTCGCTATGAAGTGGCAGTCGGCGTGACGCGCCGGTCGCTTCTATACATTTTCTTTGAATTGGTTTTGTAAAACAGTGTTTATCTGCTGAGATATAGGTATTTAGTTTTTATGATTTCAGTATTAATTAAGCTGGATATCTTTGAGTGTTCTGCTTGCATATTGGATAACTAACCTTCTCAATACATTGATCGTCCAACGGAAATCGCAGACGGAGAATTGGTACGCAAACTACACGGAGTATGCGGATTAGCAATTCAATTTAATTCAAGTTTATTCGGCAACTTCTTCAGAAGTGTACGAAACATATATACATGAAATATACATATAATGGCGGTTACTGATGTATGCATTGAAGTAGACGATGTCGCCAGGCCTAGAATTGTCCAAGGGAATCTACCTTTCCAGCTTTAGTTATGCCCCGCCCATCTCTAGCTAAGCTCCACCCACACATCGCTCGTGTTGGAATCGATCGATCCATGAATTCCTTAACCATCAATCCTCAGAAAACTATATGCCAAGATTGCAATCACATGCCATGATGAGTGTCTCTTGAAGTACCCACCAGCTAAGCTATGCAGCGATGTTCAGCGTTTTAGTATTTAGTTCGTGTTATGTAGGGCTGACTGATATCTATATGACATATTATTAGCTTTCAAGTGACCTGCATAGCGATCATAGTAGATAAGCTTAAGCTTTATCAATAGGTAGCAAATGTAATGTTAAGCGTAATCAGTTTAGCAAACACTATGTTCGTGTGCATTGTAAGAACAATCGCATATTGCGCACCGTCGTCTCTGTGAATTTATCAGATTGTTTGCTTAGATCAACGCCAGCGTGTTGTTCCGGGATGGACGGACAGACAGAGCAATAGACAGACGGACAAACGGACACATTATCGAGTGGACGAACGGATGAATGGGTGGGTGGGTGGGTGTGTGGGTCGGTGCGTTGGTGTGAGTGGATGGATGGATGGATGGATGGATGGATGGACGGATGGATGGACGGACGGACGGACGGACGGACGGACGGACGGACGGACGAACGGACGGACGGACGGACGGACGGACGGACGGACGGACGGACGGACGGACGGACGGACGGACGGACGGACGGACGGACGGACGGACGGACGGACGGACGGACGGACGGACGGACGGACGGACGGACGGACGGACGGACGGACGGACGGACGGACGGACGGACGGACGGACGGATGGATGGATGGATGGATGGATGGATGGATGGATGGATGGATGGATGGATGGATGGATGGATGATGGATGGATGGATGGATGGTCAGTGGGACGGATGGACAGAGGGACGCATGAGTAGACGGATAGGCAGAAAGTCGGATGGTTGGACGGATGGACTGATGGATGGACGGGCGAGAGAGAAGATGGGTGTGCGGGTGCGCGGGAACGTGGTTGGGCGCGCAGGCGGACAATCGGGTGGGAGGGTGTACGTGCGCACTTCACATAGGTATACACCGCAGCAACGACGACGACAACAACAACAACAACAACAACAACAACAACAACAACAACAATAATAATAATAATAATAAACACCAGGCGAACACCAACAAACGAATCCACTGGGTTCCACATAAAAAAGAAATGTTTGTGCAAACCCTAAGCTCTGATACGCTTAAGCAAATTAAGACAAAATTAAGCCAGATAGAATTAGCTGACCAGGAAGATATCAACGTAATAATGAATATGATAAGCGATATGTTTATTGACAGTGCGCAAAAGACATTCGGCAAGAAAAACGTCTACCAAGGTAGACGTAAAATTAATAACCAACCGTGGTTCGGCAAAGATTGCTCCCAGAAACGCCAATTATACCACACAGCACGAAAAGGATATAATCTTAACAAAACTGAAAACAACTATCAAAGACTTAAAGAGGCTAGCAACCAGTACAAACGAGCAGTTAGGCGGTACTCGCAAGACATGCGCCAACAACTACACACAAAGCTGCGCAACCTACACAAAACGGACACAAAATCCTTCTGGAAGTTAGTTAACAGTAAACACAAGAAAACTGACGATACACGAATCGAAATAGATAAGCTCTTCGAATACTATAAGTCAGTCAATGAATCCACGGAAACAGACGGCATAAGCCCTGAAATTGAAATTCCCGACTGTAGGGAACTCGATGTACCTATTACGCAAAACGAAATAGCTGAAGAAATAATAATAATAATAATAATAAGTGAATTTATAACGCGCCAAACTCCACGCAAGCATGCTCGTAGCGCAAGACAATGAAATGATAATATAAACATTAATTTAAATTCTGGTACGCTTGTTTAAAGAGATGAGTTTTAAGATTTGATTTGAATGTTGTAAGATTTTTTGACAATTTTAGATGAATAGGGAGGTTGTTCCATTCAGTGGCGGCCGAGAAAGAAAATGTTCTAAAGCCGTATGAATTCATTTTGTATTTTGGGATTTTGAGCATTTGCTTGTTTAGGGATCTAAGTGACCGGGTTGGTTGGTATGGCTCGACTAATGCAGAAAGGTATGTAGGTGCAGTTCCTGAGACACACTGGTAAGCTAGACAGAGGATTTTAAATTGGATACGTTGAGCAATTGGCAACCAGTGAAGCTTATGGAGAATCGGAGTGATGTGTGCATCTTTTGCCTGGCGTGAGATTATTCGTGCTGCTGTATTCTGAATAGTTTGGAGCTTGTGGATGTTTTCTTTTGCCATACCAATACAGAGACTATTGCAGTAGTCCAACCTAGACATTACCGTCATGATCACTAATTTTGTGGTAGCCTCTGTGGTAAGATAATTCCTGATGTGTGCAATGTTCCGCAGCTGCAAAAAGCACACTCTGCGCAGATAGTTTATATGTTTATCCATGCACAACTCGCTATCCAGTATCACGCCGAGGTCTTTAACCGTGTTGGAGATCGGAATTATATTTGTACCAATGACTAGACTACTTAGTTCTGTTTTGTCTCGTCTGATAGATGGACCCACCAACATACATTCAGTCTTTTCTTCGTTCAGCTTTAGCATGTTGGTTGTCATCCATGCTTTTATGTCCGCACAACAATCTGTTAGCTGTTTGGTTGCTAGAGATGCAGATGCCGCTGGAGGAGGAAATGTATTAATGAGCTGCGTGTCATCCGCGTAAAAATGGTGACACAAACTATGAGAATCGATAACGGATCCTAGCTGTTTGGTGTAGAGCGTAAATAGAACCGGTCCCAATATCGAACCTTGAGGGACACCGCATGTAAGTTCAATGGGCGCAGATTGCGTACCATTAATGTAAACGGACTGGAATCTTTGTGATAAATAAGATTGGAACCAGTTCCACGCACTGTCAGTTATGCCAAACTCAACTTTTAGTCGTGTCAACAGCTTTAGGTGGTCAATGGTGTCGAACGCGGCGCTTAAATCGAGCAAAAGCAAGAGTGATACGTTTCCTTCATCCACACCACAGCGAAGGTCATTTAGAACTCTAAGAAGAGCTGTTTCAGTACTATGTCCTTGACGATAGGCGGACTGAAATGGTTCGTACAGACCATTACAATGCATGTGATTTGCCAATCTCTTACTGACTGCCTTTTCAACAACCTTGGATATAAAAGGTAAATCAAACGTTTGAAACCAGGGAAGGCAGGGGGAGTTGACCAATTAAGTAATGAATATATTAAAGCTACTGTAGACCTAATGATTCATATCTATGAGAAACTCTTTAACTTAATCTTAGACAGCGGTTGTATGCCTGAAGTGTGGTTAATAGGAAAAATAATCCCTATATATAAAAATAAGGGAAGCCCAGCAGAACCGGGAAATTATCGCCCAATAACATTGCTTAGCTGTATGGGAAAGCTGTTCACCTCGATATTAAACAAAAGACTAAATAAATATTCAGAAAAGTATGAAATTATCTCTGAATCACAAACCGGTTTTAGAAAAGGAAAGTCTACACTAGATAATATTTTTTCTCTGTATTTAATAAAAGAACTGTTATTTGCGCAAAGGAAGAAACTCTATTGTTGCTTCATCGACTTTCGACAGGCATTTGATACAGTGTGGAGGCAGGGCCTTTGGAATAAGCTTATTAAAACTAACATAACAGGAAAATGCCTTACTGTTATATATAGCATGTACAAGTCAATTAAGTCATTCGTCGCATACAATAATACTGACTCAGACTACTTTGTGTGCAACACTGGTGTAAGACAAGGAGAAAATTTATTTTCAATCTTTTTGAACGATCTAGAAGAATATTTAACAGAACACGGAATATCCGGTCTTAGCTCATTAACCCAACAGGCAGAATCCTACTTAAATCTATTTCTTTACCTTGCAATACTGCTATATGCAGACGACACAATACTCATGGCGGATTCTCCTACGGCACTGCAACGCGCCTTAAATGTCTTTTACGACTATTGTACTGCCTGGAAACTGCATGTTAACACAGCAAAAACTAAAGTCATGATAATTTCCAAACGTAAGCAGCGGACAGAATTACATTTTAAAATTGGAGAGCACCCTATCGAGATTGTGGATGAATTTATTTATTTAGGTGTCTGTCTCAGACAAAACGGAAGCTTTGTTAGCTGTAGGGCTCGGAACGTTAAACAGGCAACCAAAGCCACTTTCTCTTTACTAAGTAAAATAAAAGAGCATGACATCCCAATAGACTTACAAAATTATTTATTCGACACAATGATAACACCTATCTTACTGTATGCCTCGGAAGTGTGGGGATTCGAAAATGATCGCCAGATAGAACCCTGCCAAACAAAATTCTTTAAAAACGCATTACACCTTAAGAAATCCACACCAAATGTCATGATATATGGCGAATTGGGCCGAATGCCACTCAATATAACTATAAAATGTAATATGGTCAGGTTCTGGGCGGGGTTGGTAAACGCTGGGTATGGGAAACTGTCATCAACACTGTACTACTTAGCATTAGAATTCTCAAGAGAACGAAATATTGAAATCAAATGGATTAAAACCATCAAATTCATTCTAGAAATAACTGGTCAGGCAGACTTGTTCTACCAGGAGGAAATAAACACCGCACAAGTAATCACCAAAACAAAAAGAGTCCTCGAACAACAATATACCGCTGAGTGGAAAGCAACCATAAACCAATCGTCACGTCTGACATTCTATAAACAGATCAAAGAGAATATAGTTTTTGAGAAATATTTAAAAATCCTACCGTACCGAGAAGCCCTTATCTTATGTCATTTCCGAACACTCAACCACAAACTAGCGATTGAATCCAAAAGATGGCTAGGTATTGACAGATCAGAAAGATTGTGTTCTGAATGCAACTGCATAGAAGATGAGATGCATTTTCTTTTCTCATGCTCTAAATTCAATAGACAAAGGCAGAAATTCATACCACGATTCTATACAGAAAACCCTAATACCGAGAAAACTAAAGGATTGTTTGCAATATGCAATAAACCGCTCCTTATCAAACTCTCCAAATACTTGTTAGCATCAAAAAAAAATTAAACAGCTAGACGAATTCATCCATCTTCTCACCCAATCATACACCCGAGTTATCTATCAACCCAAGTATCCATCGCCATCATTGTTAAAGCGATGCTAATCTCATCTCAAATGCGATAGATTGTACGATAGAGTATAGCTTATGGATTTCATATCATTCACATCCTGTTACATTCCCTTACATGTATCACAATCATTTGCTTTGTAACATGGTGTAAACATTGAACAGTGAGCACCGTGATTTTGTTTACTCAAGCGATAGTGTATGGTGACATGTAAGTGCCAATGCATTACATTCTTTATTATGCAAATCATTTTGGTGAATATTTTGGGGATAATTTGATTGGAAGTTGTCATTGCCTATGGCAGTAACGGCTTCCGGTCCAAATTGGTCTCAGAATAGTCATCAGCTTACTTGTATGATTGTTTTCATATCATATTGCCAAATTATATGTGACACCGCTATGCCTGAGCGTATTGACCAAGGCAGATACGCTAGTTTTTCCTTCTGATTTGTTGAAAAGTAAGGCATGACAGCCACCATAGGCTTTGGAAATGTACCAACGTTTAAACTACTCAAGCATGAATAGCTTTCTTTAGCGGCATGATAATAAGCTTAATATTATAGTATAGTTTACGAATGACGTGTTAGATCAGCTGAACAACTATTATATGAAGTTAGTTCTCCTTTAATACTGCCTGAAACACTGCAGGGGCAAGTGGCCCAAAAAAGTTAATAAATTGATTATTGTTGTTATCATTATTATGTAAGCGATCCCACTGTCGCAGCCCTCGTCGGCAGCGCGGCGGAGATGGTATGATAATAGTAATAATAATAATAATAATAATAATAATAATAATAATATTGTATTTCTACCGCCATTGTCAATGTACAAATAATCCTCATATGCCGTTGTCACGGCCTGAGTGTAATAAAGAAAATACGAATAAATACGTGAGCCAGCCAGTGGCCGATCGGGCGAGCAGGCGCTCAGGCAGGCAGAACAATAGATGGATGGACAGACGGATGGACGGACGAACGGATAATAATAATAATAATAATAATAATAATAATAATAATTTAATGAGGGTAACACTTCAAGTACACGGCCTGATCTAGGGGAGGCCCTCATTAACATATATACATAATTCTTTTTATACAATATGTACAATTTATACATCTATGTACAGACAAGGAACTTAGGGAATGTATTTCTTATAATCATATAACATTCTGAATGTATTAAGAGTAATTTAAACATAAGCTGGTGATGCTTTCAACAGCAGCAAACTTCCCGTCAAATTAGCATTGATATATTCAGCATTGTAAAGTAAATTCCTTTGTTTTGGAAACATGCAAGAAATAGAAATAACGATATTTTTTGGTGCTAACATATAGAAACTAATTCTCAATTTCGTAGACAAATACAGCTAAGCACATTATAACATACGATTATACAATACATACAGAAACAATAGGATTTAATAGAATTATTATCATTATCCACGCCGTCGAATGTCTTAACCTTTAGTGACTAAATTTGACAAGAAAACTTCGATTAGACCTATCTATTGTGACATGTCCGTTTCCAGAACAAGACAATGCCATTCTTGGAAATGTACCACCGGAAAGACTGTCTCGATTATCGCGACAGTCATTCTTGTCATACATTTTCAAAAAATAGTCCTCTGGACTGCAAATGGTCATTTCTCTAGCCCATTTTATGGACTTGTCTCTAGACTTGTGCATTTATGGGTCAAAGAGCGTAAGAATCATCAAATTGTACATAAAAATTCATAATGCAGGATACAAGCAGTAGGTTCAATCGAATGTTTGCATCTTAAAGGTTAATTAGGCATATATAGGCTACTGAAATTAAGAACTCACCAAAGCACATGCACTCCCAATCACACACACTCACTTCCACACGCACACAAACTCATGTACATACACTCCCGTGAGTTTACATCCAATATAGTAGGTCTGCACAATATATTGTCTCCAAAATGTAACCATTTCAACACTAGTATTATAACTCAAGTCATACTGTTAAGCTGTTGCATATAATAAGCATAATTTGAACGAAAGGTCTTGATACCTTCGGCAGCACACTAGCCAATCAACTTAATATCAAAAGTATACAGCAAGGGAACATATTTTGTGTCTAGATTTCGTGCTCTACTGATAAAGAATCGGGAAAATTGAAAGATATACGATAGATATATTCATCACAAAGTAAGCATTTGGCCGGTAAGTGTGCACAATCACATGATAATGCGACGGACACTAGTATAATACAATTTCACAATGCATACACAAAACTATTTACATGTTATTACTAATTATCAGCTTCAAAGATTCTGAAATTCTACCATCAACTGATCATAAGCACCTCGGCATTACCTTTAATAACAAAGGGAATTGGCTTAACCATGTGAGTAATCTCATAGCAAACGCTCAACACAAACTCTCCTTACTTAAAGGTCTAAAATATATTCTAGACCGTAAATGTCTCGAGATCATGTACAAAACATTTATTAGACCATCGTTAGAATATGCAGATGTTGTGTGGGATAATATTCCACAATATCTTGTAATTCGGCTAGAGGATATCCAAAAAGATGCTCTCAGAACGGTATGTGGAATGACACGTAGTGCGAGCACTGAAGACCTGTACTTAGAAACAGGCATCGAAACCTTGTCAATCAGACGTGAATTTCATAGATTATCTATGCTATTTAAAATTATTAACGGGATGACCTGTGAGGTTCTGGTCAACCATCTTCCCACACTATCCCAAGTACGAAATCCTTACAATATCCGTCATCCAAATTTCTTCACTCCATTCCGCTGCCGTACTGAGCTATTCTCTGGATCCTTTTTCCCAGCAACGATCCGCGCCTGGAATATGCTTCCTGTGCCGGTGAGAGATTCTGTCACTCTTCTAGAATTTAAAAGCAAACTCAAGGCTATGTCATCCATACGACAACCCCCTGAGTGGTATTACGTAGGCCCGAGGTTTGCCAACATAATGCTATGCAGGCTCCGAAATGGTTGTAGTTCTTTAAACCGACATCTATTTGACAACTTTCTGTCGGAATCTGCCAGTTGTTCTTGTGGGCACAATGATGAATCTACACACCACTACCTCTTACATTGTGCCCTTTTTAACGAGCAAAGAGTCGTTTTCCAAAATCAGCTTGCCTTGAACGAAATTTCTCTTGCTAATCTTACGGTCAACCAGCTTCTATACGGGACTTACACTACCAACTTGGAAATGAACAAACTGATCTGTAATACGGTATGTCAATACATAATTAACACCAACCGCTTTCAGTAGCTTCCTGTTTGTGAACTTATAGTTTACGGGGTAAATGGACAGCAGCCCAACACGTACAGGTCGGGGCGAAGGCAGCACCTAGAGCTCACCTCTGCTATTCTTCCATTTGATCTTATTCCTCGCTCTCTCTATCTCTCACCCTCCCCCCCCCCCTTTCCCCATCTCCATTTCTATCTCGGTCTTTCTTCCTACTCTCCCCCACCTCACACTCAACATTCACATACTTATGCACACCAATAGACTACAATTAATTAAACTATTATGATTTGCCGCCATTTTGTTGTAAAAAAGTTTTGAATAATCTGTATGTGTATGGGAGACACGGGCATAAGACTCTAAGTCTTATCGTGCTCCCATCTGAACAAATAAATCACGTTTAAACCAATTATCAGGACTATTGTTCTGATGTCCATTTGCGGGTCCGGGAATAGTGTTTCCGAGAATTGGACACCGGAATGACTGACTCGGTTTAGTATCTGCGATGAATGATCCGAGTGTCGGAGAATGTTTAATGCAACTAGTTAAAGAATTCCACATGTGTGTCGCTGTGTATGTAAAACTGTTTCCCGTAATCCGTTCTTATTTTTGGAGGCTTTAATTCACCGTTCATTTTGAACGTAAATTCAGTGTATGCGTGTCTTCTACAAATGTGAACAGATCTTTCATGTACTTCGGTGCAAGGTCGTTTAATGATTTATATGTCATAATATTTGTTTTAATTGTCAGTCTTTGCGTTACTGTAGTCCACTTTAATTCCACATACATTTGTTTTGACGGTGTTCGAAAGGGGACTTCTAATATTATTCGAGCTACACGCTTTTGTAATTGTTCAAGTTTATTTAACAATGTAGGCGTGCCAGCGTAATAGACAAGACAGCAGTAATCACTGTGTGAAAGGATGTATGCCTTGTAAAACAGGTTTCGCTCATCAACATCCCTTTACTTCTTATTTTTCTTTAACATATAGATAAGTGAAGCTATTTTGCTGCACATTTTTCTTACGTGCTGGTGCCATGAAAGAGTGTCATTAATATGTACGCCTACAAGTTTCGCCTCATTTACAATGACTAGTTCACCAGTAGATATTGGTATCTTAATTTCCTCATGATTTATCTGGCCTTATTTATGCTTAGTGCTTATCATTAAAAGTTTTGTTTTTTCCGTATTTAGCACCATTTTATTATTTTGACACCAATTTTCTATCACAGACATATCGCTAGTCAGTTGGTCTGCTATCTGTGGATAAATAAGAGAGGTCCCAATACAGAACCTTGAGGTACACCTACGGTGTCCGGCAGATGTCCGGAAATTTTGTCAGAAATTGACACATCTTGTTTTCTATTTTCTAAATAAAATGAAAACCATTTTAACGCAAGCTTATCAAATTGATGTAGGCATAACCTTTCTAGTAAATATCGTGATTAACTAAATCAAAAGCTTTCTTAAAATCTATCAATATAGCGCCGACATATTCACCGTTGTCTATCGCAAATCTCCATTTTTCGACTAGCTTATGCAGTGCAGTTTCGCATGAATACTTCTGACGGAAATCCGACTGAGATTCAGTCAATAAATTGTATTTACTAAGAAATTTATACAAATGATTATGTATATGTCGTTCAATAATTTTGGAAAGAACAGGTAAAATTGATATTGGTCTATAGTTATTAACCTCCTTTGTTGTCTGATTTGTATAACGGTTTCACCTTAGCGCATTTCCACATTGTTGGAAACACGCCTGTATCAATACTTATATTTTTAATATGTGTAATTGATGGCGCTGTGACTGGTGCCGATAATTTTAAGAAATGTACATTCAATCCGTCATAGCCCGCGGATATATTTGTTTTTAACCGACTAGGTTCCTCGTAAACTCTATTAACAGTTATTCTCGGTATCGTAAGCTCAATTTCGCTCGGGATTTTCTTTCTAACATGCGTTTTAATATCATCTGAAATTATGTGCGTCTTTATGGAATTTGCTAGATCTGCCGCGATTGTAGTGAAATACTGATTGAACATTTCGCAATGTTTTTCGACGTCTTTAATTTCATTACCGTCACTATCAAGCAGAGCCAATGGCATTTTGCTAGGTTTCGGATTAATACTCTTCATTATTGTCCATATATGTGAAGGATTCTTTTTATTGGCAACCAGCGCTGTGCTAAAGTAGTTTTTCTTAGATCTTTCGATTAGCGACATTACCGTACGTTTCAAATCTATATTTAATCATATCTTTAACTTTCTTATAATAATCCATGTCCTTTATGGCCTTCAAAATGTCATCTGTTATCCATCCTGGCTGAGAGAATCGCTTTACTCTACGCTCAACAAAAGGGGCGTATTTATTTATAATGCATATACATGTGTCCTGCCTTATCTGCAGCCGCTTCATCTGGGTCATTTAGCAAATCAATTATCTCCCAGTTGCAATCAGAAAGATTCTGAAGAAATTTCTGATTGTCAAACCTTTTTCTGCATCTATACTCTATTGCGTGGTGACTATGTGATTTTTGCCTGGTGTTTTGTCGCGCACCAAAAACGAGATAGTGATCACTTGATCCTAAATCTCCTACGCTTACTGAGGTAAATTTGTTTCCCTCTGTAACGTATATATGGTCTATTAGCGTACTTGTTTTGTCCGTAATTCTAGTTGCGCCTTTGACTGATTGTTCAAGATGAAATAACTCCATTACTGATAGCCATTTTGGCGTGACTGCTTTTAGAAAATCAAAATTAAAGTCGCCGATGAGAATTATATCCGTGTTATCTGAGTATGCAGGTTCAAGTAGGGCTTCAAATTCGTCGATCCAGATAACGGGAGAATTTGGAGATCTATAGACGCAACATAATAAAATTGATTTCGATTTAAAGGGCGTAACCTCGATCCATAATGCCTCTGTATTCGGTGGTTCTAAGTCAAGTCTCCTACGATGTGATTGATTTTCGGCTATGTATATTACAATCCCACCTCCCGCATTGTTCGATCTATCTTTCCTCTCAACATTATAACCTTGAATATCTATTAAATTGTCGGCGACGACGCCGATTATATACGTTTCTATTATACCAAATATTCCGATTTCTTGTGTAGTTTTCTCCATAATTATTTTTAATTGTCTTAATTTAGGCATTACGTGTTCAATATTCCAATGTCCAATGCGTATACCTTTTTCCTTTAAGTTAAATGATGGGAAATCAAGGTGTTTTACTAGTTTTATAAAGATCTTGCTACATACCCATTGGTCCACATCAGAGAGGACGTTTTTACTGGAATGTGTGTGTGTGAAAAATTATTATTGCTTGTTCCACAATATCGTATAATATAAATAAAATTGAGAAAATTTACTTTATTATTATTATTATTATTATTATTATTATTATTATTATTATCATCATCATCATCATCATTATTATTATTATTATTATTATCATCATCATCATCATCATCATCATCATCACCACCAGTAGCAGCAGCACATGCAATGCTATCAATATATTCATTATCTTTAGCACTATCGATTGCATTTATTATTATTTATTTCTTATTTATTAGCACGGGTAAATAATTTATCTTCTATTATATTGTTTGTATTAGCACAAGGATGTTTCGCTTTAGGGTAAGCTGTAGCAGTAGTATCGGAGGCAGTAGCAGTAGTAATAGTGGTAGCTATATCAGAGACAGTAGAAGAAACGTGCGTCATGGAGACGGTTGAATCGGATGCATAGACTGGTGCAGTAGTAAATGGCGTAATTACATTGTCAATGTTTTCGATGATAGTTAAGAGATCATATCTGTTGCTGACCACCGCATTATAAATAGATGGATGAACGGACGGTGGGGTAGTTATGGTTGCTAAGTCGAATTTGGTTGTTGTAGGAGTAATCTAGACTTGAGGTAATGTCATCTGATACAAGGAATATTAGGCGTACGTATGCGAAGTACATCTAATTACCAGCCTCAATTTCAAATTGGCATGGATAAACAGAATTTATTAATTTGTCTAAGTGGGAGCGCGATAAGACATACATGTCTTATAACCGCGTCTCCCATACAGGTGATGATACAATGCAATACAAAACTCAAGGTGACGGATTTTAAAAAGTAACAAATAGCATTTTGTCTAACCCTTCAACACTGAATCCGACCAAAACGGCCTCTGCAATGATCTGGAAAAACATTAAGTCGCGGACCATAGCAGCATCATTCCTGAGGATTTGCCAGCGGAATGACCAGCTCGATAGCTAAGCCAGCCATTCCATTCGCAACCCCTCCCCCCCCCCACCCTACCCCCACCCCCACCGGACCCGCTAATAGCCTGAGAGTAATGATGTGGTCTTAAAGTAATTGGGTGTTAAAGGGTTAGAGATGTGTGAAATAACAAATTGTGTGAAGATACATCTAATTTTTGCAGCAAATAAAATACGAATGCCAATTTAAAGAAATTCTAATTAAACATGTGACGCTTCCTTTGAATCTTAGAGAGAGATGCGGATCATGGGGAAGCACCCACGTCATGCAACAAACCTAAGTAGAAGGATTACCTCCCTTGTTTCATTGATCCACTCATGTGCCTCGCTCATTATAAAATATTACAACACTGTAAATTTCGTCAACAAATGTCTGGTTGTTCAATACCTAACTCCTCTGTCGGTTATTATGTTCGTTTAAATGGCCGACTGCTCAATGTCTAGCGGATAACCCTGAGTAGTGGCGTCACTGGGCACATGTTCAGGGGGCAGGGGTCAGGGGCTGCTTTCTACATTGTCTCGGTACTCGTTCAACTAGAAAAGTAATTAAAACCCCAATCTCTGTCGTGTCACTATAACGCGCCAATATCGAATTTGCGATGGTGAACAATGGTGCGCAAACCATTTTATATTTGAACGCATGTTGGTCAACGGCACAATGGACCAATACCGAATTCGATATCTGTCAGTCGGTCAACTGTTATTGAAATTCAAACAGCCATTGTTAAATAATGATGCTAATTAAAAACCGATAACAAAACCCTTAAAATTACACGAAAATGTCGTTAAGTCAAATACCGTGAAATAACAGTAAGAGTTCCCAAAATTCAACCATGATGATTCAGACTCCATCCCCGCATGGCATAACACATTTCTCTAACGTTTAATTGAAATCTGATGAACCATTGTTAAGAATTAATGAGTTTAAATAACTTAAAACCAAAGAACATATTTTAAGTACAAAAGCCTGGAACATACAAATATTTCCCAAAATTCGAACTAGCGATGCTACAGATTGCATCTGTCCATGGCATAACAATTTCAATACCGTATCATTGAAATCTGATGAGCCATTATTGAATAAAACTCGATTTAAAAACGTTAATCTAAAAAATTTAACATATTCTAAGTGCAAAACCATCTGCAATGATCTACGCATGTCTGACAAGATGCACGTGTGAACACACACCAATAGAGACGAACTGACTGACGGACGGACTGATGGATCAATGAATGAATAGACTGAAGAAATACTAAATTCTTTTCAAATCCCATATCAAGATACCATTTAACTTACATGAACGTGCTCAAGTTATGACATGCGTTATCGCGTTATCCCAACACACAAAAAAACATAGATGGATTCATTTCTAGCTATTCCCCGCCCAGTTTTAACTACGCTCCGAGCACATTTTTTCAGCGTGGTGGCATCAATCTGTAATGTTTGAATGAAGGCATTGGTTCACGCACTATGGTTAAACCTAAGTCACCACCAGAATCCCAAATTAAAGGTAACTATACAGGTAAGTCGTTGAATATTTTCAAACTCCGTTTGCTGGGTGCGCTTGCTGCCTATTGCTGCAACAGAGCCGCCCAGCCAAATTAGTTTCAAAATATTCAACAAAATGTATCTTAAATAGTAGACATAATTCGGACACACTTCGTGCACTTGACGGACTTTTCAATGTCCATGGTCGAGCTAGATACGTCACTATGTATTGTGACGTCAACATACATATGGCGCAATTGAGTGATATACTTGAGTGACAGATCGGATCCCTTCATTACCCTAGTACCCGGGTTCCGAGATCGGTCGCATAGAGTAGCCGGGTACTTTTTAATTGCTCTTCTAGCCGTTGTCTGACCAGAAGTGCAAACTCGCTTGTCGAATATATCCTCGTCATGGCGAGAATATCATAACCGTTTGCTAATGAACATTTCCAGTATTAGCTATGCCCCGCCCATCACTAGCTAAGCTCCACCCACACTTCGCCGTGTTAGGATCCCCCCAATGCCCCGACTATCAATTTCCTGAAAACTATACAGTTACTCTGTTTAATATTTTGTAAGTAATTTGACTGGGTGCTGTTGCTGCCTATGGCAGCAACAGCGCCCCGTCAAATTAGTTTCCAAATATTCAACAGGGCATTTATTAAATAGGAAATACATACAATTCGACTATGACGTCATATGATGGATAGATACAGTGGAAAGGCGCATTAGTCGCGCAACTATTAGGCCTATATTAACTGAGAATGGTTAAGTTTTGCTTATAAACATTAAATTCGCTACCTGACCTAGATTTACAGATGAAGGATTCCAGTTTATCCATCAATCATATGACGTCATAATCAATTACGTCATGAATGACGCAGCTAAGTTCGTCACGAACGCTTACTTGATGACGGACTAAGCTACTGAATAGACACCTTATATAATAATAAAATTCTTAGCACCCGTCAAGAAGATTAAGCACGTTGTATTAATTTTTAAAACGCACATAAACACCCATATTTACGTCTCTAAATTACCGCCGCCATTTTGCTTGGCTAGTGACGTAGCTGGACCGGCCGCTCTCTAGTGTGTGGAGGTACAAATACGCGCTGAGCAAGTTTTCTGGCGTCACGTGAAAAAAAAGTATATGGCGTCGGAATTGTGATGGTATACTTTTCATCCTTAAAAGGTGTACGCCTGGAAATATCACATGTTACACTCGAAAGTACATATATATATATATATATATATATATATATATATATATATATATATATATATATATATATATATATATATATATATATATATATATATATATTGTAGCGCGGGACATGTGGTAGTGGGATGGATGAACGAATATTCCTGGCCTGTGATTTATCGTAACCGAAGACTGAAAAATCGTGTAAAAAATGGTGTCAATTGAGTATTCGTCCGTATATGCGAGATGCGATTGAACGCGTTGACAAGCGAATCTGAACATAGAGTATTCAATTGTGCTGCTCAGACCCGGGATGGGTGGGTGGGGTTTGTGTGAGTTGTGGAGTGGGTGTGGGGGGTATGTGTGGCCGAACTTCAAGTTTGTAGGAAATCATCCGAATTTATTATGTGGGTTACTCATATCATTGTGGATTGCGAAGCAATGTTTACATTACTCCCATCCACCCCATATGTTTGCTGATAGCGAGGTGGGGGTGGAGTGGGGTGGGGTGGGATGGGCATTTATATTAGGCTCTGCCTTAACCCTTTTAATCACGAAAACTTTTAAGTCAAATTTCAATTTTGTGATAGATTATATCAATTTTCAGGCCAAGAGAAACCACTTTCTTTTTTTTGGAAAATGTACCACTGGAGTTACTAGATACCTAACTATCCCTAACTAGATACACAATTAAGCATCTGCACTCTGATGTCAAATCCTTAAAATTTGTAATTGTATAATACAATCATGAAATCCACACCCCCGCCCCTCCCCCCATCTGCATGCTATCATCTAGTAACGACCCCACCTCACCATGGAATAAGTAATTTAATGATATTAGTTTTGTTCTGGACTATATGCCTATTGGTTTAGATTTCAAGATTAACTTCAGTAAATGAGTTTTCTAATAGGTAAGAATCTATCATGGCAAGGGCTTTCACAATTTCTGTTATTCACATAATTTCAGATCTAGGATATAATTTATAAATTATTGCTATGATGTGTATACATTCACCTCATGCATTGCATAGAGTGTTCACAATATCTTTTATGCATATACGTGTATTGTTTTACATTGATTATGTAATTACTACACAAATCTATTAATATGCCCATCATGGATTTATTCCCACGGATGGATTAAAGACAAAAGGATACTACTGATAATCACACATCCATTATTCATTCGTATCCCGCGAGTTCTCTTTCGATACGAGATCGAGAAATGTATCTCTTATGTAGGGGCCTATTGAGTAGCCATTGGCGTTGCGATTTCACGATCCACAGTGTTGCTTCTATAGTCTGCTACGGAGATAGACTGGGTCCTGGTCTGTCTGATATCCGAAGTTGAGTCTGTGTAACAGTCTAGTCGGTGTGATAACGTAAGAAGATTATTACATTAGAGGTGTAGTTTCGAAGAAGCCAAGCCTTTATTTTTAGATGGATCCATTATTGTTAGCGAACTCTGTCTACTTTTTCGCCCTCTACAATATTATTATGCATGTTTTTCTTTGGAAATTTACCACACACATAGTATGCCTCAAGACTGTCTGTAACAAGTCTGTAATTTTTACGCTATCTCGAATGCAACAAATGTGAATCATACTATAATACAATACGGGACAGGTTAAACATACATGGTACACCATCGTCGTCCTCATAGTTTATTAACCCTGTATTACCTAAATTGAGTCAAGAATAACAAAAATGTGGGTTATTGAGTGCATATTTGCAGGCCAATAGACGACTGTTTTGAAGAGTTACTATTGGAATGACTGGCTCAATTATCGAGCCAGTCATTTCAGTGGTGAATTTTCAAAAATGATCTTCTCTTGACCTGCAAATTAACATCCTCAAGATCACTGTAGAGGCCGGTTTTGGCGGCCTCCTCATGAAAGGGTTAAAATACATTAAGAGAAGATGATACGCTTACATGGGCAGTCGTTGTCGTTGCAATACTTAATACAGGTCTATGATAGCAACAAGTAGGTGGGTATGGTGGGGTGGGCTACCAGTCAAAGTATTAAAAAGAAATTCGTATAGTTGTCTTTATCTGAGATATTGAAATTTCGGTGTTAAACATTCTAAAGGATTTTGTTAGAAAAACACACAATTGTGCCCAAGTAAGTCACATCCTGGTGGCGGTTGCTTGAAATAACTTCCATAGGCCTAACGTTAGTCAATCGGTCACTGAATCCGAATGGTATATTAATACATTAATACCGCGCTCGTGTTGGTATCGATGGATCTCTGAGCTTCTTGACTATCAATTTCCAGAAAACTATACAGGTAAGGTGTTGACTATTTTGAAACCAATTTGTCTGGGTGCTGTTGCTGCTTGTGGCAGTAACATCGCCCAGTCAAATTAGTTTCAAAATATTCACCAGCATGTTTTGTAAATAGCAAAGACATACAATTTGTACAACGTGTCGGACTATTAAGCATTTAACTCGGACTAAATTGAGTCAGTCATGACGTCATGATTATGACGTCATCCTCTGCGTCACGTCGTTGATTATGACATCATATGACGTAATATGATGGATAGACAACATGAAAATGGCAATTAGCAAGTGGTATTAATTATCCTCCCTCCATCAGAGGAGGAGTACATTGTATTCAGGGCAACAATCTATGATTGGCCTTGTTAAAATGTGACCTATAAATATGGGTCGTCTCTTAATACAAGTGGTCCATATTGTGTGGGCCACGCATTACCAAGTGGTATTAGCCATGTAGTGCTCAATTTGTTCATGACAATTTCAATAGAGAGATCCATTTCTAGGTATGCTACGCCTATTTCTAGCTAAGCTCCACCCCGTTTTGCGTGTTGGAATCGATGTATATATATACGCTGAATACTGAATTCCCAGACTTCCAATTTCAAGGTAACTATACAGCTAAGCTGATGACTATTTGGAAACTAATTTGACTGGGTGCTTTTAAAGGTTTGCTGCCTCTGGCCGCAACAATGCCAGGTCAAATTAGTTTCAAAATATTCAATATGATGTTGATTAAACAGTAAAGACATACAATTCGTACACTTGCCAGACTATTCAATGTTCATGACTGAGCTCGATACGCCATTCATTTACACATTTTGGATTGTGACGTCAGCCTGTATATGAAGTAATTGATTATGACGCCATATCCTTCAGTTACAGATCGAACCCAGCCATTATCATAGAAAATGAATGTTGAATAAATAGCAAAGACATACAATTCGAACAGCATCTAGTCAAATTAGTTTCAAAATATTCAACAGCATGTTGATCAAATAGTAAAGACGTGCAATTCGCATACTTGACTGGCTTTTCAATGTTCCTGCTGGAGCTAGATACCTTATTCATTACATATTTTGATTGTGAGGTCCAGCTACATCTGACCTAAATATTTATGATGTCATATACAGAAAAATCCATTATCATAGAAAATGTCCTATGTCTAATAGCCGTCCAAGAGATCATTATGGTTTTTCTTTTGCAATTTACTACTGGAATTATAGGATCGGTTATCCAATCAGTCATTCCAGTGGTACACTTTCAAAACAAGTTCTCCGGCGAGTAGCTAATGCAAATAGACATTTCTCACGATCACCGCAAAAAGCCATTTGTGGTCAGTTTGATAGAGTGCTAAAGTGGACATATAAGAGACGCCGGGAGTGGGCGTGTGCTTGAGTACTTTCTGCAGAAGGAATGATAAACGTGTTTGTACGCAGTCCTCCAGCAAGAGAAGCTTATTTAGAGTAGTTATTTGGAGTTCCGTTGGCTGTTTATTAAAATAATTAAGCAGTCATCGCCGCGCAAACTCTATTACAGTCGGTCCAGAACAAATAAGAGAACTGGCGATGAATTATGAGATATCCATCAATCTAAAAATAGAGCCGTGTCTTCGCGCCGAGAATGATTATATCTCGTATCGATGGAGATTTCGCGAGACACAGCCCCACCACCCCCCCTCCCCCCCCCCCCGCGCGAAATGGCCGCGCCTATAGGCAATTCTAGGCAGCAATAAATAGAAGCGTGCACGCTGGAGAGGGCACGCAATAACACGATAGTTGACGGGTGGGTAAGCTAATTGGAAAGTTCTATATAGATATAAACTTATGTGGTGTAATGCAGTCGTCTATTGCCGCTGTACTATTTCTCCTTTCTATTGTTTCTGCTAAGTTTATAGCGTTGCGCAGAGTTACTATTATTAAAAACATAAAAGTGATGACGTCGTAGATGTTTTGCCTACTTGGACAAGGCGGGTGATTAGAAGTTGGAGAAATGGCTTTACTGTTCCGATCGTAATCGCATTTATCTCTATTACTCGCGGATTTAAGCAGATTTAAAGGTGCATATTGACACCAAAATGCTTGAAAATAATATACTTTTAGTGGTTTAAATTGTGTGTCTAAATGCAAGGAAACGAAATAAAACCTATGTTGGTTTAATTCTGCATAAATTATGATATATGTAGTTGTTAAGTTGAAATAAGGACTCGTGTCTCTGATTCAATTTCACAACATAAAACATTATATTAATTTATACATAATGAAATCACCATATGTTAAAATGTATTTCTTTTCATTACATCTAGGCTAGTCCGAGTTCTCTAACTCCGCCCTATGCGGACTGCTCGGCATATCAGAATCGGCATAGAAGTGTAGAGTCAGAGTCAGAGGACTAGGACTAATCTAGGCACACGTTCTAAGCCTCTAAACGTAGGCCTATACAATTTTAACAATATTATTTTCGAGCATTTTGGTGTGAATATGCACCTTTAACATGGGATTTAATGGTATACGTTCTGGTTCATCCAATTTATTATTTTAGAAGATACAGCGCATACGGATTTTTTTTTTCCATCGAGAAATTTGCCAAAATTTGGAATATACCTAATAAAGTAGCCTACTAAACCTATCGGCCTGAATAATTCACAAAAGTTGATCAATGGAGGGCGTATGTCATACACTAGACGTATTACACGTACGGGGTTGCAGCGTGTGTATGGACAACTGGACATCTTTTGGGTCCCTGTATGAGGGCAGGCCTAGTTCGATATTTCATGGCAAATCGTGGTTTATCAATTAGCCTATCAGACACACTGTTATATTAGCTGTACGCCTACATTTAGGCGCGCTTCTCCGGTTTCTGTCACTACTGATGTCATGATATATGAATTAATATATCCAGAGATACCATCTGCGAACACATGTGTGGACGTAAGGCTTATCCAAATAAAACCAGAAAACGTTGTTTGACTTAGAGCCTCCATACCCCAACCCCTACTCATTGAAAATACCTTTCTCTATCCAGTAGGTAGCAATTTTATTCAAAGCACCCATATGCCTATTATATAAAATAAATAAATAAATAAATAAATAAATAAATAAATAAATAAATAAATAAATAAATAAATAAATAAATAAATAAATAAATAAATAAATAAATAAATAAATAAATAAATAAATAAATAAATAAATAAATAAACAAATAAATAAATAAATAAATAAATAAAAATAATAAAAATTACAAAATGCAGATATGCAGTTTACGCGAAAATCGTGAGTTTTCACACCCAAAATCCTGACCTTATAAAGGTGAATCCTTCAAAAGACACATCTGTGTATTATAAGTGAGGGATATATACTAAGATTCATTAAGCTATCTTATACGTTTCTGTATGTTTTGCTGTTTGCGAGAGCATGGACAAGAATCATGAGTTTGCATTAAAAAGCATATTTTCACCCAAAATCTTGGACCTATAAAGGTGAATACTTCAAAAGGCACATCTATCCATCATAAAGCAGCTACCTTATAAGTTTTATTAAATTAATTAAGTGATTCTGTATGATACGCAGTTTACGAGACCAGTGACGAAAATCGTGAGTTTCTGCATTAAAAAGTCGGTTCTCAACTAAAATCGTTGACCTATGAAAGTGAATCCTTCAAAAGGCACATCTACCCATCATAATGAGGCAAGTTGCCAAGTTTCATTAAATTATGTCTAGCGATTCTGCATGATATGGTGTTTCGAAAAAATGGACTAAAATCGTGAACCTTTGCGATAAAAATCGCATTTGCACCAAACACTTGGACGTAGGCCTATAAAGGTGAACCCTTTAAAAGGCACATCTAGACCTCATAAAGAAGCTACCTGCCACGCTTTATTAAATTATTTTGAGCGAATCTGCATGATATGATGTTTGCGAAAAAATTGAGTTTTTGCATTAAAAAAACAATTTTCAACCAAAATTTTAGACGTATAGGCCTTTATTTATTTTTTTTTTTTTAATTTTATTGACGCACTGGCAACGTGCGGCTTCAATTTCCATGTGCTAACTTAGCCGACAGTGATGCACCCATTAGTTTAATTTGTTGATCACCATCTCCCGGTCGGGGGATCAAACCGCCATTCTGCAACTCCGCATAGCATCAGCAACCAGGCATCTTTCCACTGGACCACGGCACCAAGACTAGAATGTCAAGGATTGGCCGACCAGTTTTCACATGTCTGATATACTGACACACTGACGATTCATATGGGACTATCTGTGGATGCACCCGCCACAATTCAATCCTAGGCTTTTACGCCTATTGTACTCTGACTCCAGCACGGCTCTGGCAGTATATGTATTTTTTATTTTTATTTATTTTTTTTTTTTATTGACGCACTGGCAACGTGCGGCTTCAATTTCCATGTGCTAACTTAGCGGACAGTGATGCACCCATTAGTTTAATTTGTTGATCATCATCTCCCGGTCGGGGGATCGAACCGCCATTCTGCAACTCCGCATAGCATCAGCAACCAGGCATCTTTCCACTGGACCACCACACCAAGACTAGAAAGTCAAGGATTGGCCGACCAGTTTTCACATGTCTGATATACTGACACACTGACGATTCATATGGGACTATCTGTGGATGCACCCGCCACAATTCAATCCTAGGCTTTTACGCCTATTGTACTCTGACTCCAGCACAGCTATGGCAGTATATGTATATTTTTTATTTTATTTTATTTATTTTAAAAATAATATACTTTTAGTGGTTTAAATTGTGTGTCTAAATGCAAGGAAACGAAATAAAACCTATGTTGGTTTAATTCTGCATAAATTATTAAGATATATTTAGTTGTTAAGTTGAAATAAGGACTCGTGTCTCTGATTCAATTTCACAACATAAAACATTATATTAATTTATACATAATGAAATCATCATATGTTAAAATGTATTTCTTTTCATTACATCTAGGCTAGTCCGAGTTCTCTAACTCTGCCCTATGCGGACTGCTCGGCATATCAGAATCGGCATAGAAGTGTAGATTCAGAGTCAGAGGACTAGGACTAATCTAGGCACACATTCTAAGCCTCTAAACGTAGGCCTATACAATTTTAACAATATTATTTTCGAGCATTTTGGTGTGAATATGCACCTTTAACATGGGATTTAATGGTATACGTTCTGGTTCATCCAATTTATTATTTTAGAAGATACAGCGCATACGGATTTTTTTTTTCCATCGAGAAATTTGACAAAATTTGGAATATACCTAATAAAGTAGCCTACTAAACCTATCGGCCTGAACAATTCACAAATGTTGATCAATAGAGGGCGTATGTCATACACTAGACGTATTACACGTACGGGGTTGCAGCGTGTGTATGGACAACTGGACATCTTTTGGGTCCCTGTATGAGGGCAGGCCTAGTTCGATATTTCATGGCAAATCGTGGTTTATCAATTAGCCTATCAGACACACTGTTATATTAGCTGTACGCCTACATTTAGGCGCGCTTCTCCGGTTTCTGTCACTACTGATGTCATGATATATGAATTAATATATCCAGAGATACCATCTGCGAACACAGTGTGTGGACGTAAGGCTTAGCCAAATAAAACCAGAAAACGTTGTTTGACTTAGAGCCTCCACACCCCAACCCCTAATCATTGAAAATACCTTTCTCTATCCAGTAGGTAGCAATTGTATTCAAAGCACTCATATGCCTATTATATGAAATAAATAAATAACTAAATAAATAAATAAATAAATAGATAAATAAATAAATAAATAAATAAATAAATAAATAAAAATAATAAAAATTACAAAATGCAGATATGCAGTTTCCGCGAAAATCGTGAGTTTTCACACACAAAATCCTGAACTTATAAAGGTGAATCCTTCAAAAGACACATCTGTGTATTATAAGTGAGGGATATATACTAAGATTCATTAAGCTATCTTATACGTTTCTGTATGTTTTGCTGTTTGCGAGAGCATGGACAAGAATCATGAGTTTGCATTAAAAAGCATATTTTCACCCAAAATCTTGGACCTATAAAGGTGAATACTTCAAAAGGCACATCTATCCATCATAAAGCAGCTACCTTATAAGTTATATTAAATTAATAAGTGATTCTGTATGATACGCAGTTTACGAGAACAGTGACGAAAATCGTGAGTTTCTGCATTAAAAAGTCGGTTCTCAACTAAAATCGTTGACCAATAAAAGTGAATCCTTCAAAAGGCACATCTACCCATCATAATGAGGCAAGTTGCCAAGTTTCATTATATTATGTCTAGCGATTATGCATGATATGGTGTTTCGAAAAAATGGACTAAAATCGTGAACCTTTGCGATAAAAATCGCATTTGCACCAAAAACTTGGACGTAGTGCTATAAAGGTGAACCCTTTAAAATGCACATCTAGACCTCATAAAGAAGCGACCTGCCACGCTTTATTAAATTATTTTGAGCGAATCTGCATGATATGATGTTTGCGAAAAAATTGAGTTTTTGCATTAAAAAAACAATTTTCACCCAAAATTTTAGACCTTTATTTTTTATTTATTTTTTTTATTGATGCACTGGCAACGTGCGGCTTCAATTTCCATGTGCTAACTTAGCCGACAGTGACCCATTAGTTTAATTTGTTGATCACCATCTCCCGGTCGGGGGATCGAACCGCCATTCTGCAACTCCGCATAGCATCAGCAACCAGGCATCTTTCCACCGGACCATCGCACCAAGACTAGAAAGTCAAGGATTGGCCGACCAGTTTTCACATGTCTGATATACTGACACACTGACGATTCATATGGGACTATCTGTGGATGCACCCGCCACATTTCAATCCTAGGCTTTTACGCCTATTGTACTCTGACTCCAGCACGGCTCTGGCAGTATATGTATTTTTTTGCACCAAAAACTTGGACGTAGGCCTATAAAGGTGAACCCTTTAAAAGGCACATCTAGACCTCATAAAGAAGCTACCTGCCACGCTTTATTAAATTATTTTGAGCGAATCTGCATGATATGATGTTTGCGAAAAAATTGAGTTTTTGCATTAAAAAAACAAGTTTCACCGAAAATTTTAGACCTATAGGCCTAACGGTGAATTCCTTAAAAGGCGCATCTGTGTATCATAACAAAGGCATACACCAACTTTCATTAAAATATCTGAAGCGGTTCTGTATTATATGCTGTTTACGAGATATTGTGGACGGTCAGACGGCTGCGGCGATTACTATAGCGCCTTCCCCTAAAGATAGTAAGCACGTTTTATATCTGAGCCTGTACTGAATTCTAATGTGGACGTTTTCTGTGTCATTCGAAGAATATCTACACACATTGACCATCGCACAGATACTAGAAGCGTCTTGCAGTGTTTGCAATGGCAGGGTTTGAGATTAGGCTATGTGAGTGGATGGATGGATAGGTAGAATGATGGAATTTAATTAATTGGGCTTAGTTGTTACCATCAAATGGTATAACTCTGTCTGTCTGTCAGTCTGTCGTTTTGTCAAATTCTTGACATTTCCTGACAAAAGTTCCTCTACGGGAGCGCCGAAAGGACAAAAAACTTATTTTGTTCTATAAAATTATCCACAACGAGTGCCTTGATTACATACGTGAATTGATTCCTGAACGGGTGGGCATGCTTCAAGATATAATCTTCGAAATGTAGAGAATTTTGTGCCCCCAAGGCATCGCCTTGAAGTGTTTAAAAAAGCTGTTCTACCTAGTACCATCCAATTGTGTAACAATCTAGAAACAGCAATAAAGTCTGCGCCGTCTGTTTCGATTTTCAAAAGCCATCTTACAAAATCTGACCGAAATGTTTCAGAACAAATTTCCATATACTATTCCTCAGGTAGAAGGCGCGAAAATATCTTACTTTGAAAGCTCAGAAACAATTGTAGCCAACTGAATAATGATTTATTTGTACACCATTTACTCGAATAAAGAAACTGCCTAGAATGTCAAACGCCAGAAACATATGTTCATTATTTCTTAGAATGTCGAAGATGGGAGAGGGAGAGAAGAGATTTATTTAGGGCCATAGTAGGATTTATGCCCAATATGTTGCTAGTCTTCATTCTGAATGGAAATCCAGATTTATCTCCACAAATGAACGATGTTTTGCTAATATGTGTACAGAATTACATAAAACAAACCAAACGTTCTTAACATATACGTACTAACTGCTAAGTGATATTAAATAGCTCTCCTAACCCTCTCTCTCTTCTCTCGCTCTCTCTCTCTCTCTCTCTCTCTCTCTCTCTCTCCCTCTCTCTCTCGCTCGCGCTCGCGCTCTCTCTCTCTCTCTCTCTCTCTCCCTCTCTCTCTCTACTTTTTACTTTCATATTCATCATAATTTCTTTACTGTATATACGTTTGTATTTAACTAGTTTACGCATTTTGCCGTCTTAATGATTTTGTAGGGAGAGGGCCTAGCTAAGTTGATAGAACTTGTGCCCAATCCTGTTGTAATATCAGTACAATAAAATATGTTTAAAAAAAAAAAGTTCCTTAGAAGCTGCACCTATAGCGTATAAAAATTAATAAATGTAAATAAACCGAAAAGATAAAGATTAGACAAATTATAAATCTATTAAATTAAACAAATTAAAAAATAGATTTTTTTACATTATGAACACGCCTCACTCGCCCCCACCCCACCCACCGCTTCCCACCCTATCCCACCCACTCCACCCACCCTCCCTCTCACACCTCGCTCCCTCTGTCGCCCCATCTCTCTCTTTAACCTCCGACCATCTCCACCCATTCCCTCTCTTTCTCTCTCCCTCTCTGATTTATGTAAATATAAATATAAATTTGTGTATATAAGTGTAATTATCCGCTGCGCAGTGTGTATGTATGTATGTATGTATTTTTATTTTATTGACGCATTGGCAACGTGCGGCTTCAATTTCCATGTGCTAACTTAGCCGACAGTGATGCACCCATTAGTTTAATTTGTTGATCACCATCGCCCGGTCGGGGGATCGAACCGCCATTCTGCAACTCCGCATAGCATCAGCAACCAGGCATCTTTCCACTGGACCACCGCACCAAGACTAAAGTCAAGGATTGGCCAACCAGCTTTCACATGTCCGATATACTGACACACTGACGATTCATATGGGAATATCTGTGGATGCATCTGTCACAATCAATCCTAGGCTTTTACGCCTATTGTACTCTGACTCCAGCACGGCTCTGGCAGTATATGTATTTTTATTTTATTGACGCACTGGCAACGTGCGGCTTCAATTTCCATGTGCTAACTTAGCCGACAGTGATGCACCCGTTAGTTTAATTTGTTGATCACCATCGCCCGGTCGGGGGATCGAACCGCCATTCTGCAACTCCGCATAGCATCAGCAACCAGGCATCTTTCCACTGGACCACCGCACCAAGACTAAAGTCAAGGATTGGCCAACCAGCTTTCACATGTCCGATATACTGACACACTGACGATTCATATGGGACTATCTGTGGATGCATCTGTCACAATCAATCCTAGGCTTTTACGCCTATTGTACTCTGACTCCAGCATGTATGCATGTATGTATGTATGTATGTATTTTTATTTTATTGACGCACTGGCAACGTGCGGCTTCAATTTCCATGTGCTAACTTCGCCGACAGTGCTGCACCCGTTAGTTTAATTTGTTGATCACCATCTCCCGGTCGGGGGATCGAACCATCATCCTGCAACTCCGCATAGCATCAGCAACCAGGCATCTTTCCACTGGACCACCGCACCAAGACTACTAGTCAAGGATTGGCCGACCAGTTTTCACATGTCTGATATACTGACACACTGACGATTCATATGGGACTATCTGTGGATGCATCTGTCACAATCAATCCTAGGCTTTTACGCCTATTGTACTCTGACTCCAGCACGGCTCTGGCAGAATATGTATTTTTATTTTATTGACGCACTGGCAACGTGCGGCTTCAATTTCCATGTGCTAACTTAGCCGACAGTGCTGCACCCGTTAGTTTAATTTGTTGATCACCATCTCCCGGTCGGGGGATCGAACCATCATCCTGCAACTCCGCATAGCATCAGCAACCAGGCATCTTTCCACTGGACCACCGCACCAAGACTACTAGTCAAGGATTGGCCGACCAGTTTTCACATGTCTGATATACTGACACACTGACGATTCATATGGGACTATCTGTGGATGCATCTGTCACAATCAATCCTAGGCTTTTACGCCTATTGTACTCTGACTCCAGCACGGCTCTGGCAGTATATGTATTTTTATTTTATTGACGCACTGGCAACGTGCGGCTTCAATTTCCATGTGCTAACTTAGCCGACAGTGCTGCACCCGTTAGTTTAATTTGTTGATCACCATCTCCCGGTCGGGGGATCGAACCATCATCCTGCAACTCCGCATAGCATCAGCAACCAGGCATCTTTCCACTGGACCACCGCACCAAGACTACTAGTCAAGGATTGGCCGACCAGTTTTCACATGTCTGATATACCCTGACACACTGACGATTCATATGGGACTATCTGTGGATGCATCTGTCACAATCAATCCTAGGCTTTTACGCCTATTGTACTCTGACTCCAGCACGGCTCTGGCAGTATATGTATTTTTATTTTATTGACGCACTGGCAACGTGCGGCTTCAATTTCCATGTGCTAACTTAGCCGACAGTGCTGCACCCGTTAGTTTAATTTGTTGATCACCATCTCCCGGTCGGGGGATCGATCCATCATCCTGCAACTCCGCATAGCATCAGCAACCAGGCATCTTTCCACTGGACCACCGCACCAAGACTACTAGTCAAGGATTGGCCGACCAGTTTTCACATGTCTGATATACTGACACACTGACGATTCATATGGGACTATCTGTGGATGCATCTGTCACAATCAATCCTAGGCTTTTACGCCTATTGTACTCTGACTCCAGCACGGCTCTGGCAGTATATGTATTTTATTTTATTGACGCACTGGCAACGTGCGGCTTCAATTTCCATGTGCTAACTTAGCCGACAGTGCTGCACCCGTTAGTTTAATTTGTTGATCACCATCTCCCGGTCGGGGGATCGAACCATCAATCCTGCAACTCCGCATAGCATCAGCAAACCAGGCATCTTTCCACTGGACCACCGCACCAAGACTACTAGTCAAGGATTGGCCGACCAGTTTCACATGTCTGATATACTGACACACTGACGATTCATATGGGACTATCTGTGGATGCATCTGTCACAATCAATCCTAGGCTTTTACGCCTATTGTACTCTGACTCCAGCACGGCTCTGGCAGTATATGTATTTTTATTTTATTGACGCACTGGCAACGTGGCGGCTTCAATTTCCATGTGCTAACTTAGACGACAGTGATGCACCCGTTAGTTTAATTTGTTGATCACCATCGCCCCGGTCGGGGGATCGAACCGCCATTCTGCAACTCCGCATAGCATCAGCAACCAGGCATCTTCCACTGGACCACCGCACCAAGACTAAAGTCAAGGATTGGCCAACCAGCTTTCACATGTCCGATATACTGACACACTGACGATTCATATGGGACTATCTGTGGATGCATCTGTC
>CM067361.1:24885595-24910242 GCA_034401795.1 Chaetoderma sp. LZ-2023a | reverse complement strand
AAACAATAATAAATTGCCGTAATATGAAGACTTGAACTAAATCTGGTGAGTCTAACCTTCTTGCACTCCAGAGTTATGGCCAAAATGTGTATTCTTGTGTGTACCTTTTAACCCCGTGACCTAGAAATTTTGTTGCTTTGAGCTCAATCTAATAGAACTTCTAGGCACCAATTTTTGAAATGGATGTGCCAAATTTGGTGAGTCTATATACTTGCGTTCCAGATGCATAGGAATTTAAATATATTTTCCGGGATGTACTTAGTCACTCAATAACCTAGATATTTGACCGTTTGACAACAAACTTATTTTTTGTCTCGCTATCTACCATATGAATAGATATGCAACATTCATGATTCTACATTCTCGGACTCCAATAATCAGACAAACAAACAAACAAAGCAGACAAACAGAAGACACCAGCCGCAATACTCACACTGGCCTGTGGCCGCGTGAGAACTGACGAGTAGGATAGTCCTTTAAGACGCACAATTGCTGTAACAAGCAGTTTTTAACTGACGGACAGACATGCTACCTTATACAATGCATCACTAAACCAAGCAAAATCTCACAAGGATTGCACAAATAAAATATCTGATCTGGAGTCTACATGTATATTTTACACAAAATATCAATGCGGCATGTGTTATTACTCTCAGACGTAAGCGAGTGCGTGCGTGCGTGCGTGCGTGCGTGCGTGCGTGCGTGCGTGCGTGCGTGCGTGCGTGCGTGCGTGCGTGCGTGCGTGCGTGCGTGCGTGCGTGCGTGCGTGCGTGCGTGCGTGCGTGCGTGCGTGCGTGCGTGCGTGCGTGCGTGCGTGCGTGCGTGCGTGCGTGCGTGCGTGCGTGCGTGCGTGCGTGCGTGCGTGCGTGCGTGCGTGCGTGCGTGCGTGCGTGCGTGCGTGCGTGCGTGCGTGCGTGCGTGCGTGCGTGCGTGCGTGCGTGCGTGCGTGCGTGCGTGCGTGCGTGCGTGCGTGCGTGCGTGCGTGCGTGCGTATGCCTGCGTGCACGCGTGCGGGTACGCCTGTCTTTGTGCGTGTATTCGCGCCCGTGCGTACGTGTGAGCGCACGTGCGTGAAACCACCCTGCCTGCAAACTCAGGGCGGGGAGGCGTGGTGTTTTGAGGAAGAATCGACGCAAGGGTAATTGGTTCCCGATCCGGACTGAGCAACTGTGTGTGAGTGGGCGTCATCCTCTCATATACGATGTTAGCTGTCTCTCCACCTCCGATATTTTACAATCTTAATCTGAATCCATCTCCTGCATTTCTGGAAGTAAATATACATGATAGATTGGCGGTGAAATTATCTTATTTTGCCAGCTATTCCTGATAAAAGAGATATATAACGTATCACTCTGAATGGAAATCTTTTGAAATCTCCCAATATTTCGTCGTAAATTATGCGAAAATACCGTGGTTCTAGTTGCAGGCATTAGTACTGCTGCTTAATTAAAAAACAAGGGACGTGTTCACTTCGTGATAAAAGCATGGGATGTTGTATATAGATACCTTTGTAAGTCTTTGTAAGTCTTTATCAGATTAGGATCAAGAACGCAATAAAATTCGTCTTACATGCGTTCTAATATGCAAAATGGCCGCCACAAGAAAAGATTGTTGCCTATATTTTCATATATTTTTCGAGTTTGAGCTTTATTACTCTTTATAGAAATCCTTGTCACATTTTATTCCTCCGAGATTGTTTATCTTACATATTTTGTCATTAGACAATGCCTTAGTTTGCATATTTCCAATATGACCACTAGTTACACTCAAATATCACTATTTTTTTAGGAACATTATGACAGCAAAAGTACAGAACCTGTTTTCCCTCTACGTTTGTGTTTTGCTCTTTGAGAGAGCATACTAATGATCTTTATGTTAGTCTCTATCGAAATCGTTGTGTGCCCAAAAGTACTGATTTGTTAGCATTTGCTCTTGATGTAAGTTAGACTATTCTCATTGTAAAGGCATACAACCACTCTGGCAGATGCACAACTCTGTACATTTAAGCGCATTTGATGACTTCCGGGAATGCTGTCCATTGTCGTTTTCTGTCCAGCCCCAGCCAGAAAGCCATGGTATGGTAGATTCCTGTGCAAAGCATTGCCCCCATACGTAGCTACCTCGATACACCACTCTCTTACAATGCGCAAACAAGGAGGTTTCAGTTGGCGGGATATTGTCAAGAGATCTGGAACCTTAGGAAAATACATGTTTCCATGCGTCGTTCACTGCCAATAGCGCATAAGTCCTGCTATACAAAAGTACAACAAACGTGTGTTCATTACACCTATCTTCCCCAGAGGCATCACCTGGTGGATGCTGGCAAAGTGAGACGGCTGTCCCATGAAAACTGTCTTTGGTTGAAGGTGAACTGGTGTTGTGATCAATATTATCGAAAGCACCAGTAGTGAACACTATTGCCTTTATGGTTGGGGGACACGCAACGCCATGGTCATGATAATACGTGCACACCCTGCTAGCTATATATGTCGATAAGCTCAGTAGTCTATCATATGAAATACAAATCCCGTATGAAGGAAGATCCTGTGTTAGCTCTCTGCTGTGCGTGCAAGTATTTTTATGTAGGCCAAGGTATATGGAAAATGGGGTCATATGTTCCTTACTCTGTCTAATGTGTGATTTAGCTCCTGGTTTCCTCAGATGCTTAACACTGTTGAACATCAGTAATTGGGATATATTGAGACCTACTGACCGTTGCTGGTTTTCGGTTTGCTCCCTTATCCTGGGTCCCTCCATAATCATATTTAACAGTGCTCCTAGCTTGTGTATCAAAGGAGCCAGCGAATCTGCCCCGAAAACATTCAGTGATCACATCACATCGGACTATTTCAGCTGCTTTAGCAAGTATTATAGCACCAGTTTAAAGGTTTTGCTTGCAAGGTTTGCTTGTGCTAAATCCAATCTTCATCAAACATGAGCAACAACGTCTTCCCCTTCCCTTCCGAATGAGCTTTTAGATCTGGAACAATTTTGAAAAAGGTCCTCTCTTAGTCGAGTGCTATACACACGACCTTGTGCATTTACCTATAATTGTTCCTATTGTCTGTTATACATCTGGACTAACTCAGACAAGGGGAACACTGGACACACGTCTGGATCTCTTGTATCTTCAATGCACGAAACCAACTCTACTAATACCAACGCGTTCAATTCAGCTTCTATATCTGGATTGGCAGATGCAATGGGAGTAGTTCTCGCATGGCTAAATAGACCACGCAGGCATGATCTGTGGTAGTTGCTTTTGTTCTACAACGTCAGAATTTGTTAATCTTGCAAGCAACGATCTATCATTCAGGAGAGTTGATGCATTTCGAGCATGTTCAACAATTTGCTTGGTAACAGCTTTGTTACTTCGTGTGCCCTCTCTCTCTCTCTCTCTCTCGCTCTCTCTCTCTCTCTCCACAGAAGAAGCACGCATGAATGTCAGATGACCTGAGGAGACCAGTGCGACAATTTTGGTCTTAACGGGGGCTGCACTCGGTCTCAATGTCCCCAGATTTTCGATGTGTTTTTGGCGCGATTGAGATGATACGAGTGAAACGGATTGAAACAAGTCTTATGTCACCATACTTGATGTTTCTCAAGTGTCCGTTGGATGCCACTATCATCTACTATATAATCAAAACACCGTTCCCATATATAATATCTCTATGACTATGAATACTATGAATAGTTTAATACCATGCCTCAACACACTAAATATATGAATACTAAACCGTTGCTATGTAAATTCATAAGTTGCGCTTAAATAATTTACCAGATTATTCTGGTGGAAAGTCTGTAATAAATATTTGAGAAATCTGTTTTACATTCAATAGCTGATTATGTAAGGTGGCACAAATGTAGTTTATTTGACGATGTAGTGACGACAGGTGTGAAGTTCGAAGTTGACACTTTTTAAACCATGCAATCAGCATTACACAGGGACCCTGATAACGCAGGAAACTGATATTCTATGCCCCATAGCTGCCATCTTGGGGTTATGCAAATAAGGATGTTCCCATGACAAAGTCGTTGGCAGTCTCGGTTTTCATAATTTGAACATGAAATTGCATAATATATACGGCCAGCCCTGTGCGACGAGCCACACAGCTCTTGTAGCAAGAGAACGGCGCTTCCCCAAGACAGGTTGTCAGACTAGCGCCTGTCTAAAAAATAGGCACAGTTGTTAATGGAGGGATCCAATCTGTCACTCAAGTATTTGACGTCATAATAAATTACATTATTAGAGGGCTAATGCCATAATCATTTATAGGTTTAACACTGTCGGGAAAAATTGAATAGTCCATACCTAAAGGTCTACGTTAGAAATTATTTTCTACAATTGGTCATCCTGGTTTTGAAAGTGGCAAGATAGAATAGACAATCAAATAAAGAAGAAAGTACAACGAAAATTGAACTGGAAACCTTATTTCAACACTTTACAAATGTAAATACAGGGGAACCTGATACAGATCAAAGTGATATTCCAGTCAACAATATAACTGAGTGCGCTGAACTGGACGTACCAATTACAAGTGAAGAAATAAAGGAACGAATAACTAAACTCGCAAATGGGAAGGCAGCAGGGGATAACAATATTTATAATGAATATATTAAAAGGACCGTTGATCTCATGCTCCCTATATACGAAATGCTATTTAATCACATTACCTATGAATCTTGTTATTAAGATTATCATACTAAGTTTTAGTCATAATAGACAAGTGGACATCTCTCAGGTCACTGCAGAGGAAGCCATTTTTGGGTGATATGAGTGTGAAAGGGTTAACCCTCGCCTCGCATTCTGTTCCTCGCCAACTGTTACCTCGCCTTCCCATACACCCCACCCCCAACCTCCCCCCAAACCCCACCCACCCCGACTCACGAAAGATGGGGAGGGGAGGGGGAGGGGTGGGGTGTGCCGCCGCCGCCGCCAACGTCTCTTCTGTTCTGCGGAAGATCGCTTCGCCTTTAAGATTTCCTGACAAAGTTTATGGACGAGAGATTCCCGTTTATTCTCATCCAGAATGGATAATTCGTGTAGAATATTGCTCATAGAAAAAATTTACCTCTGCATCTATGATAGATAAAATGTAGACAGTAGCATCCACAGGCCGTAGCCATCATGTGTTGAACTCGTTGCCAGTTGTAAAGACCGAGCCAGTCATTTCAATAGTAAATTTTCAAAAATAGTCTTCCTGGTCTGCAAATGGAAATTTCTCAAGAGTACTGCTGAAGCCGTTTTTGACTGATATGAGTGTTAAAGAGTTAAATCTGTATTGGATGAGTTCAGTACAGATTTTAACACAATGTGAAGACATCCATATAAATAATCTCTTTAACCGTTCAACACTTAAATGTGCATATTCACACCAAAATTCTTGAAAATAAAATTGTTGAAATTACATGCTTTTAGAGGCGTAAGTTGTATACGTTAATGTAATGAAACGAAATAAATCTTAGCATATGATGATTTCATTTCACATAAATAACTTTTGTAGGTTTAGTTATGAATTTGAATTAGGGACACGTGCCTCTAATTCAATTTGACAACTTAAAAAATTATATTAAGTTATACGTAATGAAATCATCATATGCTAAGATTTCTTTCGTTTCATTACATCTAGGCACACTAATTTAAGCTTCTAAAAGTATAAAATTTTAACAATTTTATTTTGAACCATTCTGCTGTGAATATGTACCTTTAAGCCGGCCAAAAATGTATTCTACAGCGGTCTTGGTAAATGCTCATTTGTAGACCTAGAGGACATTATTTTTATTTTTATTTACCACTGGAATGATTTGCTCAATGACATAGCCAGTCATTCCAGTGGTAAAATTTCAAAAATACTCTTCTCTAGGTCTGTAAAAGGACATTTTCTATGAGAAACCTAAAATGTTTTTGAACAAATTTGAGGATTAAAGGGGTATTCATAAATTCTTCGGAGAATATTTTCAACAATGTAAATTATAACACATGCTGATCATGTCTTGAAGACAATAGAGTGATCCATTTCTAGCCATGCCCCGCCCACCTTCTACGTGTATTGAAAATCGATTTGAAATCTGAATCCCAGAGTCTAAACTTCTATACCGGTAAGCTGTTGAACATTCTGAAACTAATTTGACTGGTGTTGTTCAGTAGTGTTGCTTAATGCAGCAGAGCCCCCAGTCAAAGTAGTTTCAATATATTCTGCAGAATGTTTAGTAAATTGTAAATTCATCAGACATAGAATGTATACACTTCCTGACAGAACCCATACATCATTATGATTGTGACGTCAGAATACTAGCACGATGTAATTGACCGATCCAGTTTTATCTAGATAACAACGTTTAGCACCTTTAAGTGTTTGCTTGTGTGCCTGATGCTTGTCTTCACTTGGTCTGAGCACGGTTTGCCCCGACCCCCGACCCCACCTACCGGCCATCTCTAGCTAAGCTCCACCTACACCTCAGTCGTGTTTGGATTGATTGATCCCCGAACTCCCTGACTATCAATTTCCAATTTATTTACACCAAGACTTTTACAAGTATGTGGGTTACATGATATTTGCATCAGATTGTGGGGGACAAGCACTTATCATGTTGAATATTATTATTATTATTATTATTATTATTATTATTATTATTATTATTATTATTGTCGGTGTTACAATTCATTTATTATTATTATTATTATTATTATTATTATTATTATTATTATTATTATTTAGAAGATTATATAATATAAGTATGGTTTTGACGTGATAAGCATCCCAAAATAAGCATAGTGTGAAGGACTACCGATGGAAATCATTTATTTTCGGTTAAATTCTGCAAGGATTCGCCGAATAAGAGTACATAATTTCTGTAGCAAGCTTAGTTTATTTGTTCCAAGTAATTGTTTAAATTTGAAATAATTTGGCCGCAGATAGTAGTATTTGAGAATTGTTGATTTCTGGATTTCCGAGAGGTAGTCGCAAATAAATATAATACTACAGTTGTCATGGTGTGAACGACGTGTAAAAAGAGCAGATATTTGACCAGCATAGTCAGACATGTCCATAAGGTCGTCTACACTCAATAGGTTCCTATGACTTTTGCCTAGTTCAACCGAATCAAGTCCTTCTATAAACTCTACTCTCCCTCTCAAAGCATTATATGAAGCTTGCCACGAACCATAGCATCAAATTATTGTTTCAGGGGGTGGGTTTATTGAAACTCCTGTCTTTCCACTCTGCGTCGGTCCTGCAACCAACATAGTAAACGGATGATGCAGCAAAATAGAAGTAGTCGAGATACCATTGTTGTTGTTCATTTTTTATACCATTGTTGTTGTTAATTTTTTTATACCATTGTTGTTGTTCATTTTTTGGGCTCCAGAATATCAATTAATGCAAGAAACCGTGTTTTTTTTGGTTTCATGTTTTTCTAAACATAAAGTCTGTTGACAACTGAAATTTGAACAAAATTCATTGACTATTTATCTGTCTGACTGCTGCAAATTTCAATAGACAATAACTTTGGATCTGTTCAATATCTTTAGAACACTTTGACTAAATGTTGTTTAAAAAATCAACATCACTCAGTCAAATAGTTTTCAAAATATTCAACAGATCCGAAACTATACCGGCTGAAAAAGTAGCATCTGCAAAAATCCAGCAAACAAACAGTGAAAAACAAATCGTCCACTTCGCTTTAGCGTAATCCGGCCCCTTTTTCCGGAACATTTTTTTATATACTGCATACACACGTCCGGTTTTGTAACTCTCTAAGTGGTGAGTCACTGCCGCTATGAATGATGTAATATACCAACATCTCACATACCCGTTACGGATGTGTTATTCTTTGCAGTGTGGCTAGGGGGGGGGTCTACATTTCAGCACATCTCACAGCCCGGTTAGAGATGTGTTATTTTTTTTACAGTGTGGCTAAGGTGGAGGATTGTCTACATTTCAACTAAACATTATCAGAGTGGGCGTGCGCATATGCGTGCTTGTACGTAAGCGCGCTCAAGTGAGTAAATAAGCAATAGATGATACATTATGAAGATGATCAGATGTCTGTGTGTATGCGTGTCCGTGCATCAGTGCGTGCGTGTGTGTGTGGTAGGGAAGAGATTAGCTTTTCTCAACCTTCAGTCATCATAGTTTTCAAAATATTCAAAGTTTCCACACAGACCTATTCAGGGTTTTTTTCAGTCACATTAGTTTCTAAATATTTAACAAACATGTTTTAGTCTTCTCATCATATGAGGAAAATTGATATTCCCAAGACCGGAGAAAAACTGATGAGTGCGTGCGTGTGTGGTAGGAAAGAGATTAGCTTTTCTCAACCTTCAATCATCATAGTTTTCAAAATATTCACAGTTTCCACACACCTATCTAGGTTTTTCCAGTCACATTAGTTTCTAAATATTTAACAAATATGTTTAAGACGTAATACATTCAGCCAGTCATTCCAGTGATACATTTTCAAAAATAGTTTTCTAATCATATGAGGAAATTGATATTCCAAAGACCGCAGTATAGTTCTAAAAGTACAGATAGTACCTTTGAAAAAATAAACTCCGTCGTCGTTGATAAAATGGTGCTAATACGGGGAAAGAGTAATTGTGAAAATCTTTTGAACATCCGCGAATTACATCACTACGTGTCTTAGGCGATGCTTTAGATAAATATCTTAACATCGGTAAATGTCGTGATATTCTGTGAGGAAACATTTTGCTATTCAATCTTTACAACCTCTTAGTAATATAGACGGAACAAATCTCGGTAGAATGAACGGTCGTTCGTAGCCTGAGATATTCCGGAGTTGTTCGTTTAAGATCTAGTAGCAGATATGAGTGGGCCATCTCTGTCGCATTCTTAAATGCATTTATTAAATATGTGCTATTCCCAGGAAACATTTGTTGAGATAAGCAACGTATGGATGAGGCGTCCCCAGGATTCTTAAAAAGCACGATATAATTTAATATTTATTAATTAATTGAAATGTCTCTGTGACATCGCGATTTGTTAAAGAGATTTTGAACTATAATACTGCAGTTCTCACGACGTGTGAATAAAACAGACATTTGACCACCAGCATCAGATCTGTCCATAAGGTCATCTACAATCAATAAGTTCCTACGATTTCTGTCTAGTTCAATGCCTTCTATAAACTTTCCCTCTCTAAGAATTATACGAAGGCTGTCAGGCTCCATAGCGCCATATTATTTTTTTCAGGGGTGGGGTTTATCCCAATGCCTTCAGATATTAAACGTTGTATAAGCTCAGTCTTGCCACTCTAAGCAAAGTGAACGGATGTTTCAGTAATATAGACGTACTTGAGATTACTTCCGTGTTCATTTTGTCCCATTCTGAATAAAAGCCAGCAAATAACGTTTGAACAATTTCAAACCTATTTAAATGACTGTCAAAAAACTACCCCTGAGAAATAATTTCAAGAGAGAATATCTATGAATTTGCCGAATATTTTGAGAACATTTTGACTGAAAAATAGTACAACAACTACTTTCAGATAAATAGTTTAGAAACATATACAACAAATTTAAAGTTATTATTTCTATTGAAATTATTAATGCAGAGATTAGTTTCTTACCAGTCAAGAAAGCGGCAATCAACACCACTGTCACTGTCACCACTGTCACTGTATAGATAACGTATTTCTTCCTGGCTACATCCTGGTTACATCCTGCTAAGTTAGAGATGATCCTTGCAGTGTGTTGAGTAGGGGAGAGGTGAGAGAGGGAAATTGTCTAAGGCGATTTTGTGAAGCTATTGTAAAACTGACAGTAAGCCTATCTTAGAAGTTGATTTGAGAGGGGGGGGGGGGGGGTTGGAGAATGATCGGTGAAACGTATTCCAATCGAACGTTCAAATATCTTCCCAGGAAACGAATATTTAAATTCACGATCATATAATCCACTATGACTTATAATCATAATGACACCATTTTCTATACTAATACTCAGAAAGTCATCAATCGTTCTAAAATATGGTCCATTCTGCTAGTATCTGTCACGTATTATCTCTTATATAGGGCAGCTAACCTCAATCCTATCAACTGCAGTCAACAAATCCTTATCTGACAAAGTTGACAATTCAGATGATCTAGAACCTAATGGTGTAGCAGATGATGATGTTCTACCAAGACCCAACGCAATCAAAATATCAGCCACGTTGCTCTTTATGCTTCTCAGATCAAAAATAGACAGATGAATTCCGTTTCGGGAAGGATAGAAAACCAAGTCCAATTCGTTACGCCAATATCTATGAATGTCGACACCTGGAAACTTGTCATTTACACATATACGAGCTACACCAACCAATAAACAATTGTAGTCTCCAAATAAACCACCACAGCGTTCCTCAAAATCACCTATAAGACAGCTAAAGTCGTAAAAGGCAATTCCAGTAATATAAACACCCCGTTTCGTAGGATAAATTTCAGGATGAAATTCTCTAACGTCAACACATGTATCACCATTTATCAACTCTAAGTTAACGACTATTAGATAGTGCCAAATTGAATGAAGAATTCTTGAGGTATCTATCAACTTTGTAAACCTTTCCACCCATGATGTGACAGAGTTTATATATTTCTGGAAAAAAATCCTGCTGCAGCTTTTCTAGACAAAATTTAATGTAGAAATCCAAAGGTATCCTATTCTGTTATACATTACAGCACTTCCGCTCCGGAAGTATAGTTTCCGAAAGGAAGCTGGATCTGGATCGACTATTTCCTGTCAGGAAGTAGTGTCTCCAATCCGAATCCACCATTTCCTGTCAGGATGTGACTCATTACATGATGTGGATTTCCTTCCACAGGAAGGATGTGTGGGGCCTTGATATAACAGATAATCATGTTTCCTGTCAGGATATCTTGTTTCCTGTCAGGATTTCCTGTCGGAAAGTAGTGATACCGATCTGGATCAATCATTTCCTGTCAGGATGTGACTCATTACATGATGTGGATCCTTGATATAACAGGTAATCATGTTTCCTGTCAGGATATCCTGTTTCCTGTCAGGATATCCTGTTTCCTGTCAGGATATCTTGTCAGGAAGTGGTGATCCTGATCCAGACCAACCATTTCCTGTCAGGATGTGACTCATTACATGATGTGGATTTCTTCCCTAAGGAAGGATGTGTAAATCCTTGATATAACAGGTAATCATGTTTCCTGTCAGGATATCCTGTTTCCTGTCAGGATATCCTCTCAGGGAGTAGTGATACTGATCCAGACCAACCAGTTCCGGTCAGGATGTGACTCATTACATGATGTGGATTTCCTTCCACAGGAAGGATGTGTGGATCCTTGATATAACAGATAATCAGGTTTCCTGTCAAGATAACCGCTTTTTTTTAAATAGAAAATTAAGATATGATGTCACAAACACTATATTAGAGTGTGATGTCACCAAAATCAGCCACAGCTTTTTATAACCTATGTTCAACTCCAATATGTAAGTTCTGTTTCCGGTTCGGATGTCCCGTTTCCGGTCCGAAAGTATTGTTTCCGATCCAGAAGTACCAGAAGTGGAACCGGTGTCCTGTTTCCGCTTCGGATGTGATCTTATCACTCAAGAAGTAGTCAAGGGAATTCAGTGGATATGTTACTACTAAAGGAAATCATGTTTCCGGTCCGGATGTCCTGTTTCTGGTCTGAAAGTATTGTTCTCGATTAGGAAGTACCGGAAGTTGAACTGGTGTCCTGTTTCTGCTCAGGATACGATCTTATCACCCAGCAAGTAGTCAAGGGAATTCAGGGGACATGTTACTACTACAGAAAATCACGTTTCCAGTCCAGATGTCCTGTTTCTGGGCTGGAAGTATTGTTCATGATCCTGAAGTACCGGAAGTTGAACTGGTGTCCTGTTTTCGCTTAGGATGTGATCTTACTCCTCAGGAAGTAGTCAAAGGAATTCAGGAGACATATTACCACTATAAGAAATCTCCTTTCTGGTTCGGATTTCCTGTTTCCGGTCCGCATATTCTGTTTCCGGTCATGGGTGTGATCACTCAAGGAAGTTGTTAAGGAACCGGATTTCCACAGGAAAAAACTAATTTTTTTGGTATTAGCCAATCATAATCTAGGTCTGGCGAAGCCCTCTAACAACTTACATTGTGGTGACAAAGAAGTGACATAATAACGGTGTACATTGTGGGGACAAAAAAGTGAGAAAATGAAGATGTACATTGTGGTGACATTTAAATGAGAGAATGATGATGCACATTGTGGTGACATTGAAGTGAAAGAATGATGATGTACATTGTGGGACAAGGAAGTGAGAGAACGATGACGCACATTATGGCGGAAAGGAGTGAGAGAATGATGGGGTACATTGTGGGGGCAATGATGCGCCAGAATGATGATGTACTTTGTGGGGACATTGAAGTGAGCGAATCATCGTGTGCATTCTGGGGACAATAAAGTGAGAGAATGATGATGCACATTGTGGTGACAAAGGAGTGAGAGAATGCTGGTGTAAATTGTGGGGACAATAAAGTGAGAGAATGATGATGCACATTATTGGCGGAAAAGAGTGAGCGAATAATGGTGTACATTGTGGGGACAATGAAGTGGGAGAATGATCGTGTACATTGTGGGGGACAATAAAGTGAACGAATGTTGATGTACAGTAGAAGAGAAAGGAGTGAGAGAGTGATGGTGTGCCTTCTGAGGACAGACAAGTGAGAGATTGACGATGTACATGATATGCGTTCCTTGTTCCTAAAATGTGCATCATTAGTCTCTCACTAGGTTGTCCCCATAATGTACATCACATTCTTTCACTTCTTTGTCCCCACAATGTATATTACGATTCTCTCACGTCATTGTCGACCGTTGTTACCGGAGAATCTCAATGTCATTCCTATTGACAGTGATATCATGGTTAGTGATGTTACTCAATATCAAAAAGAATATTACTAAAAAGCAATTCTTGAACTTAAGCTGCTCTTGAATATTTTCTGGAACAACTAAAGATTAGTTCTTAAACTTTAAACTTCTTTAAAAAAACATCCTTTCTAAGTGTGTTATGAACGTATTCAGAAACAATTATTTGACGATGGTCGACCATGTTTTGACCATGGCCGGTGTAATTTACTAAGGTAGACAACTCGTTCACTCAAAAGAGTGTCTTTTCGCGTTTAAAATCTTAATTATTCTATCGCACATAAATTATATAATCAGCATTAATTATGACATTTGAATAGTAAATGTCATATACATAGAAACATACCGGTAATAATAGTGATAGGATTTCCAGACGTTGACCCTTATCCATGTACCCCGCTCTGTTCGGATCGAATTCCGTATATATGGATATCTCCGAACTACTCGTCCAATTTGGCTAAAATTTGAACACAATAGATGATGTAACTGTACATTATGATTACACAACATCGCAAGTGATTCGAAACATCTGGAAACTCGCTGAAATCCAGGAAATCAAGAAAATGTTTACAGCGTGACAAAAGGCATGAGGGCGAGGGTCTGTAATATCAACACTTGTTGCCGAAATTTTAGTGTGTAAATTTACCACCATGTGAGGTAGCTTCGCCACTAGCTTGATCGAATCTCAAATCAGCTTTCAAATGAACGTATCTCAAATCAGCTTTCAACAGAACGTGTTTGGTACCATTTGCCAGCGTGGCTATCCTGAAACGCCTCCCGTGTCAGGAATCTTAGGATACGACTACAGCCATCAATGGAAATGTTATTGATATACTCAAAGGGATGAGAGGATGGTCAACCTCAACCTCACCAACCAAACCAAAGCGAGTGGGCTGAGAGTTGGGAGGGGCGGTGTAGGGTGCAGCTAGATGAGAAGTTTAGCAGGGCAGACCACCACGATCCTTTCATCACGCGAGCCTGAAGATCAACCAGGAACAGCAGGTCCTAGTAGCTCTTCCAATAGCGCTGTGATTGATGTGTCTGGTAATGTGGAGGAGGACGTGGAGGAGGATATGTGTACGTGTGGTGTGTCGTATTACATTTACGCTGGAAACGATTGCGTTCAATGTTTCCAATACCTCAACTACTACAGTTAATGTTGTCACAAATATGACCCGTTCTGTGTAAGTAAGAGTTGTCATGGCGGAGCTGAGGACATGCGACGATTAACATGGGAACTTGTAATAACTAAACTGTTAACTTTGTGCATGCAGAAGTGCATGGCACGTTAGGTATACCATCAATATGAAGCTATAACTAAAGGACATTGTCAGTTGCATTTATTGGCAAAATGAAGGAATACTTTTTTAAGGAGGCGTGGGGGTGGTTGCTATAGGCGGGTGGGTGGGTGTGGGTAGGGGTGGGGTTGCTATAGTACCACCCCACACCACAATTTTCAGAGCGTCGCAAAAATCTTAAATGCTATACATATTCAGGGGAGTCGCAAGTGGCAAGGCGGTAGGGAAGTTGCCCAACCAATTATTTATTCAGAAACGAATTTTGACTATATGTAAATAACGTCTAGTATTACAGCTATGGGTCTATAAAGTGGATTCAGGATAATCTTTGTAACGGAATTTGCTAATTTGTATTAAGAGACCATCTGTCTTTTGTGAACATTTCTTGGTGCTTTATAAGGCAGTCATTGAAGACAGGTTTGGCTACAGTACTGTTTATTCTTATATTTTTCTGTTCTTTGTTAGCTCACCTGGGTGAGCTTATAGCTTTATACGATGACGATTTTTCCATCATCTGTTCGTCATCTGTCCATCACAACAGTGGCACGTTTTGCCATTTGTTGAAGGATTAAAAACAAATTTGGCAGATATGTTCCTTTTGGCAATATCTTTTTGAGTTATGAAAATGAAATGGATACACCTATTAAAGAGTTGTGGCCCTGTTTAAAAAAAAAATTATTGACAATTTGTTATTTATCATTAGTGTAAATTAGTTCTCTTTTGTGTACATACATATTTTAAGGTATTCAAAATAAAAACATTTTTAACCCGTGTCCTGCTGGACAGGCATAAAAATATTTATCAACTGTTTGCATAAATACTGGTGTTCATTTTGAGAATGTTTCAGCTCTCTATTACAGCAACACCATTCAGCTGCAATATCTTTAAAATGAACATCAGCTATCAATTTATCACGCTAACGTCTTTTAAAATAAAATTAGATATAATTTGCATGCACAGTAAATGTACATTTTGCTCGCACAGAATGCAGGAGATAGCTTCTCAGAACGTCAAATTACTTTTGCCAATGCGATCACCCCCTTTCACACCCTACCGCAAATCACACACACATACACAACTTCAAATCTACGACACTGTTAATACGCGAGAGCATTGCTCCAACCACGAGCTAGGGGTAGAACTTTGATATTGCTGACACTGATTGTAAAGGGTTATATCTCTGGAAACGCATGGTCAATCTGGTTTATTTTTATATCTCAATCAAGCTGATGATACGGGGATTGATATGATGTCAAACATGTTCTGATTTATCAAATATGGCTTGTTTTGGAAGATACAGCAGGAGGGCAAGATTTCTTGCAACAACCCTCCATGTGCTATACTCCCCTATATGGTTCCATATATATTTCATACCATATATAATAAATCGCTGATCGTAAGCTGTCCTAGCTACTCGGACGGAAAATTGCCATGCATCTGTGAGATGATATGGCTTTATAATTTTAAAAAGTTGTCGACATGCATGCCACAATCTATTGAGAGTGTATGGAGACATTTTGGAGATGACGCAGACACATAATGCACGATTCAGGGCAAATCATAGATATAGCCAAATATGATAATATGATTAACATAATCAGACAAAATCTAAACTTAGCGGTGACCTTAATCGAGCTTCTACACTTGTTCTCAATGTTAAATTTCGTGATTGAAATAATTTCCTGAGATATGGCATGAAAACATAGGCTGATTGATGAAAATATATTGCAACATAGGCCTACATACAGGGAGGCTTAAATGTAGGTCTATCTGTCCGCAATCCGTCCTGCATATTTTCAATATCGCCACGATTATCTCCGCGTAGGAAGAGCTTGGCGAAAGGGAGGGGGCAGCTCCACCCCACCCCACCCCCTTCAATCTTGGATCGGGGTGGGTGGGGTTGCGAAACATGTGTTTACCCCACCCATATTCACCCACCTAAAATACATGTCATCTCCGAACATCTAAATTTCGAAATCTTTCCCGAGAGAAACTGTTGACGCCCACCCACACATTTGGGATGACTTTGCCCACCAAACCACACCCACTTTTCGACTCCTTTCTACGCCTATGGCATGGCGATTGTTAATAAATGCGAACAAGTTAATTTGTCTGATCATTGGCACATTCTTACCACATTCATGGTGCAAACCTGTGAGATCACGCTAGGAAGGTTTTTTAAAAACATTGTGTTGTAACATATGCACAATGGGATTGGGCACACGTTCTAGTAACTTATTTAGCCTACTCCCTGCTGAATTATTAGACGGCAACACTGTTTGGCCATGTGCGAAGGATACCAGAAGACACACCGACACAGAGATCCTTGGAATTCGCCTTACTCGGAGCCAACACATACAGAGCCAGGAGAGGACGTCATTGCATAAATCTGCTAAGCGTGCTACGCCTTGACAAGAAAGCAGGATTAGGTACACTCAAGTCAAGAATGGACCTGAGGAAGCTAAGGATGTTGGCTGAGGACAAGACACAGCGGGCAAAAGCGAAGAAGGACGGATTGCAGTGTGGTTCGGAATCATATAGGATTAGTGAATTTATCGACTACCATCTTCAGCCAATTGCAAATAGACATTTTAGCTATCTGAAAAACACTGAAGACTTCCTAGCCCAGGTCTCTAAGATCTCGGTCCCTCCAAATTCATTCTTAATTACAATGGACGTCGATGCTATGTACACAAACATTGACATCGAAAAGGGTCTAAATTCAATTCGTAGAGCATTTGCCGACTATCCTGACACCAACAGGCCCGACAGAGAAGTAATAGCTCTATTAGAGCTTAGTCTGAAGGGCAATGACTTTGAATTTGCTGGTGAAATTTTTCAACAAATTTGTGGCTGCGCAATGGGTAAGCGTTTCAGCCCAGGTTTCGCTAACCTTTACATGGCAGAGTGGGAAAAGGAAGCACTCGAAAACTGTCCAAATCAGCCGCTCATTTACCGCAGGTACCTCGATGATATTTTCATGATCGGGCAACATAGTAAGGAAGCATTTACCGAATTTCTGGCCATTCTGAATAATCATGATCCGAATATCAAACTAAAAGCTCAAATCGATGAGCTGTCCGTAGATTTCCTAGATGTAACTTTATACAAAGGTATAAAGTATGAAACAACTGGTTACTTAGACTACAAAGTTTATTTTAAGCCAACCGACTCGCATCAACTACTACACAAGAAATCATTCCATCCTCCGCATACTTTCAAGGGACTTGTAAAATCACAAATAATCCGTTTTCATAGAAATTCGAGTGATAAGAAAAACTTTGAATCATCATGTTCGACCTTATTCAAAACCCTCAAACCGAGAGGGTACTCTTCTCGGTTCCTGCGCAAAATAAAGTCTGAAACTTTGCATAATTTGGAAATCATTCCAGATAATGCCAGAAATTCTCGGCCTACCAAAATTTGTCATAATCGTCCGATTATTGGTGAAGGAGAATCTCGGAAATGTGAAAAGAAAAGGTGTAAATTGGATAAATTTCTTCCTTCCCAGAGTACATTCACGAGCTTTCAAAACAAAAGCAAATTTCAAATTCAGTCGAAATTAGATTGCGATTCTGAAAATGTCATTTACTTAATTTCATGCAAATTGTGTCAAAAGCAGTATGTTGGCGAAACAAAAAATCGACTAAGATGCCGAGCAACCAGACACCTTTCAGATATTAGACTAGAGGAAGACACACATGTGGCTGAACATTTTAATCTTCCTGATCATTTAGTCACCCGTGACTTTGAAATTATGCCCATCGAACAGCTACCTCTTTCAGACACAACAGAGGAAACTGATAAACAAAGATCACTAAGAGAATCGTTTTGGATTAAAGAACTCGAAACACAATGGCCAAGGAGCATAAATTCGGACCCATGCCTCTCGGATCAACGTGAGATTATCCCATTTACTCTCACATACAATCGGAAAAATGTTGAAATTGCGAAAATCCTAAAGGATGAGTATCACAAATTACAGGACAATTTAAAACAACCATTCAACAAGCGTCCAGTAATTGCATTTAAGAAAAATCCTAATCTACGCGACATCTTGGTAAAAGCGAAACTCAAATAAGTGTTCAAAACATCAATCAATGATTTATCATTGTATACTAATCAGGCCATATGGCATCTATTAAACAAAATTGACAATCTCAGGTGATAAAATAAGCAAAAATATTTTCAATTTTTTTCAATTTTGAAAATTCTGAGCCGGTGCGTTTACAATATTACATACATACATACATGCTGGAGTCAGAGTACAATAGGCGTAAAAGCCTAGGATTGATTGTGACAGATGCATCCACAGATAGTCCCATATGAATCGTCAGTGTGTCAGTATATCGGACATGTGAAAGCTGGTTGGCCAATCCTTGACTTTAGTCTTGGTGCGGTGGTCCAGTGGAAAGATGCCTGGTTGCTGATGCTATGCGGAGTTGCAGAATGGCGGTTCGATCCCCCGACCGGGCGATGGTGATCAACAAATTAAACTAACGGGTGCATCACTGTCGTCTAAGTTAGCACATGGAAATTGAAGCCGCACGTTGCCAGTGCGTCAATAAAATAAAAATACATATACTGCCAGAGCCGTGCTGGAGTCAGAGTACAATAGGCGTAAAAGCCTAGGATTGATTGTGACAGATGCATCCACAGATAGTCCCATATGAATCGTCAGTGTGTCAGTATATCAGACATGTGAAAACTGGTCGGCCAATCCTTGACTAGTAGTCTTGGTGCGGTGGTCCAGTGGAAAGATGCCTGGTTGCTGATGCTATGCGGAGTTGCAGGATGATGGTTCGATCCCCCGACCGGGAGATGGTGATCAACAAATTAAACTAACGGGTGCAGCACTGTCGGCTAAGTTAGCACATGGAAATTGAAGCCGCACGTTGCCAGTGCGTCAATAAAATAAAAATACATATACTGCCAGAGCCGTGCTGGAGTCAGAGTACAATAGGCGTAAAAGCCTAGGATTGATTGTGACAGATGCATCCACAGATAGTCCCATATGAATCGTCAGTGTGTCAGTATATCAGACATGTGAAAACTGGTCGGCCAATCCTTGACTAGTAGTCTTGGTGCGGTGGTCCAGTGGAAAGATGCCTGGTTGCTGATGCTATGCGGAGTTGCAGGATGATGGTTCGATCCCCCGACCGGGAGATGGTGATCAACAAATTAAACTAACGGGTGCAGCACTGTCGGCTAAGTTAGCACATGGAAATTGAAGCCGCACGTTGCCAGTGCGTCAATAAAATAAAAATACATATACTGCCAGAGCCGTGCTGGAGTCAGAGTACAATAGGCGTAAAAGCCTAGGATTGATTGTGACAGATGCATCCACAGATAGTCCCATATGAATCGTCAGTGTGTCAGTATATCAGACATGTGAAAACTGGTCGGCCAATCCTTGACTAGTAGTCTTGGTGCGGTGGTCCAGTGGAAAGATGCCTGGTTGCTGATGCTATGCGGAGTTGCAGGATGATGGTTCGATCCCCCGACCGGGAGATGGTGATCAACAAATTAAACTAACGGGTGCAGCACTGTCGGCTAAGTTAGCACATGGAAATTGAAGCCGCACGTTGCCAGTGCGTCAATAAAATAAAAATACATATACTGCCAGAGCCGTGCTGGAGTCAGAGTACAATAGGCGTAAAAGCCTAGGATTGATTGTGACAGATGCATCCACAGATAGTCCCATATGAATCGTCAGTGTGTCAGTATATCAGACATGTGAAAACTGGTCGGCCAATCCTTGACTAGTAGTCTTGGTGCGGTGGTCCAGTGGAAAGATGCCTGGTTGCTGATGCTATGCGGAGTTGCAGGATGATGGTTCGATCCCCCGACCGGGAGATGGTGATCAACAAATTAAACTAACGGGTGCAGCACTGTCGGCTAAGTTAGCACATGGAAATTGAAGCCGCACGTTGCCAGTGCGTCAATAAAATAAAAATACATATACTGCCAGAGCCGTGCTGGAGTCAGAGTACAATAGGCGTAAAAGCCTAGGATTGATTGTGACAGATGCATCCACAGATAGTCCCATATGAATCGTCAGTGTGTCAGTATATCAGACATGTGAAAACTGGTCGGCCAATCCTTGACTAGTAGTCTTGGTGCGGTGGTCCAGTGGAAAGATGCCTGGTTGCTGATGCTATGCGGAGTTGCAGGATGATGGTTCGATCCCCCGACCGGGAGATGGTGATCAACAAATTAAACTAACGGGTGCAGCACTGTCGGCGAAGTTAGCACATGGAAATTGAAGCCGCACGTTGCCAGTGCGTCAATAAAATAAAAATACATACATACATACATACATGCATACATGCTGGAGTCAGAGTACAATAGGCGTAAAAGCCTAGGATTGATTGTGACAGATGCATCCACAGATAGTCCCATATGAATCGTCAGTGTGTCAGTATATCGGACATGTGAAAGCTGGTTGGCCAATCCTTGACTTTAGTCTTGGTGCGGTGGTCCAGTGGAAAGATGCCTGGTTGCTGATGCTATGCGGAGTTGCAGAATGGCGGTTCGATCCCCCGACCGGGCGATGGTGATCAACAAATTAAACTAACGGGTGCATCACTGTCGGCTAAGTTAGCACATGGAAATTGAAGCCGCACGTTGCCAGTGCGTCAATAAAATAAAAATACATATACTGCCAGAGCCGTGCTGGAGTCAGAGTACAATAGGCGTAAAAGCCTAGGATTGATTGTGACAGATGCATCCACAGATATTCCCATATGAATCGTCAGTGTGTCAGTATATCGGACATGTGAAAGCTGGTTGGCCAATCCTTGACTTTAGTCTTGGTGCGGTGGTCCAGTGGAAAGATGCCTGGTTGCTGATGCTATGCGGAGTTGCAGAATGGCGGTTCGATCCCCCGACCGGGCGATGGTGATCAACAAATTAAACTAATGGGTGCATCACTGTCGGCTAAGTTAGCACATGGAAATTGAAGCCGCACGTTGCCAATGCGTCAATAAAATAAAAATACATACATACATACATACACACTGCGCAGCGGATAATTACACTTATATACACAAATTTATATTTATATTTACATAAATCAGAGAGGGAGAGAGAAAGAGAGGGAATGGGTGGAGATGGTCGGAGGTTAAAGAGAGAGATGGGGCGACAGAGGGAGCGAGGTGTGAGAGGGAGGGTGGGTGGAGTGGGTGGGATAGGGTGGGAAGCGGTGGGTGGGGTGGGGGCGAGTGAGGCGTGTTCATAATGTAAAAAAATCTATTTTTTAATTTGTTTAATTTAATAGATTTATAATTTGTCTAATCTTTATCTTTTCGGTTTATTTACATTTATTAATTTTTATACGCTATAGGTGCAGCTTCTAAGGAACTTTTTTTTTTTTAAACATATTTTATTGTACTGATATTACAACAGGATTGGGCACAAGTTCTATCAACTTAGCTAGGCCCTCTCCCTACAAAATCATTAAGACGGCAAAATGCGTAAACTAGTTAAATACAAACGTATATACAGTAAAGAAATTATGATGAATATGAAAGTAAAAAGTAGAGAGAGAGAGGGAGAGAGAGAGAGAGAGAGAGAGAGCGCGAGCGCGAGCGAGAGAGAGAGGGAGAGAGAGAGAGAGAGAGAGAGAGAGAGAGAGAGCGAGAGAAGAGAGAGAGGGTTAGGAGAGCTATTTAATATCACTTAGCAGTTAGTACGTATATGTTAAGAACGTTTGGTTTGTTTTATGTAATTCTGTACACATATTAGCAAAACATCGTTCATTTGTGGAGATAAATCTGGATTTCCATTCAGAATGAAGACTAGCAACATATTGGGCATAAATCCTACTATGGCCCTAAATAAATCTCTTCTCTCCCTCTCCCATCTTCGACATTCTAAGAAATAATGAACATATGTTTCTGGCGTTTGACATTCTAGGCAGTTTCTTTATTCGAGTAAATGGTGTACAAATAAATCATTATTCAGTTGGCTACAATTGTTTCTGAGCTTTCAAAGTAAGATATTTTCGCGCCTTCTACCTGAGGAATAGTATATGGAAATTTGTTCTGAAACATTTCGGTCAGATTTTGTAAGATGGCTTTTGAAAATCGAAACAGACGGCGCAGACTTTATTGCTGTTTCTAGATTGTTACACAATTGGATGGTACTAGGTAGAACAGCTTTTTTAAACACTTCAAGGCGATGCCTTGGGGGCACAAAATTCTCTACATTTCGAAGATTATATCTTGAAGCATGCCCCACCCGTTCAGGAATCAATTCACGTATGTAATCAAGGCACTCGTTGTGGATAATTTTATAGAACAAAATAAGTTTTTTGTCCTTTCGGCGCTCCCGTAGAGGAACTTTTGTCAGGAAATGTCAAGAATTTGACAAAACGACAGACTGACAGACAGACAGAGTTATACCATTTGATGGTAACAACTAAGCCCAATTAATTAAATTCCATCATTCTACCTATCCATCCATCCACTCACATAGCCTAATCTCAAACCCTGCCCATTGCAAACACTGCAAGACGCTTCTAGTATCTGTGCGATGGTCAATGTGTGTAGATATTCTTCGAATGACACAGAAAACGTCCACATTAGAATTCAGTACAGGCTCAGATATAAAACGTGCTTACTATCTTTAGGGGAAGGCGCTATAGTAATCGCCGCAGCCGTCTGACCGTCCACAATATCTCGTAAACAGCATATAATACAGAACCGCTTCAGATATTTTAATGAAAGTTGGTGTATGCCTTTGTTATGATACACAGATGCGCCTTTTAAGGAATTCACCGTTAGGCCTATAGGTCTAAAATTTTCGGTGAAACTTGTTTTTTTAATGCAAAAACTCAATTTTTTCGCAAACATCATATCATGCAGATTCGCTCAAAATAATTTAATAAAGCGTGGCAGGTAGCTTCTTTATGAGGTCTAGATGTGCCTTTTAAAGGGTTCACCTTTATAGGCCTACGTCCAAGTTTTTGGTGCAAAAAAATACATATACTGCCAGAGCCGTGCTGGAGTCAGAGTACAATAGGCGTAAAAGCCTAGGATTGAAATGTGGCGGGTGCATCCACAGATAGTCCCATATGAATCGTCAGTGTGTCAGTATATCAGACATGTGAAAACTGGTCGGCCAATCCTTGACTTTCTAGTCTTGGTGCGATGGTCCGGTGGAAAGATGCCTGGTTGCTGATGCTATGCGGAGTTGCAGAATGGCGGTTCGATCCCCCGACCGGGAGATGGTGATCAACAAATTAAACTAATGGGTCACTGTCGGCTAAGTTAGCACATGGAAATTGAAGCCGCACGTTGCCAGTGCATCAATAAAAAAAATAAATAAAAAATAAAGGTCTAAAATTTTGGGTGAAAATTGTTTTTTTAATGCAAAAACTCAATTTTTTCGCAAACATCATATCATGCAGATTCGCTCAAAATAATTTAATAAAGCGTGGCAGGTCGCTTCTTTATGAGGTCTAGATGTGCATTTTAAAGGGTTCACCTTTATAGCACTACGTCCAAGTTTTTGGTGCAAATGCGATTTTTATCGCAAAGGTTCACGATTTTAGTCCATTTTTTCGAAACACCATATCATGCATAATCGCTAGACATAATATAATGAAACTTGGCAACTTGCCTCATTATGATGGGTAGATGTGCCTTTTGAAGGATTCACTTTTATTGGTCAACGATTTTAGTTGAGAACCGACTTTTTAATGCAGAAACTCACGATTTTCGTCACTGTTCTCGTAAACTGCGTATCATACAGAATCACTTATTAATTTAATATAACTTATAAGGTAGCTGCTTTATGATGGATAGATGTGCCTTTTGAAGTATTCACCTTTATAGGTCCAAGATTTTGGGTGAAAATATGCTTTTTAATGCAAACTCATGATTCTTGTCCATGCTCTCGCAAACAGCAAAACATACAGAAACGTATAAGATAGCTTAATGAATCTTAGTATATATCCCTCACTTATAATACACAGATGTGTCTTTTGAAGGATTCACCTTTATAAGTTCAGGATTTTGTGTGTGAAAACTCACGATTTTCGCGGAAACTGCATATCTGCATTTTGTAATTTTTATTATTTTTATTTATTTATTTATTTATTTATTTATTTATTTATCTATTTATTTATTTATTTATTTAGTTATTTATTTATTTCATATAATAGGCATATGAGTGCTTTGAATACAATTGCTACCTACTGGATAGAGAAAGGTATTTTCAATGATTAGGGGTTGGGGTGTGGAGGCTCTAAGTCAAACAACGTTTTCTGGTTTTATTTGGCTAAGCCTTACGTCCACACACTGTGTTCGCAGATGGTATCTCTGGATATATTAATTCATATATCATGACATCAGTAGTGACAGAAACCGGAGAAGCGCGCCTAAATGTAGGCGTACAGCTAATATAACAGTGTGTCTGATAGGCTAATTGATAAACCACGAACATCGTCGTGTCGTG
>CM067361.1:24857615-24885095 GCA_034401795.1 Chaetoderma sp. LZ-2023a | reverse complement strand
ACACGCATACACGCCAAAATGCATGCGTACATGTGCGGCCGCATGCGGGCGCGTGTTGCGGATTTGCGGGCGTATGTTGCAGATTGCAGGCGCATGATGCGGATTGCGGGCATGTGTTGTGGATTGCGGGCGTATGATGCGGATTTGCGGCGTATGTTGCGGATTTGCGGGCGCATGTTGTGGATTTGCGGGTGTGTGTTGCGGATGGCAATAACTATATGCACATGCCTGAACACGCATACACGCCAAAATGCATGCGTACATGTGCGGCCGCATGCGGGCTGCATTTGCGGATTTGCGGGCATATGTTGCGGATTGTGGGCGCATGTTGCGGATTGCGGGTGTATGTTGCGGATTGCGGGCGTATGATGCGGATGGCAACAAGTATATGTACATGCTTGAACATGCATACACGCCAAAATGTATGCGTACATGTGCAGACGCATGCAGTCCGCATGTTGCAGCTTTGCGGGCATATGTTGCGGATTTACCGGATCGTGTTGCGGATGGCACCAAGTGTATGTACATGCCTGAACACGCATACATGCCAAAATGCATGCGTACATGTGCGGCCGCATGTGGGTCGCGTGTTGCGGATTTGCGGCCGCAGTACATATATTCCTAATAAACGTACAAATTCAATCCATTTTCTCATTCCAGTTTAAACATCGCAAAGTGGTTGGATGTGTAACTGCAGAGTAGTTAGGTAACCTTAGGCAGTCAGATTTCATCTCACGCGATATTCCTTATATATTTTTTGTAGTAGAGCGATGTGGTATAAATGTAAATGTTAATGTACATTTGGCTAAAATGGCCAGCAGTACAAACTTTGCCGGATCAGACACTGGGTATGTGCGGTGTCGTTGGTGTTCCAGTGACATCCGCGACACCATATGCTGACGGTTGAAACACGAGAGGGTCTGTAGGCGTATGATCAAGAAAACAGAACCTAAAGAGATGGTGTACACCTGCAAGGAGTGCTATTGTCTATTACCAATCAAACAGTATCCGCATGGGTGTCCTGTAATCGGTGATACTCCGACTGATATACAAAAAGCAAACAGGTCGCAGTTTGTTACCAAACTGACAACCGCGCCTGTGCGGATCTGCGAAGAATGAGACCTATCTCAAAACATAGCCCTTTTCAGGGCCCACAAATCATTCGAAAGAGAACTCTTTATCTGTTCATTAAATAAAATAACCCGCTTCACACATGCATACGCAAGCACACATTCTGATCCGTCAAAAGTGGTCGATGGATGCTGCTGTTCTAAATGGGCATCTGTACGCTATTGTTCGCGGTCGATTAATGCATTGCCATTGACAAGGAATGCATTTTGTCCATATTTTTGAAAATTTAATAATTAAATGACTGCCATTTTAGAGACATAAATACGATAGATAACACTCTCTATATAATAGCATAGGAAAACTTCCTGTGTACGTGTCTGATTTTTGAAAATTAAATGACTGGGGAACACATTTTGCTGGCCTAGATAGCATTCCTCCCTCCTCCTTCGACCTCCGTTATAAGAACCCCTCTCTCTTACCTAACATCGCCTAATAAGAAATTAAAATTTACGCAGTCAAATCGTTTTCAAAATATTCAGCAACCAATCAATTTGTTCAGCAACCAATCTAAATATTCAGCAAGCGATTATCATAATATTCAGCAACCAATTATCAAAATATTCAGCTACCAATCAAATTATCAAAATATTCAGCAACAAATTATCAAAATATTCGTACATCATGCATACCTTGTAAACAAGTACGCTAGCATCGCCCTCATAATCATCCAGCAATATCAACTGAGGAGGAATACTATAGCATTCCGCCTCAACTGACACAGGCAGTCAAATTATTTTCAAATATTCAACAGTTTTCCTGTATGGTATCGATGAAAATGAGATATATATTCATCGGTGAAAGGGTTAACTTTTTTAACCCATGATACAATCCACTGGTAGCTGTTGCTTACTAACAGCTTACAGGCAATCTCTAAATATTCTACAGTTTACTAATAACGTTAGTGATGAAACCGTCAAATTATTTTCAAACATCAATACCGTAATTCCTCATACATCCTCAACCTCCTACGACCTCCATTATCAGACCACCTCTTAAACTCTATTATTTTACATTATCATACATCACTCCCTTATTAGTTTTACAACGGTAGATAACCACGGAGGGGGACCGCCGCCACTACGTTCAAACGTAAAATACGCAACTTTTATACTTTTAAGGGTTAACTCATTCAAAATAATAGAACATTCCAGTGTTGCAGATTCTCAAATACGTGTGAATATAGTCGTCATTGTTATCTAGAAAAACGTGGCGTTATAGTCGCCATTGTTCTCTAGAATGCGTGTGCCCCTGAGCGCCATTGTTCTCAACATTCCATTCCACTTGAACTTCCTTTGATCTCCTGAAAAACCCATTGTTCTCGAAGACCCCCTGCTGGGAAGTACAATAACGGCCAGCCGCACCCATAGCTACTGCTGGGGTCGAGGCGGGCTTGCTCTCTTGCCGCCACCCAGTCCTGAGCTGCTCCTATCGTGTTCAGCCACGGACTCCATGGAGAGTTCTTGTGGAAGAGTATCACCCTACCGTCCTCGGTGTGTCTGATGCGATAGGTGTTGGTATACCGGAGGTAGAAGGCGTTCTGGACAGGCTCCTGGATCTTACCCATGATCTGTCCTGTAATGTCTCCATTGAGGCCTTGGAAGAACATCCAGTGCACTGTCCATCTTCCTCTCTTCTCACCTTCCATCTCACCGAGACGCTCATTGAGAATCTGCCCACCCTCTCGCCTCATTCTCCGGGCTAAGGCTACAGACCTCCTCATCACTCACTTAGTGATCCTGCGTAGACAGATAGGCGCTCCATTGGAAGGTCTGCCATCTGCGTTGTTACAGCTTTGGCTCGTAAGCTAGCCGTCACCTCCTCATCCAACTGATGAAGCTCAAGCCGCCGCTGTGCTTTCTTGTGGAAGTTCTCAGGAGCATCTCTGGTGGTCGCTGAAAACCATCCCGTCTTCACTGATCGTCTCAGTCGAGCAATGAATTCCTCGGCACGGGCCTGTCCAATCATCTGGAGCAGGTCGGCTTTCTTGGCCTTAGAGTAGCCTCTAAGGCCGAAATGCCTTGCTATAGCGTGAAGCTGTGCAACAATAATCATGGTGTGTATATACCACTGAGTATGCTTGTCTCTAAATGGACATTGAGACCCTGTAATGCGTACTTGATCACAAGCTATACCACTGAGTATGCTTGTCTCTGAATGGACGTTCAGACCCTATAATGCGTGCTTGATCACAAGCTATACCACTGAGTATGCTTGTCTCTAAATGGAACTTCAGACCCTGTAATGCGTGCTTGATCACAAGCTATACCACTGAGTACGCTTGTCTCTAAAGGGACATTCAGACCCTATAATGCGTGCTTGATCAGCTCGTATACCACTGAGTATGCTTGTCTCTAAATGGACGTTCAGACCCTGTAATGCGTGCTTGATCAGCTGGTATACCGCTGAGTATGCTTGTCTCTAAATGGACGTTCAGACCAAGGCGATCAGCTGGTATATCACTGTGGTTGCTTATCTCTAAATGAAAATTCGCACCATTCGCAGGCACGGGAATGAGATCAAATTCTACGTCTACCCGAACGCCCGGCGACGTAGATAACTTTTTGCTCGAAAACATTTCTACCGGGACATAGATAGCTGTAGGGGGGGGGGTGCATGGATCGCCGATCGTCTGCCCCAGGGCTTCAGATAGCTGTGGCGCCCACGGATCGCCGATCGGCGCCCAGTAGGGGTCTGCCTTGCGTAGAGAGGGCCGATAACTTTTTGTTCGATAACATTTCTACCGGGACGGGTCGCGACGTAGATAACTTTTTGTTCGAAACATTTCCACCAGGACGGGCCGCGACGTAGATAACTTTTGCACCATATCTACGCCGAGCCTTACGTCGCCGCATAGATTAATAATTGGCGATTGTCGGTCTACGGCGGCATCATTTTGAGGTGGTATCATTTTGACTCCGGATATACTACTATTGCTGCCACAGGAAGCAACTGCTTCCAGTCATATTAATTTCAAAATATTGAACAAAATATGTTAAACTTCGCAGAATATACTTGGAATTGTCATTGAAAGGGTATGGTGAAGCCAGCCAAAACCGGTCTCTGTAGTGCTCTTGAGAAATGTCCATATGCACGCCAGCAAAAGACTATTTTGGAAATTTGTACCAGAGGAATGACTGACTGGCTTGTCATTTCAGTGGTAAATTTTCACAAAAGTCTTCTTTTGGCCTGAACATTATTGATATTCAATAAGCAAACATTTTTCTGCTTCATCAGATATCTTGGTCTGGCATAACTGAATATGAGATGACTAGTGTTTTCAATCCATGTATTTTCGTCGACTATACTATCATCAGTGTCTGGCTTTAGACGTATCTCGTGGACAAACCAGCTACACGATACCCTTGGACGGGTGTAGCAGTAAAGGCCTCGGTCGATCTTTCGAGTGAATACACAGCAACACGAGTATATTCATGTTCAAATCTCAGAGTCATGAAAATATTTGCTTGTCATGGGCGCAGCCATTTTGGATATAAGCAGAACATATTGGGGACTATTTTCTCTATAATAACCGTCTATAACGAAGGCTGCTCAGTTAACATCGATGCCTTTTAGGTTAAATATTATACTTTGTTATATACAGAGTTGATTTCTTTGTATTTGAATTGTCCCGGTTAATAAGAAAGCAAATCCCGAAATTCTCGGGAAAATTACTAGGCTAATGGCAGTCAATATCCACGAGAGCTATCTCGCTCCGTTTAGCGTAGGAGATCTCGCGAGAACATGAATGAGTGGTGTGGTTACAGTTCACTACGTCGAGAGACTGGGTTCCGATCCGTCTAGTCTCGGAAATTGAGTCTGTGTAACAGTCTAGGCTTTATCATGATGTGGCAAAATGGCCAGTTCTTATGTTAGAGTTGTATCGGCAGCATTGAAGCAACGGCTCTATATTTAGATTACTCTAACGTAATGACCGCTCATATTGTTACGCCATCAAAACGACTGGAGTTTAAACTTGTACGCCGACACTGCTTCGAATTCCACATCAATTACTTTGATGGGATGATGATCCCATCTATCTCGAAGTGGGACTGTAAATGCACCCTGTGGACCGTGTTGCAATGGACCTTTCCCGTTTTAGCTATGCCCCGCCCATCACTAGCTGAGCTCCACCCACACCTCGCCGTGTTGGGATTGATCGACCTCCTAGCAATCAATTTCCTGAAAACCATATAGGGAAGCTGTTGAATATTTTGTTACTAACTTGACTGGGTGCTGTTGCTGCCTATGGCAGCAACAGCGCCCAGACAAATTAGTTTCAAAATATTCAACACAATATTTATTAAATGGTAAAAGCAAACACTTTTTACAACAACGCATATACTGTCTTCAAATATGCGTTCGTGACGTACTTATCGACATCATTCATGACGTCATTCATTATTATGTCATTCTACATATCACACGGTTCATTATGACGTCATATGATGGGTGGGTACTCTGGAAAGGTGAATTGGTATCATTTAACCACGTCAGTGTGGCACTAGCTTGATACAGACATTAAAATGATCTTCGGAACAAAAGTCTGTCTGCAGGTATGAGCAATACAGGAATCAGACTGGCAACTCATGCAGGTGGAGAGCCGACTTCATTAAGAATTCGAAAAGGACAGGTGGTGTGAAGAACTTTCCTCATCAAGAAACAACATAGAGAAAATGGCTGCGGAATCACTTATTTACGCCTGGTATGATTTCCTCTCTCCTAGAACTCATCAATCTCGATGAATCGAGTTACACGAAATCCAGAAATAATTGGAACGTGTTAAAAGGACGACGCAAGTTTTCAAATCAGATGTCATCAATCCATTCTCAGCTGATATTGACCCCAGCAAACCGTTCAATATCGTTTCATGCAAACCATTACCTGATGATGTCACGGAGCACCATGTTTCAATACATAAACGAGGAATAGAACTCTCCACGGTGATCAATTCCCGACTCAACATCATAAAGAATGGTGAAACTCCATGCGTTAATCAAATATCAAGAGCAACATGGAGCAGCTGTCAAGATAACTTGAAGAAGACAACGTTGCAGTCTGTAGGAGGAATGACCAAACATGTAACAGTTCCTAAATATATCCTAGAATTACTGACAGCAGTCATTTAACGAGAAGGTCTGTCGATCTGGATAACTCATAGAAAATCTAGTTTACGTGATTGGCCTTATTGCGTATTTACGTTCATCGCTGAATGTACCCGCTACATTGTGATTATAAGCCATGCTAATTATGGCCGACTTGCCCATTACGTTGCATGCTTATCTACTCCGTATGCAATGCATACATTGCAGATTCCAGAAAACAAGCTGAATGGCGTCGAGGAGGTGATATGTGTACCGTCTGTGCATCCTGATATAAGAATTCTGGCTGGATGTAGACAGTTTATGTGCAAAGGAAGGAACAACGAGAGAATGATGGACCAGGCTGAACAGTTTCTGCGTGAAGATTTAAGACCGAGTTGTGTACTATGCAAGGAGGAGTGTCTGCATGACTATAACGTCACGTTGCTCAGGAGAATTACCATCTCTGCAAACTGACCACTGTAGAGGCTGGTACAATTATTTCACCGAACAATGCACACGATGAAAACTCTGGTAGTCCCACAATCTGTGGATAGTGCGCTCAAGTCCTGGTGATGCTGAGATTCCAATCATTTTGCTAGCTAACAAACGCAAAAATTAAAACGTTATCATAGATCATGAGAGTGGCAAGGTTCGCTAAATTCTTAGTCTAAGTCAATCTCGACTCACTGAACTCCAGAGACAGGCATTGCTTGGCATCAATGCCTGCTCAAGAAATGAGTTCTTTTCTTCATTCTTTCGTAAGCGGAACAAAAGTTGGTTAACAGTGATAATAGATAATGAAAATTTGCAGAAATCCTTCATAACATGCAGAGAAAGACTACGAACTCCCTAGCACAATGTTTGATCGACTTCAGTCAAAAGAGAGACAACTGCATTAATAATACCAGAGATACTCTTTTTTAGAATCCCTTTCATGATGTCTATGTGCATTATCACAATGTGAGTCGTCACTGGGTTTATATTCAGCTCGAAGTAAGTCGGTAGCCAGGATGTGGCGTGTAGCTCACAGACACATGTTATTCTTGGATACTCCAGTGAGTCGTGGGTAGACTAAAGATTTGTCGATCCATCGGGTTGACATAGCGTATCCTTGGGATGTTGTGGAACCACTGCGTAATTATGCGGATGAAGGTAGTGAGAACGAATTATCAGATTGCAGTGAAGTCAGTGGCGGTGATGAAATGTCAAACTAACATCAAAATAATGTGTGATCGAGTGTACTGCTACCACTGTCTTTAGATTTGATACATGTAATTAAAGATGAATATTCACACTAAAATTCTTGAAAATTGTTGAAATGGTATACTTTTAGAAGCTTAAATTGTGTTCCTAGATGCAAAGAAACTAAACCAAACTTATCAAATGATTATTTAATTACATATAAATTAATACAATTTATTAAGTTGTAAAATTGTATTAAAGACACGAGTCCCTAGTTCAACTGTACAACTAAAAAGTTATAATAATTTATACGGAATGAAATCATCATACGTCAAGATTTATTTATTTTCATTACGTATAGGCACCGAATTTAAGCCATTAAAAGTACACAATTTCAACAATTTTATTTTCAAGGATTTTAGTGTGAATATGCACCTTTAAATGTTTATTCATCTGACTATTTTTTATCAAAACCTATTTGGAGCTTTCCATACAGAAGCATCGAGATTTTGAGCAAGACCGCCAAGTTTTTATGAATATTGTAATGTTTTTTCACGAATTGTTATTTGATGACCTTGACCTTGGTGTTAAGGTCGGCCTCTCAAATGATTGGATGTGTTTTGTTTTTATAAAGTTTACACATCTGAAAGGATAAAAGAGCAATAACAAATTGCATTTTAGCATTCGGAATTAGTTAAATAGTAAACTGTTATAATTGGCCAAATTTTCCCTTTGTTAAACTTTGACCGATATATCTCAGAAACTCCCCAGAACCTAGCTGATCACCTTTCAGATTCGTAATCTACACGAAAGACTGTTCTAGAAAAGTTGCATGACATTGTCTCCCCTCTCCTAACATTGGTCTAAAGGGGTTGTTCTTCTATTAACCATTCTTGTGGACTTTATACCATCCATACATTTATTACAAATGAATAGAATGCACAAGTTAACATGCTCATGTTCAGGGAAACCGGAAGCAAATATGAGGGGCGGGGGCAGGCTCCACAGAAAGGGCACATTGGTTGGCATTGTCTGAAGGAAGATCTGAAATGGGCCCCAACCCCTCCCATCGAAGGATGTTCTTGGATACCAACCCAATCACCCACCCATCAACCTAAAAAAACCATTAAAAGGTGGTGGCTCTGAGAATCAATTTCATGAAATCGAGTATCCCGTGATCCACATAATAATCTTAGCGCGATAATGAGTGAATAAGTTATGTATTCTTTTGTCTATTGAACCATTCCCAATTCGCATTATAGTGAGAACACTTACCCTCTGATGTCTCCTTCTAGTCAATTGGAAACTGTGACTAAGTAATGAGTATCTATGGCTCTGGGTATGCATGTATACATGCGCATGTGCATGCGAGTACACGTGCGTGTATTTGTGTGTCTGTGCGTGTGTGATTGTGTGTGTGCGTGTGTGCGTGTGTGCGTGCATGCATGCATGCATGCGTGGATGTGAGTAAGTGAGCGAGCGTGTGGCGTGAGTAGTGTGTGGTGGACGTGAGTGGCCGAGCGGGCAGACGAGTCATTGTGCCAGTAAATGTGTATATGCATGCATTCCTGCAAATCTGTATAGTTTCCTTTAAAAAAATCTGATTGGGCAATGGTTTCTAATTATATTTGGTGAATTGTAGTCCAATCCCTTCAGCAGGTTCAGCTGAAAGATGGTTTCTGTGAAAACTAGTTATTCAAAAGGATCGAAAGTAAAACAAAGCAAGCATTTGAACATGTGAACAAAGCTTGCTCAGCTTTAAATGAACCGTCCTTAGTTGTATGTCAATGAGCCAAGCAGTTTCTCAAACAATCATTTAATGCAATTTTTAAAATAGTGCAAACTTCAAGAATAATTTTGCTGAGAAATCGTACAATTATTAAGGTTGCTTTGTTCCCGAATTTTTTCCTAACGTCCTTAATTACGTCATTATTTTTAGAACCGGGAAGCGGGTTGTCAAAGCGGCCAATAGACCTTTCCACTTTATCCATCCATTGTATGACGTCATGATCGACTACGTGACGTCTAGAGTGACATCATAATGAATGACGTCATTATGACGTGATGAATGACGTAGATAAGTACGTAATGAACGCACATTGTTGTGTTGGTGTTGTTGTTGTTGTTGTTGTTGTTGTTGTTGTTCGTATATCCCTCTTGCTAGGAGCACCCACAGATGTGGTTACGTGAACTACAGTTCGATTTATGAACAATATATGATTATAATTTTAGTCCGCAAATATAGATTAGCTAAATATATTGTCCGAATACAGTTCAATAATAATAACATAACCATTGTTCCGCAACAGAGTGCATGAATAATTATATGTAAATACAGTTCGGATTCAGGATATCAGTTAAAAGCAGTTACTGTTGAGTAATTTTGTTGTGGAAGCTGGTTAAAGAGGAAGCTTCTACCGCAATGTAGGTTGTAACATAGTTTTCTAGTTATACGTTCCAATTCACATGATAATGAGAAGCTTTTAGGTAGTAATCCAGCCCTGACTAGACTTGTACAGTCGATAATAAGTTTTACAAGGTGATCTTCTATGACGGAGATATATTTCCAGGCATTTTCGCCAAGGTGGCCGACGGTGGTTTTCTTGAGTAGTGATAAATACTGATATCTATAGTGATGGAGTGAACTACAGTGTAGCAAGAAGTGTTGATAATCTTCAGAACTCAACTGACAGAGGCGGCATGTGGTGTTCACAATGTTTTGGCTGAATTTACATAGTGTTGCTTGTACTAGGTAGGTTCCTGTGATGAGTCTGGCTTCAATGCCATTACGTGTTACATCCTTGTTGTCATTGTCATTTCCCAAAGCAAATGTCTTTGATGTTGCAGTTTTGAAGTGTATTTTTGGTTTCACACGCAAACTGTAAGTCCTTGTTCCATTGGCTGTCCACGGCAGATTGTACTACCGATTTCCATTTTAAGTTTGAGGGTAGATTCGGAATAAGCTCTTGGATGTTTGATAAGATGTATCTCTCTAGCAAATTCTTAATATAAATAAACCAACTGCCATATTTTGGAGTCTCGAATGCCAATTGCCTTACTAGTATGTGGTTAAGTGGCTTGTTTTGGCATGCCAGGATGCTCCTCAAAAGTGTTAGCTGACGTATGTGTAGCTCTGCAGTGATTGGTCTAGCGCAGATATATTTGAAGACACACTATGGGTCGTTGACTCATTGTACGAATTATATGTATTTACTATTTAATAAATGTTCTGTTGACTATTTTGAAACTAATTTGACTGAGCGCTGTTGCTGGCAAGCAGCAACGGCACCCGGTCAAATTAGTTTCATGATATAAATTATATCTCACACTGTATTAATCCTCTAAATAATAATTGTTCGGCGAAATGTCGTCCATTTGCACATTATTCATGTAAGATATGGATGGCAGTGATTGTTTAGTGTTTTCATACCAGCTTGTAATCAGTATTTGTGAAATGTCGTCCATTTGCACATTATTCATGTAAGATATGATGACACTGATTGTTTACTGTTTTCATACCAGCTTGTAATCAGTATTTGTTAAATGTCGTCCATTTGCACATTATTCATGTAAGATATGGATGGCAGTGATTGTTTACTGTTTTCATACCAGCTTGTGATCAGTATTTGTGAAATGTCGTCCATTTGCACATTATTCGTGTAAGATATGGATGACAGTGATTGTTTATTGTTTTCATACCAGCTTGTAATCAGTATTCGTGAATCAAATGCCTTGTTCAATGGGAAATGTTCATTTTCAAATAAGTTCTCCAATGCTGATAGCTGATCTTGTGAATGGCGATAACTTATACGGCTAGACAACTGAGATAACCGGTGGCTGTGTTCGATGCTGAGGGTGTGGAGGATGGTGTGTGGGGTTGTGGGTGGGGGTTGTGGGAAGGTGGGTGTGTGTTAGATTGATGGTGGGGAAGTGGTGATAACCATACATGTCAGTCTCGGTTTACTCATGTTAAAATGTTCATGAATGTTGTCATGCCTCTAAATTAGTTTAGTTATTCATGCCTGGCAGAAGCCAATACTACCACGCCCAGCTCTGGTGTGTTAAATCTTTAGGTGCAGGAGCTGATGTCGAGTTTCAGGAGCTGAGGGAGGGTGGGTGGATGTTGGAAATATTTCTCGTGGTAGATTGTGCCCGCTAATCACAGTACCACTGACGATAATGGGAAGTCGCTGTTACTATGCATAAACATAGGCCTGACTAACTTTGAATAGGCGTTGATCGTGCTTAATCCGTATCACTCTGATGTCAATATTGTATTTTTCAAAGCGTCAAGATCAAAGAAACCGGTTTACATTGTTCAACAATTTTGGTGGATGATGATGTATGCAATATAAAATATATACATGTTATATGTATGTATGATTACTGGATTTATGCAATGACGTCCTCTCCTGCTTTGTATTTGCTGGGTCCGAGTAGGGCGAATTCCAAGCCTCTCTGTGCTGGCATCTCCACTGACATTCCTAGCACATGGCCAAACATGGACAATCTTTGCTAGGCGACTTTTACAGACAGCGGCGATGTATTACATATTTTGCATAGAGCATCGTTGAAAATTATGCTGTTTGGCCATCGGTGTCCATCAGTGAGCCCAGGATTTTACTTTTCCGCCATGGTTCACCGCCACGAAGTGGATCGTCATTTCCTTTAGTTTCATGCTTTGTAGATAGGTATATGTGGGAAAACTCTGTTTTGGATTAATTCATAGAGATTTTCAATTGTTAACTTGCTTGCTGCTATTGGGTGAAGTTCGTCAACGTGTTACTTTTCCACGTCGATGAAATCCACATCGTCGGCAAATTTCATCTCTAGCGGCATACCCATTATTGACACTGGAGGTGGGGGGGGGGGGGGGGGGGTTGGTCTTGTGGAACCTTCCCGCACGGACTTCAATGCAGCAGCAAGGTATTAGATGAAATTCACCGGAGATAACCCTGTGGGGAGCTGACTCTACAGAGTTCACTGACTTGACTTCATTGCAACTGACCTGGTGTAGTACATCTAGGATCTTTGAGCGTTTAATTGTGCCAAATCCTCGTGGCATGTCAATGTCCATTCTTGTGGAAATTCCAGTGGTTTGGTCATGCCTACCGACCCAAGCATGCGTTGAACCCATACAATGTCTGAGCAGCCACGTCTATGTTTGAAGCCACTTTGACATGATCAGGTGAAGTTATCGATCTTGTCTCGGATGCGTCATAGATTAACATTGGAAATGATCTTCCATATGCTGTTGAGGAGCACAATGTGCTGCAGATTGGCTGGGGGCCCAGGTGGCTTCTTGGGCTTGGGTAATGCGATACGGGTGCCTTGGCCTACAGCGTCGATGGGAAGGTGGTGCATAAAAGCTGAATTGATTAGGTGCGTGACCGGTTTTGAGATAACGTCACTTGCATATTTGAATAGTTCATTGGCCATGCAATTAGATCCAGATGCATGTCCATTTTTCAGGGCTGTACGTGCCTTCTCAACTTCTGCTGTTTTAGTAGGTGTAAGTAATGGCCTGGGGTCTCCTGAGAACGGAGTGTAAGGGATCATCATCTGTGTCAGTAAACTGTTCCTTGAGCCATTCTCGAATCGCCTCGGCTTTTCCCTGGTCAGTCCCGATATGGTGTCCTTCAGAGTTGTATACAGTGAGTGGTGGTGTGTAATCAGTAACTATCAGGGATCGGGCTCGCCGAAACATTGTGTGACAGTCATTCGTGGCAGTAATCTCATCTGCTATGAAGTCTGTTTGTTGAATAGCAAGATCTTTCAATCATTCGCTAATGTGGCGCAGAATGGTATTTCGCTTCTAGCGTAGTTTGGCATGGTCTTCACTTTGACCATTTTGATTTGTGTACAGTGAGTGGTGGTGTGTAATCAGTAACTCTCAGGGATCGGGCTCTCCGAAACATTTTGTGACAGTCATTCGTGGCTGTAATATCATCTGCTATGAAGTCTGTTTGTTGAATAGCAAGATCTTTCAATCATTCGCTAATGTGGCGCAGAATGGTATTTCGCTTCTAGCGTAGATTGGCATGGTCTTCACTTTGACCATTTTGATAAGTGCGCAGCTGTAACGATTTCTGCTCTGCTGACAGTTCCACTACTAAAGGGTCGCTAGTATACCTAGTTTGGTTGTTTTTAAGAACACCAATGGCGCTTGTAGCTGATGATTCTCTAGATTTCAGTATTTTGGTTAGGGCTTCGTTTGGATCGGAGCTGACGTCGATGTTAGCTATTTGCTACCCGATTGCCATTTTGTAAGACATTTGAGTGTTAGTGTCACTGATTAGCTTGGGTAGGTTTTAGGTGACTCTACCTTCTTGCCTGCTATGGCGTTTATATATTAGGTACCGATCGTTCATCTGATGGCGTGTAATGACTGGCTTATGTTATATGTATAAAAATAATATGTATACATCCTGGTATAAATGTTATATGTCAAGGATCCACTACATCATAGGCCTTGCCCTTGGTGGAAGCCTGTTTTGACTTGTTAAATTATTTATCTATGTGGAAATAAATAATCTTGTATCTGAATTGGTCTATGACCCCAGCATCTTGCACCAAATATTTGAAAATGAACACCAGTTCATCAGGACCTTAATTTAAGTTGAAAATTAAAGACAATTTACGTCAGAGTGCAAAGGGTTAATTGTGTATCTAGGTACGGAATAGCTATATGAGATGCCCTGTATAGCTATTCCGTAACTAGTAAAAAGTAGATGTATGTCTATGCTTTATGACCTACTTGTATCTGTAACGCTGGATGCAATTTGGTGGCCCATAAATTATTGCTACATACACAGTTTGGATTGATTGTAGAATTTATTGCATTTTCATACTATTTTTTTTCATTTTTCTAGCTTCATTGTGCTGAGCTTAGCAGAAACAGGGTAGAAGACACACTAACATTCGCCATGATAAATAATTCCCTACATCTATATACCACTAATGGCATGTGAATGGATTAATAATTTTCTTGGCCTCAGGCTCAAGGCATGATAGCAGTTGAAGGGGAGACCAATGCATATGCGATTCTTTGGATTGTAATGTGTAGTAATTACATAATCAATGTCAAAACAATAAACATATATGCATAAAAGATATTGCGAACACTCTATGAAATGCATGCGGTGAATGTATACAATTGTCATTATGAATTCTGAAGTTAATCTTGAAATCTAAATCAATAAACATGTATTCTAGAACAAACTAATATCATTACATTACTTATCCCATGGCGATGTGCACTGTTTCATATCATCAACGGCTATCGCATAAATGTGTGTATGTAGGTAAATTAACTGAGAACCACCCATGTAGAGCCTCAATAGGCTAATATTTAACTATCGCCAGGGCTGGGGGTAAGTAGAAGTTGTGCACATTGGATAAAGAGGAAATTGGATACATTTTTCGGAATTGGAATTGCTAATTGGAATTGATTACTTTGCCCAAAGAATTGCTAATTACATATTTCTTTTCAATTATTAATATTTTATCAAAATAGTTATGTCTCCTAAGATAACATAACCTCTGTAATATGTCAAATGTTTCATTTTCTTTAATACTTTGATGGTCAAATTGGTCAAAACAGCTATTTTATTAGGCTTGAGATATTTGCAATTCAAGAGAAAACACTTTTTTGAAGTTTTTCCACTATAATGTCTGTCTGGCTTCATAATCAAGCTATCCAATGGACCATTCCGGTTTAGCTATGTCCCGACCATCTCTAGCTAAGCTCCACACACTCCTCGCTCGTGTTGGGATCGATTGATCTATCAATTATCAAAAAGCTACACAGGTAAGCTGTTGAATATTATGATTTGATTGGGTGCTGTTGCTGTACATGGGACGGGGTTTCAATTGTATAAACATAATAATAAATAAGAAAAAGATATTTCGAGAAATGAATAATAATAATCCTATCTCTAAGCCACAATATTTACGCGATATTTACAAAGCAGATAATTGCGATACAGAACCGGGAATGTGACAGGATATGAATGATCTGGAATCTATAAACTACAATCTACGGTGCAGTATAACATTTGAGGCGAGATTAGCATACCTTTAATAAAGAAGGAATATCCACCAATCCCAGATAACGCAACTTACTGGGCCGATGCTGGGCAGATACCGTGCCGCTGCTTTCAGTATCGGCCCTGTATTATCCCAGCATTAGGCCAGTAAGCTGCGTTAACGGGGATGTGTCCATACCGCAGCTTCAGATATCAGGGGTTGCGTAGCTGCGTGGATAGTCCTTCTTTATTAAAGGGATGTTAATCTCAATTCAATTGTTATACTGCACTGGCAGATTGTGGCTTATAGATTCCAGATCATTCATATCCTGTCACATTCCCGGTTCTGTATTGCAATTATCTGCTTTGTAAATATCGCGTAAATATTGAATGGCGATCCATCCCATTTTGTCTCCTGAAGCCACAGTGTGCGATGCCGTGTACGTGACAATGGATTACATTCTTTATTAAGTAATACTCATCTCGTTGACTATTTTGAAACTAATTGGACTGGACGTTGTTGGCAGCAACTCGTTCCAGTCAAATCAGTTTCAAAATATTCCACAGCTTACCTGTATTATTGCTTTTATACCACAGTGTCAAACTGTAGCTGGCGCTCTATTACTGAGCGTATATACAGAGGCGGACACGCTAGGCTTTTTCTGATTGGTTGAAAAGTAAATCTTGACAGCCATCATAAGCTGTATAAATGTAACACTGTGTATCTACTAAAGCCTGAATATCTGTCTTTAGCGGCATGATAACAATATTACAACTACCTGCGTAGTTTATGAGTGGCATATTAGATCACCTGAATAGCGAGCAAGAGATGAGGTTAGTTATCCTTTAATCAACGGACCTTTCCGGGCTTAGCTCTGCCCCGCTCATCTCTAGCTAAGCTCCGCCCACACGTTGCCCGTGTTGAGATCGATCGATCTCTGAACACCCTGACTATCAATTTTAAAAAAACTATACAGGTAAGCGGCTGAATATTTTGAAACTAATTTGGCTAATAAGGCAGCAACAGCGCGCAGTCTAATTAGTTTCAAAATATTAAAAGCATATAGGTTTTTTCATGACGACATTACGTCATTATTTTTAGAACGGGGGAAGCCTGGCCATCAGGCGGCCACTGACGCGTTAAAGTAAACACTGATCTTGCTGGCTGTACATCTTATCTTACACCACATTAATCCTCTAAATAATAATTGTTTGACGAAATAGATTCAATTTCCACTTTATTTGTGTACGATATTGAGGGCAATGATTTATTTCCTGCTTTAATACCATGTTGGAACCAGTATTCGTGCATCAAATGGCTAGCTCATTCAGTCATTGTGTGTGTGAATGGCAACATTTGTGCTGTTCATGCTCAAATAAGGGTTCTAATGATGGTATGAATGGTGATAAATTATACCTCTAGACGATTGAGAGCCAATAACTGTGTACATGTTTGGCTGGAGAGTGGGCGTTGGGGGGGGGACGCTGATAGCAGATGGGTGTTAGTCTAAGTTTACTCATAAATATTCAACAGTGTTGTCATTTGTTTAAGTCAGATTAATTATCCCTAGCTCACATGAGATATAGTATGATAACCAGCTGGGTGTATCGAATTCTGACATGCAGGAGCTGATTTAGAGGTGCAGATGAGATGGGTTGGGGTTGGGGTGAATTGCTTGAAAGGGGTTTTATCCTGCGTTTCTGGTGGTAGACAATTGGCCAGCTAATGGCAGCACCACTGATTGTAAGAGGAAGTCACGGTTACTATATGCATAAAAGTAAATAAGCTTAACTAACTTTGAATACATGTTGATCATGTTTAATTGTACATTTAGTTAACCATTTCACCGACAAATGAAAAAGTATATTCTTTATGATATAACACTTATTCTGTTGAACATTCTGAAATTAATTTGACTGGAAGCCATTGCCAGCAACAACTACCAGTCAAATTAATTTCAAAATAATCAATTGTTTTCTTGTATTGTGGCATTGAAAATGAGAAATGGGGAATTCAGCGGTGAAAGGGTTATTGGATAGCTACATGTCCTTGAGGGTTAAAAGTATATGGATGTCTAAAAGTATATGGATGTCTAGGATGGATTACCTACATGTACCTGCAACAATGGATACAATTTACCTGCTTCCAAAAATATTGCAATGTTTATATTTCTACATAAAAAGACTGGACTGATTGTAAAATTTATTGAATTTTCATAGATTTATTGTTTTCCTAGCTTTATTTTGCTAAGCTTAGCAAAAACATAGTAAAGGAAACCCTAACCTTCACCATGAAAGATAATTCTCTACATTTACCTACCTCAATTGCTATGGGCATGTCTTTGGGTTATTATTTTATTGGGCCTCAAGACATGATACCAACTGCTATTGCACAAATTGTGTGTATGTAGTTCAAATAACTGAGAACCACCCATGTAGAGCCTTACTTCCACCTCACAATCTGCATTAACAATCTACAGCTAATATCAAAATTAATTTAAATAATTACATCATTTAGAATATGGGTGACTGGTGGCATATGCTTGATAATGTAGATAGTATAGAAAGACCAATCAATGTGTATCTCAATGTATGTAAACAGTGTATGTTCTACACAGTTTTTTAGCATGTGATAATTACATGTGTGCATCTGCATGTGTCATGTCATGAATTGGTTCAGAGAAATTAGGTAGCATTGCCAGTGTTGAATTATTCACTCCATATTAAAATATTACTGAACATATGGCCCCCACATCTTTCCAAACATAGAAACCAATTTGTATTTTATATAGGAGTGGAAAATTAGATATGTGGAAGCAAGTTCCTGACTGACAGGGGTGTAACTGCATCCATACAGGGACATTTACAGGTTATAGATAGCAGATTCAATTTAACAATGACCAGGACTGGTGGTAAATGGAAGTTGTACTAATTCAATTACCACATTGGATAAATTGGTAAATTTTTATGAATTCGAATTGCTATTTAAAATTACTTTGCGCCAAGAATGACTAATTCCCAATTTCTTTTCAATCGTTTTATAATTGTATCAACATAGTTTTGTCTCCTAACATAGTATAACATATGTAATATAACAAAGTGAGTAGGTTTCAACCCTTTAAACGCCAAATTGTCCAAAACCAGCATTTGTATTGATCTTGAGATGCCTGGCTTCATAATCAAGCCAGCCATGTGTTGTAAATTTTAAAAATTGCATTCTTTTGATCTCTAAGGTGTAAATGTGCATTTTCTTAATGATTGCCAACAATTGCTTCTGTAGTAATATGTCTTGAAAGATGTCAATTTACCAATCCTCACCATTACAGGGATAATGCTGAGCAGATAGCGCTAGAGCCAAGTCACACAGCCCAAGGTCCACAAAATATGGCCTCACCATGTTCACTCTGTAATTTTCAGATGTTTTTCCAGTTCAATATTAAAATATACTGTACTGATCAGCTATCTGAGTATGACTGTATTTAGTATTATTGTATTTACTGAGTATTATACATTCTCAAAGGTTGCTGCCAGGAAAAGAAATTATCTTACCCACCACCCCTTCCTCTATCCCTCCACACATCATCTAACACTTGTAGGGAACTAATGCTTCTGTCACTAACCCCACATAACACACAATTTGTGAAAATAACACTCATAAGTCTGGAGAGTTTAATAGTAAATTCACCAACTGTGTCTTGGTGGATTAAAGATGTTATTATGGGTGTGTCCAACCTAGCAGTCATGGTCTGGGTGGGGTTCCCGATGGTGGTGGGGTAGGGAGGGGTGTCATGCCCCTTCCCCTATAATAATTGGAAAATGAGATGCTCTGAGTAGTTTCCTGCATATTGATTAATTAATTCATAATAAAATTGAAATTAATTATTGTTAGGTCACCTTCTCACCCGAAAGGCCAAGTGAGCTTATGCTGTAGCGACCATCCATCCATCGTCCATCCGTCCATCCGTCCATCCGTCAACTTTTGCTTTAAAACACTACTCCTCATTAACCGTTTGGGCGATTTCAACCAAATTTGGCTGGAAGTACCCTATGGTCGTAGGCTCCAGTCAGAATTTTACTTCATCAATTTCTTTGGTGAAAATCTGTGATTTTATGAAAAATGTACCAGAAATTGTCAAAATGCTTCTTCTCCTTACAATTCTGAGCGATTTCAACCAAATGTGGCTGAAAGGGCCCAATTGTCGTTGGCTCCAGAATTTCCTTTCAGAATTTTGATTCATCAATTTTTTGGGTGAAAATTTTAGATTTATGGAAAATGTAGCGGAAATTGTCAAAATGCTTCTCATTACCATTCTGAGTGATGTAAACTAAATTTGGCTGAAAGGACCCTATGGTTATTGGCTCCAGAACTTCCATTCAGAATGATTCATCAATTGTCAAAACGCTGCTTCACCTTAGGTGCTTGACATATTTCAAGCAAATTTGGCTAGAGTGACCCTATCAAGGTAGGCTAGAATATATATTCAGAATTTTGATTGGTAAATTTTTTGGGTGGCAATATTTTCCGAAAATTACCCATCATATCTATTTAAATCCAAATGGTTCAAATACTAATTGTCCAGGTGAGCGCCACAGGCCATTGGGCTCATGTTTATTTATTTATTTATACTGGGATGCAGGAGGGATATAATGCAGTTCACCACTCTCCACCTTCCACCCCCACCAACCACGGCCTCAAGGGTGGGATTGGGGTGGGATGTGTGGGGTGGGGGTGGGGTTGCAAAGCCAACCTAAATATGGGGTACCGGGTTCTTCCCCAGAACAAATTTCGAAATCTATGCACATGCACGTACACACCTTCGACCACCCCCCCCCCCCCCTCACTCTCTCGCCTATGCACACACTGATAATCATTATGACAATCGGGCCATATATTGCCATCTTGGGCGCATTCGTAAACATTGTCTATCGAGCAGCCGCTTGTATTGGTACTATAGCCTACCAGGATCCACATACACTGATAGGGTGTGGGCGTTTCTGACATACCATCGCGGTAGCATTTTGCCTTCTAATGTGCATAGAATCAATAATATATTTCTAAAAATGCATAGGAAAATAGTATTTGATGTTAGAATTGTTAATTCGGTCAATTTTACCAGTAGAGCTGACGTAAAATTGCAATTTGCATAGCTTTGAGTAGCGTCAACGGCGGCAGTGTAATGTTGTTTACTAACAAAACAGTGAGCAGCTGGCCGTACACTTGACGGCCAGTCATCTGTGCACGCATGAAAATGACGTCATAAGCGAATTCCGTAAAACCGCCTATTTATTAAATAGGAAAGAAATACAAAGATATACAATTCACACATGTGCAACGTGTCGAACTATTTGAGATTTGGTGATGTCTATATGGAAACATCTGTGAGGTAATGATTAGGACGTCATCATACCAGCGCTGGGATGATTATAACGTCATACGAGGTCTGACAATGAATGGATACTCTGGAAAGGTGAATTTGATGTGCACGTATTACAAATCTAGAAAATCATATTTATATGTTTTACACTGTAGAATGTAACAAAATGCAATAATAGTTGTAAATATTTCGTAGTTATGAAGTCAAGCCTGTCTGTTAACAATGCACCCAAATGATAAACCGTGAATGCCAAATACAATTAAGCACGAAATGAGGATCAGTGAAAAACGTTTTAAGAAGTCAAGGAAAACAAACCAAGAAATGCCATAACCGAATTCAAGAAGTAGCGAAATCATGTAAACACTCTCGGTAGAACGGCCAACAGGAATTCAGAGATAAGACAACCGAGAAAATAAAATATGGACGCACAGGCTCCAAAGAGTGGTGGAAACTGAGCAAATCTTTTTTATCTGACAGGGATTCAAACGTTAACGAAATACCACCCATCTTGCGTGAAGATGGCTCGTTCGCCTATGATGTTCCTGAAACGGCTAATCTCCTTAACACGTATTTTGCCAGTATTGCTATAATAGACGTCTCGCAAGCTCAAATGCCCACTCTGCCATTACATACAGAAGCGGCCCTACGCGCTATAACTCTAAGAACCACTGATATTTTAGATGTACTATCCAACATGGACACGCCCATGGCAATTGGTCCTGCCCTGATAAGTCCAAAACTACTCGTGGAGGCTAAACAGATTCTGGCCCCAATCTTGGCGCAATTTTTCAATCTTTCTCTTAGAAACTCTCATTTCCCATCATCTTGGAAAGTGGCGAATGTAACGCCAATCTTCAAAAAGGGCGATAAAAAACTCATGTTCAAATCATCGTCTAATATTGCTACTGAGTTGTTTAAGTAAAGTAATGGAAAGGACTGTTTTTAAATACGTTTACAATTTTATTAGAGATGATATAACACCTCACCAGTCTGGCTTCGTTCCTAAGCATTCGACCGGCAGCCAATTATTATAAATTTATACAGATATTGTCGATGCCCTTGATAATCAAAAAGAAGTACTGTTTTTATTTTTTGTTCTGTATCCAAGGCAGTTGACAGAGTCTGGCACCGCGGCCTGCTGCATAAACTGGAACAATTTGCCATTACTGGAAAACTACTGGCATGGTTTGGAAATTATCTAGAGAATCATCACCAGCGTGTAAGTCATTAATGGGAGCACGTCTATGATGTGTTAGTTGTATTCTGGTGTGCCACAAGGCTCAGTTCTCGGCCCGCTACTGTTTCTGGTCTTTATAAACGACATGCCCAGTGCTATCTTAAACAATATTAAGCTGTTTCTTGATGATACGTCCCTATATGTAATATCTGACCACCTACATACGCAAAGTGCTTCTATAGATAATGACCTACAGGCAATAACCCAAAGGGCGGACACCTGGCTGGTCGAATTTAATGCCTTAGAAACCACTTGCTTACTGGTCTCATTGCGCAATTATCCTACAGTATTCCCCATAAACTTTAGGAATTCAGAAAACCTCCATCTAATTACCATAAACACCTCGGAATTAAGTGTAAATAGTAAAGGTCAGTGGCTTAATCACGTGGAAACCCTAATATCTAAAGCCCAGCACAAACTTTCACTACTTAAGGGTCTTAAATATATACCAGACCGGAAATATCTTGAAATTATGTAAAAATGCTTCATCAGGCCAAGTTTGAAATACGCCGATGTTGTTTGTGATAATCTACCGCAATACCCTATCACTAACCTTGAAAATGTCCAAAAAGAAGCACTTAGAACAATAAGCGGGTTAACCCGTAGTGCACACACGGACGATCTATACATGAACACGGGAATAGAAACACTATCTCATAGACGGGAAAGCCACAGATTAGTTATGCTATACACAATTGTTAACGGAATGACATGCGAAACTTTGACTAACGGCCTTCCCTCGATATCCCAAGCCCGGAACCCATATAATATCCGCACTCGAATCGTTTTACTCCCTACAGATGTCGTACTGAGATCTACAATGGATCATTCTTCCCAGCAACAATCCGTGCCTGGAACCACCTTCCTGCGCCTGTCACAGCGTCTACTACCTGACAAGAATTTAAGAGTAAACTAAAAGAAATGCGGACCTAAGACACCCCACCCCTGGTATTACGTTGGGTCCAGATCAGCTAATATTAATCTAAGCGGGCTTCGAAATGGATGCAGTAGTCTTAATAGGCATCTGTTTGACAATCATCTGACGGACTCCACAAGTTGTTCTTGTGGACGTCAGATGAAACCATCGAACATTATATCTTCTATTGTCCTCTTTTTATGGAGCAAAGACTTGCTTTCCGTAATTCACTAGTGGCTAATGACATTCCTCATACACTCACGTTAAGACACATCTTGTATGGCGACACTAATTTCAAAATAGAAAAGAATATCAAGACATCAGAAATTAGCTGCCAATATCTTGTCGATACTGACCGTTTTTAACAACACCCCACTTACTTATCCAAATTTGAAGCAAACTGTATTCGAACTAGTGTTTATATAACTGGTGAAATAGATAAAACATATGTAAACCATTGAGCCAACAATGTGGATGCCTTCAGTGTGGTGCAGATCAGGGACGACTTAGCGCATTTCCAGGGCAAAATTCACCTGAACTGAAGGGTATTGCTACCTAAGGCATTGATGACGTCCAGTCCAATTGCGTTCACAATGTTCAACAAATCATTTCGTACCAGCTCCTGGTTTTGTTTTGGGGGCGTGTTGACTTGTTTATGAGCTGTACTATACTGAAGTTTCACACGCAAATCTCTCTCTCTCTCTCTCTCTCTCACACCATCTCTCTCTCCCCCCTCCCACCTCTCTCGCTCACGCTCTCTCCCTCCCTCCCTTCCTCCCCCCTCCCTCACCCCTCCCTCCCTCCCTCTCTCTCCCCCCATCCCTTCCTCCCTCCCTCCCCCCTCCTCTCTCTCTCTCTCTCTCTCTCTCTCTCTCTCTCTCTCTCTCTCTCTCTCTCTTTCTCTCTCGATCGACAAATTTATTACTGTATTAGTAATGTTAATGCTATAGTGTGTATCTGCCACTTGTTATTATATTCCATGTATCATAATTGTATATTATGTGGGAAACGTGGGCATAAGACGTATGTCATATCGTGCTCCCGCTTAGACTACAAATAAATTATGTTTAAACTAAACCTGTCTATTGAGGCCACCTGCCATTAGCGCCAAGTGGTGATTTTCCTTGTAGTTGACAACATCCGTAAGTGTCTTTCTATAAAACCAAGCATTTTTAATTGCCGTGAAAACCAAATTCTGGAATTTCCACAGTCTTTCACAGATACTATCACGCAGACAAGCCCATGATGATAGATGATTAATGAAGGCGTACGACCTGTCACTCAAGTGTCTCACATCATAATCAAATACGTAATTTCTTATCTGACGTCACAATCAAATAATGTAGTAGCAGGGAGGCGGGCTGGGTCTTATTTGAGGATCATGATGAGAAGCATTTTGTGGGGTTTCGCTAATGACCTATTTTTGCTATTTATGCCCTATATATGACCTTAGAAAGGTTTTCCGAAGGACTTTCTTGGCGGCCAATATATGACATAAGGAGAAAAGGAAGTTATTCTTATTGTCTTTATTTTTCTATTTATATAATTAATGCTGGCGCTGCCGCCCCGCTAATGGGGATTTCCCAATAACATAATTAAGGGTGTCATTAAATAATTCTAGCAGAGGGAAAAAAGGGAGGCTACTCCCATAAGAAATATGTAACTACCAAGTTTCTGTAGTTAGCGGTCACCTTCCGCCTATAACGTGGATAGCTATAAGACAATGCAAGTGCCTAGTCTAATTATGAAACTGAATTGTTAAAGCCACCCCGAAAATACAGTACATAGTGCACGCCAAGTTACAGATTGAAAAATCCGGCAGCTGGATGCGGGGACCATATAGTCCTTGGGAAACCTCTCCTGACGTCATATATAGGGAATAAATACAACAAATTCGCCAATGACTAGACCACCACACCAAAATCGAAACATTTGGTAATGTTCCTCACCTTGATCCTCACATATGACCCAACCCGCATCCTTTCTTCTAGTTAGATCCGTCATGAAAGTTACAATGGTCCATCTACGAACATGTATGAATTGTGTATCTTTGTATGAATTGTGTGTTTTTGGTGCATTTACAATTCATTAAACATTCTGTTGACCATTTTGAAATAAATTTGACTGCCGTAGGCAGCAACAGCTCCATGAAAACTAGTTTCAAAATATTCAACAGCCTCCTTTCATTGTTGCCTTGAAATTGGGATTCTGGGAATTGACAGTTCTGCATGTTAAAACCGATTCATGGGGGGCCTACATAGTGACCGGAGTTTATCAGCTAGACATAGACTCCACTAATGTGTTCCTTTATTCTCTTCCAGGAGACATCTTAGATTGAAGGACCAGAAGCGCCCACCTCTCAAGAAGAGAGCCCAAGGAGAGATAGAAACCTCATACAAATCAAATTTTAAACCAGCGGATAAAGATGCCATACCTCGCTCTAGGAAGCGCCCCCCTCTCCCTCTCTCCGGGATCCCAACCCACCTGCCATGTCGTTCAAAACTAATCAAAGATCAGACTTTAAAGTTCTCGGTGTCCAAAAGCGGGTCCAGCTTTGTAAAAAGGTAATTTTAACGCGGGGGGGGGGGGGGGCGAAGGGAATATTTCCTTCGTATTTAGCACAAGAACCATAAAGTTCAGGAAACACATTGCTGCTGCCAGCTACTACTACTACTACTACTACTACTACTACTACTACTACTACGACTACTACTACTTCTTCTACTACCACGGGTCCACGACCACCATCAGCACCACCATCACAACACCACCACCCCCACCACCACGACCAGCACCACGGACACCACCACGACCACCGTCACAACCACCACCATAACAACAACAACAACAACAACAACAACAACAACGACATCAACAACAACAACAACAACTACTACTACTACTACGTCACCACATCCCTCTATCTTCACCCTCTCACTCCACCCATCCTTCCCACCATTCAAGGCTTCTAGTTCTCCACATTTCCCACCCTCTCTCCTGATCATTGTTTAAAGATGCATATTTACACCAGAATGCCTGAAACTGAAATTGCTAAAATTGTAAACTTTTATAGGCGTAACAAATTATTGTGTACCTATAGATGTACTGAAACGAATTTATAACATATGGTGATTTCATTACGTATAAATTAATATAATTTTTAGTTGTGATTTTGAATTAGGGACTCGTGTCTCTAATTCAATTTCAGAACTTAAAAACTTATATTAATTTGTATGGAATGAAATCATCATATGTTAAGAATTATTTCGTTTCAATATATTTAAGTACACAATTCAACCCTTTGAAAATTTCCAATTTTAACAATTTTATTTCCAACCATTCTGCTGTGAATGTGCATATTTAAGAGTCCACTAACCATTATTCAGCGACTACGTTGCCAATCCTTAATGAGGTATTTGAAAACAACAAATCTATTGTTTACTTTAACAGGAAGAGACTTACGAACCTCTAACACAGCCAATAGAAATGAAAACATATTACCAACAAGAGTTCGCTGCAAAGAAACCGTTACCAGAGATACGACGCGTGCAGCCATTGCGGGATTCCATAGTTCGGCGATCGCCACCAAAGTTCGCGACAGTCACAACAACGAAAGATCATTTCAAGACGTGGAAAGCGAAGAAAACTCTGACCTTCGCAGAGCTTCCATGTTTTACTGGTGCGTAGGCCTACATTGGTTTGCTATGGTTCTCTAGTTCTCTGTGTATTTCTAAGAACACGCCGCCCAGACAGCGCGGGTTACGGGGCCGGTATTGGGCTAATACCGGGCCATTATTGCCCGGCATTAGCCCAATATGGGCCCAGTAACATGTATTATCAGAGCAAATTTTTTTGAAAAATTTGAAATATGTTCTTGAAGTAATTGGTAAATGGGGTACTTAGCTAGCCCCCTAGGCTGTCACGCGGCTGGTTCGAAATCAAGGGACTCTGGCGGGGAACGGGGTTTGGAAGAGTGTCAACCATCCCACCCTCTTCCGCTGGAAAATTTGAAATATCAGTGCTGATAAATATCGTTCTTATTTCGCTTCCTAAATTTACCTATAATTCTACATTCACGCGTGCGCAGCAATAATTGACGCCGGTTCTACTGGAGGGATCTTCACCAACGGACCTTTCAAGTTTTAGATACACGCTGTCCATCGTTAGCCAGGCTCCACCCACACTCCGTCCGTGTTTTGATCAATCGATCCCTGAACTTCCTGATTAGCAATTTACAGAAAACTAAGGCAGCAACTGCGCCCAGTTAAATTAGTTTCAAAATATTCAGCCTCATGTTTATTAAATAGTAAATACATATAATTCGTACAACAACGCTTAAAGTCCGTGGCGTACTTATCTATACGTCATTCATGACGTCATTGATTATGCCTTCATCCTACCCCTAACGTAGTTGATTGTGACCTAATATGATGGATGGATAAACTGGAAAGGTAGCCTACATTATGTGTGCTAATTTGCCCTTGAGCGTCCGAAGAAGCCTCGCTTTGAGAAGAGGGGTGGGGTTAGGGGC
>CM067361.1:24834595-24857115 GCA_034401795.1 Chaetoderma sp. LZ-2023a | reverse complement strand
CGCATGACACGTGTGTTACTGCTTTCAATCATATTATTTTCAAAATATTGGACAACATATGCTACATATTGCACAGAATGTACTTGGACTTGTCATTGAAAGGGTTACCCTTTCATGGTGAAGCCGACCAAAACCAGCCTCTGGAGTGGACTATTGGTCTTGAGGAATGCCAATTTGCAGACCAAAAGCAGGCAACCTTTGAAAATTGTACCACTGGTATGACTGGCTTGGTATCCGAGTTAGTGATTTCAGTGGTAAATTTTCTAAATAAATAGTCTTATTATACCAAACGACCGACGACCGACCGAGAGCACACTATTTTTTTTAAAGTTGCCTACTCAAATGACTTGCGCCCTTATTGAACAAAATATTTTACACATCGCAAAGAATGTATGTGGACTTGTCGTTGAAAGGGCATGGCGAAGCCGATGGCGGCCAAACCCGGCCTCAGTAATGCTCTTGAGTAATATCCATATACAGGCCAAGAGCAGACTATTTTTGAAAATTGTACCAGTAGAATGACTAGCTTGTCATTCCAGTGGTAAATTTTAAAAGAGGTCTTTCTTCAATTTGCAGGACACCAGGAGACTGGTAACTGAGCCATTCATTCGTGGCAAAATTTCAAACATAGTCTTCTTGGCCAACAAATGCAGATTTCTCACTCACTGTAAATGCTGGTTTTTGGTAAGTTTGACCATTAACCCTTTCACCGATAAATTCAATTTATCTCAAACTCAGCACAAACAAACAAGAAATCTTTTAAATATTCTGAAATTAATATGACTGGAAGCCATTGTTGCCTTAGGCAGCAACTGCTTTCAGTCATATTAATTTCACAATATTGAACAAAATGTGTTACACATTGCAGACTGTACTTAGACTTGTCATTGAAAGGGTTAACCATTTCATGGTGAAGCCGGCCAAAACCAGCCTCTGTACATAGTGGTCTTGAGGAATGTCAACTCCCAGGCCAAGAGAAGACTATTTCTGACAATTGTACCATTGACATAACTGGCTTGGTAACAAAAGCACATTTTCCAAACTTACTGTAAATGCTGGTTTTTGGTCAGTTTGACCATTAGCCCTTTCACCGATAAATTCAAAATATTTCAATCTTAGGGCAAACAAACATGAAATCCTTTGAATATTTTAAAATTAATATGACACGAAGCCATTGCTGCCTTAGGCTGCAGCTGCTTCCAGTCATATTAATTTCAAAATATTGGACAAAATATGCTACATATTGCACAGAATGTTCTTGGACTTGTCATTGAAATGGTTAACCCTTTCATGGTGAAGCCGACCAAAACCAGCCTCTGGAGTGGACTATTGGTCTTGAGGAATGTCAATTTGCAGACCAAGAGCAGACAACTTTTGAAAATTGTACCACTGGCATGACTGGCATGGTAACCGAGTTAGCCATTTCAGTGGTAAATTTTCTAAATAGTCTAATACCAACCGACCGACGAACGTCATCGAGCCAGTCATTCCAGTGGTAAAATTTCAAAAATTGCCTTCTTGGCCAACAAATGCACATTTCCCAAACTCACTGTAAATATTGTTTTAGGCAGTTTGACCATTAACACTTTCACCGATAAATTTAATGTATCTCAATCTTCAGACAAACAAACAGGAAATCTTTTTGAATATTTAAAAATTAATCTGACTGGAAACACTACTGCCTTAGGCAGCAACTGCTTTCAGTCCTATTAATTTCACAATACACGTATTGAATAAAATATGTTACACATCACAAAGAATGTACTTGGACTTGTCGTTGAAAGGGTATGGTGAAGCCGGCGGCAGCCAAAACCAGCCTCAGTAGTGCTCTTGAGGAATGTCCATATACAGGCCAAGAGCAGACCATTTTTGAATGACTAGCTTGTCATTCAAGCGGTAAAATTTCAAACGTGTTTTTCTTCAATTTGCAGGCCAAGAGAAGACTATTTTTGAAAAGTGTACCAATGGCATAACTGGCTTGGTAACTGTGCCAGTCTTTCAAGTGGTAAACTTTCAAAAATAGTCTTCTTGGCCAACAAATGCAGATTGCGATCACTGTAAATGCTCGTTTTTGGTCAGTTTGATCATTAGCCCTTTCACCGATAAATTCAATGTATCTCAATCTCAGCACAAACAAACAGGAAATCCTTTGAATATTTTAAAATTAATATAACTGGAAGCCATTGCTGCCTTGGTCAGCAACTGCTTTCAGTCATATTAATTTCAAAATACTGGACAAAATATGTTACATATTGCACAGAATGTACTTGGATTTGTCATTGAAAGGGTTAACCATTTCATGGTGAAGCCGACAAAAACCAGCCTCTGGAGTGGACTATTGGTCTTGAGGAATGTCAATTTGCAGACCAAGAGCAGACAACTTTTGAAAATTGTACCACTGGTATGACCGGCTTGGTAACCGAGTTATAGTAATTTCAGTGGTAAATTTTCTAAATACGTCTTCATTCGGGCATGACTTGTAAAGTAATAGCTAAGGGGTAATCTAAAGCTGACTGAAAGATAAATACATAGACCTATGCTACATACTTACTGCTTTATCAGATATCTTGATCTTGCATAAGTGAATAGATGACTATCTCTCACTGGGCTACCCGACTCGTCAACTATACTGTGTTTCTGGCTTCAGATATATCTCGTGGACAAAACAGCGATACGATAACCTTGGCACGGATGTAGCAGTAAATGCCTCGGTCGAGTTTTCTAGTAAATTCACAGCAACACATGTATATTCATGTGCAAAGCTCAGTCATGAAAATACTTGCTTATCATGGCCGCAGCTATTTTGAATAACGTCAGAAAATAAGGGGAACTCTTTTCCCTATAATATCCGTCTATATCGAAGGCTGCCCAGTTAATATCGGTACATTTTAGGCTAAATAATATACTTTGTTAGATACAGAGTTGATTTCTTAGTATTTTAATTGTCCTGATGTGTAAGAAAGAAAATTACTACGCTAATGGTCGGTCAACGTCCACGAGAGCTATCTCGCTCCCGTTAGCATAGCGTTCTTTGTTACGTACAGAGTTGATTTCTTTGCGGGAACACGAATGTCAAAACACAAGACGAGGTTGCTCTAAGGGTGCGCATGCGCAAAACGGACATCATAGACCGGCGTAAAATAACCAGGTCCGAATCAATCTTGATTTTCGAAAACTGCATATGGCAAAAGCTTTGCGATTCAATGGAAGAAGTTTTTGGTGCACTGGATGAAACTCATAGAAGATATTTCTTGATTTTCGTAAATTCAATTGAGCCCAACTGGGTCCCAGTTAGAGCCTACCCAATAGCCCAGTCAGAGCCCTAGCCCAGTTGAGCCAGTCAGCCCTCTCAAAACCCAACTGGGGCCCGGTTGGGCTTGCTGGCCGGGTAATGATTCTTAAATGTAGCAGAATGAATTATGCAGACTTGATACAATGCATATAATCAATGCATTTCAAAATATTAGTGCAGGAGTCCAGCTTAACCCTATTCACAACTGGAATCCACATAATTATTTACATTTTTGTTTAATCTTTTGGTTGCATAATCATTTTCAGATGTGAGTTTTCCCTTGTGAGTGGTACTCAACAAACAGCCTTTGAATCATGTACCTACAATGTATGATCAAGGAGTTTTGACTTTTTAAGAAGAGGAAGAAATTTTGTTAAATGTCATTTTAGTTGTGCCTCGCAAGTCAGTTTGTTAGTCTGTCCGTCAAATTTTTGACATTTAGGACAGAGTTGCAATCATAGCGTGGCACACTCCTATCAACTGAAATCATGGTCTGTGCTAAAGCTGCATAGGCTCTTAGCCAGCAGGGCCATGGTTAAAATCTGCTAAGTGATTTAGGTTTTAAAGCAAAATCTGACGGACGGATGATGGATAACAGATGGACGGTCGCCATGGCATAACCTCACTTGACAATTCTGGCCAGATGAGCTAAAAATTGCACACATTGTCCATGCCATGTGAATACGATTTGAGCTCCCCCAATTGCCAAACAAACAATAATTTAAGGGTTTCCAAAGTGAGATGTCAAGATTGCATGCCTCAGTGAGATGTCTGTTTTCACCAGTCTTCCACATGCCAGGCTATAATTTACTGAGTATGGATATACCTTGAGAAATGATACTGAAATGAGATGAAATTTGCTATTTTTATAAAAAACATTTCTAATTAGGAATAAGACATCCACTGTTACTGTGTTCAGAAATCTGCTTAAATCAGACAACTGGTTTGTCTGGAAGTTGTTAGAAAGACTTTAATAGTAAAAGTAAAAATGAATCAGATTCAGTAGTTGGATCCAAGGCTAACCATGGTGCCTTAAAGATTACAGATCACTGCCCACATGGCTAAATACTGCTTTGACTCATGCAAATTAGTATTTAGGACAGCGAAGGTTCTTGAATGAAATCCACAAACTGGTCATAGACCTGTGTACAAACATTAGAGCATAATCTATAACAGGGATGGTACACCTTTCCATGACTTTTCAAGACCAAAATTAACAAATTCCATGACCTCTGAGAATTAATACATAGATTTGTATAACATTTATGATATAGCTCCACAAATAAGATCAGAGTTATTCTGCAAAATGTCTGAATATTGCAACAACCAAGCCACAGCCTTGTTTGGTAAGCTGTTGCCGTAATATTTATTGCTTAGAGATTATTTATCATCTTTATGCCAACAGATTTCTTTTTATTTTACATGATTTTCCATGACTTTTCCATGACCTATGATAAAAAACACTGATTTTCTATGACTTTCTAGGTCTGGAATTTAAATTTTCAAATTCCATGACATTCCAGGATTTCCATGATCAGTACGAACCTTGCTATAATTACCAATTCACAGCATGAGAATGGATGGACACCCATATATGGGTACAATAGTAAATCATGACCGAGTTGGTCAAAGCACATTCAAAATTAACTCTATTTTTCATCTTACATAATTCCAGCCATAGCATAATACATAATTAGAGCTTTTGGCTCAACCCATTTGCCATAGAAAATGCCAATTTGCACACCAAAAGATAATTTTGACAAGTTTATCACTTACGCCCAGGCCTTAAATTTTCAAAAATATCTTAGCCAGTCCTTGGTTTGCAAAACGAATATTTCCTAAGATTCCTGCTAAAGCTGTTTTGGCAGGCTTGAGTGTTAAATGGATTAATGGTCTGGATTGGCAACTTAACCCTTTAATGGCCAAGATTTGTCATGAAATTCTAAGATTTTGCTCACTGAATGTTCATTTGTTCAGGCCAACAGCACTATTTGTAGAAATCGCTCCAGGATTAATTGACTGGCTTGCTTATCAACTTATCCAGCTATTCCAGTGGTAAATGTTAAAAAATATTCTTCTCTTGGCCAGCAAATGGCCATTCTTCAATACCCGAAGCTGTATTACAATGCTACATAGTTAACAGGATTCATAGACCTGCAGAATGAAATTCCATGCGGAGTCTATAATGAATTTATCAAATTCCAGACCAGTTTTATGAAGCCTCCAATCAATTTCCATTTCAAAACAAAATTTTGCAGAAAACTCACAAATAGTAGCCGAGCTCGCAAAATAATAAAGTTAATAGTGATATTCAGTTTACGAGGATGTATTTATTTGTATTGAATAAATAGCTGTAATTTGTCATGGGATAACATGTTCAAATTCATAGTACTTAACCATTTAAACCTTGAATTTGTTCAATTTTCTCATAGAAGATGTTCATTTGCAGACTAAGATGATTATTTGTGAACATTTACCACTTGAATGACTGGATCGGTTATCGAGCCAGTCATTCCAGTGGTAAATCTTCAAATATAGTCTTCACTTTGTCTATAAATGGACATTTCTCAAGACCATCTTTGGCTGATATGAGTGTTAAAGGGTTAAAACATGACAGGATACTGAATGATAGAAACACTGATATACATCTATAGCAGGTTGTGTTAACAGTGCTGGTATGGTAGATTGAGACATTCAATTCATCCATATGATAAGTTCAAGTGTTACGGCAATATAAGTAACTAACATATTTTCAATGCCCAATTCATGAAATGTGCTAGGGGTTTAGGTTCAAAATCATCCAGGCGAAAGAACATTTACACTGGAGCCCTCTGTCAGAAGACATCTGCTGATGATATTACATATTTTGACCGTCATTATAATCTCGTCATCAGTTCTAAATATATTTTACAATTGTTCAAGATTTGTTGCACATCCAGTATGTCCAGCTGAGACCAGCCGCAACCATTGCGATTCCTGATGATAAACCTTGCGAGTGGTTTTTCCCGATCAGTAAATCTGAGTAGGCTTGTGAAAGAACTCTGTCGAAATGGACGATGGGTCAGAAATCCAGTATGAGTGCCAACTACAAGTAGTGATATGAGCTGTGGCATTGCGTTATAAATGTCATAAACCCAATTTAATGCGTTCTCAAGATTATTGATTACACTCTCCTTAACATATCACCATACTATGGACCGTTTACAAAGGTCAGGCAAGCAACCGGAATGCACAATGTACAGCATGCTCTATGCTGATAAAATACAGTTATTTGGTATTGTCAACAGGATTGTATTTGCATATCTAAATGCTTCGCTGGACACAGCAACTGGTCAAATGCCTGGTGATGAAACCATCTATGGTTGACATGTTGACTGAAATATAAACAAAATATCACATGTATGTTCTAAATAAAAAGAATCACAACATTAGTAATCGCTAGAAAATTCAAATTGTTGCTTTATGAATGTTAATTTTTAGGCATACCAAGATACTATTTTTAGAAAATTTACCACTGGAATGACTCGCTCTGTCATTTAGCCAGTCATTCCAGTGGTACAATCTCTAAAATAGTCTTCTTGGCCAACAAATGCACATTTCTCACGTTTCAAAGCAACTGTAAATGCTGTTTATCATCAGTATGACCATTAACCATCTAACAAATAGAACATCTACTGGATATAATAAAAAGAAATATGACTGGAATCTATTGCAGTAGTAGATCCGGAGTCAAAATGATACCACCTCAAAATGATGCTGCCGTAGACCGACAATCGCCGATTATTAATCTACGCGGCGACGTAAGGCTTGGCGTAGATATGGGCCAAAAGTTATCTAGGTCGCGGCCCGTCCTGGTAGAAATGTTTCAAACAAAATGTTATCTACGTCGCGACCCGTCCCGGTAGAAATGTTATCGAACAAAAAGTTATCGGCCCTCTCTACGCAAGGCAGACCCTGGGCAGCCGATCGGCGATCCGTGGCCCCCACAGCTATCTCAAGCCCTGGGGCAGCCGATCGGCGATCCATGGCCCCCCACAGCTATCTACGTCGCGGCGCGTTATCTACGTCGCGGCGCGTTATCTACGTCGCGCGCATTCCGGTAGATAACCTTTTTCCAGCTACGCCGAGCCTTATATACAAGAAGGCATCTTGACTATACATGAAGAGTTAAACTGAACAGAGTGAACGCCTCGAGAAATATCAGTGTCAGATCGAGCTCTGCTCCATCTGGTTCGATAGCGATCTTTATCCCCTCAGGGGCAGGGGCTAGCTGCTTCACTTTGCCGCCGGCTAAGAAACGTAGCTCTAGGACCATATGAGTCGTTTGTGGGCTAGTGAGTCCCACTCGCTGAAGCAGTTTAACAGCACCCTTGGCTTTGGTGGCATGTGACACCCCATCTACCCATAGGATGCCCTCCTGGAAGTTAACAGCTTCTTCTGGGCCATCGAATGGACGCCGCAGCAGGAGCATTCCACCTGTAACCCCGATCCGGGGATCCACCCTAGTTAGGGAGAGACCTTCACCTATGTAGGTGAGGAAGGATGATCCCCGACTGTAGAGCTTTCGAACTTTCCCATCCCTTTTCACAACAGTGGAGAGGGGAGTAACCTCTATGTCAATGACTGCGGGAGGTCTATATAGGGGCAACCGTGTTTGCCAGTTACCCCCAGGTCCAGCGCGGTACCACACTTCATTCTTCTCAAACATGAACTGCAGGTTTGCCAGGGTCAATAGTAGACCCTCATGTGTCATCGGCGGGGCATTGCTCGAATAGGGTTTGACTAGATGAAAGCTGAAGTCGTCATTTAGGGCGTTGATGTCTGCCACCTCTGTATCTGAGACCTCAATCAACGGCTCGAGTATGTACTTCTTCTTCGGGAAATCATTCCGAAACACGATCTTGAGGACATCTATGTTGCGACCCAGACGCACTTTCGACCCATCCTTGAGGTCGGTGAGCATCTCCACCCCATCACTACCAATGCGGTGGAGGGAGAATGCCTTTGAGTTTGCTTCGTACTTAGGGCGAATGACTTGCCATCACTGTCTTCTACCTTGGCAGCATCAACTGCGTACACATCTGCGAGGTCAGCAAGACCAGTCGAGAGAGTAAATATGGGTTCCATAGCACGCTTATAGGAGGGGTTTAAACGAGACATATATTCATGCCGATTGTCCGACTGCTGCTCTCCGGTGGTGAGAACGTAATCTCGCCCTCTCTAGAAGGGAGACCGATGGTACAGTACCGTGTAGAATGGTTCCTCTTCGAGGTGCCCCAGCGGGGCATAACATACATACACGCAGATGTGCTACATCAACCTCTGGACAGTGCACACAGCAGCTCACTGGTAGAAGTCGGCCGGGACGTGATAGAGTATCTCCCAGGTGCCAACAGCAACCTATGGAAAGCTATCAGTACTAGCCTGTTCACACCCGTAAATCACCTGTTTGACAGCCCCATTCATTAACATATACGCCAGCACGGATGGGATATCGGACGCCCATTTAGAGTTTACACTCTTATTACTCATTGACCTGACGACAACATGATATCATACCAGCAATATCTGGCCTTGGCCGAGATGATGAACCCGATAGAGGATTGCCCCTTCATAACACCTGCACAGATAAAGGTCTTAAACGAACAGATGCCCGCACAGCAACAGATCTGTCAACAAGAAAGAGAGCGCCTACAGTGGGAGAACTGGTATCAACAGAACGCGCGCAGGGCAAGGAGGGAAAGGGAAAATTTCTGATACTGGGAGGCCCTCCTGGAGGAGAGTAAGCGGGATGCAGGAGTCTTGACAGACGACGATCGGCCAGATGTCTTCACATACGACGATGAGCCAGGTGTCTTCTCGGACGAGGATGAGCCAGAGGTCATACAGTGGGAAGAGGAGATGGCGTGGAAGTATAAGATCAAGAAAGCCATCCAGCGGCGGACCTACTATCTTGGTGATAAGGTGAAGTTCCAGAAGTCACATCTCAGAACGCTACTGGCACCCGACATAGTGCTGGATGACCACGTTCTAAGAGACAGCTGTCTCAAGCCCAAAAAGCTGGCACGGTTAGCCAGGCTCTCCACAATGAATCCTTCTATGACTCATAATCAGGTGATGCAGGTGATGCAGGTTTAATCTCTAGGTATACTATGGCAAAGTCAGAGTGGCGGAAGCAACCAGAGCTATACCCCTCCCTGACTGCTGATGAGGGAGGTACCATCCACGGCTGGCGACTCCAACATATAAATACCATCAGGCAGAATCTCGTCCACGAGGCAGAAAAGTATGGCAGCATGCGCAGTCGATATAAGACGGCCTACAACGTCCTCGCGCATGCAACCACTGCTGCAGGTGTGATTGGAGCCAGTGTTGGTGTGGCATCTGTGGCCACTCTCGTTACAGGGGTGGGTGCCCTCGTCGCCATCCCGCTGGGTGGCGTGACACTAGCCGCCACTGTCTTGGCCACGGGCTTGGGGTGGGGCAGCGGCAGATCACAAGGAGGTTGGAGAAGCATGCTAAGTACGTGACGCTAGCACAGAGTATGCTACGGACTATCAACGAGTCTGTCAGCAAAGCTCTCGAGGATGGCCAAGTCACCGATGAAGAGTACCACCATATATTGAAGGTCCAAGCCCTGTACCACACTGAGAAACCTAAAGTGCGACAGCAATACTTCAAAGGCTCCAGCCGGCGGGTTGATATGGAGGAGTTAAAAAACGAGATGTTACGGCGAGGTCACCTCGCCGGTCTCTGGAGTCGAGACGACTACAAATAATGTGCTGCCTGTACGGTAGCTTTAAGAACACCAGTATAGATGGCCTTTCCACTGAACCTCACGACAGTCATCCGGAGCCATCCGCCCCTCCTGGGTACACCCTTGACTGACCTGAGAGGCCAACTGGATGATATACCAGAGCTAGCACCATTCTCTATCACAGTGGATGGACGGGCCCGAACCAGCTTCTCCGTCAAGCCATGGCCGCTGACGAACCGTCCCATCACCATCAAGGATGCGAAGCAAGCTCTTACTTGGATGGCTGCTCCAAGTCTCTCATACTGGAATCAGCAGCTGAACTTTGCCGTGTGGTGTGCCACGGCAGGCTGTGGAGTAAGTTCCACCCTGCTTCACTCCTATTCTGGTACTCCTGAAGCTGTGCTCATCGCCAGCGTCTCAGATTCCACGTGTACTTCACTGTGCGACGAATCCTCCATGTGCTGGGTGCAAGCCTCCCTGATACAAACGACTTCGACCCACAGCTCAACAGTCATAGCGTCTCAGCGGCCAGCAGACTACAGAGAGAGTTCAGAGCTCATCCAGACTATCGGTGGCATGGCAGGGACAACAGCGGTCTAGGGGTTATGTACGGTGACCCGAGACGTGACTACTCAGGATTCCCCTATCGAACACCCCGACGAGTAGGCCGTCGGAAGACAGCGACATTCCCGTTCGATCCAGACTCTGATCCAGGAGGGATAGTGCAAAATATGCACATCACCGGAATCAGGCAGGACTATCCAGATGTGTGGAAGTACTTTGTCCCACACACCAACTCAGGCCTCACATCAGCAGGGATCGTTCGGATCAACCAGTCCCTGGAAGCACTGTGCTACTGCCTCCTTACAGCACAGACCAAGCTGCATCATTCCATAGATGGTGTCAGCGGAGCAGAGGTCCAGGCCATGTTCATCAGTCTCGTTGAGGATATCATCATCGTGGCAGATCACAGCAGTCTTATTGCTAAGTTCCAGCAGGGGTTGCAGAAGGCCCGTCGCAAACTTGACTTTGCTATTTCACTAGACCTATGGTTGATTCCGAGCAACATGATCGTGAGCATCGAGGACGTCAGGGGCTTTAACAACATGATAGTCGAGGGGAGTTCTCCTGGTATCCACTTCGGTTTCAACACGGATACCAACACACCTACACGTAGTATGGGCCATACAGTCGTTCCGACCCTGACACTGCAGCCAGTCGACACGCTGCTTCCCATGGCAGCGCCAACCCCGCCACTGCAGCCAGTCGACACGACACTGCTTCCCGTGGCAGCTCTACGAGTGCTGTCATGCCTAGCTATCGTGGTGCTCAGGATCAGGCTACTCCGGCGCTAGCAAATCAGCTATAAGACTATCCTAACTCTCGTCAGTAGCAGTGGGGACCACGGTGAGACACTGAGCCAGCACATCCTTTTTCCAGCTTGTAGTATCGCAGAGCCTTGTTCAGCTCTGAGTTTGGGGAGGCCATGGAGCTCTGCAACTGCTGTAACACATCTGACAGATACTCCCGATCCTTGCAGAAACCTTTAGCTCGCAGGAGCTGCTCGACGATACTCCCGCCCATGATAAGGTATTCAAGGAAGCAGATCTGCCCCTTACCAAATCCTTGATAGAGCTTCACAGCTGTCAGCTCCTCTGTCAGCTCAGCACCGGAGAGCTGAGCGAGCTCATCTGGCATCTTCTTCTTGTAGGCCTTCAGCTCCCTCCAGAATACCTCATAGTACTTCTCGCATAGCGTGAGCCCAGACATGTTTAAGATGTCTCAATAGAGAGATGAATATTCCTGAGTACCAACCCGGACACCTAGCAGATGCAGACTGGGAAGATCTTATTAGCTCACTCGACAGGGAACACAGGCGTTTAACTGCGTTGTATACTCAGGGCTTAAACAATGACGTCAACGGTACATATCGTGAAGCAACTTTCCGAGAGCCAGGTGCGTCTTCAGAAGGTGGAGAACGTGCTACGAACCAAGACACAGAAGGTACTGACACAGGCTAAGCCTCTGGCAGTCCATGTCGCCAGTAACGTGGCGGCGAATGTGGCCGTGGTGAAGATGACAGGGGGAAATGGGGTTCTTCCTGCTGCCACTGCAGCTGTCCTCGCTACTGTTGTGAGTGGGGTGGCCGGCCACTGTCTCGAAATAACTCACCCCATCCCAAAGATCGCCCTCAGTGGTGCCGCCTACACTGCTGCTGCCAAGATCATGGGTGAACCTGTTACACTAATGGAGGCCGCGGTTCTAGGGCTAGCGACGAGTGCAATGGCTGAGATCATCGTCGCCTATGTTTAGCCACTCTGAATAGTGAGAGATGGATGATGAGACCCCTGCAGCATATGAGGCATGGCATGCCAGAGGGCAGTGTGTAGCCCATAGTCGAGCACGCAGCCTGATGATTGCCAATGCTCAGGAATGGTGGACCGCCCACAAGGCGTGCCTCTGCAGAGAGGGCAAGTACCCTGAGCACTGCTACCTATTCCCTTGGCCGACTGCGTGGTCCTCCTATGCCCAACTATTTTACTGGGGTTATGACTAGTGGGTTTAAGCCATCTGTATATGACTATGACTCTGTCATTCACAGACCTAAAAAGCAAAGACCTAGGCGATCTTGCTCACTTGGGCGAGGCACGCCTGGGTTCAGAGGACACTGTTGCCCCTATCTCCTTCCTAGACTTCGATGAGAAGGGAGACCCGCGGGAGATCCGAGGTACCATCCCAGCCCGAGATCCCGTCGGGAACACAGATACAGTAGGACAATCGTCCATTAACAAGGCCAAGACTGTATACAAGGGGATGGGCATCAAAGACAGGGCAACGATGCTCGGTATGCTTGGAGTCGACGAGGCTGGTGCCATCAAGGTTATGGCTGAGTCCTATGCACAAGACCTGGTTAAGGATCTCCTGAAACCACGCAGCTCTTTCCAACAAGACGGAGAGAATCTCAGGGTAGGCACCATGGGCCTGAGCAATATCACTGTCGATGGCAAAAAAGGTGCTACCGCCAGCCTCCAGCTACCAGAGGTGAAGAAGTCAGGGTTTTTTGGTTTGCCGTTTAAGCTCACATAATAGTCATGACTTCCTGTGCATGTATCGTACAGATACTGGATGTACTAGACACTGTGGGTGCTGACACAGGCCCTCTACGCTATCTTCCCAGCTGCTGCTGGGATTTCATGCTTGACACCTCCATCGCATCCTTCGTATCCGCCGGAGGTACAAGACTACCCACACAGCAGGCGCAAAAGCTGGTGCAGGAAGTATTGCCGTTTAGTCTCCCAGATATAGACGAGACTACCGCCGACCAAGTGCTAATCATCCTCCGCGCGCATGTCTGTACCATTCGACAGTAGGCCGGCCGATGCTGGCCAGGTGGTGCTGATCATTGCCCCGTCAGGCCACGGGAAAAACATCTTGCAGCGGGCTCTCCTGGCCGAACAGCTACACTCTCAATACATCCTTCTGGTGTCTGACTCCGCCGCTGAGGCGGTTGACAGTAATGATCAATGGTACAATGGTCCAATCACCAAGACGCGGAACCTGCAAGCCCTGATGGAGAAGCTGCTGGCAGCCCGACTGACAGAACCCCTTGTTCTAGTTATCGATGACCCTGCAATGGACCAGAAGACAGTCACCTACCTCAGCAACATCACCAGGTGCATCCGGCACACAAAGATAACTGTCTTCATCCTCTTCCAAAAGTACACCCTCGAGATCTCCCCGGATATCCGCCACAATGCCCGGTTGCTATACTTCAGCTCCAAGTGTGGACGTGCCCTGCTCGAGACCATATACGACAGCCTAACCCTCAAGGAGCCCAAAGGGTACTTTATCGCAGGTGTAAAGAGGGCAGCTGAGCTGTACCGCTTCACCTTCAGCAGCAAGGAGACAGGTGAGCTGTCACACTTCTAGCCCTCTCTGGAAAAGGTGCAGACCTTCACCTACAAGCTGAATCCAGCCAGGAAACTAGCCTGCTCTACGCGTCATCGCTGACAGACTGTCGGCCGCAACTTTTTTCGTTCATCAGAAGGCTGAGGAACTTCGTCCGCTACTTCGTCAGAAGCTTTAGGAACTTCGTCAGAAGCCTGGAGGAACTTCGTCAGAAGCTTGAGGAACTTCGTCAGAAGCTTAAGGAACTTCGTCAGAAGCCTGAGGAACTTCGTCAGAAGCTTGAGGAACTTCGTCAAAAGCTTGAGGAACTTCGTCAGAAGCCTGGAGGAACTTCGTCAGAAGCCTGAGGAACTTCGTCAGAAGCTTGAGGAACTTCGTCAGAAGCTTGAGGAACTTCGTCAGAAGCTTGAGGAATTTCGTCAGTTTCGTCAGAAGCCTGTTGCTGAAACTCTATCCACTGAGGGTCAGATGGTAGGGCTCTCTTCTTCTGGAACTTCTCATGGAAGACCCACTTTTTCCATGCGCGACTGGCATCTGACTTGTGAGCGGTTTTGATGAGGTAGTCCTGGTAGTTATCTGGGAATTTCAGAAATGCTGGCAGATCCCTGTCCAATCTGCTACGCCCTCTTTCATTGAAGATATGCTCAACAGCCTCCTTGCAGTCAACAGTTAACCCCTCCTGTGTACCTTTTGCATGACCAGTGTCATGGCTCTCCGCTACAGCGGCACTGACCTCCTCCCTGAAGTAGTTAGTTGCTCCAGACTGGAGGCTATTCAGCATCTCTCGCTCTTCCTGGCTATGGAGACTAAATATGGCAGCCCACTTTCCGACCGTTAGTAGATCTTTGGGGTCGACCCTCGCCTTTTGGAGAGCTAGAATAACAGGACTGTTGGTTTGGCCCACAGGTAGATCGAGTGTCCTGCCCTGGGTGCTGTCAAACTTCCGGTAGAGTATCAGAGTCAGGAGTTCTTTTGTACTACGAGCTGGCGCTCCTTCCTCTATGGTGGCCAGTATCTCCGCATCCGTTGGCGGTGTAACCTTGACTCGCTCGTGGATAATGTTGATGTCACGAAGCAGGCCTCGGACCTTATCACAGTGGGACAGTGCACGTCGTGGCTGTCGTGCCAACTGTCGTGCCGACTTGTCCTGCTGCCTATAGATAATCTGCTGTAGAACTTTACCAAACATGGCAGCCGTTTAACCCCCCTATATACCCAGACCTTAAACATGCTGCAGTATGTGCAACATCCGGATGGGGCCATTGAACCTGCGACATCGCACCGCACTGATCCTCGGAAGGACTGCCTGATGGTCATTCGACCCAGTATACACGATGAGAACCCATTGTCCGCTGCTGGGATGTACATTGACTTTGCAATCTCGGCACAGATCCACGAGATCAAGCGCATGACACTCGGGTTCAAGCTTCAGAGCACAATAGAACAGACGGTAGAGCTCCCGAAGGTTCTGAACAGGTGGGAGATCGTGCAGAGCAACAGCACCATGGACACTAGCTATGTGAACGATGAGTACCGAGTCCTAGGTCCGCTGGCTCGAGAACCAACCTTCTATGCAAAGGGAAAGGGGTACTACGCTGTGGGGTGCAATGAGGGGTTCACGGAATTCGAACCAGAGGCAGGTGTCGAGAAGCCTGTGGCAGTTCCACTCTTCACCCTCCTCGAGAACACACGCGTGAATCTGGCTGCCATGCAGGATGGGCTGTTCCTCCGGGTGTACACTGAGCAGCTCGCAGATGTGACGATGAATGCTCCAAGACTTCATGTCTGGCATGACGAGAATGACCAGGAACTGAAGCAAACTGGTTCCAAACAGCGGCTCGTGCATGTGGAGCGAGAACACCAGCAGCTCCAAGCCACAGCTAACCAATGGGCAGAGCTGACATTGCATCGTGGTGCATCGGACTGTGTCGCTGTTGCGGTCCTGGTTCAGAAGGGAGGAGTCATCCAGGAGGTGGGTAACTAGATGACTTCAAGCTTGTGGTTGCTGGGACCAATGTTCTTGGTGAGGTACGCGAGCTGGCTGACTACCAACTCTACAGACAGAAAACTAAGTCATATGCACTTCTGCGACTAAACAGCGGAAGCGAGGACCTCGAGTCGGCACTCGAGGACCGTCACCACATCGGGGGCAGGAACATCCCACCTAATCAGGGCAACCGGCTCAGCTTCAACATCGGAAACCTCATAGCTGGGACTCACTCATTAGGTGTGATGGTACTTTACTTTGCCTATGCTAAGGTATGTGTGTCGAACACATCAGGTATTCAGATTGAGCGTGCGTAGAGCACGACTCCTGTCGTCACAGCTGCAGCTGCCACCACTACAATAAGCTCTGCTGTCTTCTGACCTGTCGATGCTTCATAGTCGAGCGTTGGCTGAGATATCTCTACAGCCTCGTAGTACTGATCGAGACTCTCATCTGCCTCTTTGAGGCTCTGGTTGGCCTGAGCTCGGAGTTGTCGTCGGCGTGCCTCCCTCTGGCGCATATGCTCGAGTGCTTTGCTATACTCAAACTTCTCCTTAGACAGCTTCTCCATCGCCTGGTTATGACGCTCACGCTCGACCTCTGCCGCCTTCTTGTCGGCGAAGCTGAGTCCCCAGTTCGCTAAGGCAAACACGCCCGCATTCAAGATTGCGGAGGCCATGCTATAGACTACAGTTTAAAGCTACTATTATAGCTGTCCCCAGCGATGGGTATGTATGAACCAGAGGCGTATGAAGATCCAGTCGAGGATATAGATGACGATGACTATGATGAGGAGGATTATGAGGCAGACGACTACGATGTACCGGAGACCACGGGTGATGATGTAGAGCCTGAATCCCGCAAGCTCATACACAGAGCGAAACGTCTCTATTGCACTTATGTAAAAGGGTCTATCGGTCCGCTGGCAGCAGTTGGGCCTCTGATCACTCTGTTCACAACGAAGGCGGGCGAGACGGTCCGCAAGATCGCCAACATTGCTCTCCATGGTTTGGAGAAGATTTCTGAAGCCATACCAGCCATCGCCTCAGGAGTAGGTACGTTCTTCGGAGTCGTAGGCCCTTGGCTACCATATGTTGCCATAGCACTTGCGGCCATCTGGGCGGCCGAACATTTAAGCCTTACTATATAAGGATGGCGTCTCTGTACGACCTGGTCAAGACACTAAACTTCCGAGGGTTAGTCGATAAGCTACCATTTAGCGAGGATCCAGCAGAGACTAGACGCCGGTGTACGGAGGTGTTTGAGGAGGTCTTCAGTGATAGTCGAATGCATAACGGCCGTCTGTTCGTCTGTATAGAGTTCGCCCAGGCTGTGCGTGACAGGACGGGAGTGGACGTCAGTGATACCCTTACTCGGACCGTGCGTGACAGGACAGGAGTGAACGTCAGTGATGGAATCCGGGGGCTTATCAACCATCTTTCTTGAGGAACTCTACTATCAGCCTGCTGGATATTATCGTGAGCCCCACCAACTACTCGAGGCTGTGCGTCGCAAGGGCCACAACTTCACATTGGAGACAGGTAGCCAGTGGCTCAGCCGCCAGGCGATGTGACAGATCTACAGACCTCGTCCACGGTACATCAGGCATGCCCATTTCGATGAAACTGTCCCGAATATAGTTCACCAGGCAGATGTTTATTCCTTCCACACGACTCGGTTGTTCGTAAGACCTACACGTATGCCCTCACCATCGTCGATGTCGCCAGCAGGTACAAGGCTGCAGCACCACTCACAGACAAGTCAGCTGGCCAGGTGGCCCAGGCATTCCAGGGTGTCTACGAGGATCCGGAAAATCCCCTCCAGTGGCCAGAATTGTTGCAGGTGGATGAGGGTAAGGAGTTCAGAGGCGAGACTGCGGCCCTCATGAGGAAACATGGTGTGGTGATTAGACGAGGTGAAGTTGGTCACCACCGTGCCCAGGCAATCGTCGAGCGGTGGAATCGGACACTAGCAGAAAGACTGTTTGCACACCAATATGCCCAGGAGATGGCACAGGCTGGAGAGCGGTCCAGGGTGTGGGTGAAAGGTTTGCCCATGGTGGTAGAGCGATGCGATACTGAAGTAACTCGGTTAACTGGTAAGAAGCCAGTAGAGGCTATCCAACGATCATCTGTTGCCCAACCTTCCGGAGGAGCAGACAAGGAACAGGTGTGCCTTCCATCTTATGCTCTGGTTCGGTATCTGTATGAACCTGGTGAGTTGGAAGGTGGGTGACGACGTGCAACAGATCCTAACTGGTCGCTAGATGTCCACACACTTGACAGGTATGTCAAGATGGAGGGGCAGCCTACGCTGTACTATCTGGCACGCTCAGAGAGCTGTCCCAAGCGTCCCTTTGTTCGGGAGGGGCTTCATGTGGTCCCTCCAGACACACAACTGCCCCCGTCGCCAGGAGCCCGAGGGATATGGTACTCGATTGGCTCGGTATGGACACCATCTGGCAACACATGCCGCTTATCATAGTAGGCTGAGAGACCGAGTTTTTCCTGTTCATACGTCACCATTGCCTGGTTGCGCATGCGTAGGCATCGGTGTGCAGCTCCGTCCACGCTACTGTTTAGGGCACTGAAGAACCTCTGCCAAGAGACATCGTTCTGACACTTAGACATACCTTTGGCTGAGCATTTCACCTTCCCAGCGAGGCTCTCTACGTAGTAGCATTTGGAACAGTGATCGATACCACGGTTGCCTTCGAACTCGAGCTTGAACAGTCCTGGAGTCCGTCCAGACCACTTGTTCCAAGCTACCCACTCTCGCTTATGAGCCTCATACTCTGCTCGCAGCTCAGGGCGAATGACGTCGTCGAGGCTGGTGGCAGCTATTGCGATGTACGCAGAGTCTGTGTCCATCTGGGGGTACTCGAAGCTGTCACGAGGCACATAGTGATCCAGGAAGTCGTAGTAGAACTCCAGCATCCTCAGCTTCGCGAGCTCGTATACGGCTATCCCCACCTGGAAGGGGCGACGAATGGTGACTTTGGCCTTGCGACTCTGGAGCTCGTACGACTCGCCGATCTCCTCGAGATCCTCGAACCATGCACTGCAGAAGGCTCCATCCACTGCTCGTTCATCCTTGGTGAAGGTCGTGCTGCTGTGACGCTCTAGAGCCTCGATGAGCTTGCCGTAAGCACTGTTGCCTAGTAGCTTGAACAGATCTGCAAAGAGCACTTTGCTCTTATCAACATCTCCTGTACGACGAGCATCGGTACCATTGTTTACAAACCATTCAAAGTGTCTCTGCAGCTTGTGGTCTATTGTCCGGTAGACAGCTGTAATCTCTAGCCAATGGGCGAGGTACCACTTGAGTGACGGTGCATACAAGAGCTTCCTCTTGGTTGAGAGTGTGCCGACTAGTTTTCTGGTAGTGGGACGTTTCCTACATGTTTTCTCTAGGTATGTGAGCATCTCAACAGCTACTGCCTCAGCTGGAATTTCTCTGTTGTAGAAGAGAGGTGGCATTTCCTCGAACTTCGCCCGCAGTGCCTTGGGAACCTCTATGTCCACTTCAGCGAAACCGAACCAGTGGTCACCCAGCAGATCCTTCTTAAATCGTGCTACGTCGCTAGCACCGGACCACTGCCATACTGTCTCCTTATCACATGGCGTCTCTTTAGACATCGTAGACAAGTACAGCGCATTTGCGTCATAGCCGAGTAGACGTTGGCAGACACGCTCACTCTGGCGGATGCGTGTCACGCCTGCCTCGTGGTATCTGGTAAACACGATGCTGGGCCCTCCAACAACCGCATCCTTCAGCATCTCGTAGGCCTTCTTGCCCAGAGAGTAGAAGCTAACATCCGGCATGTGCTTAGCGGTTCCACGTAGGAGGTACTGCAGTGACACACCTGGGAGAGACACTGCATCTTTGAGGATGTCTATTTCTATTTCTGTGTAGAACTCCCGCATCTGCTCTAGGGCTTTGATGAATGGACTGACATCCAGGTTGTTGTAGTATCGCAGCCAGTCGGCGAATGTCCGCATTCCATGCTCGCTGAATGTCTGTTTGCACTGTTTCCACTCCGATAGCTTCAGGAGGTAGCTATCCTTGAGCTTAGACCACCACGCTGGGTAGTCGGGCAGTCCGGGATAATTAAGCCTCTCGGGTGTGTCGAACCATTCATATGGGAACCAGCTCGTCTGCTGTGTACACCCATAGGCTTTGATCCATGCCTCGTAGGAGACTCCTGGGCCAAGGTAGTTCAAGACATCGAGAAACCTAAGCTCGGGGGTGATGAGGAACATTGTCTGGTTCGCTTTCTTGGCGACTTTCACTGTGCCAGTACTGTTGCTCAGCTCATCCACAAAGTGCTTCTTGATCAGGTTTAGGTCATAGCGGCCAGAGTTGAAGCCTAGCACCGGAACTTGGTCACACCACTCGGTAATCAGTCGCTGCTGTCGTTTTGGGAGCTTTTCAAGGTCTAAAGGTATGAACTGTGCCCTGACATCTGTACGGATTCTGTGTGCTCGCCTGGTAATCTCATCCATGAAAGCCTTGATCAGAGCTTCTGGGTCAGGATTGCAGAGGTGAGTTGGCTCACTGGTGGAGCCTTCCAAGGAGCAGCCGACTGACACAGAGATCGTTATGTGTGTACTCTCAATCATGAGAGTCTCCGTAGGATGAGTCTTGGCACCATCTAGGAGTGCCTCAAAGTCATAGACGATGAAGTGCGGGTATGAGACGGTCCGAACTCGTTTAGGGACGCTTGGACATCGTTTTATACAGCACTCCCACTGTACCACAAGCATGCATCCAGATGCTCTCAGCTTCTCCTCTCTCAGGACTGTCTTGTGGTATCTTTGTTCGGCATCCTCTCCGTGCTGGTGCTGAGGGCATCCATGCCAGAAACAGCCGTGGAACTGGTAAACGGTGTTGGTAGTCGGATCATAACCATCTACGGGAGCCCCCTCGATCCAATGCTCGCCACCGTGCCCACACGCTACATGGTGTATGTGTATACCTCTGTTTCTCGACTCATACCTGACCCATCGAGTAGCCGCTGAACTGGTTGGTTGGTTGAGATGGATAGAAGGCTTTCTCATATGCAGACTGTGGTGCATCAACCTTCTCCCCAGGGCAATCTATGGTTGCTTTGCCGCCTGTACAATGGTCAGCATGACGCTGAAGATTCGGGTCCTTTGTGAACCTCTGCTGACAGTGACTGCAGACTAGTGTGTGGGCCAGCTTGGAGATGTTCTTGATATAGAAGGCATGGTGGTCGTACACTCTGATGGTCATAGCGTCACGGCGGTGGGCCGCTTGCCTGATCAGATGCCAGGTGCCCTCTTTGGTTGGTTCATACACACGAATCCCGATCTTCGCGAAGAACTCTACCTTATCCAACTGATCCATAGAGGTTTTTGGAGCATCAGGCATAGGTGCGCGGGCACTGTAGAACTGTCTAGCGAGCTCTCGTGCAGGAGCAGTACTTCTATCAGGTCTCGCTCCCTGATACATTGCTAGGCATCTTCAGAGACACATGTTATCATTGTAGGTGTCAAGTGCCACCATACTCTTCCTCTGTCGTAGCCAGTCTGGGAGCAGTCCTGCCCCAAGCAAAGGCTGGTGGTCGATGACAGCCTTGACCTCAACGTTGATTGATCGGACGAAAGCCCACTTGGTGTTGGGTCGATCGATGTTGTCGGGAGTAGTTATGGGTGCGGCTGGCCGTTATTGTTCTTCCCAGCACGGGGTCTTCAAGGACAATGGGTTTTTCAGGAGATCAAAGGAAGTTCAAGTGGAATGGAATGTTGAGAACAATGGCGCTCAGGGGCACACGCATTCTAGAGAACAATGGCGACTATAACGCCACATTTTTCTAGATAACAATGACGACTATATTCACACGTATTTGAGAATCTGCAACACTGGAATGTTCTATTATTTTGAATGAGTTAACCCTTAAAAGTATAAAAGTTGTGTATTTTACGTTTGAACGTAGTGGCGGCGGTCCCCCCCTCCGTGGTTATCTACCATTGTAAAACTAATAAGGGAGTAATGTATGATAATGTAAAAGAATAGAGTTTAAGAGGTGGTCCGATAATGGAGGTCGTAAGAGGTTGAGGATGTATGAGGAATTACGGTATTAATGTTTGATAATAATTTGACTGTTTCGTCGCTAACGTTATTAGTAAACTGTAGAATATTTAGAGATTGCCCGTAAGCTGTTAGTAAGCAACAGCTACCAGACAGATTAGCAACAAAATATTAAAAATAATCTCGTATTAATGGTATGTACGGTTGGAATGGTAACCAAGACATGGTGGTGATGGATTGTATCCTGGGTTAAAAAGAAGTTAACCCTAATACCGATGAATATATAGTTCATTTTCTATCGATACCATACAGGAAAACTGTTGAATATTTTGAAATTAATTTGATGACGCTAACGTTATTAGTAAAACTATTTTTGTCGAATATTGTGATTGACTTTTAACCGTCATTACGCGCAAATTGTTTTTAAATACTTTGCAATAACGTCAATCGTTTTAGATACGACGGTTAAAATTTCGTAATTATATCTCTGAGGGTACCGTTTATAGAATTGTATGTAGAGC
>CM067361.1:24808742-24834095 GCA_034401795.1 Chaetoderma sp. LZ-2023a | reverse complement strand
ACAGGTCAGAAGACAGCAGAGCTTATTGTAGTGGTGGCAGCTGCAGCTGTGACGACAGGAGTCGTGCTCTACGCACGCTCACTCTGAATACCTGATGTGTTCGACACACATACCTTAGCATAGGCAAAGTAAAGTACCATCACACCTAATGAGTGAGTCCCAGCTATGAGGTTTCCGATGTTGAAGCTGAGCCGGTTGCCCTGATTAGGTGGGATGTTCCTGCCCCCGATGTGGTGACGGTCCTCGAGTGCCGACTCGAGGTCCTCGCTTCCGCTGTTTAGTCGCAGAAGTGCATATGACTTAGTTTTCTGTCTGTAGAGTTGGTAGTCAGCCAGCTCGCGTACCTCACCAAGAACATTGGTCCCAGCAACCACAAGCTTGAAGTCATCTAGTTACCCACCTCCTGGATGACTCCTCCCTTCTGAACCAGGACCGCAACAGCGACACAGTCCGATGCACCACGATGCAATGTCAGCTCTGCCCGTTGGTTAGCTGTGGCTTGGAGCTGCTGGTGTTCTCGCTCCACATGCACGAGCCGCTGTTTGGAACCAGTTTGCTTCAGTTCCTGGTCATTCTCGTCATGCCAGACATGAAGTCTTGGAGCATTCATCGTCAAATCTGCGAGCTGCTCAGTGTACACCCGGAGGAACAGCCCATCCTGCATGGCAGCCAGATTCACGCGTGTGTTCTCGAGGAGGGTGAAGAGTGGAACTGCCACAGGCTTCTCGACACCTGCCTCTGGTTCGAATTCCGTGAACCCCTCATTGCACCCCACAGCATAGTACCCCTTTCCCTTTGCATAGAAGGTTGGTTCTCGAGCCAGCGGACCTAGGACTCGGTACTCATCGTTCACATAGCTAGTGTCCATGGTGATGTTGCTCTGCACGATCTCCCACCTGTTCAGAACCTTCGGGAGCTCTACCGTCTGTTCTATTGTGCTCTGAAGCTTGAACCCGAGTGTCATGCGCTTGATCTCGTGGATCTGTGCCGAGATTGCAAAGTCAATGTACATCCCAGCAGCGGACAATGGGTTCACATCGTGTATACTGGGTCGAATGACCATCAGGCAGTCCTTCCGAGGATCAGTGCGGTGCGATGTCGCAGGTTCAATGGCCCCATCCGGATGTTGCACATACTGCAGCATGTTTAAGGTCTGGGTATATAGGGGGGTTAAACGGCTGCCATGTTTGGTAAAGTTCTACAGCAGATTATCTATAGGCAGCAGGACAAGTCGGCATGACAGTTGGCACGACAGCCACGACGTGCACTGTCCCACTGTGATAAGGTCCGAGGCCTGCTTCGTGACATCAACATTATCCACGAGCGAGTCAAGGTTACACCGCCAACGGATGCGGAGATACTGGCCACCATAGAGGAAGGAGCGCCAGCTCGTAGTACAAAAGAACTCCTGACTCTGATACTCTACCGGAAGTTTGAAAGCACCCAGGGCAGGACACTCGATCTACCTGTGGGCCAAACCAACAGTCCTGTTATTCTAGCTCTCCAAAAGGCGAGGGTCGACCCCAAAGATCTACTAACGGTCGGAAAGTGGGCTGCCATATTTAGTCTCCATAGCCAGGAAGAGCGAGAGATGCTGAATAGCCTCCAGTCTGGAGCAACTAACTACTTCAGGGAGGAGGTCAGTGCCGCTGTAGCGGAGAGCCATGACACTGGTCATGCAAAAGGTACACAGGAGGGGTTAACTGTTGACTGCAAGGAGGCTGTTGAGCATATCTTCAATGAAAGAGGGCGTAGCAGATTGGACAGGGATCTGCCAGCATTTCTGAAATTCCCAGATAACTACCAGGACTACCTCATCAAAACCGCTCACAAGTCAGATGCCAGTCGCGCATGGAAAAAGTGGGTCTTCCATGAGAAGTTCCAGAAGAAGAGAGCCCTGCCATCTGACCCTCAGTGGATAGAGTTTCAGCAACAGGCTTCTGACGAAACTGACGAAATTCCTCAAGCTTCTGACGAAGTTCCTCAAGCTTCTGACGAAGTTCCTCAAGCTTCTGACGAAGTTCCTCAGGCTTCTGACGAAGTTCCTCCAGGCTTCTGACGAAGTTCCTCAAGCTTTTGACGAAGTTCCTCAAGCTTCTGACGAAGTTCCTCAGGCTTCTGACGAAGTTCCTTAAGCTTCTGACGAAGTTCCTCAAGCTTCTGACGAAGTTCCTCCAGGCTTCTGACGAAGTTCCTAAAGCTTCTGACGAAGTAGCGGACGAAGTTCCTCAGCCTTCTGATGAACGAAAAAAGTTGCGGCCGACAGTCTGTCAGCGATGACGCGTAGAGCAGGCTAGTTTCCTGGCTGGATTCAGCTTGTAGGTGAAGGTCTGCACCTTTTCCAGAGAGGGCTAGAAGTGTGACAGCTCACCTGTCTCCTTGCTGCTGAAGGTGAAGCGGTACAGCTCAGCTGCCCTCTTTACACCTGCGATAAAGTACCCTTTGGGCTCCTTGAGGGTTAGGCTGTCGTATATGGTCTCGAGCAGGGCACGTCCACACTTGGAGCTGAAGTATAGCAACCGGGCATTGTGGCGGATATCCGGGGAGATCTCGAGGGTGTACTTTTGGAAGAGGATGAAGACAGTTATCTTTGTGTGCCGGATGCACCTGGTGATGTTGCTGAGGTAGGTGACTGTCTTCTGGTCCATTGCAGGGTCATCGATAACTAGAACAAGGGGTTCTGTCAGTCGGGCTGCCAGCAGCTTCTCCATCAGGGCTTGCAGGTTCCGCGTCTTGGTGATTGGACCATTGTACCATTGATCATTACTGTCAACCGCCTCAGCGGCGGAGTCAGACACCAGAAGGATGTATTGAGAGTGTAGCTGTTCGGCCAGGAGAGCCCGCTGCAAGATGTTTTTCCCGTGGCCTGACGGGGCAATGATCAGCACCACCTGGCCAGCATCGGCCGGCCTACTGTCGAATGGTACAGACATGCGCGCGGAGGATGATTAGCACTTGGTCGGCGGTAGTCTCGTCTATATCTGGGAGACTAAACGGCAATACTTCCTGCACCAGCTTTTGCGCCTGCTGTGTGGGTAGTCTTGTACCTCCGGCGGATACGAAGGATGCGATGGAGGTGTCAAGCATGAAATCCCAGCAGCAGCTGGGAAGATAGCGTAGAGGGCCTGTGTCAGCACCCACAGTGTCTAGTACATCCAGTATCTGTACGATACATGCACAGGAAGTCATGACTATTATGTGAGCTTAAACGGCAAACCAAAAAACCCTGACTTCTTCACCTCTGGTAGCTGGAGGCTGGCGGTAGCACCTTTTTTGCCATCGACAGTGATATTGCTCAGGCCGATGGTGCCTACCCTGAGATTCTCTCCGTCTTGTTGGAAAGAGCTGCGTGGTTTCAGGAGATCCTTAACCAGGTCTTGTGCATAGGACTCAGCCATAACCTTGATGGCACCAGCCTCGTCGACTCCAAGCATACCGAGCATCGTTGCCCTGTCTTTGATGCCCATCCCCTTGTATACAGTCTTGGCCTTGTTAATGGACGATTGTCCTACTGTATCTGTGTTCCCGACGGGATCTCGGGCTGGGATGGTACCTCGGATCTCCCGCGGGTCTCCCTTCTCATCGAAGTCTAGGAAGGAGATAGGGGCAACAGTGTCCTCTGAACCCAGGCGTGCCTCGCCCAAGTGAGCAAGATCGCCTAGGTCTTTGCTTTTTAGGTCTGTGAATGACAGAGTCATAGTCATATACAGATGGCTTAAACCCACTAGTCATAACCCCAGTAAAATAGTTGGGCATAGGAGGACCACGCAGTCGGCCAAGGGAATAGGTAGCAGTGCTCATGGTACTTGCCCTCTCTGCAGAGGCACGCCTTGTGGGCGGTCCACCATTCCTGAGCATTGGCAATCATCAGGCTGCGTGCTCGACTATGGGCTACACACTGCCCTCTGGCATGCCATGCCTCATATGCTGCAGGGGTCTCATCATCCATCTCTCACTATTCAGAGTGGCTAAACATAGGCGACGATGATCTCAGCCATTGCACTCGTCGCTAGCCATAGAACCGCGGCCTCCATTAGTGTAACAGGTTCACCCATGATCTTGGCAGCAGCAGTGTAGGCGGCACCACTGAGGGCGATCTTTGGGATGGGGTGAGTTATTTCGAGACAGTGGCCGGCCACCCCACTCACAACAGTAGCGAGGACAGCTGCAGTGGCAGCAGGAAGAACCCCATTTCCCCCTGTCATCTTCACCACGGCCACATTCGCCGCCACGTTACTGGCGACATGGACTGCCAGAGGCTTAGCCTGTGTCAGTAACTTCTGTGTCTTGGTTCGTAGCAGGTTCTCCACCTTCTGAAGACGCACCTGGCTCTCGGGCAGTTGCTTCACGATATGTACCGTTGACGTCATTGTTTAAGCCCTGAGTATACAACGCAGTTAAACGCCTGTGTTCCCTGTCGAGTGAGCTAATAAGATCTTCCCAGTCTGCATCTGCTAGGTGTCCGGGTTGGTACTCAGGAATATTCATCTCTCTATCGAGACATCTTAAACATGTCTGGGCTCACGCTATGCGAGAAGTACTATGAGGTATTCTGGAGGGAGCTGAAGGCCTACAAGAAGAAGATGCCAGATGAGCTCGCTCAGCTCTCCGGTACTGAGCTGACAGAGGAGCTGACAGCTGTGAAAGCTCTATCAAGGATTTGGTAAGGGGCAGATCTGCTTCTTTGAATACCTTATCATGGGCGGGAGTATCGTCGAGCAGCTCCTGCGAGCTAAAGGTTTCTGCAAGGATCGGGAGTATCTGTCAGATGTGTTACAGCAGTTGCAGAGCTCCATGGCCTCCCCAGACTCAGAGCTGAACAAGGCTCTGCGATACTACAAGCTGGAAAAAGGATGTGCTGGCTCAGTGTCTCACCGTGGTCCCCACTGCTACTGACGAGAGTTAGGATAGTCTTATAGCTGATTTGCTAGCGCCGGAGTAGCCTGATCCTGAGCACCACGATAGCTAGGCATGACAGCACTCGTAGAGCTGCCACGGGAAGCAGTGTCGTGTCGACTGGCTGCAGTGGCGGGGTTGGCGCTGCCATGGGAAGCAGCGTGTCGACTGGCTGCAGTGTCAGGGTCGGAACGACTGTATGGCCCATACTACGTGTAGGTGTGTTGGTATCCGTGTTGAAACCGAAGTGGATACCAGGAGAACTCCCCTCGACTATCATGTTGTTAAAGCCCCTGACGTCCTCGATGCTCACGATCATGTTGCTCGGAATCAACCATAGGTCTAGTGAAATAGCAAAGTCAAGTTTGCGACGGGCCTTCTGCAACCCCTGCTGGAACTTAGCAATAAGACTGCTGTGATCTGCCACGATGATGATATCCTCAACGAGACTGATGAACATGGCCTGGACCTCTGCTCCGCTGACACCATCTATGGAATGACGCAGCTTGGTCTGTGCTGTAAGGAGGCAGTAGCACAGTGCTTCCAGGGACTGGTTGATCCGAACGATCCCTGCTGATGTGAGGCCTGAGTTGGTGTGTGGGACAAAGTACTTCCACACATCTGGATAGTCCTGCCTGATTCCGGTGATGTGCATATTTTGCACTATCCCTCCTGGATCAGAGTCTGGATCGAACGAGAATGTCGCTGTCTTCCGACGGCCTACTCGTCGGGGTGTTCGATAGGGGAATCCTGAGTAGTCACGTCTCGGGTCACCGTACATAACCCCTAGACCGCTGTTGTCGCCGCCATGCCACCGATAGTCTGGATGAGCTCTGAACTCTCTCTGTAGTCTGCTGGCCGCTGAGACGCTATGACTGTTGAGCTGTGGGTCGAAGTCGTTTGTATCAGGGAGGCTTGCACCCAGCACATGGAGGATTCGTCGCACAGTGAAGTACACGTGGAATCTGAGACGGCTGGCGATGAGCACAGCTTCAGGAGTACCAGAATAGGAGTGAAGCAGGGTGGAACTTACTCCACAGCCTGCCGTGGCACACCACACGGCAAAGTTCAGCTGCTGATTCCAGTATGAGAGACTTGGAGCAGCCATCCAAGTAAGAGCTTGCTTCGCATCCTTGATGGTGATGGGACGGTTCGTCAGCGGCCATGGCTTGACGGAGAAGCTGGTTCGGGCCCGTCCATCCACTGTGATAGAGAATGGTGCTAGCTCTGGTATATCATCCAGTTGGCCTCTCAGGTCAGTCAAGGGTGTACCCAGGAGGGGCGGATGGCTCCGGATGACTGTCGTGAGGTTCAGTGGAAAGGCCATCTATACTGGTGTTCTTAAAGCTACCGTACAGGCAGCACATTATTTGTAGTCGTCTCGACTCCAGAGACCGGCGAGGTGACCTCGCCGTAACATCTCGTTTTTTAACTCCTCCATATCAACCCGCCCGCTGGAGCCTTTGAAGTATTGCTGTCGCACTTTAGGTTTCTCAGTGTGGTACAGGGCTTGGACCTTCAATATATGGTGGTACTCTTCATCGGTGACTTGGCCATCCTCGAGAGCTTTGCTGACAGACTCGTTGATAGTCCGTAGCATACTCTGTGCTAGCGTCACGTACTTAGCATGCTTCTCCAACCTCCTTGTGATCTGCCGCTGCCCCACCCCCAAGCCCGTGGCCAAGACAGTGGCGGCTAGTGTCACGCCACCCAGCGGGATGGCGACGAGGGCACCCACCCCTGTAGCGAGAGTGGCCACAGATGCCACACCAGCACTGGCTCCAATCACACCTGCAGCAGTGGTTGCATGCGCGAGGACGTTGTAGGCCGTCTTATATCGACTGCGCATGCTGCCATACGTTTCTGCCTCGTGGACGAGATTCTGCCTGATGGTATTTATATGTTGGAGTCGCCAGCCGTGGATGGTACCTCCCTCATCAGCAGTCAGGGAGGGGTATAGCTCTGGTTGCTTCCGCCACTCTGACTTTGCCATAGTATACCTAGAGATTAAACCTGCATCACCTGCATCACCTGATTATGAGTCATAGAAGGATTCATTGTGGAGAGCCTGGCTAACCGTGCCAGCTTTTTGGGCTTGAGACAGCTGTCTCTTAGAACGTGGTCATCCAGCACTATGTCGGGTGCCAGTAGCGTTCTGAGATGTGACTTCTGGAACTTCACCTTATCACCAAGATAGTAGGTCCGCCGCTGGATGGCTTTCTTGATCTTATACTTCCACGCCATCTCCTCTTCCCACTGTATGACCTCTGGCTCATCCTCGTCCGAGAAGACACCTGGCTCATCGTCGTATGTGAAGACATCTGGCCGATCGTCGTCTGTCAAGACTCCTGCATCCCGCTTACTCTCCTCCAGGAGGGCCTCCCAGTATCAGAAATTTTCCCTTTCCCTCCTTGCCCTGCGCGCGTTCTGTTGATACCAGTTCTCCCACTGTAGGCGCTCTCTTTCTTGTTGACAGATCTGTTGCTGTGCGGGCATCTGTTCGTTTAAGACCTTTATCTGTGCAGGTGTTATGAAGGGGCAATCCTCTATCGGGTTCATCATCTCGGCCAAGGCCAGATATTGCTGGTATGATATCATGTTGTCGTCAGGTCAATGAGTAATAAGAGTGTAAACTCTAAATGGGCGTCCGATATCCCATCCGTGCTGGCGTATATGTTAATGAATGGGGCTGTCAAACAGGTGATTTACGGGTGTGAACAGGCTAGTACTGATAGCTTTCCATAGGTTGCTGTTGGCACCTGGGAGATACTCTATCACGTCCCGGCCGACTTCTACCAGTGAGCTGCTGTGTGCACTGTCCAGAGGTTGATGTAGCACATCTGCGTGTATGTATGTTATGCCCCGCTGGGGCACCTCGAAGAGGACCCATTCTACATGGTACTGTACCATCCGTCTCCCCTCTAGAGAGGGTGATATTATGTTCTCACCACTGGAGAGCAGCAGTCGGACAATCGGCATGAATATATGTCTCGTTTAAACCCCTCCTATAAGCGTGCTATGGAACCCATATTTACTCTCTCGACTGGTCTTGCTGACCTCGCAGATGTGTACGCAGTTGATGCTGCCAAGGTAGAAGACAGTGATGGCAAGTCATTCGCCCTAAGTACGAAGCAAGCTCAAAGGCATTCTCCCTCCACCGCATTGGTAGTGATGGGGTGGAGATGCTCACCGACCTCAAGGATGGGTCGAAAGTGCGTCTGGGTCGCAACATAGATGTCCTCAAGATCGTGTTTCGGAATGATTTCCCGAAGAAGAAGTACATACTCGAGCCGTTGATTGAGGTCTCAGATACAGAGGTGGCAGACATCAACGCCCTAAATGACGACTTCAGCTTTCATCTAGTCAAACCCTATTCGAGCAATGCCCCGCCGATGACACATGAGGGTCTGCTATTGACCCTGGCAAACCTGCAGTTCATGTTTGAGAAGAATGAAGTGTGGTACCGCGCTGGACCTGGGGGTAACTGGCAAACACGGTTGCCCCTATATAGACCTCCCGCAGTCATTGACATAGAGGTTACTCCCCTCTCCACTGTTGTGAAAAGGGATGGGAAAGTTCGAAAGCTCTACAGTCGGGGATCATCCTTCCTCACCTACATAGGTGAAGGTCTCTCCCTAACTAGGGTGGATCCCCGGATCGGGGTTACAGGTGGAATGCTCCTGCTGCGGCGTCCATTCGATGGCCCAGAAGAAGCTGTTAACTTCCAGGAGGGCATCCTATGGGTAGATGGGGTGTCACATGCCACCAAAGCCAAGGGTGCTGTTAAACTGCTTCAGCGAGTGGGACTCACTAGCCCACAAACGACTCATATGGTCCTAGAGCTACGTTTCTTAGCCGGCGGCAAAGTGAAGCAGCTAGCCCCTGCTCTTGAGGGGATAAAGATCACTATCGAACCAGATGGAGCAGAGCTCGATCTGACACTGATATTTCTCGAGGCGTTCACTCTGTTCAGTTTAACTCTTCATGTATAGTCAAGATGCCTTCTTGTATATAAGGCTCGGCGTAGCTGGAAAAAGGTTATCTACCGGAATGCGGCGCGACGTAGATAACGCGCCGCGACGTAGATAACGCGCCGCGACGTAGATAGCTGTGGGGGGCCATGGATCGCCGATCGGCTGCCCCAGGGCTTGAGATTGCTGTGGGGTCCACGGATCGCCGATCGGCTGCCCAGGGTCTGCCTTGCGTAGAGAGGGCCGATAACTTTTTGTTCGATAACATTTCTACCGGGACGGGTCGCGACGTAGATAACATTTTGTTTGAAACATTTCTACCAGGACGGGCCGCGACCTAGATAACTTTTGGCCCATATCTACGCCAAGCCTTACGTCGCCGCGTAGATTAATAATCGGCGATTGTCGGTCTACGGCAGCATCATTTTGAGGTGGTATCATTTTGACTCCGGATCTACTACTGCAATAGATTCCAGTCATATTTCTTTTTATTATATCCAGTAGATGTTCTATTTGTTAGATGGTTAATGGTCATACTGATGATAAACAGCATTTACAGTTGCTTTGAAACGTGAGAAATGTGCATTTGTTGGCCAAGAAGACTATTTTAGAGATTGTACCACTGAAATGACTGGCTAAATGACAGAGCGAGTCATTCCAGTGGTAAATTTTCTAAAAATAGTATCTTGGTATGCCTAAAAATTAACATTCATAAAGCAACAATTTGAATTTTCTAGCGATTACTAATGTTGTGATTCTTTTTATTTAGAACATACATGTGATATTTTGTTTATATTTCAGTCAACATGTCAACCATAGATGGTTTCATCACCAGGCATTTGACCAGTTGCTGTGTCCAGCGAAGCATTTAGATATGCAAATACAATCCTGTTGACAATACCAAATAACTGTATTTTATCAGCATAGAGCATGCTGTACATTGTGCATTCCGGTTGCTTGCCTGACCTTTGTAAACTGTCCATAGTATGGTGATATGTTAAGGAGAGTGTAATCAATAATCTTGAGAACGCATTAAATTGGGTTTATGACATTTATAACGCAATGCCACAGCTCATATCACTACTTGTAGTTGGCACTCATACTGGATTTCTGACCCATCGTCCATTTCGACAGAGTTCTTTCACAAGCCTACTCAGATTTACTGATCGGGAAAAACCACTCGCAAGGTTTATCATCAGGAATCGCAATGGTTGCGGCTGGTCTCAGCTGGACATACTGGATGTGCAACAAATCTTGAACAATTGTAAAATATATTTAGAACTGATGACGAGATTATAATGACGGTCAAAATATGTAATATCATCAGCAGATGTCTTCTGACAGAGGGCTCCAGTGTAAATGTTCTTTCGCCTGAATGATTTTGAACCTAAACCCCTAGCACATTTCATGAATTGGGCATTGAAAATATGTTAGTTACTTATATTGCCGTAACACTTGAACTTATCATATGGATGAATTGAATGTCTCAATCTACCATACCAGCACTGTTAACACAACCTGCTATAGATGTATATCAGTGTTTCTATCATTCAGTATCCTGTCATGTTTTAACCCTTTAACACTCATATCAGCCAAAGATGGTCTTGAGAAATGTCCATTTATAGACAAAGCGAAGACTATATTTGAAGATTTACCACTGGAATGACTGGCTCGATAACCGATCCAGTCATTCAAGTGGTAAATGTTCACAAATAATCATCTTAGTCTGCAAATGAACATCTTCTATGAGAAAATTGAACAAATTCAAGGTTTAAATGGTTAAGTACTATGAATTTGAACATGTTATCCCATGACAAATTACAGCTATTTATTCAATACAAATAAATACATCCTCGTAAACTGAATATCACTATTAACTTTATTATTTTGCGAGCTCGGCTACTATTTGTGAGTTTTCTGCAAAATTTTGTTTTGAAATGGAAATTGATTGGAGGCTTCATAAAACTGGTCTGGAATTTGATAAATTCATTATAGACTCCGCATGGAATTTCATTCTGCAGGTCCATGAATCCTGTTAACTATGTAGCATTGTAATACAGCTTCGGGTATTGAAGAATGGCCATTTGCTGGCCAAGAGAAGAATATTTTTTAACATTTACCACTGGAATAGCGGGATAAGTTGATAAGCAAGCCAGTCAATTAATCCTGGAGCGATTTCTACAAATAGTGCTGTTGGCCTGAACAAATGAACATTCAGTGAGCAAAATCTTAGAATTTCTTGACAAATCTTGGCCATTAAAGGGTTAAGCTGACCAATCCAGACCATTAATCCATTTAACACTGAAGCCTGCCAAAACAGCTTTAGCAGGAATCTTAGGAAATATTCATTTTGCAAACCAAGGACTGGCTAAGATATTTTTGAAAATTTAAGACCTGGGCGTAAGTGATAAACTTGTCAAAATTATCTTTTGGTGTGCAACTTGGCATTTTCTATGGCAAATGGGTTGAGCCAAAAGCTCTAATTATGTATTATGCTATGGCTGGAATTATGTAAGATGAAAAATAGAGTTAATTTTGAATGTGCTTTGACCAACTCGGTCATGATTTACTATTGTACCCATATATGGGTGTCCATCCATTCTCATGCTGTGAATTGGTAATTATAGCAAGGTTCGTACTGATCATGGAAATCCTGGAATGTCATGGAATTTGAAAATTTAAATTCCAGACCTAGAAAGTCATAGAAAATCAGTGTTTTTTATCATAGGTCATGGAAAAGTCATGGAAAATCATGTAAAATAAAAAGAAATCTGTTGGCATAAAGATGATTAATAATCTCTAAGCAATAAATATTACAGCAACAGCTTACCAAACAAGGCTGTGGCTTGGTTGTTGCAATATTCAGACATTTTGCAGAATAACTCTGATCTTATTTTTGGAGCTATATCATAAATGTTATACAAATCTATGTATTAATTCTCAGAGGTCATGGAATTTTTTAATTTTGGTCTTGAAAAGTCATGGAAAGGTGTACCATCCCTGTTATAGATTATGCTCTAATGTTTGTACACAGGTCTATGACCAGTTTGTGGATTTCATTCAAGAACCTTCGCTGTCCTAAATACTAATTTGCATGAGTCAAAGCAGTATTTAGCCATGTGGGCAGTGATCTGTAATCTTTAAGGCACCAGGGTTAGCCTTGGATCCAACTACTGAATCTGATTCATTTTTACTTTTACTATTAAAGTCTTTCTAACAACTTCCAGACAAACCAGTTGTCTGATTTAAGCAGATTTCTGAACACAGTAACAGTGGATGTCTTATTCCTAATTAGAAATGTTTTTCATAAAAATAGCAAATTTCATCTCATTTCAGTATCATTTCTCAAGGTCTATCCATACTCAGTAAATTATAGCCTGGCATGTGGAAGACTGGTGAAAACAGACATCTCACTGAGGCATGCAATCTTGACATCTCACTTTGGAAACCATTAAATTATTGTTTGTTTGGCAATTGGGGGAGCTCAAATCGTATTCACATGCCATGGACAATGTGTGCAATTTTTAGCTCATCTGGCCAGAATTGTCAAGTGAGGTTATGCCATGGCGACCGTCCATCTGTTATCCATCATCCGTCCGTCAGATTTTGCTTTAAAACCTAAATCGCTTAGCAGATTTTAACCATGGCCCTGCTGGCTAAGAGCCTATGCAGCTTTAGCACAGACCATGATTTCAGTTGATAGGAGTGTGCCACGCTATAATTGCAACTCTGTCCTAAATGTCAAAAATTTGACGGACAGACTAACAAACTGACTTGCGAGGCACAACTAAAATGACATTTAACAAAATTTCTTCGTCTTCTTAAAAAGTCAAAACTCCTTGATCATACATTGTAGGTACATGATTCAAAGGCTGTTTGTTGAGTACCACTCACAAGGGAAAACTCACATCTGAAAATGATTATGCAACCAAAAGATTAAACAAAAATGTAAATAATTATGTGGATTCCAGTTGTGAATAGGGTTAAGCTGGACTCCTGCACTAATATTTTGAAATGCATTGATTATATGCATTGTATCAAGTCTGCATAATTCATTCTGCTACATTTAAGAATCATTACCCGGCCAGCAAGCCCAACCGGGCCCCAGTTGGGTTTCGAGAGGGCTGACTGGCTCAACTGGGCTAGGGCTCTGACTGGGCTATTGGGTAGGCTCTAACTGGGACCCAGTTGGGCTCAATTGAATTTACGAAAATCAAGAAATATCTTCTATGGGTTTCATCCAGTGCACCAAAAACTTCTTCCCTTGAATCGCAAAGCTTTTGCCATATGCAGTTTTCGAAAATCAAGATTGATTCGGACCTGGTTATTTTACGCCGGTCTATGATGTCCGTTTTGGGCATGCGCACCCTCAGAGCAACCTCGTCTTGTGTTTTGACATTCGTGTTCCCGCAAAGAAATCAACTCTGTACGTAACAAAGAACGCTATGCTAACGGGAGCGAGATAGCTCTCGTGGACGTTGACCGACCATTAGCGTAGTAATTTTCTTTCTTACACATCAGGACAATTAAAATACTAAGAAATCAACTCTGTATCTAACAAAGTATATTATTTAGCCTAAAATGTACCGATATTAACTGGGCAGCCTTCGATATAGACGGATATTATAGGGAAAATAGTTCCCCTTATTTTCTGACGTTATTCAAAATAGCTGCGGCCATGATAAGCAAGTATTTTCATGACTGAGCTTTGCACATGAATATACATGTGTTGCTGTGAATTTACTAGAAAACTCGACCGAGGCATTTACTGCTACATCCGTGCCAAGGTTATCGTATCGCTGTTTTGTCCACGAGATATATCTGAAGCCAGAAACACAGTATAGTTGACGAGTCGGGTAGCCCAGTGAGAGATAGTCATCTATTCACTTATGCAAGATCAAGATATCTGATAAAGCAGTAAGTATGTAGCATAGGTCTATATATTTATCTTTCAGTCAGCTTTAGATTACCCCTTAGCTATTACTTTACAAGTCATGCCCGAATGAAGACGTATTTAGAAAATTTACCACTGAAATTACTATAACTCGGTTACCAAGCCGGTCATACCAGTGGTACAATTTTCAAAAGTTGTCTGCTCTTGGTCTGCAAATTGACATTCCTCAAGACCAATAGTCCACTCCAGAGGCTGGTTTTTGTCGGCTTCACCATGAAATGGTTAACCCTTTCAATGACAAATCCAAGTACATTCTGTGCAATATGTAACATATTTTGTCCAGTATTTTGAAATTAATATGACTGAAAGCTGTTGCTGACCAAGGCAGCAATGGCTTCCAGTTATATTAATTTTAAAATATTCAAAGGATTTCCTGTTTGTTTGTGCTGAGATTGAGATACATTGAATTTATCGGTGAAAGGGCTAATGATCAAACTGACCAAAAACGAGCATTTACAGTGATCGCAATCTGCATTTGTTGGCCAAGAAGACTATTTTTGAAAGTTTACCACTTGAAAGACTGGCACAGTTACCAAGCCAGTTATGCCATTGGTACACTTTTCAAAAATAGTCTTCTCTTGGCCTGCAAATTGAAGAAAAACACGTTTGAAATTTTACCGCTTGAATGACAAGCTAGTCATTCAAAAATGGTCTGCTCTTGGCCTGTATATGGACATTCCTCAAGAGCACTACTGAGGCTGGTTTTGGCTGCCGCCGGCTTCACCATACCCTTTCAACGACAAGTCCAAGTACATTCTTTGTGATGTGTAACATATTTTATTCAATACGTGTATTGTGAAATTAATAGGACTGAAAGCAGTTGCTGCCTAAGGCAGCAGTGTTTCCAGTCAGATTAATTTTTAAATATTCAAAAAGATTTCCTGTTTGTTTGTCTGAAGATTGAGATACATTAAATTTATCGGTGAAAGTGTTAATGGTCAAACTGCCTAAAACAATATTTACAGTGAGTTTGGGAAATGTGCATTTGTTGGCCAAGAAGGCAATTTTTGAAATTTTACCACTGGAATGACTGGCTCGATGACGTTCGTCGGTCGGTTGGTATTAGACTATTTAGAAAATTTACCACTGAAATGGCTAACTCGGTTACCATGCCAGTCATGCCAGTGGTACAATTTTCAAAAGTTGTCTGCTCTTGGTCTGCAAATTGACATTCCTCAAGACCAATAGTCCACTCCAGAGGCTGGTTTTGGTCGGCTTCACCATGAAAGGGTTAACCCTTTCAATGACAAGTCCAAGAACATTCTGTGCAATATGTAGCATATTTTGTCCAATATTTTGAAATTAATATGACTGGAAGCAGCTGCAGCCTAAGGCAGCAATGGCTTCGTGTCATATTAATTTTAAAATATTCAAAGGATTTCATGTTTGTTTGCCCTAAGATTGAAATATTTTGAATTTATCGGTGAAAGGGCTAATGGTCAAACTGACCAAAAACCAGCATTTACAGTAAGTTTGGAAAATGTGCTTTTGTTACCAAGCCAGTTATGTCAATGGTACAATTGTCAGAAATAGTCTTCTCTTGGCCTGGGAGTTGACATTCCTCAAGACCACTATGTACAGAGGCTGGTTTTGGCCGGCTTCACTATGAAGGGTTTACCCTTTCAATGACAAGTCTAAGTACAGTCTGCAATGTGTAACACATTTTGTTCAATATTGTGAAATTAATATGACTGAAAGCAGTTGCTGCCTAAGGCAACAATGGCTTCCAGTCATATTAATTTCAGAATATTTAAAAGATTTCTTGTTTGTTTGTGCTGAGTTTGAGATAAATTGAATTTATCGGTGAAAGGGTTAATGGTCAAACTTACCAAAAACCAGCATTTCAGTGAGTGAGAAATCTGCATTTGTTGGCCAAGAAGACTATGTTTGAAATTTTGCCACGAATGAATGGCTCAGTTACCAGTCTCCTGGTGTCCTGCAAATTGAAGAAAGACCTCTTTTAAAATTTACCACTGGAATGACAAGCTAGTCATTCTACTGGTACAATTTTCAAAAATAGTCTGCTCTTGGCCTGTATATGGATATTACTCAAGAGCATTACTGAGGCCGGGTTTGGCCGCCATCGGCTTCGCCATGCCCTTTCAACGACAAGTCCACATACATTCTTTGCGATGTGTAAAATATTTTGTTCAATAAGGGCGCAAGTCATTTGAGTAGGCAACTTTAAAAAAAATAGTGTGCTCTCGGTCGGTCGTCGGTCGTTTGGTATAATAAGACTATTTATTTAGAAAATTTACCACTGAAATCACTAACTCGGATACCAAGCCAGTCATACCAGTGGTACAATTTTCAAAGGTTGCCTGCTTTTGGTCTGCAAATTGGCATTCCTCAAGACCAATAGTCCACTCCAGAGGCTGGTTTTGGTCGGCTTCACCATGAAAGGGTTAACCCTTTCAATGACAAGTCCAAGTACATTCTGTGCAATATGTAGCATATGTTGTCCAATATTTTGAAAATAATATGATTGAAAGCAGTTGCTGCCCAAGGCAGCCATTAGGCAGCAATGACTTCCAGTCATATTTATTTTTATAATATCCAGTAGATGTCCTATTTGTTAAAGGGTTAATGATCATACCGATCCAAAACCAGCATTTAGATTTGCTTTGAAACTTGAGAAATGTGCATTTGTTGGCCAAGAAGACTACTTTCGAGATTGTACCACTGGAATGACTGGCTCAATGACGGAGCGAGTCATTCCAGCGGTAAATTTTCAAAAAATAGTATCTTGGTCTGCCTACAAATGAATGTTCATGCAGCAACAATTTGAATTTTCTTGCGATTGCTAATGTTTTTTTATTTAGAACATACGTGTAATATGTTGTTTGTATTTCAGGCAACATGTCAACCATAGAAGGTTTCATCACCAGACATTTGATCGGTTGCTTTGTCCAGCGAAGCATTTACATATGCAAATACAATCCTGTTGACAATACCAGATAATTGTATTTTATCAGCATAGAGCATGCTGTACATTGTGCATTCCGGATGCCAGCCAGAGCTTTGTAAACGGTGCATAGTATGGTGATATGTTAAGAATGTAATCAATAATCTTGAGAACGAGTTAATTTCGCTTCATAACATTTATAACTCAATGCCACAGCTCATATCACTACTTTTAATTGGCACCCATACTGGAGTTCTGACCCATTGTCCATTTCGACAGGGTTCTTTCACAAACCTACTTCGATTTACTTATGAAGTTTTGAACCAATCTGAAAAAAAACAGTCGCAATATTAATCATTGGGAATCGACATGGTTGTGGCTTGTCTCTGCTGGACACGCTGGATTTGCAACAAATCTTGAGCAATGGCAGTCTTGTAAAATATATTTAGAACTGATGATGAGATTATAATGACAGTCAAAATGTGTAACATCATCAAGCAGAGGTCTTCTGACAGAGGGCTCCAGTGTAAATGTTCATTTGCCTGAATGACTTTGACCCTAAACGCCTAGCACATTACACGAATTGTGCATTAAAAATCTGTTACTTACTTATTTTGAAGGAACACTGAAACTTATCATATGGATGAATTGAATTTGCCTCAACCTACCACACCAGCACTGTTAACACAACCTGCTATAGATGTTTTTCAGTGTTTCTATCATTCAGTATTAGTATCCTGTCATGTTTTAACCCTTTACCACTCATATCAGCCAACAGTCTTGAGAAATGTCCATTTACAGAAAAAGAGAAGGCCATTTTTGAAATTTTACAACTGGAATGACTGGCTCGATAACTGAGCCAGTCATTTCAGTGGTAAATTTTCAAAAATAATCTTAGTCTGCAAATGGACTGAATATCTAAGGTGTAGTGAATTTGACATTTTGTTGGGACTATCACTATCTACCAGTATAAGTTGGTCTGTGTCAAATAAAGGCATTGAGAAATATGGAAAATTCTACATTTTATGCTAAACGGTTTATTGAAGGTATGGAAAACTTAAATGTCATCATGTGTGATTTCCATTTGCAAAATAATATGGTTAATATTGATACAAGATTATACCTATTATCTTTATTATTTTGCGCTCGCCTACTAATTGTGAGCTTTCTACAAAAGTGTGCTTTGAAATGGAAATTGATTGTCCAGAGGCGTCATAAAATTGGTCTGGATTTGATAAATCAGTTATGGACAATGTATGGAATTTTATTCTGCAGGTCTATGAATCCTGTTAACGATGTAGCATTGTAACACAGCCTCTGGTATTGAAGACTGTCTTTGCTGGCCTAGAAAAGACCGTTTTTGAAAATTTACCACTGGAATAGCTGGCTAAGTTGATAAGCAAGCCAGTCAATTAATCTTGCGGCAGTTTCCAAAAATAGTCTTGTTGAACTGAAGAAATGTATGTTCAGTGTGCAAAATCTTAGAATTTCTTGACCAATCTTGGCCAATAAAGGGTTAGTTGACCAATCCTGACCATTAATCCATTTAACACTTAAGCCGACCAAAACTTCTTTTGCAGGGATCTTGAGAAATGTTCATTTTGCAGACCAAGGACTGGCATGGCTACTTTTGAAAATTTACTATTGAAATGACTTGCTCGATAACTGAGCCAGTCATTCCAATGGTAAACTTGTCAAGAATTGTCTGCAAATTGACATTTTCTATGAGAAATTTGAGCACTAATGTAAAGTATTAAACTAAAAGTCTTGGCTCTCTTGGAGCTGAGTCAAGTAAGTTATAATGAACAGGTATAAGCATTTATTGCCAAATTTGTTGAGCCAAAAGCTCTAATTATGTATTATGCTATGGCTGGAATTATGTAAGATGAAAAATAGAGTCAATATTTGATGTGCTCTGAACAACTCGGTCATGATTTAATATTGTACCCATATATGGGTGGCCATCCATTCTCATGCTGTGAATTGGTAATTATAGCAAAGTTCGTACTGGTCATGGAAATCCTGGAAATTCATGGAATTTGAAAATTTAAATTCCAGGCCTAGAAAGTCATGGAAAATCAATGGTTTTAATCATACATGTAGGTCATGGGAAAAGTCATGGAACATGGTAATCATGTAAAATAAAAAGAAATCTTTTGGCATAAATAACCTCTATGCAATATAAATTATGCCAACAGCTTATCGAAACAAGGCTGTGGCTTGGTTGTTGCAAGAGGCAATATTCAGGCATTTTGCAGAATAATTATGATCTTATCTTTGGAGCGCTATATCATACATTTTATACAAATCTAGATATTAATTCTCTGAGGCCATGACCTTTGTTAATTTTGGTCTTGAAAAGTCATGGAATTTCAAGCACAGAAATGTGTACGAACTCTGTTATATATTATGCTATATAGTTTGTACACAGGTCTCTGACCAGTTTGTTGATCTCATTCAAGAACCTTCACTGTACAAAATACTAATTTGCAGGGGTCAAAACATTATTTAGGTATGTGGGCAGTGATCTCTAATCTCTAAGGTGCTATGGTTAGCCGTGGATCCAACTACTGAATCTGATTAATTTTTAATTTTACTATTAAATTTTTTCTAACAACTTTCAGACAAACCATTTTTCTGATTTAAGAAGATTTCTGAACACAGTAAACGTGAATGTCTTTATTCTCACTTAGAATTGCTTTTCAGCAAAGTTCTTGTCATTCCAGTGTCATTTCTCAAGGTCTGTCCATACTCAGTAAGTTATAACCTGGCGTGTGGAAGACTGGTGCAATCTTGACATCTCACTGAGGCATGCACACTGGACATCTCACTGAGGCAACCCTTAAATTAGTGTTTGTTTGGCAATTGGGGGAATTCAAATCTTATTGACATGCCATGGATAACGTGGGCAATCTTTAGCTCACCTGGCCACAATGGCCAAGTGAGGTTATGCCATGGCGTCCATCTGTTATCCGTCGTCTGTCCATCAACTTTTGCTTTAAAACATAAATCGCTTGGCAGATTTTAACCAAATTTGACGGAAAGCATCCTATGGTTGTAGGCTCTAGAACATTTGTTCAGATTTTTGATTGCTCAATTATTTGTGGGGAAATCTTAGCTTTTAAGAACAACTTACGGGAAATTGTCAAAATCCATCTCCTCCCTAGCCGCTGGACAGATTTCAACCATGTTTGGTTAGAATCACCATATTGTGATAGGCTTCAGGATTTCTATTAAGAAATTTGATTCATTATTTATTTGGGTGAAAATCTTAGATTGTATGATGAAAAAAATACCAGAAATGGTCAGCACACATCTCCTTGTCTTCTTGACAGATTTCAACCAAATTTGGTTAGAATTACCATATTGTTTTTTCGTGAAAATCTTAGATTTTATGAAAAATAAGGAAATTGTCAAAACACATCTAATTAACAGATTTATGGATTTTAATCAAATTTTGACTGTTATGATTGGAAGCTAGGATTCTAGCATTCTGAGCTCTAGGACTTCTATTCAGAATTCTGCTTGGTAAATTGTTTGGGTGAAAATCCCAGCTTTTATGAAAAATTTACCGGATATTGTTAAAATGCATCTCTTCCGTAACTGTGAGATGGATTTTATCCAAATTTGGCTGGAAGGATACTACTTCCTACTGTAGTAAAATTACCCACCATGTCATGCAAATGGTTCAAGTGCTAATGTCATTCTTGGGCCTCTTGTTCACACAGTCTTGCTGTCTCTGAGAGTTGACATTGCCTTAGCCATTAACAGTATGCAGTAGCACAATTTCAATTAATTACACAAATTATCATTCAAAAGGAAATTGAATGGTAAAATATATCTGATGCAATTGATAAAATCACTGCAAAAGAATCTGCAAACTGTTGCCTCACCAGCACTCGGTCAAATTAGTTTCAAACTATTCAACAGCTTACTTGTATAGTTAACTTGATATTGCGATTCTGGCAATTCAGGGTTTGATTGATCTCAACAGGAGCACAGCATGGGCAGAGATTAGTTAGAAATGGGCGTGCCAATGCTGGAAATGGATCCTCCTAATATTGAGTTGTCGTTCAACAGCTGTATTTATAAAAAAAAAGCACGACTGTAGCTAAGAAGCTACCCAGTCTGTGGTTACAAACTTCGATACACAGCTTTGTTACTACAACTAAATTTATATCAATTCTACAACGCATTTATATTGTTCTGCCATGCAGTTTCTCTAACCTTAAATGGCACTGCATGGTACATGGTAAAAGATATAAATATATCTATATGTTTAAACATTCTGATTTAAGAATAAGCCTTCCTTATGCACACTGTTTAAACATATATATAATTGTATGTCTGTTACCATGTAATTTTGTGCAGGCACTGTTATATCAATCAGATGGGTTTCATTGTTGTATTATTTGAGTTATTGTATGTGATTCGTATATGCACCATTTTCTGCGTGTTTACTGAACAGTAAATGCATTTTAAAATCTTATTCAAACTGTTGTTATCCTTTTGTTTTCTGCTTTCTCCAATTATTCCCATTGGAAAGAGTTTGTTTCCCATTTGCGCTGCCTCCACCCATACAGATCCATAAATTGCTAGTATTTGATGACGCATACCGAAGTTATGGAAATCACAGATAATTTTTGTGTATCTGTCTTGAAAAGTACCGGAAACCGTTTTCTCAATTATAGGTAAAGTTTGCATGCAATGGGCCTTAAAAGTGCTTAAATGAATCAGTCAAATTCTTATATGAACCATGAGTTAGGCATGTTCTAATTGCGGGTGACATCGCAAGTATAACTCTGGCATCTAAGCAATCGGTCACTTGCTCCTTACTGCCCCACACTTGTTTCAGTTGACGCTTTTGGCATTTACAGTTCAGGGATGACAAATTATATGTAATATAAAAAATATTTGTTTGAATATTTTGAACCTACTTTGTTTGAAAGCGCAGTATCCTCTTGTCACAAAGGTCCATATCACCTCATTGCCACGCTATGACCGTCAACAGCATGAACTTGGGCTATCTACCCGCTATGTTGTACACATCACCGATCATGGTCCATTATGTTTATTTATAATCGTTGAAGCCCATATTTATTTATGTTGTTAAAAGGTCAATATCAGAACCGCTATGGAAATTTGCTTCTGCAAGATAACTTGAATTATTGAGACAGTATTGCTACTTTACATATTACCACACCACTGCTCAAATGTGGTAGTGCCATGGCTGCCCACTCAACTATGTGACTGACTCAATGAAAGGATGCCTCGTCTAAACCGATGGTGGATATTTTGCGATGATGTCCTATTCAGAGATTACCATTGCCTCAAAGAGCACACCATTCATAGTACATAGCGGCCCATATCTGTTGTCCCTGTGGGACAACCTGCATCCCTTATGAAGCCTAGAATACCCCCACTATACGTGGGGCCCACCCGGAGGTTGTGGAGCCTCGGTCGACCCACCTGTAGCCTGTGTGCGGCCCAGTCTGATCCCAGAGCCCATTTTGGGCCCACATCTAGCCCTTGTGGAGCCCACTCTGATACCAACTGTAGCCCTTGTTGAGCCCATCGGTAGCCCTTGTGGGGCCCACCTTTAGCCCTTATTGGACCCAGTTAGGGCCCACATCTAGCCCTTGTGGGGCCCAGTTGGGGCCCATCTGTAACCCATTGTGGGCTGGCCCGGTTGGGGCCCAACTGGCACCCGGCGACAAAACTGCCTGGGGCCAACTGGGCAGCCCAACTGCGCCCCACAAGGGAGCCCATCTGGGGCCGAATTGGGCCCCAGCAAGTAATGCTGGCTGGGTAAATATCAAGCATATTGTTAGAGTCGTGTTTATTACAGCACCATCACCCCACCCCGTGTTCATTACAGCACCACCGTATGTGTATATGTACGGGTGGCGTATGGTGGTAGGTGTGATAGATATTTTGAGAATAGTTTTTAGTTATCCAAAGTCGCTTAACATTGAAAACAATACACGCCGCCTACGCCTGGCCACGTAGCCTGCCAAAAGCCACCCCGCCCCCCCCCCCTATTTCAGTCTTGCTCGCAAATCCAGCTACCATAATTCGTTAAGTCCAGTACCAATCCACTCACCAATAGAGCTGCACCAATATGTTCGCGAGTATGGCTACAGCATTGCTTCATACCTGTAGCACGAAATATTGAAGCAGCAGCAAAAGGGTTTCCATTCCCATACGTAAGGAGTACCAGTCGGCACCAGTATTCGTGTGGCATAAAACACTATTTCAGAGCACCTGTGTATAATACATTAATAATCTCTTCCGTTTCCTATTTAACGAGTTATTCTCCATTCGAGTATATGCGCTATGTCCAACAAATAAGGGCAAGAACCGTCTAAATTACATCTTATAGTGTTTAGGCGCACACGTTTAGCCGTGTATGAGAGCGGCCATTTTGGAAAAAGGTAGTTCCGTCATTACAACAAAATGGCCGGTCATTATCTTAGAGGTGTTTTCTCTAGCATAGCACGAAGCTACGGCTCTATGTTTAGATTGCCACACCACTGTGGATTGTGTTGATCTTGATATCATCTTAACTCCTGTATCGCTAACTTGATAGAGACATTAAAATCAGCGCAATCCGTTCAGTGGTGCATGTTATATCACCATCTACACAACGTCAGCAACTTTTCGTCCTCATTCGGTGTGCGACCGATTTGAATTTTGCGACGAATTAAGAGAGACTATTTATCCATTAACTATTTTTCACAGAATACAATGAGCTTTATATCATCAAGTTTCGAATAACATAATGTTGTCTGGTATGTATAGCGTATTGTCTGGTATGCATAACGTATTGTCTGGTATATTTCGTGTCCTTTCAAGATTCAATTCTCTATTTCGCAAACTTCTGGCGAAAATTAGTACTCACTACACACGAGATTCTTTTCTCGATCACACATCGAGGCAGATCTCGCGAGACACGAATGTACGTTAGAGGCGTATTCTCGGCACGAAGCCACGCCTCTATGTTTAGATTGAGAAATCGCTTGTTCCATTAACCCCTTCATGACGAAGGCGACCAAAAACCGAACTCTGCGGTGCTCTTCAGGAATGTTCATTTGCAGACTAAGAGAAGGCTATTTTTGAAGATTTACCACTGTCATTTCACGGGGAAATTTTTAAATTTTGTCTTTTCTTGGCCTGCAAATAGTCTTTCTGTAAACAAATATTTTCAATATTCTTGATCCGATTTTACCCAGTAAATGGTTTAAAACGCAAGACTGGGTTTGTCGTCTAGGCTAATATCTATCCGCTCAACAGCGCAATATTGTTCAACATTGACGTATAAAACCGTTTCGACCTATTTGCGCTTTAAGAAGAAATATACTAGGATGTTGAATTCGCATTTTTATAAAACATTGTTTAAACAGGTCATGTTATATGTAAGCGTGGATTTTCATAATGCATTTCTCAGTTGTATAGGAACTCCCTTATCAGATAACAATTACCTGACTGATTATAGTAGACAAACTGCGTTGCAGTAACTTGTTGGGAAATAAAACAGCACCAGCTTGCGGTAACGTTATCTTCCGACGAACACACGTACGTTTTTCATACGCGTGCTGTTGTATGGTCACTGGCAAGTTTGGCACTGTTATTAGTATGGTATAATTTAACGTAATGTTCCTTATATGATTTCGGAATTAGTTTCTTGCGTGCAGAGGTAGAGGGATAGGCATGTATTGAGGATCTTAACGACTTCAGGTAATGCGTATTATTATTGACTTTTGGGCAAGGGTGCATGTGAAGTTGGCGCCTGAGAATGGATGCATCCAGTTTTAGCTATGTCGCGCTCATTCCTAGCTAGCCTCTGCCCATACTTTGTCCATGTTAGGCTCGGTCGAACTCTGACCTCCCTAAATCTCAATTTCTCTTCAATTACTGAAGCATGGCGTTATTCCCGATTAACTCTCTAGTGAGAACACGAACTTAGTGTTTCAATATTTAAAAAACCGTGATATGGAATATACATGCTCCCATGCCTGTTGCTGTTATCGACAACCTACACTTTATATTCCTCTTGTAGATAAAACACCCGCGCGAGTTCCGGGAACAACTCACACGATGGTACAGCAGATTCTCCTGCTGGGCTTATATATTATTATCGCAGGTAGGCTCTATCACAACAACAACAACAACAACAACAACAACAACAACTGGACAACAACTTCAACACCAACAACAACTGGACGAAATCAACAAAAACAGCAACTGAACGACGACGACGACGATGAGGACGACGACGACAACGAGGACGACGACGACGACGACGACAGCAACAACAACAACAGCAACCATAACAACAACAAGGACGAGGACGACGACGACGACAGCAACAACAACAACAACAGCAACCATAACAACAACAACAACTACAACATCAACAACAATAACATCATCCTCATCAACAACAGCAACAACAACTACAATAACAACAACATCATCAATTGAACAACAACGACGACGAGGACGACGAAGACAACAACAACAACAACAACAACAACAACAGAAACAACAACAACAACAACAACAACAACATCAGTACAACTACTACTGCTGCAACAACAATAACAACAACAACAACAACAACAACA